>CM061066.1:22171495-22771495 GCA_030762895.1 Sophora flavescens
TTCAAGGCATTGCTAATGATCATCGGATGTTGTCCCTCCTCCCCAAGAATGCATACCTCAAGTGATTTGGGAGTTGCTTCAGCTCCGGTGTCTTTCCATCTTCCTCATTGCCTTCCTTGTTGAGCTTCTCCTTTGCATATTCATCCCTTGGGAGACTTGGTAAGGCTTCCATCTGTTTTCAAACATTCAAGATAGTCCTCATCCCCCAAGGGGTCTTCTTCCTCACTATCATCACCATGGGATTTTACCAACACTTGTGCAAGTGCAGAACCATGGGCTCCTCTAGTGGTCTCTTCCTTGACAATACCATCCACAAAATCCACCCGGTACACTTCCGACCTCTCCACAGGGTGCTTCATTGCTTCAAAGACATTGAAGACTACATTCTCATCTTGCACGCGGAGGGTGAGCTTCCCTTGTTGCACATCAATCAAAGCACGCCCTGTGGCCAAGAAAGGCCTCCCCAATATGAGAGGGATCTCGGCGTCTTCATCCATATCAAGCACCACAAAATCTGCTGGAAATATGAATTTGTCCACCTTCACTAGCAAGTCTTCGACAACCCCATAGGGGTATTTGATGGAGCGATCGGCCAGTTGGAGTGACATCCGTGTATCCTTGGCTTCCTTATTTCCCAACTTCTTCATCATGGAGAGGGGCATCAAGTTGATGCTTGCCCCTAGATCACATAATGCCTTCCCTATGTTCATCTCCCCAATAGTACACGGTATCGAAAAGGAACCGGGATCCTTCAACTTTGGAGGGAGTTTTCTCTGAAGAATGGCACTACACTCCTCGGTCAAAGCAACCGTCTCCTCATCCACAATTCTCCGCTTCTTGGTGAGAAGCTCCTTCATAAACCGGGCATACGATGGCATTTGTTCCAGGGCTTCCGCAAATGGGATGTTAATTTGAAGCTTGCGGAAGACATCAAGGAATCTGTTGAACTGTTTATCCTGTTGAGGCTTCTTCAATCTTTCCCGGATATGGTACCTTCATGTAGGACGGGAGGTCCTTGGGCTCTACCCACTTCTTTCTACGAACTCTTCATCTACAAGCTTTAACCTCCCTCCTTGCTCCGGTGCCTTACCTCTTTCTAACTCCTCTTCTTTCTCAGGTTGTTCTTCCTCAACATGTGGATGGTTCGAGACCTCAACTTCCGGAGAACTAGGTGCGCCCCTGTTAGATTCCAGTACTCTACCGCTTCTAGTGGTCACGGCATTGCACTGGCTCTTAGGGTTGTTCTCAGTGTCACCTGGGAGAGTGCCTGGAAGACGCTCATTCATTTGCTTCGCGAGCTGTGCTATTTGTGTCTCAAGATTCTGAATTGCTGAACCTGTATGAGTCACCAACTTGTCAATGGCAGTATTCGTGTTAATTGACAGTTTCTCCACTGCTGTACTCATCTTCTCAAAAGCCAACTCCCACGGTTGTCTTCCACTATCTGTTGTTTGCACTTGATTAGTCCCTGGCGGACCCTGCTGAGTATTACGCTGCTGAATCCCTATGTGTGGCCTCAGACCCTGTTGAGGTTGCTGCCCGACTAGACCACCACTAGCATTACTCCATGCGAAACCCGGATGGTCTCTCCTCATGTACCCCCTATTCTGATTCTGATTGTAGTCATTCTGTCTGTTTCTCTGATAATTGTTCTGGGGCACAGTGTCATAGAAGTTGTGGCATGAATCCACATGTTCCTGAGAGAAGTTCAGTGGGCAAATCTGAGTGTCATGATCCCCATTGCAGTTGTCACAACCCGGAGGCATCCCCTCGTGTATCACATTAATTTTTTTGTTCCCCGATAGTGCCGCATTCTGCATCTTCAACAATCTGTTTTGTTCTAAAATGGCTTCCATTGTCGCAGAACTGACTCCACTCGAGGTTTCCCTTCCACGGTTGTAATCATTATATGACATCTTTTCTAACAGTGCCCATCCATCCTCAGCCGATAAATATACAAAAGAACCGCCAGCTGCGGCATCACAGTTCATCTGATAGCGTCCTCTCAACCCATTAAAGAAGTGCTGCACTTTGGAAACCGGGTCAAAGAACGCAGAGGGACATCTTCTCAATAAACCATTGTACCTCTCCCATGCTTCATTGTAAGTTTCATCCTCCGTCTGCCTGAATGATGTGACTGCTATTCTTGCTTGGGCCGCCTTCTGAGGAGGAAGGTATTTGGTTAGGAACTTCTGTGCCATTTGCTCCCAAGTTCTGATGATGTTCCTATCCAAGCTGTCAACCCAATCGCGAGCGACATCCCTAAGAGAGAGAGGGAAAAGTCGCAGTTAAACTCATCCCCTGTGAGACTCCTCTTGTCTTCTGTAAGTCACAGGCTTCAAGGAAGCGAGTGATGTGTCTATGCGGGTCTTGCTTGCCACTGCCGTCAAATTGATTCTCGCGGATCTGGGCTGTGACACACCCTTCCACTCTGAAGGAGTCTGTATTCAAGTTGCCCCTCACAATAGAAGAAGCACAATCCTCCAAGTTTGGTAGATCATACTCGAAGAGAGGCTTGTAACGAGGAGGAGGAGGAGGAGGATTTTCTTCAGCCATGCCCTCTATTTTAATTCCTTCAATTCTTTTCCGCTCCCTGGCTTCTTTCCTTAATTGTCGCTCGGTCCTGGTGATCTCGGAATCAAATAGCAAGTCCTCTTGTAGGAGGGTACCTCGCATACAAAAACAGGCAAAGACCAAGTGGAATCAAAGAAGCAGAAAAAAAATAGCAATTAAATAAAAGAAAATAAAACTAAAAGTCAGCTTAACCAAACAGCCGAATTTCCTAAAAATTAGGAAAATTGGTCGTGCCAATCCCCGGCAACGGCGCCAAAAACTTGTTGTGACTCCGGCAAGTGTACCGGGTCGTCGCAAGTAATAAAACACGGTAAGAGTCTACCGAGGTCGAACACAAGGATTGGGTTACCAATTCGACTAATTTCGCGAGAAATCCGATAAGTTGGTTAAGTAGAGAAAGTGGTTGGAACGAAACTAAGATCACAATTCAAATTATCAAATCGAATCAATCAAAGATATGGTGATGAAATCTGGAATTAAAAGCATCTAAGGTTTCGAATCCACCTACCCAATCATGCAAAGTACCCAAGTGATATTGCTCTCCTCCCTAGGTTCAATTTTAATGTCAACGGGACCCCTAAATTCTCCTATATCCACTATCGTGCTCAATAGGACGTATTCGATGATTTGAGTTAATTACTTCCTAGGTCTCTTAACCCTAATCTCGAATTCTATTAATTCTTGTTCCCTAAGAGTTGCATCGATCTCCTATTCACTCTCGTGCAACACTCGATCGATGTTCCCAATTCAAGTTCTGAAACGCGAATCGCCTCTCGGCCTCATACACGTTTAACAAGTTGATCACGCAAGCATATAATCAACACAATGAAATCAGAATTGAAAAACAATAATTGAATTAAGAGAGAGAGAGTTACATCACATGAATACTATGCCGCCATAGGTGGCTTCATCGATCCCTTAGACAAGAGGATTAGTTCCTCATGTCCGTAACAACAACGCACGTACAATCGGAATTCATCCTAAGCCTAAGAATTAAGAGAGGAGAAGAGGAGAAGAAGCCCCAGAATAAGGATTACAAAAGATCTCTGAAAATTCTGATCCAAAAAGTCCTCCTTTTCTGTTCTGATCTGCTCTATTTATAAGGAGGCCACGCGTCATGGCCGTGACGGCCATCACGGTTTCTGTTTCTGGCGCACTTCTGGAATTCGAACTCTCGCGACGTGAAGGATGTCTCGCGACGCGAGCCCGCCTATCACGGCCCATGATGTGAATCACGGCCAGGCCGTGATGTTCTCTGCCTTGTGTGGATTTTGGGTCACGACCGTGATACACATCACGGCTAGGCCGTGATGGTCTCTGACTTGGGTGGCTTTTAGGTCACGACCGTGATATACATCACGGCTAGGCCGTGATGGTCTCTGACTCTGGTGCTTTTCTGGAGTTCACACACTCGCGACGCGAAGGGCGTCTCGCGACGCGAACCTTCCTTTCACGCCCCGTGATGTGAATCACGGCTATGCCGTGATGGTCTCTGTCTTCCCGGGTCTTCAAACTCTCGCGGGGCGAGCTTCCTCTCGCGGGGCGAGCTTCCTCTCGCGGGGCGAGAATCTCCAGAATAGCAATCTCCACTATTTCTTGACTTTCCTTAATTCTTAGAGCTTCACTTATGGACCTGAAAACAACACAAGCAACCACAAGCGTAATTCTATCCAAAAGAAGCTAAAAACTACACAAAAGACGCAAAACGAGTCAAAGTCCAACTTAGGAACAAAACAAGGCAAATTTGGGCGAAAACGAGAGTGAACTCGAATAAATTGGCACATAAACCCTAGTTCATCTAGTCATAAAACTAGATAAGCCAGAGGCTTATCACTCCACCAATAGTAATCAGGCATGAAGCCCTTCTCATAAAGATCGGCTACAACTCCATCCACACTTTTGAAAGATTGACACTTGCATCTTTTGCAAGGACACCTCAATTGATCACCGCCCAGCCGTATAAATCTCTCCTGGCTAACAACAAACTCTATAAACTCACCCACTCCAACTCTATACTCTTCCCTAAGACGTTTATTCCGATCCAACCTACGATACATCCATTTCCGATTCTCCGGAATATCCATTGCTGGCAATTAAATAGCTGATGAGTGTGATTTCACCTCATCTTTGTCTATCATTTTGCATGCATTTTTCATGTAGTTTAGGCATTTTTAATTAGATTTTAGGTTAATTTTCCTTTGGAACGGGTAAGGCGGTTTTCGTGTGTTGTTTTGCAGATATCAAGGGTAAAATGCTCAAGATCAACCATGATGAAGTTTGGATGAAGATAGGGCTTTAAAAGTGCAGAAAATGAGCCAAACAGAGTCCATCACGGCCATGATCGAGCAAAACTGAAAAAGAACAAAGGCTGAAGTCAGAGTCTGTCACGGCTTGGCCGTGATAGCCATCACGGTCGTGACCCAAAACCACCACAAGTCAGAGCACATCACGGCCTAGCCGTGATGGTCTCTGTCTTCCCGGGTCTTCAAACTCTCGCGGGGCGAGCTTCCTCTCGCGGGGCGAGCTTCCTCTCGCAGGGCGAGCTTCCTCTCGCGGGGCGAGAATCTCCAGAATAGCAATCTCCACTATTTCTTGAATTTCCTTAATTCTTAGAGCTTCACTTATGGACCTGAAAACAACACAAGCAACCACAAGCGTAATTCTATCCAAAAGAAGCTAAAAACACCACAAAAGACGCAAAACGAGTCAAAGTCCAACTTAGGAACAAAACAAGGCAAATTTGGGCGAAAACGAGAGTGAACTCGAATAAATTGGCACATAAACCCTAGTTCATCTAGTCATAAAACTAGATAAGCCAGAGGCTTATCACTCCACCAATAGTAATCAGGCATGAAGCCCTTCTCATAAAGATCGGCTACAACTCCATCCACACTTTTGAAAGATTGACACTTGCATCTTTTGCAAGGACACCTCAATTGATCACCGCCCAGCCGTATAAATCTCTCCTGGCTAACAACAAACTCTATAAACTCACCCACTCCAACTCTATACTCTTCCCTAAGACGTTTATTCCGATCCAACCTACGATACATCCATTTCCGATTCTCCGGAATATCCATTGCTGGCAATTAAATAGCTGATGAGTGTGATTTCACCTCATCTTTGTCTATCATTTTGCATGCATTTTTCATGTAGTTTAGGCATTTTTAATTAGATTTTAGGTTAATTTTCCTTTGGAACGGGTAAGGCGGTTTTCGTGTGTTGTTTTGCAGATATCAAGGGTAAAATGCTCAAGATCAACCATGATGAAGTTTGGATGAAGATAGGGCTTTAAAAGTGCAGAAAATGAGCCAAACAGAGTCCATCACGGCCATGATCGAGCAAAACTGAAAAAGAACAAAGGTGAAGTCGAGTTCGTCACATCACCTGGCCGTGATAGCCATCACGGCCGTGACCCAAAACCACCACAAGTCAGAGCACATCACGGCCTAGCCGTGAAATTCATCACGGGCCATGAAGCTGAGGGCTCGCGTCACGAGACATATCTCGCGTCGCGAGAATTTGAATTTTCCAGAATTGGCAGAGGCAGAGACCGTCACGGCCATCACGGCCGTGACGCGCATTACTTGGACCTGAAGAAACCGAATTTGGATCAGAATTTGAGTTAGATTGGGACTCTAACTTCCCACATCTATAAATAAGGACCAGGCAGATCACATCAGGGACACATTGATGAAGGATCATATATAGACTTGTACACAAGGACTTAGGCATAGATCTCTCTTCTCTTCTCCTCTCTTCTCTGATTTTTGTATTTTCTATTATGTTGTCAACCCAGCTTGTCATCTCCATGGCAAGACTGGAGTAGTAGCTTAGTTTCTAGGGATTGGGGCTCTACCCGAGTTTTGTAAATGTTGTTGATTTGATGTAAAATCGTTGTTGATTTCGTTATTGTTTTAGATCTGATTTCTAGTGTGATAACCACTCGTAAATTCGGCAACCGCTTATTTGCGTGACGTAGACGTTCTAAGGAGGAACCTAGCGGTGAACTTAGGATTTCCAGGGTATTTCACTCGTAAAATTCGGCGGCCACTGGTTTGTGAGATGTGGATGATCCAAGGAGGAACCTAGCGGTGAACTTAGGTTATTTGCATGACTGAGAAATTCTAAGGAGGAACCTAGCGGTGAACTTAGGTGTCGGACCTATAGAAGTCAGACTTGGGACTGAAATCATGAGAGTTAGAAGCCGTCCCTCGAGGAGCAACGAGTTGTCACGGAACGCAAAGGGTCCAATCCGGGATCGACTACCACGAGAGTAGGGGTCGGGTCAATTGGGCACGGCTTTTGTAACCCGAGAGGGAGCTTAAGCTATCAGAGGATAAACTCGCCTTCAAGGCAATTTCGGTAATCAACAAAGGTAAATCAGATTAGCAACATAAACAGCCTCAAAGGTAACCCAAATCCCTAGGAATCCGTTTAGATCAAAACCCCAAAAAACATTTGTTTTCTGATTTATTTGATTATGTTTGTTTATCTCTCAATTCAAACCTTTTTCAAAACCCTCTAAAAAGTCCAGATTCACTCATTTCGAAATTAATTGCGATTCGGGAACACAGTCTCTGTGGGTTCGATATCTTTTATTACTTGACGGCAATTCGGTACACTTGCCGGAATCGCACGCGCGCGCCGCAGCGCACATCAAGTTTTTGGCGCTGTTGCCGGGGATTGTGCCTTTTGGAATTTCAATTAGTTTTTAAATTGATTTTTCTGGACCCTTTTCTTTTTATTTGATTTTTATTTCTGAAATATAAAAAAAAAAATCAAAAATCAAAAAAATTCTTTTCCTTCTATTGTATCCATTTCTCTGTGTGTTATATGCAAAGATCCCTAAGTCTTGGGAGCCTTAGTGAGATTGATCCGGAGATCGAGAGGACCTTCCACAGACGTAGAAGACTACAAAGAGAGGGAGAAAGGTTGAGTCCTGTTCCACTCATGGCGAATCAACCGGATACAAAACCTTTGAAGGACTACGCAGCCCCAAATGCGAGAGGCTTGCGAACTGGGATTGCAAGGCCAGAGATTGAGGCGGAAAACTATACCATACCACCTATGCTAATCAACATGATTAGGCAACATCAATTCGGAGGATTGCCTTCGGAGGACCCGACCGATCATATAGAAACATTCTTAGAGTTCACCGATGCAATCAGGATTAATGGAGCCTCGGTCGATGTTGTACGTTTGAGACTGTTCCCCTCATCTCTCCTTTGGAAAGGCGAAGGCCACGGCTTAAGCAAATTCCCGCTAACACCTTGACTACTTGGGACCAACTGGAACAGGCATTCTTGGAGAAATTCTTCCCTCCATCCAAGACGGCCTACATAAGAACCCAGATCACCGGCTTCTTCCAGAAAGACGGAGAATCATTATCGGAAGCTTGGGATCGTTACAAGGGACTGCTGGAGTCGTGCCCACATCACGGACTCGAGAGGTGGTTAATAGTGCACACCTTCTATAACGGATTGGATTACTCTTCGAAGGTGTCACTAGATTATGCAGCCGGTGGAGCGTTTATGAATAGGCCTCTCACTGAGGCATTCAACATCATCGAGAATGTCGCCACCAACTACCACCAATGGGGGTCCGAAAGAGGTAATAACCCGAACAAGATTTCGGGGGGTAAGTTTGAAGTAAGTAGCATTGATCTGATTATGTCTAAATTTGACTCACTAAATAAACGATTAGATAAGATTGAAAGAGCTAATGTGAGTGCAATAGGTGCTACTAACACTATTTGTGAGATTTGTGGAATGCAGGGACATGACATGATGGAATGCCCTCGTGGTACCGCTCATGGATCCAGCGCTTCGGGTGAGCAAGTGAACTCTTGTCACAACTTTTACGACACGAACCCGAAGCTGCCCAACTATGCTCCCCCAAATCCCTACAACCAAAGAAGGAACAACCCTTACCTCTCCTACGGCAACTACAGCAACATGCTCAACCATGAGTTCCAAGAGGGTCAAGGTAATAAGAGAGCAGCACCGGGGTATCCTCAGGTACAAGGATCTAAACTCGAGACTTTATTTGAAAGTTTTGTTGAAACTCAGACAAAACAGAATGAGGAGTTTAGACAACAAGGAAGGGCAGTGAGCGAAGCAATAAAGGAGCTAGCATCTAAGGTAGACAACTTAGCAACTCATAACAAGATGCTAGAAACACAAATTGCCCAACAAGCCAGCACGTACTCGAGACCTAAGGGTATATTCCCGGGGCAACCCGAAGCAAATCCCAATGAGCATTGCAATGTCATACACTTAAGGGATGATAAGCTTGGGGTGGGGGTAGCTGAAATGGAGGTGGAACCGGAGGAGGACATGAGCGAAGATGAAGATCCAGAACCAAAGTACGTCCCTCCACCACCGTACCAACCCCCGATACCTTTCCCACAGAGGTTGGTCAGGAAAAAGCAAGTAGATGTAGAGACTAAAATGCCTACTAAACTGAAAGACCCAGGTAGTTTCTCCATCGCTTGCTCGATTGAACAAGTGCAAATAGACCAAGCCTTATGTGACTTAGGGGCTAGCACGAGCTTGATGTCCCTCACTATCATGGAAAGGTTGGGAAGCAAAGAGTTGAGACCATTCAACTTCTCCTTACAAATTGTGGATGGCTCAACTAGAACTCCTCTAGGCATACTAGAGAATGTTCCTGTAAAGGTAGGGAAAATTCTCATCCCTACCGACTTCCTGGTATTGGACATGAAAGGGAATTCTAAATTCCCCATCATTTTAGGAAGGCCATTCTTGGTAACCGCTGGAGCAGTAATAGACGTAAGGAATGGTAAACTCTCTCTAAATGTAGAGGAAGGTAGGGTAAATTTTCAGTTGACTAACTCTTGTAACAACCCTCCTTTTGAGAGCCATGTGTGCAGAATTGATGTAACGTCTCCAGTGGTAAAAGAAGAACTCAACATGGAAGCAACTCCGAAGATATGCATGGCTGATGATGCACCCAGAGGTGACGAATTTGAAGTTGGAGTTGCTGTCCATGCGGAAACAAAACTTCCGCCGGGAGGAAGGAAGGCTAGGAAGCTCCGAGAGAAAAGAGCGAAGCGGAAGCGTTATTGGCCGTATGAGCAGAAACGGCTTTTTGAAGGAGCTCCTTGGAAGAGAAATGTTCCGGCACCTCTACGCCCAGCCGACCCCGGTTGATTTAAGGAAGTATGGTCAAGCTTAAGACCATAAATAAGCGCTTCTTGGGAGGCAACCCAAGTTTTCTTTCCCTTTTTCCTTTTGTTTTTTGATTTAACCTCTTGAATAATTTGAGAAGATCAAGAGGCAAAAATATCATTAATAGGTTTGTCTAGTGTTTTCAGGTTGAGAAAGAGAAGAAGAGCAGAGAAAAATAAAGTCAGAAGCCATCACGCCCTGGCCGTGACAGTGGTCACGGCCGTGATGAACTAATACTAGAGCACAGAAAGGATCACGGCCTAGCCGTGACAACCATCACGGGCGTGATGAGTAGGATGCCAAGGCCAGAGAGCATCACGGCCTAGTCGTGATGTAGATCACGGCTGTGACAGGGCAACTCCTGAGGACCAGAAACGATCACGGCTTGCCCGTGATGATCCTCACGACCGTGATACTATTTCCACCCAAGTTTTGACTGGAATGTGAGCCAACACCCGCTACCGATTCGGTAAGTTGTTCCATTTTTCTCCTCTCTCCGACTTGATTATTTACATTGGAGACAATGTAAGTAATCAAGCTTGGGGTAGGGGTATTTATTTTTGCATTTGCATTGTTGCATTCATATTGCATTCTCATAGGCATGGATTGGTATGATCACATTCTCTAGATTGCCCCTCACTTAGAACATGCATCCGATTGTGAGAACTTGGAGCCAAATGAATTGAGATAGTGAATTTTCGAACCCAATTTTTTATTATTCTTGTGATATGGCTAAAAATAAAAATTCTTGAGATAGTCATTTGATAGTTGATAATTAGCATGTGGTTCCTTAAGTTTGTGTACCTCACTGATTTTTGAACTACTAAATGTAAGATTTTGAGCCAAAAGGGGTATTCACTAAATCTACCCCATTTCTTGTGCTAGAGTGTTGTAATTCCTCTTGGACTGTATTTTCTAGAACTTGACTTGAAACCATTTTGAAACTTAAAAATTTCTGAAAACATTTTTGGAAATGATTGAGGCACTAGGTATTTTTCCGGCCTCCCGAGCTTTGAATGATAAATACTACCCCTTAGTTGCCCAATTTTGAGCCTAAAGATAAAATACTTTTCTTGGTACCTTGAATCACTTTGATAAATAATGCTTGGTATGGCACCTTTTAAAGTATTACAAAAAGGGCAAAATGGTAGTTGGAAAAAGTATGGGATAAAAAAAATTAGGAAGTAATTTCTCTTGAGCTATAAATCTCCCCTTCTCCAAACAAATAACATGGAAAAAAAATGGAGAAGGGGACGACGAAAGAAAGTGAGAAATGAAAATGAAAATAAAAAAAAAATAAAAAAAAAGAAGAAGAAGAAATAAGGGTGGAAAAGTAAATCAAAGTCCCCTAAAAGGGTATTTTAGAAGGTGTCATGCTTTGCAATGTTTGATGATTTGTTTAGCCTTCTTGAAATTCCCTTTCCTTGATTTTCCCACCTAACAATAAATCCCATGGCCACATTACAACCAAAGGAAAAGACCTCTTGATTCTTAAGTGTTTTCATTAATAAAGTAGAGATTTGGTTAATAGTCAAGCCTATGGTAAAATACTTTCCTTGAGGAAATTGAGTGAATTGTCAATAAACCCTAAAACACTTGAGTGAGGTGAGATGAGTGTCCAAATCAGTGAGGACATGAACTTGAAAAAAACCTAAGCTTCTAATTGGACTTGAACTTGATTATCTCTTGAGTGCTTATTGAATATGCCTATCACTTGGATTAGCTTCTAGGGTTTTTGGTTCACTATCCACGCTTTGATTGATTTATCTTATGGCCTGAGTAATTGCTTGAGGACAAGCAAAGTTTTAAGCTTGGGGTGATTTGATGAGTGTGATTTCACCTCATCTTTGTCTATCATTTTGCATGCATTTTTCATGTAGTTTAGGCATTTTTAATTAGATTTTAGGTTAATTTTCCTTTGGAACGGGTAAGGCGGTTTTCGTGTGTTGTTTTGCAGATATCAAGGGTAAAATGCTCAAGATCAACCATGATGAAGTTTGGATGAAGATAGGGCTTTAAAAGTGCAGAAAATGAGCCAAACAGAGTCCATCACGGCCTAGCCGTGATGCTCATCACGGCCATGATCGAGCAAAACTGAAAAAGAACAAAGGCTGAAGTCAGAGTCTGTCACGGCCTGGCCGTGATATCCATCACGGCCGTGACCCAAAACCACCACAAGTCAGAGCACATCACGGCCTAGCCGTGAAATTCATCACGGGCCATGAAGCTGAGGGCTCACGTCACGAGAATTTGAATTTTCCAGAATTGGCAGAGGCGGAGACCGTCACGGCCATCACGGCCGTGACGCGCATTACTTGGACCTGAAGAAACCGAATTTGGATCAGAATTTGAGTTAGATTGGGACTCTAACTTCCCACATCTATAAATAAGGACCAGGCAGATCACATCAGGGACACATTGATGAAGGATCATATCTAGACTTGTACACAAGGACTTAGGCATAGATCTTTCTTCTCTTCTCCTCTCTTCTCTGATTTTTGTATTTTCTATTATGTTGTCAACCCAGCTTGTCATCTCCATGGCAAGACTGGAGTAGTAGCTTAGTTTCTAGGGATTGGGGCTCTGCCTGAGTTTTGTAAATGTTGTTGATTTGATGTAAAATCGTTGTTGATTTCGTTATTGTTTTAGATCTGATTTCTAGTGTGATAACCACTCGTAAATTCGGCAACCGCTTATTTGCGTGACGTAGACGTTCTAAGGAGGAACCTAGCGGTGAACTTAGGATTTCCAGGGTATTTCACTCGTAAAATTCGGCGGCCACTGGTTTGTGAGATGTGGATGATCCAAGGAGGAACCTAGCGGTGAACTTAGGTTATTTGCATGACTGAGACATTCTAAGGAGGAACCTAGCGGTGAACTTAGGTGTCGGACCTATAGAAGTCAGACTTGGGACTGAAATCACGAGAGTTAGAAGCCGTCCCTCGAGGAGCAATGAGTTGTCACGGAACGTAAAGGGTCCAATCCGGGATCGACTGCCACGAGAGTAGGGGTCGGGTCAATTGGGCACGGCTTTTGTAACCCGAGAGGGAGCTTAAGCTATCAGAGGATAAACTCGCCTTCAAGGCAATTTCGGTAATCAACAAAGGTAAATCAGATTAGCAACATAAACAGCCTCAAAGGTAACCCAAATCCCTAGGAATCCGTTTAGATCAAAACCCCAAAAAACATTTGTTTTCTGATTTATTTGATTATGTTTGTTTATCTCTCAATTCAAACCTTTTTCAAAACCCTCTAAAAAGTCCAGATTCACTCATTTCGAAATTAATTGCGATTCGGGAACACAGTCTCTGTGGGTTCGATATCTTTTATTACTTGACGGCAATCCGGTACACTTGCCGGAATCGCACGCGCGCGCCGCAGTGCACATCAATAGCCTGACCAATCTTACAATAACACTTATATATTACGGTGCATTCCAATAACTCCATCAATCTCGTTCTTATGACAAGGTATGAACCTATCCCATTCGAGAAGAAACCTTTGTCACACTCGGCTACGAATAGTTATTCCCATATTCAAATACCTTATACTTGACAAAGTTTCGGCAGCATCTCCCATCGGTCTCCAAGTTACACGACTCGAGCACGGTCAGAATCACCGCGATCAAGTATGCACCGGGAGAACAAAAGGAAATGCATCAGACCGAGATTTCAACAAGTATATAAGGCATTTGAACATTGAAATGACTATTGTACGAGTGTGAAAAAGGTTTTTTCCCAAACTGTCCTAATTGGACAATTCAAGATTCAATACAATGAGCATGCATACCTTGATAAGTTACGCATGCTCATTAATATTGAATCTCAAACAGGAAACTAAGGCTTTCGTAAATTAATTATTAACTCTAACAGAAAATAAAACCATTAACCTATAAATATTGCAACATTTTTGAGTTTATATAAATTGCAGCGTAAATCAATACAAACTTAGATTAAATATTGTAGCAAACATCCTATTGAGCTCCGCTCTCCACTAACAAGTAGCGATTAATTGTCAAACACATGCATAATTTCTAAATTATCAGCACACAACCAAAGATCCGCGCTTTGGACAGGATCACATCCTATTGAGCTCCGCTCTCCACTAACAAACAACACATATTGACAAACACATGCATAAACATTAAATTATCAGCATACAATCAGACAAGATCACATCCTATTGAGCTCCGCTCTCCACTAACAAACAACACATATTGACAAACACATGCATAAACATTAAATTAATTATCGCATACAATCGGACAAGATCACATCCTATTGAGCTCAGCTCTCCACTACCAAACAAGACGATAATTCACATAATACATTACACCGAGTGTTCGGAGAACCGACACGAGAGAGAAAACACAACTGAGCAAGGATAAGTGGAGGAGCCGGTAGAAGAATATGACAACAAGGACCTATCGTGCATAAATGAAATTATTCATTTCAAATCAAATCACTATTCCAAAACCAAGGAAAATATTTGCTAATAGAAAGCAAAGGAAAAGAAACTGAGTCATTGTTTTGAAGTTTTTGGGTTTTGAAATTAAGTGCTTTGAAACTATGGAGAAAGATGGTTTTGGGGTTGGCTAATATCAAGATTCCTAGGTAGTCTTTTAAAATCCACAAGATTCTTTTATACCAAAATAATCTTTTAAAATCTCAATCCAATACACCAATTTAAATTGAAGGGTAGGAATATAGAGCAAGCCTTTTAAACTTACTCTTGAACCAATAGAAAACCAAACTTAATCCCTTGTATGCAGTGACCTGAAAAATAGATATTATTCCTTCCTACTTTTGTTCACTTGTGGGCCATGTTTCTTACTTTCACTTTCCATTCTCAGATAGTGTTGTCCATTTGAGTTCCTCTGCTATACAACTTTGGAAATAATATTACCACACTTTTTTCCTTAGATAACCTTTATCCCCTCACATGTTATAAGTTTCCTGTGCATGAATTTCACATAATTTATATAATAATGTACTCAAAAAATTTATATGATAAAATTAAAGTGATGTGCCACTATCAATTTCCTAACTGCATTAGGTTCCAGAATTGATCCTTCAAATTTTAATCCAATATGCATTCTTATTCGTTTGTCAGGTAAAAGTGGAAATCATATTCTCAAATTTGAAAGTGGATATATATATATATATATATATATATATATATTATGACTTTGTTCACGAGAATCGATATCCTCTCGACTTGGAAGTGCCAAAGCCCATCTAGCCATCCTTTATCTTTGTTCTAGAGGAAAATTCTTAAAAGTTAGAAGCCTAATAAATCTGTAGTTCCATAGCTTCTTAGTGTCATTTTATTAGTCCTCAATGTACAATAGGCATAGTTCTCTAGCACCCTAGTACGTGGGGTTGAATGTTATGTATGGTAAAGTATGCAGACAAAGACATGAGGGAATGTCTTAGTTGTTTGTATAAGGAGAACTTAGAACAAAAATTCTATTGACTAGAGCACAATGGCATACAAGAGAAGGTTAAAAATAAAATTGTAGGAAGATGCTTCCCGTTGGACTGTTTTGGAGGTAAAGAATAGAATAAGAATACATTATGTTTTGTCTCCTTCAATAAGTTTGGTACTTATTTAGCCCCCACCCTTTAAGAAGGAAGATGTACCCTGAACTTTTCATGCTTAGCACAAAAACACAGGCCCCACCTTACGGAATCCTAAGCAAGAGGGACTAAATGATAAAAGGAAAGCCAGAACTGTCCTTGCTTTTATACTTACATTCGGTTAATAAATATAGTACTACAACATAGGACCACTTCCCTTGCCCTTGACTTGTACCATGGTTAATGTAGCGGATTCTTGTGCATGGAGTCAGTCCATTTTTCTTTCCTTATATAACGAGCCTTTTAATTTTCTGTAAACTTGTTGTTATCCATGCAGGAGTAGAATTTTTACTAATAAATGGATGCTCTAAGGATACTGACCATGCATTTAGACCTATATGATATATGTGATACTCTAACAAACAGAAAATGGTCCCTTGTTGGCCAATAAATAAATTACTTTAGGTTTATGTATGATTGATCTGGTCATACAGCTAGGAACTGTAATTGCAAGGCATATACCATGCTAAATCACTATGAAAACAATTTAAAAAGTGTATTAGTATCTGATTCTGTTTTAGTTAAAACCATGCATTCCACTGGCAATGCATGTGTCAACTGCATGCAAATTTGCATTATTCAAATGGAAATTCTACTAATGACATTCAAATGAATAACAACTAATGCAGAATAAATTTGAGTGTATGTAAGTGATAAAACACAAAAGCACTTGTCATCAGACACAGATAATAGAAGTAGAGGGCTATATATAAACCGTATCAATAGATACTCATTCATCAAGTGCTAAAGCGATCAGCAAGATAAACATTTTATAGACAACTTATAGAAACCATATAAAAAAAGGCCAAAGACTTCTTGAACAATATCTTCATATCACTTCTCCCTGTTCTTGTTCTTGATTCTGATTTTTGAGAATATGTAATGAGGCCAGGAGATTCTGTGAGAGACTTTGAGAAAAGTTAAAGCCGAGTTCTAAGTAGTTTTCTGGCATGTGGACTGGAATAATTTAAGCAAGTAGATTGATTTGGTACTTTTCCATCTTGATATCTAGTTTACATGGCCATTCCCCCCAGAATCTCCTTAGTTGAATCTCCCTTACCCTTGCTACCAAATATCCATTCTGTTATAGAAACAGAGAATGAGAGAAGAGGAGAGAAGACAAGGTAGCTTACCCTTGGTGGTGGTGGTGTCACCGGAGCTGCGGACAGTGGTGGCTCAAGGGAGGCGGCTCGGGGGCGCTACGAGAGCAGAGACAGAGAGACATCGAAAGAGAGAGAGAGAGAGAGAGAGAGAGAGAGAGGGGAAGGTGGAATCACTCACCGGAGGTGCGTGGCCTGCGGTGGCCGGAGCACTGAGGCGTCGCGTGGTGGCGAGGGGGGAGGAGCAGAGCGTGCAAGGGAGAGAGAAGAAAAAAGAAGGAATGAGAGAAATGGGGAAGAAAGGGGAAGGGCTCGCGATTTAGGGGTGTCAGTTTTAGCGACCGAATTATTCGGTCGCTATATCGGTCCCTAATTTGGTTAGTTTTAATTTGAATTTGTAATTTTAGCGACCGATTTAAATTTTCGGTCGCTAACACGCGCAATTTTTTTTTAAAGCGCCTTTTAGCGACCGAATTAATATCGGTCGCAAATATAAATACAGTTTAAAGTGTGAATTCATAAATTTAGCGACGGATATATAAATCGGTCCCTAATATAAACACATTTTGACCGTCGCATTTAATTCGGTCGCCATTTCGGTCGCTAACAATTCATAAATTTCTGACTTTTACTCTCCTTTGTTTAGCGACCGAATTAGCGACCGATATCTCTGCTACGCTCTATTTCGGTCGCTATTGCGGTCGCAGAATCAACTCTAACCAGTGTTTCATGTAGATCCTACAATCGGTCGCTATTTCGGTCGCAAATAGCAACCTAAAAATTCGGTCACTATTTTCGGTCGCTAAATGACCTTTTTTTTGTAGTGAAATATCATTTACCTAGATTTTCTGAAACCCTTTAACCCTCTTTTCTTTGAGCATAGCCGCCTTCTTCTTCGTCACCACCCTTCTCTTCATTTCTCAAGAAGATAACGATCTTCTAAGCTCTACTCTCCTTCCCTTCCACCTTTCTTCTTATGCCGAGACGATCGTTGTCTCCTTCACCGACGATTTCTTCGATTGCTTAGTCGCCAGCAAATTCTCCTCCTACTACGGTGGAGAGCGATCCTTCTCCTTCACTGTCCGCTATCGTGGACTCTCCTCCGTCTCCTCCTCCTGCTACTTCTGATTCTTCGACTGAGGCTCCTTCTACCTCTCCCTTAACAATCTCCGCTCCTCCATCTAAAGCTCTGACAGTGCCTCCCACCGAAAACGGTGCTGCATTGAATACATTCACCGGGATCGGATCTGTAGTTGTGATTATTCTCGCTATAGCGTTGTTGATGTAGAGATCGTTGTTTGGAGTTTTTATTTTATTTTTTTCTTTTTAAAATTATTATAATGAATTACCATATGAGTCAATGAACTCTGGAACTTGGTTTTTGACCGTTCTTTTTTTTTTTTAGTGTGACGATTCATTCATTCAATTCCTTGCCTTGACCGTTTCTTGGTGGTGGTGATACAAGTGCCACATGTGTTCTTCGTTCACGATTTAAGAATACTCAAATGAAATACGAAATGAATAAATAGATAAAATAACAGAGACCCATTGATCAAAACCCATAAAAAAGTCCATCGAAAAAATTGAAACTTTATGAATTTTAGAAACCATATTTCTGTCACTATTGAGGTGGTGGTGGTGCTGAAGGATAGGTAAAATATGTTGTTGATGAAGGTAAAAATGAGTTTTCACATTTTTTTTTTTGTTGTAGTACATTGATACACCATATGGTAGAGTGTTTTATGCTGGCCTTACCTTATTTTGAGGGTTGAAAAGTCAACAACTCAAATAACAATTTGGATGATTCAGATTTTATCATCTGGATGGTACATCTTAGGCCGCATCTATATTCTCTGCACTGTTACTTAGAAGGAGTTTGCATGTATGTACCGTTACCCTCCGATAACAGAAATGGGAATTGCTACAGAAACAAACTGTTATTAAAAAAATAAAATTAAACATCAAACAAGTAACATCATCTGTCAAATATGGTTGAAGCCCTTTTTGTGGAGTTGACATGCACGCATCTAAATCTTTTGATCTCTTGTTTGCTTGTGATTTGTTTTCTTTTCTTGCATTTCTGATGCCCTTTGCTTGAAGGTACTTCCCAAATTAGAATTTACTTCCGGGCCTACTAACTTAATATTATATATATATATATATATATACACACACACACGTGACAGCTGTCTATTAATTAGTGGATAAACAAATGCATTCCATGTATGAGTTGACGTCTTCTTATCGTGGATGAGGATCTCATGTCCTATTTTGATGTACAACATCATGTCTCAATCAATAATATATTATCATGTATTTTATTTGTTCAATATTAAATTAAATTTTAACTTACATGATAAGATATTATTGATTTGGGATATGATGTGGTACATCGAAATAGAATCGGAGGATGGATGATAACTATATAAATATGTGAAATTAATAGTGCACAAGTTATATTTAATACCAAATTAAACAAGTACAAACTATATTATTATTTTACAATCAAAATCAAGTTGAAACGTGCCAAATTTGATTAGTTTTTTCATCTAATCAATCTAGTTATCAAAAAGAAAACTCTGGCCCATGCATAATCAAGTTTAGGTGAACTTGCATTAAAGTTGGGACAAGAGTGTAGACCCCTTTCATTGCCCTATTTCTCAAAACTTGATAAGTG
Source organism: Sophora flavescens (assembly GCA_030762895.1). Classification (NCBI taxonomy): domain Eukaryota; kingdom Viridiplantae; phylum Streptophyta; class Magnoliopsida; order Fabales; family Fabaceae; genus Sophora; species Sophora flavescens. The sequence continues at coordinate 22,190,679 of CM061066.1, forward strand.
GAGTACCACTAAATAGTGAAGCAGATTCCAGTCTCTGATTAGTTGGTTAAGTGACCAAAAAAAAATGATTGAGTGTAATGAAGCAGATTGATTGGCTATTGGTTATGTTATTAGTAAAATTCGGCGAAACGTTTTCTTAGGGTCTAAGTTTGATAAACAACTCGTGAGCAAGATTTCCAACATATGGATTAGTGAGTCCACCAATAAGATTACATGAAATAATTAAAAGCAAATACTCCCACCGGACTTAATTATAAGCAAAATTAACTAATTTCATACTTGTTAAGGAAGTTAGTTGATTTAATTTAATTATCTTTATTTATGTAAAAAAATGAGTTATAAATACTAAACTACCCTTTAATTGTCTCGGGAGTGTGCAATGCTCTTGAAAAAGTAAAAAGAGAATTGGTTAAATTGATTAATTTCTTGATTTTTGGAATACTAATATTAAATAGAATTGAGTTGGTTGTATTTTGTTTATATTTGAGTTCTAAAAAATTTAGGTTTTTTTTTTTGCTTATAACTAAATCCAGATGGAGTATAACTATATCTTGTATTAGTACTAGTACAGTACTATCTCTGGACTCAAATATAAGCAGAAAATTACATATATTTTTTGGACTCAAATATAAGTAAAACTCCATCAACTCAACTCTATTTAATATAAGTATTCTAAAATTCAAGAAAATTAATCAATCAAATAAATTCTCCCTTTATTTTTTTAAAAAATATTACATACTCACAAAATAATTAAAAGATAATTTAAAAATCATAACTTATTTTTTTATATAATTTTTATATAAATCAAAATAATTAAATTAAATTAAATTAACTAACTTTATGAAAGTGGGCAGCAAGGTAATCGTGTTTGACTTATTACCATAGTCAAGATTCGCAGATTTGCTTAGTATTGAAAATCGAGGATAATCATGACTTAAATTGCGTGGTGGCTCTCTACAATTCGCCACTTAAACGGTATAGGGACAAGGGATTTTTACCTCCAAATCCAAGCAGCAAATATTATACGGGACTCAATTATAAAAGTACTTATATTTTATTTTTGATGGACTTAAATATAAATAAAATTTAATTAATCCAATTCTATTTATTATTAGTGTTTTAAAAATAATTTTGATTAATTAATGTTATTTTATTTTTTAAAGAGTAATATACACTTCGAAGAATTATATATAATTATTATTATAAATAATGATATTTTAATAATTATAACACTTTTTTATATAAATAAATACAATTAAATTAAATCAACTATAAGAAGTATATCACTACTGGTCAACAAGACAATTAATGTAAACATATTTATGAAGGTCTTAAAATGGATGACAGAGGCACAATAAAGTAACATCAACAAGATTTTGAAGCATTGACAAAACAATTCAGTGATAATTTACCAGGAGAAATACTAACTAGTGACTTGATTAAGTTGTCCTAAGCTGACTTGATAGATTTGGTTTTATAAAGAAAGCTACAATATTAATTAACTTCAAATATTTACAAATCTAAGAAGGGTCCAGAGCATTAACATGTCTGTATCACTTCAAGTAAGTTCTTTAATTAGAGCCGTATATTGGTTTATCAGCTAGCATGCAATTTTCTTTATATAAGAAAATACTTCCTCTAGATTCAATTATAAATAAAAAAAATTACTTATATTATGTGGACTCAAATATAAACAAAATTCAATCAATTTAACTTTATTTAATGAAAGTGTTTCAAAATCAAAAAAATTAATCAATCCAATCAGTTCTCTTTTTACTTTTCCAAAAATATTATACATTCCCGAGATAATTAAAAGATAGATTAATAATTATAACTATTTTTTTACATAAATCAAGATAATTAAATTAAATTAACTAACTTTCTTAATAAATATGAAGTTAGTTAATTTTATTTATAATTATAAGTCCGAGTGGAGTATTTCTTAGATGCATTAATTGACGTGAGTATGCAAATTTGTCTTTCTCGTCATTATTCTATCCATCTAGATCAATATATCAGTCCAACCTAAAACCTAGATCAATATAGTAATTTAAACACATACATGCATATATACATAATACACCCATAACATATCGCCATAACTGCTTACTGCTAGCTAGTAATAACTCTTTATTTAACTTACTTTTCTCATGATTTTGGCAGGGAGGCAGGGTGAGATACATGTGTACCTATCCTTGCTTCATTCAAAGAAAACACAATCCAAACTGAAAAGTGTCTTACGAGGACTTGTATTTGTTGGGTCTATTTTCCATGTTCTGCTTTTCATAGGATATAGTATGAATCTTATGATTCAAAATCAACTTTATCTATTCGGATCGCTTTTTCAATCTCAATATCTTAGCCAAAATGAAAATTTAATTAAAGCTATTTGTGATGGATGTTACCAATTTTCCAAGCAGCTTAAATAACCAATCAAATTACAATACCACAAGAGAAAGCAGTTAGCGATGTTGAAGGTAAGGCTCGTTTGATTTGTTTTCAATTTCCAGTTTTCAATTTCTGTTTTCAGAAATAGTTATAAAACTATTATCTTATTTTTATTTTATTTCCTATTTTTAGAAATTTGTATAGAAGATACTAAAAACAATTTTTTTCTGTTTTCACTGTTTCATGTACAAATATTTGAAAACAAGAAATAGAATGAAAATAAAGTGACAGTCTTTTAATTATTTCTAAAAACAGAAAATGAAAATAAAAAACTGGAAATAAAGCAAAACAGACCCTAAAAACCTGTTTGGTTTGCATTTTCATTTCATGTTTTCATTTTCTAAAATTTATATTGATTTTAAATAGCTAACAAGAGGATGAAAGACTCATACAATAAATAATTGTGATAAAAAGGAGATGGAAGACTGGTTATGAAGAATGCATTTACGAAAACAATGAAAACAACTGTTTGACATTTTCGAAATTTCTAGAAACGCTGGATGTGTTTTCAAAAGTTGAAAAATAAAATAATGTAACAAATACTAAAATAAATACATATTTTAGAAAATAAAAACAGAAAATAAAGACGCAAACCAAACATGTCCTAGAATAACCAATCAGATTACAGGTGGTTGATGCCACTAGATTCGCATATCTTAACAGTATGACGGTGCCCTAGAACTTCTGATGTGCATGGTTTTCGATTTAATATAGCAGTTGTCAATGTCTACCGACTTATAATATAAAATTAATAAATGTCCAATTTGCATTTCTTGCGAACAAAGTTTTGAAGTTGAAAATGGACTGTTTATTGGTAAGCAATAGCCTTTGACGATTGGCAAGAGCCCAACTAGAATCTGCATCTCATCTCAGTTGTCCACCTAAACTAGAGCAAGGTCTTCATTGGGCAGAGACAAACAGCACTTTTACATATGGACCCGAAGAAATGAAGAATAAATTTCATTTCATTGGGCAGAGAAAAGGGTCACTTTTGAGTAGTGTGCTTGTTGCATATAACAGGTGGCACAAGACTCTAGTGATCAAAGCTCAACCAGAATCTGTAATGCTACTTATAATGTTTTGGTATGATAATAATAATACATAAAGAATGACACATCACCAATCTTTAGGGACAAAAGACTAAAACGTGGCGGACAGTGAATATGCCCACTAGGGTTGTGTCATTATAATTTCTTGAACAAGGTGGCACAATTGTTTTTGACACATCGACTTCGTCAAGCGATCTGTTTAGTCAGTCATACATCAAGGTTGGTGATTTGAAAGCAAAAAATACAGAGATGGCCATAAGCAGGGGACAAGTGTCTAGCACGACAACAAAGAATTCAATTAGAATTTTGCAAGGTATTATATGTTACATTATCAGAATTACTGCGGGACCCAACCAATGGATATTATTTGCAAGTGTCTGGGAATATTGAAAAAGATCCTGTGAAGCCAGCAACAGTTGCAGGGTGAATAATACCCCAACAAAGGCACAACCCACAGATTATGACTATGAGAGATTTTGGCATACTCCTGCAAGGCTTGAAACCCAGTTTCTAGCACTATTAATCATCCAAAAAAATAGCCAATTTTGAAAAAACACAGCTTGACATCAGGGCATTTCGATGTGCTTTGTGACCCTCTTCATTCTTTATATCCAGTTATCAGCCCTTCCCTCATCATCTCCAGATCACTTCACAACTTCTGTCCAGGTTTCATATCATAAATGGCAGGAAATGAAAAGGGGTCCTATCTGAATTAAAGATAAAGTACAAGAAGACTCGACAACTATCACAGTCAAAATCCATCAAGGAAGACTAAAATTGCATTAAGTTTCACGGTTGCAAAATAAGCAACCCTCCTACAGGATAATTTGACTGTATAATGTACACTCTTCAAACCTCAAACCTTTATAATGCCATGCAATAGGCGTGACATACATTTAAATAAAGTTCAGTGCAAGTCACAGCAGTGATTCGGCTGAGGAATTATGTGTAGGATTGATACAAACCAAGAACGGTGTCTAATTTAAGGTCAAGATTAAAGTCCATTAATCAAGATTAAATAACTTTGAGTTCAATTTGGATTAACTCCATCTGTGAGAGAATATTGTTTCTCTTTGATTCTTGATTGAGTCACCCTTGTTCTTATTAAGAATCCAAGATTATTGTGACGAACTTCATTTGGCTTATCAAATCCCCTTGGATTTGTGACGACTACCTTCCATTCCTTATCTTGTCCATTTGTTATTATTCTTCTTCTTATCTTGAATTAGGAATAGCATCAAAACAAGCATTCAAATTTGAAATGATAACTTTGAGTTCAATTTGCCTTTGATCTTATCAAGGGTCTGTGGCAATCCTCCCCTTGGACTTGTGGTGCCTCCCTTCCGTTCCTAATCTTCTCCATGTTTGTTTTCATCTTCTTCTTGAATTTTGCTTGATCGCTCAAGGATAGATCCGAAATTTTATATGTTCCTTTCTAGGATCATATCAAAGGCGGGTTGATTCATATTTTGGCACCCCAGAAACCATAATAATCTTGTTTTTTCTTAATTAACACACCAGAAACAATCCGCAGCAATGAAATCTGAGCAGCAATACGTTGCACAAAGAATCCCACATCCACAACATTTACATACCAATCAGATCCTCAATAGCACTATCAGTCACCAGAAGATACGAAAACATTATACTCATTTAAACGTCTCTGAAATTGAGCCAACTGCGTCTGCAATTGAAGGATTCCTGCAGCCTTTTGTGACAAAATGATGTTCAATTTGGAAATATAACCATCCAACTGGTTTCCTGGTTGATCAGCTTCAACGAGTAAATTCATCTCCTGCATAAAAAAACACAATATTCAAGAAAAAACCAGGATTAATAAATCACCAAGAAAAGTATAAGAGATTTGTATACACACCTCGCTAACAATGTCTATTGTTTCCTCGACTTGTCTCCGATGAGCAGTTACAAGATCTTCCTCTTCCTAATTTCCGAGAAAAGCAGGCATCATTTGGTACTTCTAGTAAAAAACATTTTATCAATTATTTAATATGGCATAAGAAAATTATACCTTCAACAGGGCATTTAAATCATCATCAGGATCAGAATAGTTAGCCTCAAAATGTGGCAGATCTACATGTTTAACACGAGAGTCTATCTTCCTCTTGTCCTCCATAGCAGATAATTGGTTGGTATGCACCCTCTTACTTGTTTTTCTGGTTTTGTCTTGTTCATATGGTAGACCCAGGGAATCAGTTTCATTATCAACTTTGTCATTTTGACCACCTTTTTGACCATTTTTTGCATTGGAATACCCAGATAGTGCCAAATTTCCCCCCATCCTACCACTTGGAACACGATCCGTAGCAGTTGGAGGAGACAGTTCTCTTTCAGGCTGTTTAGACCAACCAAATCTACTCCTCTCACTGGAAGCACACGTTATTTGACTTATTTCATCCTCAAAGGTATCATCATGAGATAAACTTGAAGACGCAGGCAATACAGTTGAGTCTCTAAGGTTTGAAGAAGAAAGGGGATCCCTTCTGGAGCTGTTCCCTTTTGACAGACTCTTCACCCTGATATATGACTGCCAATTAGAAATTTGATATCATCAGATCAATCACTTTCTAACCAAAAAGGTTTTCAAACTACATACCTATCAGCATATCTTAATGTGTTGAGAGTATGCTCAGACGAACCCGAGCTTGGGGAAATGCATGATATCATTACAGTGCGTGAATCACCAACGAAAGAGTCTCGCAGAACTTCAGTCAATTTACTTCCTCTGAAAGGGATATGCCCTTGGTCATTGTCTAGAGCTCTAATGCATTCTTTCAATGCAAGTAAGCTTTTATTAATTTCAGCACCTTCAATCCTGGAATATAAAGAATCAAGTAAATTCAACCAAATAATCAATCTAACATGGTTGCCTTTGGATACATGCATACGACATTTAGCACGTCTTCTTGTTACTCAAATAAGAGATCTGCCAAGAAAATATTGACGAACGAAATTCTCAAGTCTGAAAAGTAAAATCTCACCTAGTTTGCTTATCATTATCTGTAGTATCTGCACCACGTTCACTCCCAGCCAGATCAATAAAAGATAGCTTGCCCACAATTCGAGCAGGCTTTGATTCAGTCCCATCAGCTGATCGTTTGATACAGAGCTGAAGTATAGCATGTGATCGAGAGGATTCCTCATTTGCACCAGTTGTACCAGTACTTCTTGTAGCATTTCCTTTCTCAATAAATTCCTTGATTGTCTCAACTTTAGATACCTTGTATTCTTGCAAGCCGACAATGCAAACCTGTTGTTTCCCATCCTCCCTCATACAAAGCTTTCTGGAAAATCATAAATAAATCAGGCAAATAACTCCAAAAGCGAGACTTTTTCTAGCCAATGAGTTGATATGACTTACTTTCGATCATTGAGGAGATCAAATAGTTTCCCCCCATATATTTCGAAGAAACTAACAAACAACTGGAAACCTTGGTTCCGGTATGTGTGGTGCATTAATCTTAAAATATCTTGGGACGCTTTGAGAGGCAATGGTTGCATAGTATACGTCTTCCCACTCCCTAAAAAATAAATTAACTTCAGATCAGATCAACTAAAAAATTCAGAAAGAGGAGTGAATCAAGGTAAATAGAACACACATGTTTACTAAACTACTTTCTACATTTCCTGACAAGAAAGAAAGGAATGAACTTATCTCACAATATATATCAGAACACTATCACCTTTTCTATCCACGTGACTAAGTAATCACCAAATAAATAAATAAAAATAAAAATATACCTGGGATATATTCAAATTTAATTTGGAAATGTTCTATGGAGTTGAATGGTCCACAGATAGAGCAAAATCTTATCACAGGAAATTTCATCAAAAGAACAGCCAGATAGGTTTGTATGGGTTAAAAACAAAAGCCTGACAGAGGTTGTCATATGATCAAGCCTTCAATGTAAGGAACACAAAGACAAAAAGTATGCAAACTAAAATGTTCAATTTTTAATTATATATGCTTCACGGATACAAAGTTAAAAATCATACAATGTAAAAACAGTTTACATCATTAGTCATCTTCACTTTTATTCATACCTTTCACTCTACTCTACCCGCAAAGAGAAAATATTTAGAATTATTGAAGGAAAATTTGATGTTTCTATCCTCAAAATATTGTGAACAGGTAGAAAGTTTTAGATCAATTCTAAAATGTTGAAAGTATTCCTGATTTTTACAATTCGGCAGTCAATGCTCAATGTAAGCGCTCGCAGATTTCTCAATGAACATCAAACAAAATGCTTACCTGTTTGGCCATATGCAAAGCAAGTTGCTTTTGTCCGTTGGAAAATTAGTGGAACTACTGGCTCTACAGTCTCAGCATACACCTAGGGAGAAAAAAAAATGTAAAACCTAGTGAAACCAGTGAATTATCAGTCAAAGTGGTAACAAGAATCACCGCTAGTTAAATACTTACTTTATCATTTGAAACATCTTCATTCAGTATAGCATCAAAAACAAACTCATGTTTCTCAACATACTCTGTTAAGTCAACCTGCACACATAGGTGAAGTGGAAATAAAACTCAGAAAATGTACAACCCCATATATATACAGGTACAGTATGAATGTTTGAAATGTAAAATCTTAACAAAATCCATCAACATTAGTTAGAAACTATCGTCCTTAGTTAGTGATTGTGTCTCTCTAACAGTAATTGTGAAGGATAGTGCAATTTGAATTGATTAGACACAGATCTAGAATGAGAAAGACAGATTTTGAAGTTAGTGATACTGGGTTGAACACATTGAAGCATTAACAAGAAAGGTTGTCCATGGTTAAGTAAATTTATTTTTCCCTTACCTTACTTTTAAAAACTAGATCCTTACTTGGGATACAATGTTAAAAATTGAGTATAATCTTTATTTAAATTTGCCAGGATCACTGCCATTATATTTTGTGAGGAAGCTTATATTGACAGAATGTTACTAAATAAGTACCGCCACGGTCCAATTTATATACTAAAAAATCTTTAATAGGTGTAGAAAGCATGAGACACAACATAAATGGGAGATTGAGTATGAAGTATCCGAACCAAAAGCGACAGAGTATTATGTTATTATGTTCAGTAGTTTGGTTGACGTCTGGATTGCTTGTAAAAAGCATTTTGTATGTCAAAAAATTGCATGCTAACTGCTGCAAAAGCAGCTTAGACATGGAGAGTATGTAATGCACTTGATTGTAATATTGTATATCTTTGAGAACAAATTCAATCTAGAATTCATGTCATGTAAATGTAGATTTTCAAGACAACCTACCACTTACTCACCTTCAGCTTTCTTTCATGAACTGTGAGATAATTTGAATCTATGGTAATAATGTCTTCCTCTTTCTTTGCAATTTCTTTCTTATTTAGAGGTCTCTTCCGAACCTGCAGTAGTGAGTAGCACCCTCAGTCAAAATGCAAAAAAACTAAAAAACAAAAAACAAAAGATGACGCATATAAAAGAAACAAGGGCAAGAACAATACCACAACTTTGATCTTAGCAACATTGTTTGATCTCTCTTTATCTGTTGAGAAACTTATAAGGACATGATTCTCAGGCAAGCCTTGCGACCTGTTTACAAGCTTGTTGCTGGAGAGAATTGGCTCAGAGTCATCAAAACTTTGTCCACGAACAGTGCCATTTGTTAAAACATTAGACATCTAGTGAGAGTCAAAACAAAATTCCCAGTCACTTGTATGTTTACAATACATAAATCATGCTAAAAGATGAAAACTCAATAAACTAGCAATTATTATAACCAATCCACTCAAGTAATTGAGTAATAAATAATTATTAACATTAACATCAACATTATGTTCCTTCAAGCCACTAGGCTTTAATTAAAACGAAACGAAATTGAAACATGTTTGGTTTTTTGCTTAAATTTTTACACAAAACAGTTTTAAGCTAAAACCTCTCTTTGATTATAAGCTCTTCTGAACACAAAACAAGTTAATCCAAACACGGACCAAACCTCAGGTAAAAGCTCAGTATCAAAGGAATGCAGGTCAAGAAGGCCACTGCTCAACACACGATCATCGTCGATCTTTCTCAAGCTGAAAGATCGAGCGCCAAGCTCCTGCAAAACGAAACGTTTCATGAAATTTCTGGTTTTCACAGAAAGAAGCGAACGAGAAAACGATAGAGAAAACTAAAACCTCACCTGAGAGAAAGCGGAAGAGTGAAACCACCTTCCTTGAGAGGTTGCATCGAGGATGAAGTTGTCGGACCTCTGACGATGGTGGTGCACGGCGGAATTGGATCGCGGCATCTGTTTCTCAATCACACTCACTCATTCACTTTGTTAACATATTTGAAAAGAAGATATATATTTCAGCCCAAATAAAATAAAACAACACAAATCAAATTTGATTTGTCTAATTAAAAAAATCAAATCAAATCTGATAAAAAATAAAATCAGATTTCAAATTAATAAATATATATCTTCTTATCAAATATCTTAACACACTTTAAAAAATTCCAATAAATTCTAGCTCTAGAAAAAGTATTTGCACACGCTATACGATAAATAGTGATAAAGACAGTGGAATCTAAACGGAGGTTTGGTTGGAGATGCTTATTTTACTTTGACCTTTCTTTTTCACAAAATTTTCTCGGGAAACAAACACTACTATCGTGACAAAGTTGAAGAAAATGATTTTGAAACTTCAAAAGGAAAAGCGCTCTCTCTGTAGAAGCGCGTGTGGTCACGCTGAAATTTGCAGAGGAGAAGGAGCGCGTGCGCGGGGTCCAATTTTTTTTTTTATTTCAAATAAAAAAGAGCTAAACCAGTGTTGCGTGGCTTTGCTTTTTTTTTACTCTCAGTCTCTCAGACTTTGTTTCCCCACATGAGAATGTGAACGTTTGGCAACGCGCTCTGGGCTTGGGTGTTTACCATGCGCATGCATGACCTTTGAAGCGGTCATTCATGGTCGTTGTCGGGCAGGTAAATAGTCAGAGGCGAGGCTCTGGGCGGCGTTAATGGGTTTCACGTCGTCGACAAGAGCGTGGCCCCACTTTGGTGCATTGCGGTTTACCTGTCTATGATACATCATAACGCATGATACATGTCTATGTATAACCTGTTTTTTTTTCTCTCACAGCATATTCTCAGAAACAAAGCTAGAGATTAACCCACATCTTGATGTGGTAGTTAAGTAAACTTTCTCTAAAATATGATTTCAGGATTTCAACTTCTAATTTTACTAGTAAAATTAAATTCAGGTGAGGGTATAATCTATTATTATTGCGACCAATCACTTTTGGTTACATGTTGATTTACAACTAAACTTACTAAAGCGAGTTATTGGTGAATTATTTAAATTCAATTAACTAAATAGGTTTAATTGTATTTTTTGTCCTCAAATATCACGATTGTGTTGGTTTTGTTCCCTGGATTTTAATTGCGTCAATTAGACTCCCTAGATATCACGATTGTGCAATTTTAATCCCCGAGATTCCAATTGGTTCAATTTGGTCTCAAAAGTATCCCCCAATACAATCAAGTCCTTCTAAAACCGTGTCATCCAATTTGTAACGTCAGTAGCCTACATGTGACCGATTCAGCACCTAGTAAGGTCAGCTTGACAACTTACATACATTTATATGTGGCATCACTGACACCTCATACTTTAATGGTCACGTGCACATGGATATAGCGGTCTAATGTTTATCTGCAAAGGACATTTTTGCATCTTCAGAAACTAGGATTTCGACCTACATCTGGAGACGGATTGGACGGCACAAATGTCCTCTATAGAGAAACATCATACCCTTATACTCACGTGATCATTAAAGTGTGTGGGATGTTAATTGTACTATTGGAAGCCGTTGGACCGATAAACTTATGTGTAAAATAAGAAGTTAGAGCAAGTCACGTGAGATTAGGCAGTAGGAGTTACATTAAGGGGGAAAAAACATGGGTTGCGGAGTTATCCGAGAATTGGGGAGAGGTGGGCCAAAATTGTTTTGAACTTGGCTGGTAGTATTTATGTAATCGGTAGTCATTCAAAGAAGGCTAATCTATTTTTGTAACCAGACTCTACTAGTCTACTAGTTCAATAATATCCTTCAATGAATGAGAGTGTTTTTTTACTAAGAGTTGACGTGAAAGATAGCGATATTGTTCTTCATATTTTTCGGATTCTTGTCATCGGAGATTTGCAGGAACATCTGGCGCCCACCGTGGGGCCTAGATAAATTTTCCCCGGCCACCGATTCGAATTCTCATCAGGAAAAAGAAGATCCAGGTCTACACCGGTCCAAGAATTATTTTAGGCTTTGTTTGTGAGTTTGGAGGGGAAGGAAAGGGAGGGGATCAAAGGGAAAGGAAAGGAGAGGGAGGGGGAAAGAGAGTGTTATCAATCACCTTGTCTGTGAGTGCATATTGTATGATGAGAAGAAAATGGAGGGTTTGTGACATATTTTTACAATGTTACCATTATTTAAAAAATTAATTTAAGTAATATTCTTTAAATAGTATTAATGCAACTTTCAAAAAAAATATTAATGCAAATTAGTAAAGACTGGGAGGGTAAATTAGTAATTTAATTATTTACCCTCCAAAAAACCCCAAATTGGGGTAAACCAAAAAAATTAGGGTGAGGAGGGGTTTGGGAGGTTTTCTAAAATCCTCAAAACATTCCCCTCCAAATTTTTAAACTCACAAATAAGGGAGAGATTCTCACAAACCCTCGCTTTCCTTTACTTCCCCTTCAAAACAAAACTCATTGTGAGTTTGGAGGGGAAGGGAAGAGAGGGGATCAAAGGGGAAAGAAAGGGGAGGGAGGGGAGTATAAGGAGAGTATTAATCATCCCCTTGTTTGTGAGTGCATATTATATGAGGGGAAGTAAACGAGGGGGTTTATAACATATTTTTACAATCATATCCTTATTTTAGAAAAATTAACATAAGTAATATTTTTTAAATAATATTAATACACATTTCAAAAAAAAATATTAATGCAAATTAGTAAAGTCTTGAAGGGTAAATTAGTAATTTAATTATTTTCCTCAAAAAAAACCCCAAATTGGGGTAAAGAAAAAAAGTAGGCTTAATAAAGATATGGGGATTTTCTAAAATCCTCAAAACCCCCTTCCAAATTTTTAAACTCACAAACAAACAAAGAGGATATTCTCATAATTAGGGGTGTTCATCAACCGATCCAATCCAATGTCAACCACACTAACCGAACCGAAAAACCGACAACCGAAATAACCGAAAACCGAAAAAAACCGCAAACCGAAAAAAACCGAAATTTTTCATTGGATTGGATCGGATTTCGGATCCTATATGTAAAACCGATCCAATCCAAACCGAACCGAAATTATTTAGTTCAATGAAAATAATTTGATCTTTATATTATAAAAGTAATTATTAGTCTTTATATTTTTATAAGTTATCACCTAGTCCTTATATTAGAGAGTTTAATTGGTATGTAAATGTAATGTTAGAGTAAAAACTTTTACACTATTAATCAATTATAAATCATGTTATGAGTGACTTTTAATATATTTAGGACAATAATCAAACATTTATAATGATTTAACAATTTATAATTAGGTGATAGTGTAAAATATCTTTACACATGAGAGTGCATATCAATTCATGTATATCCCGTTAAAACACTTATTAGAAATTGTCCATATAATATTTTAAAATTAATTTTTATTTTAAATAAGTAACAAATTCGTATGACTCTTTAAATACTCGATCAAATCCAAATCGAACCGAAATATTGGATGTTCTTTGATGTAAATAACTATGTAAATATGTATCGATAAAAACCGAATTATCCAATCCAATCCAAACCGCATTTGATTGGATCGGATCAGATCGGATTTTTTGAAAGAAGCAAACCGATCCAATCCAAACCGCATGTTGTTTTTATCATTGGATCAGATGACTTTTTTACTCAAAACCGATCCAATCTAATCCGCGAACACCCCTACTCATAATCTTTTAATTTCCCTTACTTCCCACCAAAACAAAACTAACAAACAAACCCTCGGAGAACCGGCATGTTCCAAAGAGGAGGGACATTGGTCAAAAGGATACTAATCCCCATCTTAAGTTTGTGAATCTGATCTCCCCATCTGGTTTTTTGGACTTGGGTCTGAACCGGGTCCCATTTTTGGCGAAGAGGTCGATATTGGAGGTGGGGAAACCAGTCTCAACGACGAGAGAGGAAGCGTGTTTTGGTGATTGAAGATCGGCGAGGATTTGGGATATTGGGGTTACTAACCCTCTGTTGCAAATTTTTCTCAGCTTTGAAGAAAAATAAAAATGGGGAATTGGGAAGACCGGAATGGATCCGACTCAGAATCTCAGATCCGACGTCGACGAGTACGGACTCGTCGCCCCCACCGATCCGCGATGCAGAAGAACCAGAGACGCCCAAACCCATCACTTGGTCGTTGCGTGAACCACCACTGTGACTTCATTCTTGTTCTGCGTTTCAGAAGATGCACTATAGAAAATGCAAGGGTTCAACGCACAGAGCAATGGCAAAGGCACCATTAACAAGGAGCCCAACTTGCTCCTCCTCAGAAGTTTCCGAATTAGCTTTGGAAGTAGGTTTCAATTTCAAAGAGTATGAAACTAGTAGATTTATCTTCATGCTGGCGCAAAGCACACTTCGTTTTTCTGCTATAACTTAAAAGTTTCATCATGATCCATCTCCAATGGTCTGAATTTGTGCATCTTGAAATACACCAAGTGTTCGATAAAATGCCCAGCTGATATTGTTCTTTTGCTATGACTATCTTTATGTGCTTAAAAACTTGGCAATAGTCAAATGATGTTTTTAAGAATTTTAATTCCTTCTATTGTTCATAGAAGCAGATAAATTTTCAAAAGATCAGTATGTGGCCTTATTATGTTCGAATACATGTAAATGAAGAACCTTTATTTAGATAAAGCTTAACACCTGATGGGAAGAGGTGTCAAGGAGACAAGGGTTGAAGAAAAACTCTCACCCGTGATGTGTGGAGGATCGGAGACTCATTTGTTGATGGGTTGGTGGAGTTTTTGAAGTTGGAGGCTAGGAAGTTGCAACGATGATGATACACAAAACGGTTAAACCAGGGCTTTGCTAATATGCATGAAAGAAGGTGCAACGCCACTATCTCATGCTATCTCTGTTTGGGCTTTCTCTCTTGACATCCAGGTTCTTCCATTAAATCTTGGTAGTTTCCTCAAATTTTACAAAACTGATATAAGCTTTTGGGTTGAATCATATCAGCTTTATTAATTTCAACACTAAATGTGTTTGATAAGATGTTTAAAATAGGAAGTCCTTTTTATCTTCTTCTTTAAAAGTATTAAAAATAATTTAATTGATCGATACTATTGGTCAAAGTAGTAGTGACATGTATATTAAAAGTTCTGGAAGGCATGTAGAAATTTATTCAGAAAATTGCCTCCACGCACCTGTTTTTACATAAGAAGGGCATCAAAAGAATCTTTTGATTCAAAAATTTCCATGTATAAAAATTGCCAATATGTTAGTTGTGTAACTTGTGTCATATGGCCACTGTCTATACGTTTGTATGGCATCTTTGGTGGTTTAATTAACATGTGCAATATGGTGGTGGCTAGCCATAATTGCATATTTTTTTAAGTAACGAAAGGGTCTTTGTTACGTTGAGGAGAAATTTGTGCCATATGAGAAAGCTTTCTAATTTCTATATTTATCTAGAGAAGAATCTTGTGGCTTTATATGTTGAAGGGAATCTCTTGCCTTTTTGTAAATAGCTATGACAGCTACAAAACCTATGTCATTAGTTTGGATGATTTCTATAACTAATTATAGCTTGATAATATAAACTAAACCTTGGTAAGAAAAAGGGTTGGTAGCAAGTAAAAATAAGGTTTTGATATGATATATACGTGAGAGATGCAGCGATGTAGATTACATTGTGGATGGTAGATTGAAAAGTGGAACTGCCTTACATGGAAACAACAATAGTTTAAAGGTCATTTAGTTGTTATCGTCATTGAAATAATAATTAATGATGGAAACACCGGAGTCCATGTAAATAGCAGTTGACTTTCAATTGAAGTTTGTGTCGTTTATGAATCCATGTTGCTTTTGGAACTATTATGGCATTCATACCTTTATCATATTATAATTAGAAAAACACTCAGTTCTTGTAAGTAAATCTATAAAGGCAAAATAAAGCCCAAAGTCCTTAAAGACGAGCATGATTCTCGGATAAAAGGTAATATCAAGTCCTTAAAGACGAGTAAAATCTCGGTTAAAAGGCAAAGTTAAGTCCTTAAAGACGAGCAAGATTCTCGGATAAAAGGAAATATAAAGTCCTTAAAGTCTAGCAAGATCTCAGATAAAATGCATACTAAAAGTCCTTAAAGACGAGCAAGATCTCGGATAAAAGGTATACTTAAAGCCCTTAAAGACGAGCAAGATCTCGGATAAAAGGCAAAGAGAGAGTCCCATATCAGAGCATTATGTTTTGGCACAAATCCGTGAATATCGGTTGAGGGTGAAGTTAAAGTTTATTTTATATTTTTGTTAGCAGCATATTGATGTGCCTTGAAGTTTATATCATATGTTAGCATGGTTGATATCCCTGTATATATCCGTGATGATGTTTTGTTGTTTACTAGGAGTTAAACATGTATGATCATCTCAGAGAAAGCTCGGCATACTTGAAGATGTCTATTAAAGTCCTTTCGCATGTGTACGCTTTTTCCTATCCCAGACTTTTTTCCTGAAAGGGTTTTTACCCGGGATGGTTTTAACGAGGTTGACCCGAGACTCGAGTAATGGGCTGAAGTAAACCAGTGTTGACTAAGTTAACTTACATGTAAAATAAGAAGTTAGGCAAGTCACTTGAGATTAGGCACTAGGAGTTACATTAAGGGGGGAAAACATGGGTTGAGGAGTTATCCGAGAATTGAGGAGAGGTGGGTAAAAACTGTTTTGAACTTGGCTAGTAGTGTAACATCCTAAAATTTCAATATAGTCTTTTTAATAAAAGATTAAGCTATTATAAGGTTTAGTGTAGAAAATTGTTAGTATACAATTTATTGGAATTATTTAATAATTTAAAAAATAAAAATAAAAATTTGCTACAAGAAAGTGAAAAGAAGAAGCACATGCTGGAGCTTCACTCATCATAACTTTAATAAGCCTCAATGTGGCAAGTTACTGTGCAACTGATTTGGCGGATTAACCGCAATTTAGGGAGGATGATATTTTTTAATTGTGCTATCATTGCTGATTCTGCCCTTAGTATTATTATTTTAATATATTTTAAAGCTTGCTTTCTTATTTGAGTGAAGCTTTAATGGCGATGAGACAACTTTATCAGATGGCTGGTAAACTTTTTACTTTTCATTTATTAAATGAAGCGCTCGTCCACTGATGTGGTAGAAGCGCTCGTCCACTAAAGTGACAGAAGCGCTCGTCCACTCAAGTGATAGAAGCGCTCGTCCACACAAGTCTTTGGACTTGCTAAGCCCTTAAGAGAAAATCCGTCCAGTGACGTGGCACTGCAGACGTCTACTGAATTTTAGTTAGGCATTATGGATGTATACTTGAGTTACAAGAATAACCCTCGTCTGCTGATGTGGCAAGATGGACGTGCTTATTTTCAAGTCTTTGGAGTTGCTATTCTTATCAAGTTGTTTAGGTATTCATTTATGGCATTGTCCACTAAGGAAAAACCAGTCTACTTATCAATTAAATTATAAACAGTTTAAATAACCCTTGGACGGATAATTCTTTGCACGAGTCCAAGCATTGTATACCTTATTTGAAATGCTTATTATGTATGCTCTATTTGAATTTTTTTATTTGATATTATATTCACTCTAATATTGGTATCGATGTTGCTATATACTTATAGAATTGGCAAACACTAAATTGACATTATAATTTAATCTTATCAAATTTTCAATATTTTTCTCATACAGATATCTACTATATTATCAAGTCTAATTTTTTTTTACATTCAAACCTGGCATTTATGAAATATATCCATTGCAAACTTTGATACATTTCAATTTCAAAGATTTTGTTGACTAATAAATAAATATTGTTATATTAAATTATATTATATATGTTATAACTAAAAGTAAGAATATAGTATAACACACTTAAAGTTGGGTTAAAAATGAAAACCAGATTTGTTACATGTAGAGACCTAGATGATTTTTTTTAAATAAAAATAGAATAGTTTATGCTTTTAAAAATAATTTCTAAATTGTTGAATATCAAAATTAATTTTCTTTAATTCATAACAGACATGCTCTTATTTAGCTCAGGACATGAAATTTATGATAGGTTATTGGGGTAAAAGATTTTAAATGGTTATTCATTAATACTTTGATATGTGTATGCTTATTTTAGTAATTTTAAAAAATAACTATAATGTAAATTTGATAAAATAATATTGGATGTCGGTGTATAAATTGTTTAATTTGACCGTACATATAAATTAAATACATAAAATAAAATATAATCCAAAATATAAGTAATAACTATAGTTAATCATTTAATTATATTTTATAATTGTTTATTTAAATAAACAATTGTCCTGTGCGAATGAATTGTGTAATATTCTTTCCCAAGGATATTTTAGTTATTTTATTATGATTGTGATCACTGGTGTGCTTTAATTCCTGACATCTCATGAGTATGCAAATGTATGAATATGAATTGTTGAGCCTCTCTTTATTATTTTCAGGCTGAGCAGATAAAAATCTTATTTGATTTTTATACAGCGATAATTATTTGTAATTGATAATTATAAAATGGTATTTTATAATTTAGTATCAAATATTATTTATCTTTAGCTAAGAAATATTCTAGTGAGAAAATATAATTATTTTGGGGGTTTATAAAGGGTAAAATTTATTGATGAAATTACCTAATTTTAATATAACACATTTCATTAAAAGTTGATTTTCTTAAATTTCTAGTCGCACCCCCTATTTTACTACACCCCCCTCTCTTTTTACTTAAACCACGAATTCCCCTCCCCCTTACTCACTTATTCAGTTTTGAAAAACCTAAGAACTCTTCTTCTTCTCTCAAAGAAGCCTCACCACCACCATCACCTCCATTCCACCAAAACCACCACAAAACACCACCAATCTATATCATGCTCCTCCTCATTTCAGTTCCTAGAAAAAATACCACCACACTCCTCTTAAATTAAACCAAAATCTGAGCATGCAAACCTCCCTTCTTCACTTTCAAAATGGGTCTTGGAAGGATTTAGGTTTAGATGAAAGTTCTTCCTTTTCTAACTACAAAAGTGAGCTAATTAAGGAGATAAGAAGCTACTGTTCTCACCATTCCAAGGACTAGGAAGCAAATGAAGAAATTGATAGATTGATAATTGGGAGAATTTCTCTAAGATCAAGAGAGATAGAGGAAATCACCAAGTCTTCATTTTCTAGCTTCAGTCGGGTGAGTTCCCTTAGTTTTAGTGCTTGGTAACCATAAATCCAAGCTTATGAGTTGTTGATATTTACTCTAAATTGGTTGATCTTCTATTTGCATGTTGACCATGAGAAGATTGAACATTAAAATGAGTTGTATGCATGTGAACTGTTTGTGAAATATCATAGATAATGTTGCTGTCCATAAATCCGTTTTGACATAGGTTCAGTGTTCTGCTTATAATTATTTATGTAGGGCTCTGTTGCTAATGATTCTTGTTTTGTTAGAAACTAGACTCAATTTTCTATAGTTTAGGCACTGATTTTCCTGTTTTTCACTGAGTATTGATAAATAAAAACCTGCTACAAGTTAGAGTAAAGTTGTTGTCCTGTTTTCGAATGCAGTAGCTTATTGATTAAAAACTGTACTTTTTGGAAAGCTTTGTCCCAAAAATAAAATTATATTTATAAACTAGACTTATTTAGATTTCCATAGAGGGGTCTTTTGTTTAAATTCGACTTCTTTTGATATTTTAATAAAATCATAGAAGTTGGTTGAAAACCGCAGAAATTCAGCATATGTTACCGATGCATTATTCCTTGTTAAATGCTTGATTGAGGGTGCTTTGACTGATTTAGAGTGTTTCTGCAGTATAATGATGTATAAAAGTAAACCACCGCTTGGCATCCAATAATGATAACCATCCTATATCCGTTAACATTCAATTTAGAATGGTTATCAAGGACATTTCAAATGTCAAGTACATAAGTCCTTTCAGTTTGGAAGGCGAGTATAGAGTCATTCTCGTTTGGAAGTCAATCACATAAGTCCTTTCAATTTGGAAGGCAAGTATAGAGTCCTTTCAGTTTTGGAAGGCAAGCAAGTAAGTGCAAAGCAAGTGGGACGCCGCTTGTGGACATAGACGTATGTCCTGCCTTATAGTATAGAGCTAGTTCCTCTTAAGTGCCTCGGTGCATGGGGAACAGCGACGTTTTTCACTAACAAAAAAACCAAAGGGATGTTCAAGTGTGTGAAGTTTACCCTCATGTATGTATGCATATATTTAGGTTCTTTTTCATCAAATAATTTAGCCCAAGTAAGGACCCGAAAAAAATAGCCGGTGATGAAATGGTGAGTTATAAGATAATAATTCCATAGTAGTATAGATTTTTACTAGTCTTACTCTAGCTTGCATTAGTCCATGGAGTGTACACCTGGTTAAATAGTTGAGGTGAGTAGGCTATGAAAAACTCTACCACTACATGAGGTTAATTATAGTACGTGTGGATATATTGTATTTCAATGAGGACGATCAAATAGAATATATATATTGATTACTCACCTGTTTTGCTTGAAGCAGGAACTCATTGAGATTTATTCTCACTAGGCTCCTTTTGTTTCAGATAACAGGTACATATTGGAAACTGATAAGCAAGTTCTGGAGATTGCATGATAGTCACCCAATAGTGTCCCAAGATACGTTAGTTTTCACGGCCGGATCAGAGTGGGAGTCTTATTAGGATTCAATGTTTATATGAGCTTGAATTGTTGTTTAGGAGCTAAATACTTATTTGTATAAAATTAATTTCAATTATATGTTCAATTGATACAAAATCTTGTAATGATGTCACTTTTAGTTTCAAAATTTTCTATGTTTAACTATTGTTTCATATGTTATAATCAGGTTTATATATATATATATATATATATATACACACACACACACTTAGTAGTATCGCGATGGAAGTTGGGATGCTACAAATTGGATAAACATAATACCATGAAATAGTCATTTGGTTTGATTTATATGTTTAATATTTTGAACCATTATAAATTGCAAAAAAAAAAAAAAGATTTTCAAGGATAAGCCTACTATTACACTGTTAGCTAACCTACTATTACTTAATAAGCCTCAATGTGGCAAGTTACTGTGCGGCTGATTTGACGGATTAACCGCTATTTAGGGAGGGTGATATTTTTTAATTATGCTATCATTGTTGATTCTGCCCTTAGTATTATTATTTTAATATATTTTAAAGCTTGCTTTCTTATCTTTGAGTGAAGCTTTAATGGCGATGAGACAACTTTATCAGACGGCTGGTAAACTTTTTGCTTTTCATTTATTAAACTCTTAATATTTTATTTTATTATATGTTTTATTTGTTTGATTTTTGTTTTATTTTATTTAATTGTATTATTTATTTGTAATGTTTAAGTGTTTCCTTCGGTGACTTCTACTTTCCTTCTCTTTCATCATTTCTACAAACCTCTTCTCTCACTCTCTTTTATCATATCTACAAGCTTGTTCTTCTTCTCTCACTCTCTTCTGCGGTTATCTCTCCCATTTCCTGCAATTTTTTATCTCACCTCGTCTTTCTGTCTTCTCCACCGATTGTACAGTATATCTTGTTGATTGAAGGAGCTATGGTGGATTATCTGTCACTAGGGCTTGCTGGATATGTTGTCAAATTACATATTTTGTTGTGTTTAGGATAGGTTAACCCTATGAGGCTATTTTTATATCTGTAAATTAAATATTATATTATTTTTATTTATTTTTGTTAGACAATACTGCTTTTTCACAGCTTGAGGTGTCGAATGCTTGAGGTGAGATCGACAACCGTGTCTATTAAGGCTTGATTTGGGGCTCCTTTCATGCTCGATCTTTTAAAAAAATATAGATATATTTTTTCCAAAAAATTTTGGTGCTTGTGAGTTTTATTTGTTAAGTTTTCTGTTATAAATAAAGGTTCATTGTAATCGGATTATTGTGTGCTTCATTGGAAGTGAGGATTTATGTTGGTTCTCTTGTGTTTTGTTCTTTGGTATTTGTATTTGGTTTTTGGGTTCCCTATTGTTATTATGTGTGTTGAAGATCGCACTCTCTCATTACAGTCTTTTTAGGTTATTTTTAATTTTTTAGGTTATTAGGTAGATAGATAGTAGATAGATTGGCTCTACATTGTTGGAATTGTAATGATGACTTTATTGTTTTGTTTTATTGTTTTACCTTTTCCTTCTTGAAATTCTGATTTGAATAATCTTTTCTTAGATCTTTTTTTGACGCAAAAATATTTTCTTAGATCTGATTACACCATTTTTAGGTTGTTATGTAGATATTATGTAGATTAGGTAGATAAGTAGATCTGAGCTTGATGTTAAATTGTGATGATTATTATTATTTTTTCCCTTTGTAGCTTTTGATTTGATTAATCTCTCTGTATGGTTGAATTTGATTTTATTTTGTGTTCCTATATACTTCTACTTTTTTCTGATTACATTTTTTACTCACTGGAAAGAGGTATTCTGGGAGTTGTAATTTTTTTTAGGTGTTTTCGAATTCAAAGTTGATGTTTCCCTCCCAAATTTGTTTCCGGTTTTAGCGTTCTTGGTGGCTATAAATTGGACGCCCACTTTGGTGGTAACTCACCTTACCTCATACTTATATCCTTTGTTCTCTGTGTCAATTATCAATCTTCAATACCTACAATCTTTGTTTCAATGGCTTTGCATTATGATCGAATTAACTCCATTGTTTCCAATAGGGAGGCAATTAGGTTGGTTGTTAGGGTTGCCCGCCTCTGGACAGTCCCTCTGTTTAACAACCCCTCCCAAATCAGTTCTTTGGAGATGTTGTTGGTTGAAGAAAATGTAGCAATCTATCTTATCTATCTTTTATATTCATTTTTGTATCTTTATGATCATAGATTTTTTTCTTTTGTGATATGGGACTGATTGTTTTTTGTTTTTGTTTTTTTTAAGGGTGGCAGATCCAAGCTACTGTCAGGAGACCTCTGCTACATAAGTTTAGCTCTTTACTTGAAGAGGGTTGCTGTTACAAGATGGTTTATTTCAATGTTGTGGGAAACAGTGGTGGTTATAGGGCTTTTTCACATGAATTCAGGCTGATTTTCCTATTCAAAACAACTGTTTAGAAAAGGGATTGCCCCTCCATTTCTAGATATGGACTTAACTATGTGCCATTTTGTGAAATACTATACTATGATGAGGGTCATGAATATTTGATTGGTGATTACTATGACTGTTGTCATTGTCTACTATTTTTTTTATTTGATTTTTTGATTCTTATTGACTATTGATTTTGCTGTTGTATTTGTCTTCAACATTTTTAGATGTAATGGGGCTTTTGACTTATGTGTACCCAGAAAGACAATATACCAAGGATGGAAAGACAACTAGCATGATTGTGATCGAGCTTACTGACTCAAGGTGTCTTGCTTACATGATAATTTTGTTGGGAACTTGGTAAATAATGTTTGTTCTATTTTTTTTTATGAAATTCTTAAACTTTTTTTATTTGTCTTTGTTTGGTACGGTGGCACTGTAGAATGTGCATTGTTTGGTGATTATGTAAATTTGCTGAGGGATTCTCTAGCTGGTGGTGGTAATGTTCAGGTGGTGGTGGTTCTGCAGCTTGCAAGGGTGAAGGTTTTTAGAGGCATTTAATCTATTTTTATCTTCGTTTGGTTTGTTAAGTTGCATTTTGTTTAGTTCTTTTGTTAAAAAAAAATGTTTAAGATGTTGTGATAATTGTTTTGACTATTCCTTCCTTTCTTTCACTTTGTGTATCTGGGCAAAACTGTTATTCAGAATAGCATGAATGCTACACGACTGTTACTTAATCCAGACATTGAAGAGGCAATTGAATTTAGGAATAGGTATGGACTTTCTTATTATTTATATTGAATATAAATATTAATTAATATTAATATTAATATTTCGTTTTCTGTTGTTTATTAATAAGTTTTATCTTTCATTCATATTTTTTTGTGAAGCATTGCCGAACACGTGGCTATTGATGTCGAGCCATTGGCTGTGGTCCTTGACAGTTCTAGACAAGGACTTGAAGCTGATTTCATGAATATAATCCTAAGTAGACAGTATCACAGCTGACCATTATTAGTGAGGTGGTTGTTTTATTTTCACTATTGTTATGTTATCTATCTATTATCTATATATATTTGTTATTTATTTATTGATTATGATTATTTATTATTTGCTTCTGTCTCAGAAACTTAACTTATGATATCATTGCTATTACATTTAGGATGGTTTGTTTGTTGTTCTTGGGGAAATTGTTGATCTTGTCAACGATGGGTCTTGGTTCTATTTGGCCTGCAATAGATGTAATAAATCTGTGACTTTCCTTGCTGGTGTCATCTATTGTGAGCTCTGTCGTATCCATGTTCTGTATGTGTATCCAAAGTATAATTACTATTTCCATTTGTTTGTTTTTAAAATTAATTTATAATTTATTATATTTTCCCTTGCCGGTTTTATTATTAAGGTGGAGGTTGCTGATGCAAGTGGGACATGTGTTCTCATTCTTTTTGACCGTGATGTCGACCTGTTGATTCAAAAAAGTTGTGAGGATTTTCTTGACCAGCATTTTGAGGTGATATATATATATATATAATATACTATTTATATTTATATGTTTATTAGTTTTACCGTTTATTTATCTGTTTATTCTTTGTAACAAAATGTTTTCGAGCAGGAGGCCTCTGGAATTGGTTACCCTCAGTTGCTTCATAATCTAATTGGCAAGAGGATGCTTTTTAAGGTGGAGACAAAGCTTGAGCAAGCTTTCCTATTTGAAGGGACTTTTCCGGTTAGAAGGGTTTGTTATGATGAAACTATTATTTCAATGTTTGATCTCATTGGTGCAGAAACAACACCTCTAAAGGTATGGTTTGGTTCTCAATAAGAAGTAATGTGTTAATACTTTTACTTATGGATTCATTATTCATTATTACTTATGGTTTCCAACACCTATGTCTTTGATTCCATATAATTCCATATATGAAGGTTGTCTTTGTCCCACCTTTTTCAAAGGTGGACACTGAAATGGTGGACTTGAAAGATGATATTTCAGTAAGCATTTTATTTTATTCTTGGTAATGTTTTCTTTCAGTTTATTTTTACCTTTTGTTACTGGTTAGGTGTTCGTGTCTATTACTTTAGCAGTTTGATTATGGGATTATTGGCACATCTGTTTCTTTGGGAGATAGTCATGTTGATTTTCAGTCTCAATGGACTCCGGCCAACAGGTTCACTCCTGCCAAGAGAAAGTTGGTTGATGAGTTTGCTGCAACTAAAAAAGAGTGGTCTGTCAGTGGTCTCAAGAAGAAATAAGAATGCTCTATTAGTTGTGTCAAGAAGGACACTGTCATTGATGTTGAAAACTATGAGGTTCCAGATTATGCCCTAGTTTCTGCCAAGCTTGAGAAGCCGTGAAGTCAGTTTCTGAGTGCTTTACCATTTTGGGTGGATCTCATTCGTTATGTTATTGTTGTATAGTCATGGGTGGAGATTGGTATGAAAGTAGTTTCTTTTATTTTTATGGTGTAAATCGTTTAGTCGTTGTAGGTTGATCTATTTTATTGAGCAATGTGTTTGAGTTTGGATATTGGCAGTCTACAACTTCCAAATTCAAACACAGTTTACCTTCAATCTATTATTCTGCATTTTAAAAGTGTAAGCCTCCTTTGTATTTTCGTTTGCTTATTTCTCTATGTATGCCGAGTAGTTGTTGTTTGGTTGGGACACTTTTTGTTGGGCATTGATGTAATTATAATCCAAACATGATGACTTTAGATTGTCTCAACTATTGCTTTAGGACCTATGTAATTACTCTACTTATCTTAATGAAATCTTTTTTTTTTTTGGGTCTATATCATTTTGAAGTTAATTGTTTTGTTTCAGTTACTTTGGATTGGTATAAATCTATGGTTTAAATTTTAATGAAAATATAACCATCAAGTAATCAACTAACGAGGTGATTAATTGATATTGGTAATTGATTCAAGAGAATTTTTTTTCTCTATTAACTTCTAATTTATTTGCATCCGACATTTAGTAAATGTCACCCTCAATTTGTGAGTATTATGAAATCTAAAATTCGTTTAGACAAACTCTTAGGTTGATTTACTTTCCAAAAAAAAAACCTTTAGGTCGATTTCCTCAATTTTACAGTATTATTAAGGTTACAATCTAATTAATTAATAAATATTATTATTGTTGTAAAGGTTACCTTTTAATTAATTAATTAATATTAGTCATTAACCATTGCCAACTTTCTTTATAGAAGGTAAATATTAAAAATACAAGTTATAAAGTTATTCTTTAAAGAATGAAAAGAGTTTTGCTTTTAAATAAATTTGTCTGCTTTAAATTTTAAATTACATTATTTTGCCCATATCAATAATAAGTTATATTTTTTTTCTTTATGATTCATTGTTGTCTGTGTTTTACTTTGGATAATGCCTTCCTATATTATTGTTATTGGTGTTTATGTTAAAATCGTTTAATAACAATTACATTGTTAATTAAATATCATCATTCAGCTTTCTTTCAATTGATTAAATAATAAAATAATATAGCTTCTTAAGTCTTAGTTTTTCGCTGTCTTTATACTATTTAGCTCTGTTTGCTATGTCTTTATACTAGAGGATTGCTTTCAGGTACAAATAAAGTTTGATGGAATGTCCTAGGCTAGATGGTCTGACTCTTATGTAGAGTGTACTTGGATGAGAGGTCTTTTTGATATCCTATATCCTGTATATATATATATAGGATATATTGTTATTATAATGCTATATAAATTTAGTGAAAACAACACCTAAGTTGCAGGATATAATAGGGTAGGTATTTATTTTCCTTACTCCTTCAAATACTTCCTTTAGCTTGAATGAGCTTATATATATATCCTTTGTCGAACCCTTTCTTTGTACGAAATCAGGTGGCGCAGCTTAGTTGGACTCTGTTTGTGAGCATACAAATTCCGTCATCCTTCTAACATTGTTATCGTTTTTGTCCAGGTATTTCAGCTTTGTTATTTTTTTGTATAATATCATTTCTTTATTTCTTTATGTTATTTGAGGCAGTATGATACCCGTACTGCTGAATTATAAGTCAATGTTATTATCATCTTACAATTTTTTAATAGTTCTTGGTTCCTTATTTCTGTCCCATTTCGATCCTAAATTCTATCATATAAGAGAATATTGGTTGTATACAGATATTCCATATTTTTGTTTTTATTCCTGAAATACATATTTTCAATATATTTAATAAGAATAGTTGAATCGTCCATTTAGTTTAGGGTACTACTAATAATTATATTGAGTGTAAAATTTATATTAATTACCGTATTACTGTATTATCCACATTCCACCATTAGTTGGTGATTCACATTGTAGTTTAAAAATTTAAGTCTTTTATATCTATTGCTTACTACTGCTTATTATTGTTGTGTTATAGTTGTTAACATCTAATTATCCTATTACTTTTTTTTATAAATACATGATTTAGTTTATCATTTTATTCAAATTTTTGTATCTTTTAATTTTTCATTAATCATTTTTTATTTGTTTTTATCTCCTATTTTGTTTGATGTTGGTGCAGTTCATTATAAAAATGAGTGATCTTAATCAAGTTGGAGTGGATTGTTTTCCTGTTTCTAATTCTAAGAAAGCAAGACAAAAGAGGATGTCTTTGTTAAGGAATAAGAAGAGGGGGTGCAACAAGGAGAACGAAGGTTTGTAATTTGTTTATTGTTGCAATTTTTTATCTTTGTTGAGATGAAATGTGTCTTTTCTAAACCGTATTTAATTTGATTATTTAAGCTTGAGTATAAATAATATGCAATCTCATTCAAGTTTTCCTCTGGATATATTACTCTTTACTGAAAACATGCATCCCATGCAAGTAATATACATTCAAGTAACAATTTTTAATTTTTATTTCTAATTTCTCTTCATGCTATTAACTCTCAGTAATAATGGATTTTCAGTTTTCTTTTATTTATTTTTTCCTCAATTGTATGCTAAGGTGTAGATGAAGTTTCTATTAATGAGAATTTTGGGAATTTGTTGTTTGAAAAGGCAGAAAATGAAGGTATATTAAAATTATGAATTACCTAATTGGATTTCATTTATTTTTAAAATTAAAATGTTAACTATATATATGATATAAATGTCATAATTTTTATTTAATTTTCAATTTTATATTATCTTGATTTTGGAGCTATGAGTTGTATTTGTCAGCATTGTGGAGTAAATGTTTGGTTTGAGGAACGTGATGATAAAAGTAAGAAAAAATATGGTGTGGAATTTTCTATATGTTGTATGAGAGGAAGAATCATTTTGGAATATTTAGAGAAGCCACCTGATTTGCTTTGGAATTTGACTCATGGGCAAGACTCAAGGAGTGCTCATTTCCTTGATAATATACGTGCTTATAATAGCATGTTTGCTTTTACATCAATAGGAGGGAAAGTTCAAACTAATGTTAATTCGAGGCATGATCCTCCTCAATTTATTATTGGTGGTCAAAATTATCATCGAATAGGGAGTTTGTTGCCTGTTGAAGGGGAGAAGCCAAAGTTTGCACAATTATATATATATGATACTCAAAATGAGGTGTCAAATCGGATATCTCATTTAAGGTATTTTTTATTTTTTACTTAGTTATAAACTGTATATATATATATATAATATTTTATTTTATTTTATGTTTCATTTTCATGTTATTATATCTTATGGTAAATGTTATTTTTTAAGGATGACTTTTGTAATTGTACTGTTTTTTTTTTGTTATAACATTGTTGTAAATAGTTGTTGTTTTTATCCTCTTTTAATGTCTTACATTAATTTGTCAACCTATGCTTGTTGTATTGTGGGTATACATTCATTCAATCCCTAATAATTTATGGTTTTTTCTTATGGTATAGGAATGGTAAAGACAACAAAAAATTAGATTCAACTTTGGTGAAAGAATTGTTGGAAATGGTTGATGTTTTTAATACTCGTGCAAAAAGTTTTAGACGTGTTAGAGATATTGTTCAGCAGGACCATGATTTGAATGTAGATCTTAGATTGATTCGTAGTCGAGCAGTTGAAGCACGAAATTATAATTTACCAACTATAGATGAAGTTGCTGCTCTTATTGTTGGAGATTTTGATAATTGTGATCGTGGTCAAGATGTAATTGTTCACTCTAGAGAAGGGTATCTGCAAAGGATTCCTGAGACACATGCTTGGTTCATGCCTTTGCAATATCCGTTGTTATTTCCATATGGGGAAGATGGTTTTGAAGAAGATCTGCCTATTGTGCCTGCTAACAACTCTACTGTAGAAACACATAGAGGTCATGTATCATTGCGAGAGTTTCTGGCATTTAGGTTAATGGATAGAGAGTTTGAGGATACTACTATATTGAAGAGCAAACGATTGTTCCAACAATTTGTTGTTGATTGTTATTCAGTGATTGAAGCACATAGACTTTCATTTATAAAAAATCATCAAGATGTAATTAGAGGTGACCTTTCGAAAGGTATTGAGGAAGCTATGGATCAAGGTGATGTAGAAGCAGCAACTATTGGCAGAAGAGTTATTCTTCCATCTTCATTCATGGGTGGTCCTAGATATATGTTTAATAATTGTTAGGATGCTATGGCAATTTGTAGAAGATTTGGTTACCCAGATTTGTTTTTAACCTTTACATGTAATCCAAAGTGGGATGAGATTCGTCAGTTGGTATGTTCTATGGGACTTGCTGCTTCAGATCATCCAGACATTTTGTGTAGAGTATTTCATATGAAGTTAAATCAAATGATGACTGATTTGAAGAAGGGTTCGTTTTTTGGCAAGGTTATAGCAGGTGTTATTATTATATACATTTTATTTATTTGATTTGATTTGATTTATATTGGATAATATTGTTTATTATTTGTCTTCCATTATTTAGGTATGTATACAATTGAATTTCAGAAACGTGGCTTGCCGCATGCACATATATTGTTGTGGTTAGAACAAAAGGATAATTTGCAATCGGTTGATTTTATTGATTGTGTCATCTCAGCTGAGTTACCAGACAAAACCAGGTCCCCAAATTTATACAACATCGTTACCAATTTTATGCTTCATGGGCCTTGTGGTAGTGTAAATTGCACCTGTCCTTGCATGAAAGGTGGTAAATGTTCAAAAATTTTCCCGAAGAAATTTGTCGATCATACAACCTTTGATGATGATGGATATCCTATTTATAGGAGAAAGGATAATGGTGTTACTGCAGTTAAGGGTGGTGTACATTTGGACAATCAGTATGTTGTTCCTTACAATCCTAAATTGTTGATGCGGTATCGAGCCCATATTAATATTGAATATTGCAATAAATCAGATTGCATCAAGCATCTATTTAAATATGTTAATAAGAGGTCGGATCGTGTTACAGTTGTTGTCACTGATGGCCAACGTGAATCAACTGAAATGCAAGCTGTTGATGAGATAAAGCATTATTATGATTGTCGCTACCTATCCCCATGTGAATCTGCTTGGAGAATTTTTGCATTTGATAATCATGAGAGATGACCTCCTGTACAACGTTTGACTTTTCATTTTCCTAAAGAGCAGTTTGTATTATTTAATAATAATGAGAAAGTTGGTGATGTTGTTGAGAGGAATAAAAACAAGGTTACAATGTTCCAGGCATGGATAGATGCAAATCGTAAGTATGTTGAGGGTAGACATGTAACCTATGCTGAATTTTCATCAAGGTTTGTTTTTTTTTCCAACAACAAAGGGAATGGAGACCTAGGAAAAAAGGTCAAATGATCGGCTGTTTGAATTTTGTGCCGCCTGGTATTGGGGAAGTATATTACATGAGGCTATTGCTTAATGTTCAAAATGGTTGTATGAGTTATGAATGTTTGAGAACTGTTAATAACAATATTTATGGGTCCTTTCAAGAAGCATGTGCTGCTATGGGTTTGTTATCTGATGATAATGAATTTATTGATGGAATACATGATGTTTCATCGTTGGCTTTTGGGGCATACTTGAGGAGGCTTTTTATCATTTTATTGTTGTCGAATAGTATGAGCAACCCTCACCATGTATGGGACAAGACTTGGGAAGTTTTAGTGGATGTGTTGTTATATGAAAGAAGTAAACACTTACAATATCCGGGTATATTGCTATTCTAGAAATTCTAGAAATTAGAAATTAGAAAAGTATATTTTTTTTAGTTAATGTTTTTATCAGGTTGATTTATCATTTATTTATTAGTTATTCCAGTTATTTTGTCATATATTTATATGATTACATGTAATCTAATGGATCAATTATTAGTAATTTATTTCCTATATTCAAAGTTGAGGTAATAGCGATAGGTTATTTTTATATTTTTATTTTCATTTGTACCTGTAATTTTTTTACATGGTGCGGATTTATGTTTGAGTGATGATCAACTGAAGGTTATTTGTTTGGTCGAGATGGAAAAATTATTACGTTTGAATGGGAAGTCATTGAAAGATTTTGATACCATGCCATTCCCTTATACTGAAGACCTATCTTATTTGAATAATATTTTTGTCCTTAGAGAAATTTCATATGATTTAGATGAGATGGCTACTAAACATCTTGAATGCTTGGGACAGCTTAATGTTGGACAAAGATTGATATATGATGAGATTGTTGGTGTCGTGACAGCAAAAAATGGTGGTTTCTTCTTTGTTGATGGTTATGGTGGCACGAGGAAGACTTTTTTATGGAAGACTTTGTCATATAGATTTCATGCTGACGGTAAAATTGTTATGAATGTTGCTTCGAGTGGGATTGCTTCACTTTTACTTCCTGGAGGTAGAACTGCACATTCACAATTTGCTATTCCTTTGGTATTAAATGAAGACTCATGTTGTAATATTAGGCAAAATAGTTTTAGGGCTGATTTACTTCGTGAGACTACTTTGATAATCTGGGATGAGGCTCCAATGGTTAATAGATGGGCATTTGAGGCATTGGATATGACGTTAAAAGATATAATGGGAATTGTTGACGTGGAATATTCTCAGAAACCATTTGGAGGAAAGGTTGTTGTGCATGGTGGTGATTTTAGATAGATATTACCTGTTGTTCCGAAGGGAAGTAGGGCAGATATTGTTATGGCCACCATTAACTCATCTTTATTGTGGAAGCATTGTAAAGTGTTGAGGCTTATAGAAAATATGAGGATCCAGATGAATTCAGATGTTAATGATAACCAAGCCAGTAAGGAATTTTCACAATGGATTCTTGATATTGGTGATGGAAAGGTGGGTGTTGATAATGATTATAATTTTGATATTTGTCCACCCGAAGAGTTGTTAATATTGGATTCAAATGATCCGTTAACAACTATTGTGTTCTGTATATATCCTGATTTGGTTAGTAATATGACTAACTTCAAGTATTATGAAGAAAGAGCTATGTTGGTTTCAAAATTACAGTTTGTGGAACAGATAAACAACTATGTTATTGTTGCTTCCTGGTGATGAAAAAGAATATCCTAGCCCTGATTCTATTACGAAGATGGAGGAAACAAATGGTATTAATTCTGAGTGGTTGACTCCTGAATTTCTTAATCAAATTAGATGCTCCGGACTTCCTAATCAGGAGCTAATATTGAAGGTTGGTGTTCCTGTTATGTTGTTGAGAAATATTGATCAATCTGTTGGGTTATGCAATGGAACGAGGTTAGTTGTTACTGAGTTGGGTGTGAATGTCATTTGTGCTAGAGTTGCTACTAGAAATAATATTGGTGATAAAGTTTATATCCCTAGATTTAACTTAGAACCATTAGATCACACAATGCCATTTAAGTTTCAAAGACGTCAGTTCCCATTGATACTTAGCTTTGCAATGACTATAAATAAGAGTAAAGGACAAACATTATCTCATGTTGGACTATATTTACCTGCTCCTGTTTTTTCGCATGGCCGATTATATGTAGCAATCTCTAGAGTTAAATGTAAGAGTGGTTTGAAGATTCTAAGTTGTAATGATGATGGTGAGGCATGCAATTTGGTTAAGAATGTTGTCTATAGAGAAGTTTTTGAACAGGTTTGATTCAAAATGTTCTGCTTATGTTATTTAAAGTATTTGTTTTATTATATATTTCTCTTATTTTTATTAAAGCTCCAATTCTTAATTGGTATTTACAAAATGCACTATCAAAATAATATGCCTTTGGACGGGTAATTCTTTGCACGAGTCCAAGCATTGTATACCTTATTTGAAATGCTTATTATGTATGCTTTATTTGAATTTTTGTATTTGATACTATATTCACTCTAATATTGGTATCGATGTTGTTATATACTTATAGAATTGGCAAACACTAAATTGACATTATAATTTAACCTTATCAAATTTTCAATATTTTTCTCATACAGATATCTACTATATTATCAAGACTAATTTTTTTTACATTTAAACCTAGCATTTATGAAATATATCCATTGCAAACTTTGATACATTTCAATTTCAAAGATTTTGTTGACTAATAAATAAATATCATTATATTAAATTATATTATATATGTTAATACTAAAAGTAAGAATATGGTATAGCACACTTAAAGTTGGGTTAAAAATGAAAACCAGATTTGTTACATGTAGAGACTTACCCCACCCCTACCACTTTTTTTTTTCTTTTTTCTTTCTTTTGCGAAATATGATTTGTACTCCTTTGAGAACCTGAAAGTTATAAATGTGGAATTAAAATGTTAAACTGTGTATATTAGTTGTATAACATGCTCGTCCATTGATGTGGTAGAAGCGCTCGTCCACTGATGTGGTAGAAGCGCTCGTCCACACAAGTGACAGAAGTGCCCGTCCACACAAGTCTTTGGACTTGCTAAGCCCTTAAGGGAAAATCCGTCCAATGACGTGGCACCGTGGACGTCTGCTGAAGTTTAGTTAGGCATTATGGATGTATACTTGAGTTACAAAAATAACCCTCGTCTGCTGACGTGGTAAGATGGACGTGCTTATTTTCAAGTCTTTGGACTTGCTATTCTTATCATGTTATTTAGGTATTCATTTATGGCCTCGTCCACTAAGGAAAAACCAGTCTCCTTATCAATTAAATTATAAACAGTTTAAATAACCTTTGGACGGGTAATTCTTTGCACAAGTCCAAGCATTGTATACCTTATTTGAAATGCTTATTATGTATGCTCTATTTGAATTTTTGTATTTGATACTATATTCACTCTAACATTGGTATCGATGTTGTTATATACTTATAGAATTGGCAAACACTAAATTGACATTATAATTTAACCTTATCAAATTTCCAATAGTTTTCTTATACAGATATCTACTATATTATCAAGTCTAGTTTTTTTTTTTTTACATTCAAACCTAGCATTTATGAAATATATTCATTGCAAACTTTGATACATTTCAATTTCAAAGATTTTGTTGACTAATAAATAAATATTATTATATTAAATTATATTATATATGTTATAACTAAAAGTAAGAATATGGTATAGCACACTTAAAGTTGGGTTAAAAATGAAAACCATATTTGTTA
The DNA here is from genome assembly GCA_030762895.1 of Sophora flavescens. Taxonomy (NCBI): domain Eukaryota; kingdom Viridiplantae; phylum Streptophyta; class Magnoliopsida; order Fabales; family Fabaceae; genus Sophora; species Sophora flavescens. Next base: position 22,224,979 of record CM061066.1, read on the forward strand.
TATGTAGAGACTAACCCCACCCCTGCCACTCTTTTTTTGTTTTTCTTTTTCTTTTGCGAAATAAGATTTGTACTCCTTTGAGAACCTGAAAGTTATAAATGTGGAATTAAAATGTTAAACCGTGTATATTAGTTGTATAACCTGCTCGTCCATTGATGTGGTAGAAGCGCTCGTCCACTGATGTGGTAGAAGCGCTCGTCCACTGATGTGACAGAAGCGCTCGTCCACACAACTGACAGAAACGCTCGTCCTCATCCACCCAAGCGACAGAAGCACTCATCCACATAAGTGACACAAGCGCTCGTCCACACAAGTCTTTGGACTTGCTAAGCCCTTAAGAGAAAATCCGTCCAGTGACGTGGCACTGTGGACGTCTTCTGAATTTTAGTTAGGCATTATGGATGTAGACTTAAGTTACAAGAATAACCCTCGTCTGCTGACGTGGCAAGATGGACGTGCTTATTTTCAAGTCTTTGGACTTGCTGTTCTTATCAAGTTATTTAGGTATTCATTTATGGCCTCGTCCACTAAGGAAAAACCAGTCTACTTATCAATTAAATTATAAACATTTTAAATAACATTTGGACGGGTAAGTTTTTGCACGAGTCCAAGCATTGTATACCTTATTTGAAATGCTTATTATGTATGCTCTATTTGAATTTTTGCATTTGATACTATATTCACTCTAATATTGATATCGATGTTGTTATATATTTATAGAATTGGCAAACACTAAATTGACATTATAATTTAACCTTATCAAATTTCCAATATTTTTCTCATACAGATATCTGCTATATTATCAAATCTAATTTTTTTACACTCAAACCTAACATTTATGAAATATATTCGTTGCAAACTTTGATACATTTCAATTTCAAAGATTTTGTTGACTAATAAATAAATATTATTATATTAAATTATATAATATATGTTATAACTAAAAGTAAGAATATGGTCATCCTGAGGCTTTTCACCCTACTTATATAAAAAAAAAAGTAAGAATATGGTATAGCACACTTAAAGTTGGGTTAAAAATGAAAACCAGATTTGTTACATGTAGAGACCCAGATGATTCTTTTAAATAAAAATAGAATAGTTTATGCATTTAAAAATAATTTCTAAATTGTTGAATATCAAAATTAATTTTCTTTAATTCATAACAAACATGCCCTTATTTAGTTCAGGACATGAAATTTATGATAGGTGATTAGTGTAAAAGATTTTAAATGGTTATTCATTAATACTTTGATATGTGTATGCTTATTTTAGTAATTTTAAAAATAACTATAATGTAAATTTGACAAAATAATATTGGATGTCGGTGTATAAATTGTTTAATTTGACCGTACATATAAATTAAATACATAAAATAAAATATAATCCAAAATATAAGTAATAACTATGGTTAATCATTTAATTATATTTTATAATTGTTTATTTAAATAAACAATTGTCCCGTGCGAATGAATTGCGTAAACATAATACCATGAAATAGTCATTTGGTTTGATTTATAGGTTTAATATTTTGAAGCATTATAAATTGCAAAAAAAAAAGATTTTCAAAGATTTGAAGGGTTAGATTTTAAATTTTTAGAAGAGAAACAGAACTAACAACTGATATATTAACATGTAAAATACAAAATCAATCAACTTTATGTTGGGACTTAAAGATAGAAAGACGGGAAAAGGGACTTAAAGTTAGAAAGAAGGGAAAAGGGAAATAAAATAAACATTTCATTATGTTGAGTACTATTTTATTCACTAAATTAAATTTCTCTAATTTGGGGTGTTTCCTAATTAACACATATATACTATTGAACTATTGAATATTGATGTGGTAACTCATTGAGTTTAATTGGTATGTATTGTCAGTGTAAAGATTTTTTTACACTGCATGTCAACCAATAATAAATCGTCACGTCATTGAAAATCTTTGATTCTTATCCAAACTACCTTAAAAGTCATTCATAACATGATTTGTGATTGGTTGACAGTGATAAAAACTTTACACTGACAGTGTATATCAATTAAACTCTAACTCATTTTAAGTTACTTATTGTAAATTAGTAAAATTCGTTTGATTTGAGTGATTTATGCTATGTAAACTAATATTTATCTCTAACCAAAAAAATTGAAACCTACTATTATTTATAAAAAAAAATTGTTGTTACTTAAAAAAAAATTGTACCCGTGCGCCCAACACGGGTCAGCAATGGAACGAGGTTAGTTATTACTGAGTTGGGTGTGAATGTCATTGGTGCTAGAGTTGCTACTAGAAACAATATTAGTGATAAAGTTTATATCCCTATATTTAACTAGAACCATCAGATCACACAATGCCATTTAAGTTTCAAAGATGTCAGATCCCATTGATACTTAGCTTTGCAATGACTATAAATAAGAGTCAAGGACAAACGTTATCTCATGTTGGACTATATTTACCTACTCCTGTTTTTCACATGGCCAATTATATGTTGCCATCTCTAGAGTTAAATGTAAGAGTGGTTTGAAGATTCTAAGTTGTAATGATGATGGTGAGACATGCAATTCGGTTAAGAATGTTGTCTATAGAGAAGTTTTTGAACATGTTTGATCCAAAATGTTATACTTATGTTATTTAAAGTATTTGTTTTATTATATATTTCTCTTTTTTTCTAAAGCTCCAATTCTTAGTTGGTATTTACAAAATGCACTATCAAAATAATATGACTTTATTGAGCTGTAATACTTTAATAAAAGTGTTATTGCATTATTTATAATTTAAGTAAACTTGATTAATATTTTTTTTAAAAATATTCACTTGAAAATTATCTCAAGTCTGTATAAGGAAGTAACTAATCTTAATATAAATTTAGCAATTCAAAATCTGTGCTAATATTGTCATCGTTTAAAATTAAAAACATGCAGGATGTAGTAAAACAAACAAAACAACAAAATCTTCAATACAATCATCATTTTACTGGTTCTTGTGATAATTTGGCATAAAACTAACATCAAGTTGAGGGGAAAAAAACATTGTTTAAGGCTTCTCTTTTTTTGCTAGAGTATCAAGCCCGAATGATGTTCACACTTATCTTTGTTGAATCTCCCACTACTGTAAATTGCACCCTATCTCCTTCCTTTATCCTACTTTCCTTGCAGAATTTATACCATCTATGTCCAGCAACATAGCATTCAGTGCCACTACGGTCCAAGTTTCTCAATAGCTTGCAGCTGTGGCATGTTTTGGATTCATCTTCGATTAATATTGTCCTCTGCTTATTCATAAAGAATTGACATACAATCCTTGCAGGAATTACCTATGGTGTCACAAATAAAACATATAACATTTATATAAGCATTAACGAATCACCAATTAAGGTGTATTAATTATAAAATAAAACAAGAGGATTTACCAATGGATTCTTTTTAAAGTCTGCAGGTTCCTTCACTTTCAAAGTCCATGAGTTATCTGTGGATTCAACAGATGGGATATCAACTTCATCTGATGATATTTCAATTGGTTCCTCAATTCTCTGCATACTTGTTTGATTTGGGAGCACTTCATACAAGAAAGGGTCATCTATTTTAATGTCGGATCCTGCTAATGGGTAATCAATCTCCTTACCATCCACGTTGCTATTCCTGATGAAAAAATCATTGTTTCCTACATATTTGAAATATGCATAATGTTTGTCGTTGAGACCATATATAAAATTCAGATATCTTTCTCATGCCATGGGTGATTATTCCATACTTATTATCATCCAACTCAATTGCAAGACTAATTGTGTTGTTTCCAGGATCTGTTACAAAACAACTACCAGCCTTAATTTGTCCTTGCCAGTGCTGAACAAATTCTGGAGGGATCATCATTTCATCCTAACAAGTTGCAAAAAATAGATTATATTTGAATGTTTCAAGAAAAAAACATGACATTATAATTCAAGGCTAATTACCAAATCTGGATATATTGCTCCATTAAATCTACTCATAGGCTCATTTGAGGTAGAGCTGCTACAATTTGCCATTATTTGAAATCTGCAAGATCATTACCAAACATTCAAACTTAAAATTTCGCTATGGTTTTTGAAAGTTAACATTACAAATTATTATTTTTTCAACTTATTTATAAATACAACACAATTACAGTACAAACATTACACTATATATAATTGTCTCACTTCCCTGTACTTAGTACTTGCATTATAATGTAAAAAAATAAATAAAATTTATTATACGATTTAATCCCATTTTAAATTGTTCTGTTGTTAATACCATCTATAATCAAGTGCATACTCTTGGTTGTGTTGTCTAATAGTTATCTTTTCCTTCTGCAACAGAGTCAATACATGATGAATAAAATCAGCACTTAACATCCCATATTTGTTTTCATAACATTAAATGGTTGTTTAACTTAAACAACTGATTGATGTTTGTCTCATATAGAAGAAACTGTACTCTATATTTGTCTCATATAAAAGACAGCAAAATAGGTTGGTTATCTTCTATTTCAAGCATATATTATATATTTATATCATAAAAAATGTTGTTGTATTTATACTTTATTGAGAATTGATACTAGGACTTTTGTATAAACTTGCTCTATAAAAAATCTACTAAACTAACTATAATTTACTTATCCCCTTGCGAAAGGCGGTGCCGTGAAATTCACCATTATATAAACATGTTTTTGAATCACTTATTTGTGTCTATTATAGACTTTGTGATTAGTAAATTATTTGCCGGTAGTAGGATTAAATAAAAGCTATCAAAGAAAAGGGAGCACAGATTGAAACCAAAGTATAAATGGAATGATTACCTTCGCGGTGATTGCTGAGGAGGATGGTGGTACCCGCAATTCGTTGCGGCAATGTATATGAAATGCATGGAACAGACTGGAAGAACACTTACAAGTTGAAGTTCGTTTTCCCTAGCAATAGTGGCAGTGCATGAGTCATTCAATCCTAAATTAGGGTTGCTTGTGAACAGTAGGAATGGAATTTCAAGTGTTTCAGTCGTCCTTTTGTGATGAAATGTGCCTATTAGGTTAACCAAAAACAAAAAGAAATGGGCCTATTAGTATTACATTAACTGACAATGGATAAAATCGTTTGGGCCTTTAATAGTTACTTTTACTCAAATTAAATTGGTTTGAGTGCTATAAAATCGTTTGTTTTGACATTATGAAACTTTACCCGTGCGTTCAACACGGGTAAGCAACTCTAGTTAAGTCTCAATTTTGGCTTGGCCAAAGACGAGTCTTAGGCGCAAGAAAGCTTTAAGATTGGAGGAATTGTTCCTTTATATTAAATATATAAGCATGGCCCACATATTATAATGTGAGGTTGAAAGAAAAGCGTGTCAAGAACTTGTACAGCAAATTTAGACTTTAAAAGAAACTCGGGCTTTAGAAATTTAAAGTGGGGGCCATGCAAGGATTGAATAAGAATGAATCACCGTTAGGGTGATTCTAGCATGAAGTGGGTGTTTATGGGTATACCAGTATATCCTAAATTTTATTCATTGTAAACAATTTTAAATCATTGGATATAATAATTAAATAATAGATGGTTCAGATTTATTGGCCCAAAAAAATAAAATCAATTTTTAAAAATTAAAATACCATTTTGCCCTTTTCTTCCCATCCTACCTAAGAAGCCACCACTTCAACCCTGCCCCCGGTGACCACAACGAATTACTTCAGAGGATCAATCATGGACATTATTTAGGATTAAATTAAAATTATTAATAGGTGAAGGAGAGTATTATTGGTAAATGAAGGGGAATCTTGGCTTAGATAGTAACCTGAACTTGCTGACAGATTCTTTTATGTTGGCGGTGGGTTTGAAATCTATGAAAACAATGAGCATATAATACTTCCTAGTCTCTTAAGTTGGCGTGGTGGGTTTGGAAGGGATGAGGTGGTGTTGGTGGGAGAGTATGAATCTCTGCTTGATTAGTCGGATTTCTGAGAGACGATACGCTTGTAGAGATCCCGGAATAAGATCGACGGATAACTCGGCGGAGATTTCAACAGAATATTAAAACACTTCCATGATGATATCACTTGAGGTGGTGGTGGAGTGGGGATAAGGGTGGTGGTGGTAGGTGGGTGGTGATGAAGCATAAGGAAAAAATATGTTGATGAAGAGTGTAAAAGGGGATTTTCACATAAAAATTTGGGGTACAATGATATACCCATAAACAACCTACTTCATGCTAGAATCCGCCCAATTCTACAAAGGGTTACACTTCAATATTTTAGAAAACTAAGAAACGGAGAGATCGAGAGAGGCATATAGCGCCACCACTATGAGAAGAAAAGGAAAAAATAAAACACTTGTCTCACGTCAGTATAGTGATAACGTTTTCGACAAATACAATTGGGTTTGCTGTTGGATATTTTTGAGATATTTTAAAAGTTAAATATTTATTTTGTTTGTGTTATTATCACACAACAAGTGTAAAATTAATGTTATTAATTTTTATTATTTTATCCAATTAATTTTTGTGAAAATAATTTTGAGAAAGCATATATATATATTTTTTTAAACTTGGTCAGTTACATATTTTGGTTTGTTTTAATTTGATCCTATAAAAAGGGCAACAATCTATACTAGTAAATGACTATTTTTTGAACAGTTTCAAAAGTGCAGCTGCACGATCAGTTGTTGTATTCTGATCCAAAATTAATGGTAGCTATTGGCTATACTGATCCAAAATTAATGCTAGCTATTGACAGCTATTAAAAGAGGACATATGCACTACAAAACAGTGGACTTCGGCAACTTTAAAAAACCATTGAAACAGAAGCTGCTTTCCATCTTTTATAACAGTGTGCATTACGTGGTGAACATATTTTTTTTCACATATTTCTTGTTCTAAAAATTCCCTCTCATCTATTATTTTGTTCCTGGGTTCTACATTGCCTGCTTCATCTATATTATATTCTTGTTGTTCTGTTACCTCGGTTTATTTGCCGGGAGGGGCCTGTTGTATCCTGGGGTGTTTACGCACCACGCGGATAAATCCTTGAGGACGGTGTGATTTCACACGCCTCAGGCTATTGAGATTTGTTCCTGTGTTCGTGCTACGTTGAAGACAATTTTTTTGACAACAATCTCAAGGGTTTAATATGTCTGACAACGTAACCGTCGAGGAGCAACAAACACTAACCAACAATGGCGCTTCCATTGTCCAACCGCCGCCACCGGCCATCAATTACACAAAGACATTTCCTGACATCTCCAAAATCGAAGTCTTTGGTGGTCAAAACTTTCGAAGGTGGCATGAGCGTGTCTCTACTGTCCTTGACATGCATGGAGTCGCGTTGGCTCTAATCGATGCCAAGCCATCATTGGCCAATTCTAAACAGCTTAAGGAATGGGCATATTATAATAAGGTATGTCGTCACACAATAATTAATACATTGTCTAATGAGTTGTTCGATGTTTATTGTTCCTACAAGGGTGCAAAGGAGATATGGGACTCAATGATATTGAAGTATACTGCTGATGATGCCGGAAAGCAAAAATTTGTCATTGGAAATTACTACCATTGGGAAATGACTGAAGACAAGGACATCAAAGTTCAAATCAATGAATACCACAAGCTCTTGGAGGATTTGAAGTCAGAAAACATCAACCTACAGGATGAGTTTGTAGCTGGCCTTCTGATAGAAAAGTTGCCTCCTTCATGGAAGGATTCCAAGCAACAATTGAAGCACAAACACAAGCGACTCTCCCTGTCAGAACTGATCACTCATATAATAATTGAAGATACTAACAGTAAAGAGTGTCAGGCTGCAAGGCAAAGGCACTAGTTGCTCGTACAAACATCATTCAGAATCAATCTCAGAAGAAAATGTACGATTATAAACCTGGTCACAATCATAATAATAGAAATTATAATATCCCTCGTGCATCTAACCCCAACTTCAAAAAGAAAGGCATGTGCTATATTTGTGGTAAGCCAGGTCATCATGCACCGCAATGCCGACATAGAGTGAGAGGCGACAATCCTCCTAAGCCTAAGGTCAATTTGGTTGAGGGTGAAGGAGATGACATTATAGCTGCGGTTGTTTCTCAAGTCAATATGGTGACTAATGTGAACAAATGGGTGGTAGACTCTGGGGCTACCAGATACATTTGTGCGAGCAAAGATGCCTTCACCTCTTACACTGCTATAGAGGATGGAGATGAACTGGTTTATCTCGGTGATTCTCGAACCGCTATGGTCTTGGGAAAAGGGAAAGTATTGCTAAAGCTTACATCGGGAAAAATTTTGGCTCTCAATGAGGTGTTGCATGTGCCTAGCATAAGGGCAAATTTAATTTCTGTGGCCCTATTGGGAAAGTTTGGGGTTAAGGTTTCATTTGAATCTGGAAAAATTGTAATGACAAAGAATAATGTCTTTGTGGGGAAGGGATATTGTGATCAAGGACTCTTTGTACTCAATGTTGCTGAAATTCTTAATAATAATGCATCTTCTTATGCGTATTTGATTGACTCGTACGATATGTGGCATGCTAGACTAGGACATACTAATTCTTTGTATGTTATCAAATTGCAACGTCTTGGTATGATTACTTTAAGTAATAAACAACTTGGTAAATGTGATGTATGTGTTGAAACAAAATTAACTAAGAAAGTTTGTCCCCCGGTGCATCGTGAATCTGAATTACTTAATTTAATTCATACCGACCTAGGAGATTTGTAACGCCCTTCGTTACATTAGTGATCCCAAGATAAAATCAATAAAATATCCTTCAAAACATTTAATTAAAACATATATCTCATAACGAAAAATTAGAAAAACATTAAAGTCTGAAAATGCCTCATATTAAATAATATAGTATTAAATTATCCATGTAATGAATATAGAAATAAATAAATCAAAAGCCTCAAAACTGGGCGTCTAACTACAATCCCAACGATAAATAATTGCGTCTAGCCACATACGGCTCCTTATTTAAGAACAGACTAACCAAACTAGAAATATTATCTAATGGTGTCCACAAAGTCTTCACGATCTCTTCAGCCTCAATGACGTCCTCCTCGTGCTCTGAAAACAATGCTTAATAATGAGATATAAAATCCCAGTGATCAACAATACAGTTTTATAAAAACATTTTCGAAAATAGCATTGTTCTCAATGGAAATCTTGAATCTGGAAAAACTGTCCATGGTACCCGCTAATTTTTCAAAATAATATATATAAAGAAAATACTTTTAACATTAATAACAAACTCGTCTCAATACATCACATTTCATATACCAGATAAATTCAAGTTCAATCCAAGCGGTCCGAAGACCTCCTAATCAAATTGGCTCCTTGCCGGCATGCCACATGTTCACACATCACACGACAATGGCGTCCCATTGCCCACCCCTACTCACGAGGAGTATTTCGATGTCACCCTCCTGTCGGGGACATTTCCATTTCGATACCTCCCATGTGCACATGGTGGTATTTCTCCTTTTTCGACACCCCAACTTGTGGCGGTGTTACTTTCGATACTCCTTTTTAGGTAGTATTACTTATTTTCGACATCCCAATTATATGGGGATGTTACTTTCGATACCCCATTACGGTGGTATTACTTTTCGATACCCCTATCATAGGTGGTATTGCGGCAAACATCATACAACACATTACAATTCAAATATGTCATGTCACATACATGTAACAAGCTATTTTTCACGAATTAAACAAATAAATTTCCCCCAACAACGAGCAATCACGAATATCACAATATATCACAATAAGCATCTTACAACATCATTTAAAACACATTCCCCTTTTTAACAAAAACCCCCAATTTTAGAAATTAGGTTACTGGCAGTATGCATCAAATCAATTAAAACCCCCAATTTCATGTAATAATTCATTGTCAACACAAACAATTATATATATATATATATACCATGGAAAGGGTTCGTAAAAAGTATTGTTACTCACCTCTCGAAGACCTCCAATGTGCTCTAAAAATTATTTATGACAGGAATTTGTGCTTCTCTAAAAATTCTCCTCCCGTTTGGTGGCATTCTTGGATCTGTATTGTTACGCTTACACCGCCAACGAAAGGAATTCTCTCCCTCGCTATACTCCCTCACTGTACGGCGGCGTCTCCTTTTTCCAAGTGCGACTAGAGTATATATAAATATACTGTGCGCATGTTGAATTAGGGTCTTCATTTATTTCTATTTTTTTTTTATTAGCAAAATCCGGAACTGGGTAGGAGGCCTGCACGCCTAAAATTCGGAACTGGGCAGGAGGCCTGCACGCCACTATGCACGCCATTATCTCACACACACACACACACACACACACACACACACATATATATATATATTATATTATATTATATTCTTTTAAAATAATTAAGTAATTCCAATAAATCCTTATACTATTAAATTCTCCACACTAAACTTCTTAATTATATTTTATTTTTATTATATCATTATTATTTATTTATTTTATTATTATTATTATTATTTTTTATAACTTAATCCCCCCTTTTTTTTTCAAATTAATTATATTAGAATTTTAGGATGTTACATTTTCTCCCCTCCTTAGAGAATTTCGTTCCCGAAATTCGCCTCACACTCACGCACTTATTTTAACATGTGACATATTCAAGCGTAAAGGTTACCGTACCTTAGATAATAAAATCTGGGTATTGGCGGACGATGTCCTCCTCCACCTCCCAAGTGGCTTCCTCAGGAGTCAGTCCGTTCCATAACACTTTCACCAATGGAATTGCCTTGTTCCTTAGAGCCTTAGTGCTCTTGTCCAAGATTTGACTAGGCTTTGACTTGTGGTTCAAATTATCCTTCAATTGTTCAGACTCGGGAGCTATCACGCGAGATTCATCAGACACATATTTTGAGTTGTGACACATGGAAAACATCATGAAGGTTTGCCAATTGTGGCGGAAAAGCCAATTGATAAGCAACAGACCCGACTCTTTCAAGGATTTGGAAGGGTCCCATGAAACGAGGATCTAGCTTGTGGACTTTCATCGACCTCCCTACCCCTGTCTTAGGAGTGACTCTCAAAAATACATGCTCACTTTCCTGGAATTATAGAGGCTTTCTCCTTTTGTCGGCATAGCTCTTTTGTCTACTTCGCGCCGTGCGCATCCCCTCCCTAATCACTTTTATTCTCTCGGAGGTTTCCTGGACTAATTCAGGTCCTATCAAGGTTTCTTCACCTTCCTCACACCAACAAAAAGGGGACCTATACTTCCTCCCATATAAGGCCTCATAGGGTGTCATGCCTATACTAGCATGATAACTATTGTTATACGCAAACTCAATGAGAGGTAGGAATCCATCCCAACTCCCTCCTTCATTCAGGACACACGCCCTAAGCATGTCCTCAAGGGTCTGAATGGTCCGCTCTGACTGACCATCCGTTTGGGGATGATAGTCCGTGATAAGGTTCAGCTTAGTCCCAAAGGCTTTCTGAAAGGCTCTCCGAAATCTAGAGGTAAACCTCGGGTCTCTATCCGACACTATAGACGTGGGTATCCCATGAAGCTTGACTATTTCCTTGATATAGAGGTATGCTAACTTGTCTAAGCTACAGGTTGCCTTAATTGGAAAGAAGTGGGCAGACTTGGTCAACCTATCCACTATCACTCAAATGGCGTCTAAGCCCAAACGCGTCTTAGGTAACCCCATCACAAAGTCCATAGAAATTCTTTCCCACTTCCATTCTGGAATCTCCAAGGACTGCAATAACCCCGAAAGCTTCTGATGTTCTATCTTAACCTTTTGGCACACTAAACACCTAGCTACGAAGCTAGCCACATCCTTTTTCATTCCTGGCCACCAACACATCTTCTTAAGGTCTTGGTACATCTTACTTATCCCATGACGTATGGTAAACTTTCCCTTACTGGCTTCCCCTAATATCTCCTCTCTAAGGCTCCCCTCCTTAGGAACAACGATCCTATCCTTAAACTTCACTAGCTCATCAACAGACAACTCATAACCCTCTTGTCCCAACCGAGACAACAACTCTTGGTCTAAAAGTTGTTCCCGCCTAACCTCATCTCTAAGGTCACTATTAATTTCCAACCTATCCAGCTTCAAACTTAAGACAATTAAGGACACATCCAACACCTCCAGATTCATGTCCCCAAACTCTTCCATGAGGTTCAGCTCTTGCACCATTAACCTCGACACGTGTAGGGACTTCCTACTCAAAGCATCTGCCACCACATTGGCTTTTCCCGGATGGTACTTCAACTCGAAGTCATAGTCATTAAGGAACTCCATCCACCTTCGTTGACTCATGTTCAACTCCTCTTGGTCGAATATATATTTAAGGCTTTTATGGTCACTAAAACTTCAAACTTTGCCCCGTAAAGGTAATGCCTCCAAATCTTAAGGGCAAAAACCGCGGCTGCTAGCTCTTAGTCATGGGTAGGGTAATTCCCTTCATGTGGCCTAAGCTGCCTAGAGGCATACGCTAGCACCTTGCCCTCCTGCATTAAGACACATCCCAAGCCATTCTTAGATGCGTCGCAGTATACCACAAAACCCACTAAGGGATTCGGTATAGTTAAGACTGGTGATGACACCAATCTCCTCTGAAGCTCTTGGAACCCGTCCTGACACCCCTGATCCCACACAAGAGGTTTCCCTTTCCTAGTCAACTGGGTCAAAGGTAAGGTTAATCTAGATAACCCCTCTATGAACTTCCTAAAGTACCCACTTAAGCCTAAGAAACTTCTCACTTCGGTTACTGTCTTAGGTTGTTCCAATCCCAACACCGCATCAACTTTAGAGGAATCAACCGCTACACCATCCTTTGAGGTGGTGTGTCCTAAAAACTTTACCTCGTCTAGCCAAAACTCACACTTCTCCGGTTTGGCATAAAGACGCTTGCCCCTCAAGATCTGCAACACCAACCTTAAGTGTTCTCCATGTTCTTCTGGTGTCCTAGAGTATATTAAAATATCATCTATGAACACCACCACAAACCTGTCCAAAAAGGTCCTAAATACCCGATTCATGCGGTCCATGAAAACAGCTGGGGCATTGGTCTCACCAAAGGGCATCACTACATACTCATAGTGCCCATACCTTGTCCTAAAGGTTGTCTTAGGAATGTCCTCATTCTTAGCTCTAATTTGATGGTATCCCGACCTTAGATCTATTTTGGAAAACACCGACGCTCCCCTCAGCTGGTCTAAGAGGTCATCTATCCTAGGCAAAGGGTATTTATTCTTGATGGTCACTTTGTTCAACTGCCTATAGTCAACACATAGCCTCATGCTCCCATCCTTCTTTTTCACCAGGAGGACAGGTGCTCCCCATGGTGACACACTACGCCTAATAAACCCCTTCCCTAGCATCTCCTCTAACTGTTTCTTAAGCTTGCTCAACTCTAAAGGTGCCATTCTATAAGGCGCTACCGATACTGGTCCACTCCCTGGCACTAGATCTATGTTAAACTCAACTTCCCTATTCGGAGGCAAGCTAGAGACATCCTTAGGGAGAACATCCTGGAATTCACACACCACAGGTATAGCCGTCACATCACTGTCAGCCTCTATCTTAGCAGAGAATAAGAGTATATATCCTTGAGCTCCCTCAACTAAGCACTTATGACAAGCATCAATAGAACTGGGTACGGGGAAAATCATTAGACATTGGATGTGAAGAGATAAGGATATTTTTGTCAGAATGCTTATGGCAATGAGTCTAGATGCCAATAAGTCAATACCAAGAATAACATACAATACATAAATAACAATAAGGTTGATGTCATAAGGAGTGTCTTGACGCACAAGGAAACCATTCAAGCAGTCAATGGAAGAACAAGAATATCCCTATAGGAGTAGAAACGTATGAATCACAGGACAAATGAAAGATTGGTATCTCCAAATTTTCACACATTAAGGATGTATCAAGGAATGCGTTGCTCCTGAATCAAACAATATAATAGATTTTTCTTTTTAACGAGTGGGAGAAATTCAGCCTCCTTCGGACCTAAGCTGCCTCAAAATGAAGGCGAATTGTTCTTCTTGAATTCGAAAAGCCCCACGTGTTAAGGGTCCTAGGTTGCCACCACTTCATTAGTGACTGGCCTCCATTCCCTTTCAGTTGACGGCGAGTCTCATCCGCCCCCTTGCATAACCTTGGCCATACAATCCAAAGCTGCTGCAAGTGCAACATTCGTCCCTCGCCTATTAGTCGCCATAAATCTGCTCACTACCAATGAAATACTGGGTTGATCAGGTCCAATATCCCAAAGAATAGCATGCAGCATTTATAACTCTAACAAGCATCCTATGCGCCCAAGTTTTGTTTTATAAAAGCCCCAATGCCACAGTCCGATTTAGAATCGAACTGCTCTGATACCATAAATGTAACGCCCTTCGTTACATTAGTGATCCCAAGATAAAATCAATAAAATATCCTTTAAAATATTTAATTAAAACATATATCTCATAACGAAAAATTAGAAAAACATTAAAGTCTGAAAATGCCTCATATTAAATAATATAGTATTAAATTATCCATGTAATGAATATAGAAATAAATAAATCAAAAGCCTCAAAACTGGGCGTCTAACTACAATCCCAACGATAAATAATTGCGTCTAGCCACATACGGCTCCTTATTTAAGAACAGACTAACCAAACTAGAAATATTATCTAATGGTGTCCACAAAGTCTTCACGATCTCTTCAGCCTCAATGACGTCCTCCTCGTGCTCTGAAAACAATGCTTAATAATGAGATATAAAATCCCAGTGATCAACAATACAGTTTTATAAAAACATTTTCGAAAATAGCATTGTTCTCAGCCGGTGCGGTAACCGGAAAAACTGTCCATGGTACCCGCTAATTTTTCAAAATAATATATATAAAGAAAATACTTTTAACATTAATAACAAACTCGTCTCAATACATCACATTTCATATACCAGATAAATTCAAGTTCAATCCAAGCGGTCCGAAGACCTCCTAATCAAATTGGCTCCTTGCCGGCATGCCACATGTTCACACATCACACGACAATGGCGTCCCATTGCCCACCCCTACTCACGAGGAGTGTTTCGATGTCACCCTCCTGTCGGGGACATTTCCATTTCGATACCTCCCATGTGCACATGGTGGTATTTCTCCTTTTTCGACACCCCAACTTGTGGCGGTGTTACTTTCGATACTCCTTTTTAGGTAGTATTACTTATTTTCGACATCCCAATTATATGGGGATGTTACTTTCGATACCCCATTACGGTGGTATTACTTTTCGATACCCCTATCATAGGTGGTATTGCGGCAAACATCATACAACACATTACAATTCAAATATGTCATGTCACATACATGTAACAAGCTATTTTTCACGAATTAAACAAATAAATTTCCCCCAACAACGAGCAATCACGAATATCACAATATATCACAATAAGCATCTTACAACATCATTTAAAACACATTCCCCTTTTTAACAAAAACCCCCAATTTTAGAAATTAGGTTACTGGCAGTATGCATCAAATCAATTAAAACCCCCAATTTCATGTAATAATTCATTGTCAACACAAACAATTATATATATATATATATATATATATATATATATATACCATGGAAAGGGTTCGTAAAAAGTATTGTTACTCACCTCTCGAAGACCTCCAATGTGCTCTAAAAATTATTTATGACAGGAATTTGTGCTTCTCTAAAAATTCTCCTCCCGTTTGGTGGCATTCTTGGATCTGTATTGTTACGCTTACACCGCCAACGAAAGGAATTCTCTCCCTCGCTATACTCCCTCACTGTACGGCGGCGTCTCCTTTTTCCAAGTGCGATTAGAGTATATATAAATATACTGCGCGCATGTTGAATTAGGGTCTTCATTTATTTCTATTTTATTTTTTATTTTATTTTTATTTTTATTAGCAAAATCCGGAACTGGGTAGGAGGCCTGCACGCCTAAAATTCGGAACTGGGCAGGAGGCCTGCACGCCACTATGCACGCCATTATCACACACACACACACACACACACACACACACACACACACACACATATATATATATATATATATATATATTATATTATATTATATTATATTATATTCTTTTTAAATAATTAAGTAATTCCCATAAATCCTTATACTATTAAATTCTTCACACTAAATTTCTTAATTATATTTTATTTTTATTATATCATTATTATTTATTTATTTTATTATTATTATTATTATTATTTTATAACTTAATCCCCCTTTTTTTTTTCAAATTAATTATATTAGAATTTTAGGATGTTACAAGATTTAAAACAAACTATGACAAGAGGAGGTAAAAAATATTATGTCACATTTATAGATGATTTTTCAAGATATGCTAAAGTTTATTTGATTAGAAATAAAGATGAAGCTTTTGACATGTTTCTTTTATATAAAGCTGAAGTAGAAAATCAATTAAATAGAAGGGGCGGCGAATATATTTTATTTAATGAATTTTGTGAAAAGGAAGGCATAATACATGAGGTAACTCCCCCATATTCACCCGAATTTAATGGTATAGCTGAAAGAAAAAATAGGACTTTAAAAGAAATGATGAATGCTATGCTTGTTAGTTCTTTCGCACCTGATAACCTTTGGGGTGAAGCTATTTTAACTGCATGTTTCTTGTAAAATAGAATACCTCATAAGAAAACCGGTAAAACGCCGTATGAGTTATGGAAAGGTTACATGCCTAATTTGAAATATTTGAAAGTGTGGGGGTGCCTAGCTAAGGTTATGGTTCCTGAGCCCAAGAAAAGGAAAATAGGTTCTAAAACTTCTGATTGTATGTTTATTGGATATGCTGAACGTAGTGCTGCATATAGATTTCTTGTTTTGAGAAGTAGTGTACTTGATCGTAACACTATTATTGAGACTAAAAATGCTAAATTTTTAGAACATATATTTCCTTTTAGATCTGTAAATATTTCTATATAAAATAATTCTATTGAAAATATTTCTTCCGATAATAATTGTGAAAACTTATATGAAGATTGAGAAGGAGCAAAAGACAGAGAAAAGAGACATCGTTTGGAAATGATTTTTACACTTACCTTGTTGAAAATGATCCTTGACTTTTTCTGAAGCTATTTCAACTTCTGATGCCCCCTTTTGGAAAGAAGCTATTAAAAATGAAATTGATTCAATTTTGAAGTGCAGTACTTGGATTTTAGTTGATTTACCCCTGGGAGCAAAACCTATTGGTTGCAAATGGATTTTTAAAAGGAAATTTTTTCCCGATGGTTCAATTGAAAAATATAAAGCTAGATTAGTAGCAAAATGTTTTATGCAAAAACAAAATATTGATTATTTCGATACATTTGCTCCTGTGACCAGAATTTCTTCAATTCGAATTTTGATAGCCTTGGCTTCAATTTACAAACTTGTTATTCACCAAATGGATGTGAAAACTGATTTCTTAAATGGTGATTTGGAAGAAGAAATTTATATGACACAACCTGAAGGATGTGTTACTCCTGGTCAAGAAAATAAGTGTGCAAACTTCTCAAATCCTTATATGGTTTAAAACAAGCACCAAAGCAATGGCATGAAAAATTTAATCAAACATCGATTAACGATGGATTTTCTCCTATTGAGGTTGATAAGTGTGTGTACACCAAAATATTAAATGGAGAATGTGTTATTATCTGCTTATATGTAGATGACATGCTTATCTTTGGTACTTGCGATGATGTAGTGATTAGAACAAAATCTTTTCTTGCATCAAAATTTGATATGAAAGACATGGGTGAAGCAAGTGTAATATTGGGAGTTAGAATCATTAGGAAGGGTGATAGCATAATGCTATCCCAAGGACACTATGTTGAGAAACTTCTTAGGAAGTTTGGTCACTATGACTCAAAGCCAGTGAGTACCCCTTGTGATGCTAACTCTCATTTGAAGAAAAATAAAGGTGATCCTGTTAATCAGTCTCAGTATGCCCAAATTCTTGGGAGCTTGCTACATTTGATGAATTTTTCGCGACCTGACATTGCATATGCAGCAGGACGATTGAGTAGATATACTCAAAGTCCTAGTCAGGATCACTGGGAGGCACTCACTAGAATCATGAGATATTTGAGAGGTACCATGAACTATGGTATTATATATAGTGGACTTCCCACTGTACTAGAAGGGTACAGTGATGCTAACTGGATATCTGATTCGGATGAGACAAAATCCACTAGTGGTTATGTATTCACACTTGGTGGTGGTGCGGTTACTTGGAGATCAGCCAAACAAACAATAATTGCTAGATCTACTATGGAGTCAGAGTTTGTAGCTCTGGAGTTGGCTGGTAGTGAAGCTGAGTGGTTGAGAAACTTCTTGGCAAATATTCCTTTAGGAGTTAAACCAACTCCATCAGTGTCAATGCATTGTGATTGTCAATCGGCAATAGCCGTTGCAAAAAATAAGACCTTCAATGGCAAAATAGACAAATTTTGACAACATTTGCTTCAAGAGTAAAATCACTGTGAGCAGCAAGATAAATAGGACACTTACTTTATGGGACTATTATCATATATAATTTTTAGAGCTTTTTGGAGGACTACGAGAAGTAAGTAAACATCATTTTCTTAAACTTCTATGGTATAGATTTTAAAGGGTTTGATTATGAAATTAAGTGATTATTTTGGGTTTTGTCTTCAAAATAAATTGATGTTTATTGGTGATTACTTATTATGAGATTGAATATTCACATGTTGAGTGATATTTTTATTTGATATGCTTTTTGTGATATGTAATGCCTTAGAGTTGTTTTGATATGAACTTTATGAATAATAATGCATGTTACATAATGTTATATATTGAGGTTATTTTGGAATGCCTATGAATTGTTTTGATATGAGTTATACCGTTGAGATTGATGCATGATGTCATATGTCATGTCTTGGGGTCATGACATATGCCCAAAATATGATTTGGATTGTTATTCGTGATTGTTCAGATACCTCCTTTTGGGGAGGGGATGACAGATACCTCCTCGTTAGAGGGGAAGACAGATACCTCCTTATGAGGAGGGGATGACAGATACCTCCTCGTTAGAGGGGAAGGGGATGATAGATACCTCATCGTTAGAAGGGAAGACAGATACCTCCTTATGAGGAGGGGATGACAGATACCTCCTCGTTAGAGGGGATATATACCTCCTTCTGGGAAGGGGAAGACCCACCATTATAGATTCCTCCTTCTGGGAATGGGAAGGCGGTGAGACGCCATCGCATTTGTCATGAGCTCATAGACTAAAACTGGGTAATTAAATAAAAGAGACTTGAATGATAAATTGAGATTATTTGGACACAAGAGATATTCTTTTTATGATTTTGTTTATGTTATACGTACTTTAGTGATGATTTATATCTATTGATGATGTTATGACTTGTGCATGAATTTCGTGAGATTGTATTGATTATCCTTAATTTATATAAAATATTTTGAGTTATATTATTTTGGAAATGGTGGATTACTATGGTTGTTTTTCTGGTTACCACACCAGCTGAAAGCAACATCTTTTCGAAAACCTTTTAGAACCGTGTTTACTTACTGGGATTATAAATCTCATTAGTGAGTTTTTTTTCCAGAGTTTACATGTGATGACATAGATGGTGCAACAACTTGAGAAAGTCTTGAAGATATTAGTTATAGTTTATTTTTATTTTCTTATTTCTTTTGGGTTTATTAGTCGCTCGAGTTTTGAGGCAAAAACAACTGTAAAAGAGTTATGAGGTTTTCATTAATTAATAATTATGAGGTTCTATTTATTTGGATATAATGGTTTGTTAGCACTTATATTCTAATTAATTATTTTGAATATACGAGATACTTTTAGACTTAAAATTTATTTATGAAAAATTTTATGACTTGATTATTTAATTTAAATGGTTTAAAGGTTTTTATAGAAAATTAATTTGGGCTACTAATGTAACGAAGAGCGTTACATGTAGTATTTATGTAATCGGTAGTCATTGAAAGAAGGCTAAGCTATTTTTGTAACCAGACTCTGCTAGTCTACTAGTTCAATAATATTCTTCAATGAATGAGAGTGTTTTTTACTAAGAGTTGACGTGAAAGATAATGATATTGTTCTTCATACTTTTCGGATTCTTGTCACCGGAAATTTGCAGGAACATTAATAATGTTACATAGGAAGGTCATGTAAGCTGTCAAGTTAGTCCCGCTAAGTGCCAAATCAGTCTCACATGTGTCACGTAGGATACTCACGTTAAAAATTGCACGATCGTGATATGTGGGAGATCAAATTTGCACAATCGTGATACCTAAGAGACCAAAATTGCACAATCGTGATACCTAGGAATCCAATTGGTGCAATATTAACATGCAGGACTAAAATTGCATAATCATGATATCCGTGAGACCCAATTGTCACAATTAGAACCAGGGTGACCAAAATTGTACAATCAAGATAATTCGTGGACCAAAAGTGTTATTAAGCCACTAAATATTTTTCGAAGTCATTTGTTTCACTTATAAAGATTAAGTTTGAAATTATAGGTAAAACTCAAACTTTGTAAACTTACCATCAAATAGAATACATATAGCTGGTGTATATAAAATATATATTACCGATAGGTAATGAAGGAAAGTTACTTATATTATGAATTCTGAATAAAAATATATATTTGATTTCTACTTTTTATTTCATTTTAAGTCAAAACTATTTGTTAAATATTAAACTGATAAAGTTAAAAACAATTGAAGGAAAAACTAGATAAAAGAATAATTAAATAATAAATCAGCTACTTAAGCAAACATTAAGCTTTATATTTTTTAACAAATCAGACCTCAGGATTTAAATTTAATTTGTTTAAGTAAATAAATCAAACTTGATCGATTTTTTTTTACAATCCAGTTTGACTCAGTTTATTTATACCACTAACCTATGTAGTATTGTTATATCCAGTAATTTTAATAATTTTAATTATCAAATTTAAATGATGTCATGTTCAATAAGTTAATACTTTGTGCTCATATAAAGGTCACATGATTAATTTTTTTTATAAATGTTTTAAAATTATAGTGTATACTATAATAAAAAAATGCTCTATGATTTTTTTTAGAAGAATTAAAAAAAATGGTGGTGCATAAATGCCACACCCATGTATTTTAATAATCATGACTATGCTAATAAATAATATATTAAGTGGTAAATAATTTATTTTATGATGTCTAGTAATTAATTTGTGATATTAAGATAAGGGGCGGAACCAGGAAATTCATATGAAGGGGGTCGTGAAATAACAAACAAAAAAATTAACTAATATATATAAAAACAAATTTGATATATATTAACAACTTCATATAATATATATTAAGCTTTGATAAAAAATATATATAAATTAGGCAAACGCTCACTAGTGTCCTAATCAAAGACATTGTTTATGAAATCCAATAAAGTATGTTATTATGAGAAGTTGTGTATTCAATATTAGTACATTGAAAATTAAATAGATATATTTAATTTTTCAATGAAAATTACCTTGTTTAATTTGGAATCTTTAAACAATGTCCTTAGGGCATTTTAAATCCTTAAACAATGTTATTAAAACATTTGTTAATAAGACCCTATAAATTATTCAAACTATAAGAAATAACTTATTAACCTTAATTTTTCTTGTAAAAATATTATTGTAAAATAAAGAAACTAGTAAGTATACATATATTAGTGTTGAAAGTTGCTATACATAAACTCATGGATTCAAAAAAGCGTAGTAGGACAATACAAAGCTTTAGAAAAATTATCTGTAGTTATATTATATATAATTATATTATATGTAAAACTAACATGTAAAACAAAAAAAATTATGAAAATGTCGAGGAGGCCATGGCCCATATAGGCCTTCCCCTCCCTCCGCCCCTGATCAAGACATCAATAGGGTAGTGCATAACTCAACACACCCTTGACAAGTTAATTAAAATTTAACGAGTAAGATAATGTTAATTTTTTTGTCTTACCAATATTAATGTCCTTTTAGTGGAGAGCATCCCTAGGGTTTTAGTTTAAAAAGGGGAAACCCATTCTCCTCGTCATTTGTCAAAAAAGTTAGAAACCCTAAGGTAGAGAGTGTGAGGGGATTTGAGCTTGGTTGGAAGAGAAGGAGATGTTTGAGGATGAGCTCCAATGGTGATTCTTCTTTTCATTTGTTCCTTATTTTTCGTTTTTGACACTTGGAGCTCAAGAACATCAATCTAAGGTGAGGGAATATATGTATTTTTGGCTTTGGAGTGGGTATGACTTATCCCCTTTCTTTTGTGTTTTGCCTTGTGATTCCATGAATTTGTGAAAAGAAGTGTTTATGTTTTGATTGATTTTTTTTTTTTGGTTGAATTAACACTACACCTCTGTTTTAACGTCTTGCCCTGAGTTGGAGGAGAGACCGCAACACACTTTGCTGTTCGTCCAGCACACAAAAAATGAAAAATCTGGTGCCCAATGCCCATTGATTGTTGGTCTGTGAGATTGTTTTATTGAACATTAGTTAATGATCACATTAACTATTCATGGATCATGATGTTGTTCCTTTCTTTCTTTACCTTGAAATTGCTTCAACTGACCAAGATTTGTTCATGACAGTGTTGATTAGAAATGGAAAATGCTATATATTTATATATTAATAATGGAAAACGCTGGGGTAATTTTTATTTTTATTTTGGTAATATAAACACGATGGATGGGCTATAATAATATATATGTGATTTAGGATGCCGCGTACATCAACTTTGGTGTGCAACTTTGGCTGTGGTGCTTTATAAGGTTTCATTTGTTTAATTATATTAAAAAATTCTATCATGCAAAGTGTGCAACTTTGGTTGCTTGACAACTATCATATTTAATCTCATGGTTTAATTGACGTATCACATGTTATGCTATGTACATATTTGATTATTTGTGAAGTTGTGCAGAAATCTTATATTTTTTATGGGAATTTAATATGGATATCTCTATGTTTGGTCCTTGAATAAATTAATTATTTTATTGATGAATACTAAATGTGAGATATATTGGTTATTAGAATGTTAAATATGCTCTTATGATAATGATGACACTAATGCAAAATATGTTTTTGACATCAGGATTTTAACATCGGTTCAATTTTAACCGATGTTAAAAATGAGGAGCTGGTATTTTTGAAATTAATGTCAAAACTTTTGACATCGGTTCTCAAAATAACTGATGTTAAAATTTTTTAACATCTGTTATTTTTATCAACCGATGTCTAAAAATAAAATAACAAGAAAATTTAAAATTCTAATAAACCTTGGACATCGGTTATTTTTACAATCGATGTCTAATGTCAATAATTAAATCATTTTATTTTTCAATCGATGTCTGTTAGTTTTGATTCATTTTCATTCCCCCATTCCTTCTGCCAAAACCATCTCACCGTGCCATTTCTCTTCACTTCCCAAACCTAAACCCTCTAATGCCCCACTTCGTTCGTCATGCGTTGTCCATCGCTTCTCTTCTGCTAAAACTTCTAGGGTCCCATCAGCGAGCAGAAAAACCCCCTTGCCCTGACTTGTATGTTCTCTCATTTTATGCCTTCCATCTTTTTCGTTTTCTCCCTGTTAATTCTTTTCCTTCGTACAGTCCTGGGTTCTCTGAGAGGTGACTCATCAGTGAACTAAAAAATTGGTCAAGGTGCTGAGTTTTTTAGTAACCCAATTTCTTTCTTTTTATAATATAAGCTTGGTCGTTTCTCCCCTTCTCTGTTCACACCGCATAAAGCTCTCTTCCCTGTTCACTCAATCTCTGTTGTGGGGAGCAAGAAGCGGTGACTTGCATTTTCTTTATCTTCTAGTTTTTTGGGTTTCCCATAATCAGTGGCATTTGATTGTTGTTTGAGGTGTGTTGCGATCATTGCTCGCAGTCGAAGGAGATGATGGCGAAAGTTACGCGCTCTCACCCTTCCAACATTTCATCGCTCCCCTCTTCGGTTCCTACTTGTATGTTCTCTTTCATTTTATGCCTTCCATCTTCGATTGATCAGATTATTCTCCCTTTAATTCTTTTCATTTTCTGTATTACAGTGGACAAGTCAGTGGAGTTCTCATATGAGGAGCTAGCCAAAGCTACTGATGGCTTTAGCTCGGCTAAAAAAATTGGTCAAGGTGGCTTTGGAGCTGTTTACTATGCAAAGCTTCGAGATAAGGTTTGTCCTTCTTTTTATAATATTATACTCATTGAAAATGATGAGAAATAAGAAATGTGTAGACTGTAGTATCACCAAGCCTGAGTGATTATTTTTCAGAAAGCTGCAATTAAGAAGATGGATATGCAAGCATCAAAAGAATTCCTTGCTGATTTGTTAGAGGATGATTTGAAATTTCCATGTCTTTTTTTTTGTGTGATCAATTGTTCATTATGTCATATTACGAGTCTAACTCTTTTAACATGTTGCAGATTTTGGTCTTACAAAATTGACTGAATATGGTAGTAACTCATTACAAACACGTCTTGTGGGTGCATTTGGCTATATACCTCCAGAGTAAGAATATATTTTCCTTTTCTATTGAGTTTCATTATGTTTGTTTCAGCGGTACTTATAAGATTGTCCCATGCTTCCAATGCTTAATATAGATATTCTAACTGTTGATTAATTTGACAAGTGGACTAAATCACAAAAATAACAGAGTGATTAATAGAGATTGTTTCCATGGAGATTGAGTAGTCAAGTATGACTTTCCCAATCCAATTACTATCTTAGAAAAAAAATTGACCAAGTGTAGCATTTTTATGCAGATATGCACAGTATGGTGAAGTTTCCCCCAAAATAGATGTATATGCTTTTGGAGTTGTTTTATATGAACTCGTATCGGGCAATGAAGCTATTGTCAAGACAAATGAGATTGTCCATTTGTAACATTCCTGGCTGCTTTATGGATTGACGATTGTCCCCACAAACCAACACGGGTCTTTTCAGCATGCTTTGTCCTCACTCACATGCTTCTTGGGAAAACTATGAATCAAGAGGACTAGTTGGCTTGGTTGTTATTCCTATCCCCTCTTAGCTCAGAGTTATAACTCATTTCATTATAGTTCTTTCCTCAATTCTACCTTGCTTGACAAAATGAAGTTTTCTTGTACTTGCAGATGTGGCAGCTTGCTAAAGCTTGTACACATGAAAACCCTCAACTTAGGCCAAGTATGAGATCAATTGTAGTTGCCTTAATGACACTTTCATCCTCAACTGAGGATTGGGATGTTGGTTCCTTATATGAAAACCAAGCTCTAGTGCATCTAATGGGTATCATTTAATGGCACCACTGTTACACAAGGTTACTTGTGTCTGCAGTCACTTCACTTCTATTGTTGCTGCAATTAACTTCTTTTGCTTGATAGGTGATGTGTCAGGTTCATATGCTTTCTATCAACTAGCTTAGAAGTTTAATTCAGGATTGCCATCAAGCATTTTTTATATTATAACAGGAACTTACAATTTATTTAGTTTACTTCAATTGAATCATATATTACTGAATGTTGTGACTTTGGGATTCTCAATTTAATCAGAATGAGCTTGGGTAGAAACAGGCACTAGCAATACAAAACAGTTCTAAGTTATCTTTTACAGGTTAACAGACTTAGAAATTCACAATGCCTTCTTGATATTTTTGTTTTGAGTTATCTTTTCTTTTTTAGAATGAAGTGTGTTATTAAATAATGCTTGTCACATGATGTACATGATGATTATGAGTCTAATTGTTGGTGATTTTCTTCTTTACTCTTTTCCTCAGCTGCTTGCAAGTAAGCTTGGGTGCAGACCAGATGACAATTGTGATTTTGAATTGCAAGCTTGTGATACACAACCAAGTATAGTTGCTGGAGCTGCAAAGGAATTCATATTTTCAGGCTGTAATGGTTGTTGTTCCAATAGAGAAGCTTGCTGTCCACTTCCATGATACTTGTGGGCAATCCCTTGCAAATATTATTGTGTCCCTCCAAGTAAGTCATCAAACAATAGCTTATGCTTTTGACTCTTACTTGTTTTTTGGAATATAAAACTTATTGTGTTATTTCATCTCAATCAAATCCGTAATTTGTTTTTGCTAATTTCATTCTAGTTGGTAGTGCAAGAGATTCTATTTCATAGGATTAAAATTTGTAAAAACAAGCTTAAACATAGCCTGTATGAACAAACTTAGACCTTTTGGCATTCTTAACATTACTGATGAATATTGATTTGTATCTAGAAATGAGATTGTAAGTTGAAGTTTCTATTTGATAATGAATTTATGTTATGGGGAACATGTTTTGATGTTTATTTTGTTGAATATGTGGCCAAATTGATATAACAAACCCATTTTTTTTTTAAAAATGACTTTTAACATCGGTTCTAAAAGCAACCGATGTCTAAAGTGTTGTTCTTTTTTAAAAAAACTGTTGAAAAACACTTTAGACATCGGTTCTAAAAAATAATCGATGTCTAAAGTGCCATTTTTTAAAAAAAATGTTGAAAGAGCACTTTAGACATCGGTTATTAGCGAGAACCGATGTCTAAAATGCCCACATTCAACATCATCCGTTTCAACATTGGTTCAAAAACCGACTTTAAAGGTCAATTTTAACCAACTTTAAATCCCTTTTCTGCACTAGTGTGAGTTGATACCTGTTTATTTGGTCTTTCTTGAGAATAATTCGAAGTGGTTACGAAACTATGATGTGTATGTTTTTGATATGATGATGATTGATATATGTGGTTGAAACTTATGGAAAGTATTTGGTGGAATTGATTGTTAATGAATGATTATGAATCTTTGGGTAGGCCAACCTGGAAGCGGAAGGCTCTGGTATATAAATATCACCGTCGGGGATGAGGGGACCCCATTAGGTACCCCGGGCATTGAGGAGGGATGTTGATGTTGGCCTGAGGTGCGGTATCACCGGGGTACGAAATTAAACAGTCGAGGCGGGGGACCTCGAGTTAACAACCCCAAGTGGACCCAAATATTCGATGTTTATGATATCATATGTATCCCCTTATGAGCGGGACATGATTTATGAGAAAAGAATGTAGTGCAAGCCATTCCACAAGTACTCTCTTGAAGGACAGGATGTCCATACAATATTTTTTTTTGTTATTTTTCTAAGATCTTTTGCATTTGTAAAGCCGTTTACGAGGTACATGTTAAAAACGATTATATTGTTGTGATCTAATGCTTGTCCGAATGTGTGACTTTATTTCACCTCGAACTTTGTGTGATTGGGGGAAACTCCCTCACTAAGTCAGTGGACTCACCCCATGTTTATCATTTCAGATGCAGGTATTTGTGAAGCCGTCGGAAGCCTTGGGTGTCATGTGGAGAGTTTTGATGGGTTGTACCCATAGTTTAAGTGTTTTAGTTTAAGTAGGACTTTGTAATTTAAGTGTTGTTACTCTGATCTATTATATTCATTATGTTTGTTTTTTTTGTAAATAATGAATGTAGTGGTTTACATTGGATGAAACAGATTAATGTATGTTTGAGAGGCTGCGAAGAGAGAAGAAGAGTCTTTCCCTTTCGATTGGTCATGACTAAGAAATCTGGGTCATGACAAGTATTCATTGTCATAACTCACAGGTATTTTGTACATTAATTCAACTAAATAAATGAGTTAACATGTTGAATTTATTATGTGCTTATTTCTTCACCAATATTATAAGTAATTCACAAAAGTAATTCCTCAACAACCAGTGAAGAGCTGTTTCTCTCTCTTAGGGGTGGCAAAATGATCCATTTGTTTATCATCTATCAAGTCCATCCATGAGAAAATCCATCCATTTATAAAAAAATAATATAAATGGATTGAATGGATTGGATTATTTTTTTAGTGGATGGTTTATGATCCATCCAATATTTTTAAAAATCCATTGGACCAACAATAAAAAATGTAATGGATTAACTTCTGTCCATTTCAAAACCAATTTATTTTTTTCATATTATTTTTCATCAAATAAAAAAATCTCCATTTGTAACAAAAAAAAAACACTCCATCTAATTTTCTCTTCCGTTCCCTATTATTTTTTCTTCACTATTTTTTATTTTATTTATCTACATTTTTTTTCTTTTTTTGTTACATTAAGTATTAACTAATTAATTGTTCTCAAGCACCAGTTATAATCCACGTTATCACGTATGTTTTCTTTTTTCGTTGCCTTTTTTTTGTCGAGAAACTTAAAAAAAAGTATTAACAAATTGAAAGTACAGAAAGTCGTAACAAGTTTCGTAAAACAATGTCATGGAACTTTGTGGCAAAACAACCTCTGTAGATGGACATAATCAATAACTCCCATATAATAATAGAAAAATGGTCGTGATACAAAATGATCGTGAGATAGAGTGGAGAGAGGGTAAAGATCGAGAGATAGTAGGAAAAAAAGGAAGAGAGAGAAAGGGTAGAGAGAGGAAGAAAGAGGAGAGCGAGGGTGAGGGTGAGGGTGAGGGTGAGATAGTGATAATATTTTATTTTTTTTACAAATTATTTTATTTTTAGAAATATTTTATGGATGGATAAAAGAGATATAAAATTATTTAATTTCTTAAAATAAATTTTAGTGGATGGATTGGATATTCATCCATGAAAAGTTGTTAATTGATGGATCAGATGGATTTTATTTAATGGATCATGGATGAATTTGATTTTTTTTAATGAATTTTTAATGGATTATAATGGATTGTTTTTAATCCATCCATTAAGATCCGAATAAAAATTTATCCGATCCATCCATTTGCCACCCTTACTCTCTCTCAACCTTCCCTCTACTCCTCTTTTCCTTCTTCCTCATCCACCGGAAGGGGATGGTTCTTTTGGTCTGGAATCACTCATCTACATCGTTTCTCTCTCATTTTATCTAAATAAGTGGTTGTTCCACATAGATTTGGTTTTTCTTTCATGTTTTTCCGTGTTTTCATCGTTTGCGTGAGATAGTGTTTTATTCGTCATCTTGTTAAAGAGAGTTTCTCAAATAGGGGACCGATATTGAGAGTTAGTCATTTTAGTCCCTTGCGTTTGTGATGTTGGGCCTGCTCCTATGTCTCACTTAACGTGTCATGTCGGCTTCTAAAATGATGTTAAGTGATTGGGTTGACGGTAAGGACTAGCATGACTAATGGAACAAGCATTGAGGGACTTTTTTTTCATAGCTTCCTTCCGGGACTGAACTGAAAGTACCTCATGTTCAGGAACTAAAATGATGATTTACTCTATATATATTTTTTTAAAAAATTGTTTCCATACCTAGACGAACTTTTCTAAACCCCTCTGAGTATTGAGTTGGATTTCATCACTTAAATAATTATTTCCTATAGTTTCAATAATAATTATAATTTTTTTGTTAATGAACTGGAGGAGGTTGTTGTTGCAATCAATCACTATCTTGCTCCATTAATCTCAGTCAAGCCCGTGGAGATAAATTACTTTAATTTCTGGCAAAAGCACTTGTAAATTAGGTAGGTTCGATTTTTCTGTGTGTAAGTTACAAAGGTCAAAACACTTTTTTCTCCACAACACATCGTTAGTAGGTTGTGTTTGGATTCTTGAATCTTGAAAAGTGGTTAAACAAGAGTTTTGACAAAAGTTATAATATAATTTTCAAATTGTGAAAGACATTAAATATAACAACATCAACTTTTAATAATAAATTAATATAATTTTCTCTATGGTGAATTAAGTATTTGCCTAACTAATATTTGATGTTTTGTTGCTTTTGAAATCTATAGACCATTTTTAAAGGTCCAGTCTCACATGATTTAAAATTTCACATTAAGGGCTCTAAATATTTAAATAGGCCAATAGTCTAACAAGGTAATAAATATTGTCTTTAAATAGGGCAACATTTTTTTTTTCGGGAAAAGAAACAGGGTCACATATAACACTTTCTAAATAGTACATTATATCCGGTCAAAAAAAAAAAAAGGTACATTATATATTACAACTTAAAAAAGAATATTATATATTATATATTTTATTAAAAATATTATTATTAATAAATGTGTCAACCCATCACGCTTAAAAGTTTTTTTTTATAAACTTAAGCCTAATTTCTTTAACTAAAAATATTTTTTGAAAAACATATACATGACTTTTTTTATTAAACAATTCAAGTCAGGCTAGACCTTAAACAGGTCAGGTTATAAGCCCCAACATGCGACTTACGAGATGAGAAACTAATATCTCAAGATATAATCAAATATCTAAGAGGGGATCAAATATGTAATTGGGTGGGTCATGAAGTGGTACATCATTTTGATCGATGATCTCTATCCATCATATATTGGTGTCAAATTTTGATGTCAAAAATATCATTTCTGTAAGTTAGCGAGTCAGTGTAAATTGTAATATCCTTAGTTACATGACATTGTAAGCAATTTTTAGACTAATAATACATCAATGTTAGTTAATTTTACAAATAATATTATTGTTTCGTGTATTTGAATGATATTCACAATGAATTATTATTATATAATAATACTATATGAGCAATTACTCACGCAATTTTAATTGATTGTAATAATTAAAAAATGTCTCAGTCAAAATGCCGATTACAAAGTTTAAAATTCGATATTTAATTATAAAAAATTTTAAGCTATTTATATGTAAAAAAAATTGTTTATTTTTAAATATTTTGTGAAATGAACGTACGATTTACTTTAATTTAAATACCAAAATATTTTTACATATCATTTTTATTACAATAAATTTTTAAATAATTAGATAAAAGCTCTTTTTAATACACATTATCTTTTTTAACTTTCGTCCAAATAAATATGAGTGTAAGAAAAATTTAAAACATGTATGCAAAAAAAAAAAAAAAACTTTCTTTTGTTCCCCCTTTTAAAACACTTGTCGCTCTTTCGGGTATCTATAATACCGGTGTACGGATCCGTGCCATGCACGGGATACGTTAATTTTTTATGATTTTATTAGTAAATATGTAATTATTGATTTCATGCTTTGTGGTTTAAATTTTTTTTTTTTGGGTTGGGGGGGGGATTACACAGGGAAAATTGATAAGAGATTATTTTGTCTTAATCGGCGATCACAAAGTGTAGCAGATATTAATTAACTTAATAATTATTATTAATATTAAAATACATATAATTGGTCTTAAGTGTAAATAGTAAGTACACACTGTCTACTACATAATTTTAGTATAACAAATATAATTTAAAAAATAAGACATGTATAAATAATATATATATAAAAAAGCATAATATTTGAAAATAGACATTAAAGTTTTATTGTGAATTTGTTTTTTTTTTCAAAACAAATTATAAATTAACACTAATCGTTTCTTCTCTCACTACCTTATACCGCACTTCTCTGAACATTTAATAATAAATATATATTTTCAAAGCAACAATTGCATTTTAAGCTGATTAAACATTTCTTAGTGTAATTTATTTAAACATTAATACTAAATATGTCCCAATGATCTTTGTAACGATATGAATTTATAGAAAAAAATTATTTTTCTTCTATCTTAAAAAACTATCTGATTTAGTTGTCCTCCTTTTCCTTGCAAGATAACCATTTTTCTAAAATATACTTATCCATCATATTAATCTTTTATCCTTTCTTGAAAATCTATTAGATTTATTTCTAATCTTTTTTTAGTACAAATTAACCATTTCTAGAAAGTATAGATAATTATCATATTAGTCTTCTTCTTCTCTCTTGAAGATTTACTTGATTTATTACTTCTCTTTCCACGGTGCAAGTTAACAATTTTTAGAAAATATATTTATTTATCATGTTATTATTTTCTTATATCTTAAAAATCTATTTTATTTATTTCTCCTCAATTTTTCATGCAAGTTAACCATTTCTCAAAAAATATATTTATCTACCATATTATTTTTCTTCTTCTCTCTTGAAAATTTATTTGATTTATTTCTTATATTTACTCGGTGCAAGTTAACTATTTTTATAAAACACGTTTATCTATCATATTATTTCTCTCTTAAAAATATTTTTGATTTATTTCCTCTCTTTTCCCGTGCAAGCTAAGGGAATGAGTTTTCTTATGTTGGATTTTCACTTGGATTATCTCTATGTTCAAATCTTCACCCTTAAAACATATATCTCTCCCTTTTTATATTTTGAAGTTCCTCCCTTCTTTACAATTGACGGCTCAAATTTAACCGATCTCTCATGTCACATGAGATAATCAATTCCCGCAAGCTAAACATCTTTAAAATATATAGTTATCTATCATTTTATTTTTTATTTTTACCTTAAAAATTTATTTGGGTTAATTCTCTCTTCTTTTTTCCCGTGCAAGTGAACCATTTTAAGAAAATATATTTGTCTACCATATTGTTATTTTTCTTCTCTCTTAAAAATCTCCTGTGCAAGTTAACCATTTTTAGAAAGTATATTTATCTATCGTATTACTTTTCTTCTTCTCTCTTGAAAATCTATTTGATTTATCTCTCCTTTTTTTCCCATATAAGTTAATCATTTTTAGAAAATATAATAATCTTCCATATTATTTTTCTTCTTGTCTCTTGAAAATCTATTTGAGTTAATTATCTTTTTCTTGTGCAAGTTAAATATTTTTAGAAAATATATTTATCCATCTTGTTACTTTTCTCTTCTCTTTTCCCTTATGAAAAGCCCATTCCCATGTTCCAACTGCACCGGATGTTATGGATATTTGTTTAATAATATAATTTTTTATATTTTTAAATTAGAAAGTTTTGATCTATATTCATTATTATTATTGGATGCAATTTCTCTATAAAAAATATCAAATCAAATATTATTAAATTTAATTAACTAATCAGTAAATTAAAAAGTATTATAATTAAGAACAGTACAAACTTTTTTGAGTGCATAATTGAGTAACTTTCCAAAACTGCACAGTAACTTTCCAAAGTTTTTATAGAAAGTATGAATGTCATAGAAATAAATTATGAATACATTACAATGATTGATATACTAATGGAAAAAATTATTTATTACTAATTGATCAACATGGTTATGATTGAAAATGATGAATCATATATTAATAAAATTTACTGAGATGCTTTTATTGGTGAATAATTTATTGAGATGCTTTGATAATGAGTGTCTTTAAATAATAAAAAAATTACAAAAATAACTTTAAATGATAAATAAAATGTACTGATTTTTTTAATGAAAATGTATACATGATTTTGACAAATGCTATTGTCCAACGGGTCAAAATCTTATTTTATAATAAATAATTGGTAATAGATAGTTAATAAATTTTATTGACTTCCATATCGTCATATTTATCAATTTTATCAAATTATATTAATCAAATAAATTCATAAGAATTTTTATAGAGTTTGGTATTATATTAGTATTTTTATTTTATTTTCATTTTTCAATTAATTTATTAATTATATTTTAAAAATCTTATCATTTTAAAACAATTTAATAAATCAAAATCGATGTCACTTCAATTAGTAAATTAATTTACTTTTAAAATATTAATATTCATTGAATTGTTTAATTTAATTTTTACAATCTTGAACGTGTATTTAATTATACCTATTTTTTAACATAATCATACCTACTACTATAATAATAATAATAATAATAATAATAATAATAATAATAATAATAATAATAATAAAAAAAGAAAGGGAAAAGCTAAGAACTTTGAAACAATTATAAACTATTTTTGTAATGTTATTGATGCACTTGTACAAAAGCATTAAACAAAATGATAGATAGACAAAAAAAAAATTAGGAGCATTTAGAACACACTATAGTTCATTCATGTTCAAAATTTATACTCCCTGGCTTTGGCCACTGTGTTGAAAGTGGAATAGGATTTTCATAGTCTTGGACATCTGCTCAAAAGGGATAGAAAATTCCGTTAACATAAAAAAAAAAACAATTTCACCATAATCATTCATTATTGAAGCAACACAAATCATTAGTACTAACATGCAAAAAAAAAAATCGATTAAGAAATAAGAGAGAGAAGGCATCTTCAAAAAGGAGAGAGAGAAGGAGCATGAGAAGAAAAATAGATAGAAAAAACAAAGTATATGTGTGAAAAACCGAATTAGGTTATGGTAAATGAAAAAAAGTATGATGCTTGTGATTTGATTCAAATGTATTTGTAGAAGTTAGAATTTCCACACAAAAAAAGAGTCAGATTTGATTCATTTGTGATTTGATCCAAAAAAATCCATAAAAAAGTATGCTGCTTGTGATTTGATTCAAATATATTTATAATAGTTTAGATTTAAAAAAAAAACAATCAGATTTGATTCGTTGAAGATTTGATCCCGAAAAATCCAATAAAATTAATGTCTAATATGTCAAGCAGATCAAATTTGTTGATAGAGGTAATAATTATCAAAATCAAATTATGAAAATATGATCCATGTATCAGATAATTAATGAGCCAGAATTTTAGGCACTGTGAGAGTGACACGTGTACAGTTTCACTTAAGACTGTGATTGAACGCCACGTGTAAAAACTTGATGTATGTAGAAACGTGAATTATTGTGCTTTGTATATATTATAGATTATAGATAGTAATTAGGGATCCACTTTTCATTGTTGGATCCCCAAATGGCGACAAGTGTCATCACTTTTTTTTTATTTAACATTTTTTTTGAAAAAAAATATTTGTTTCATCTATTTTTTATTTTATTTTTTTCGGATTTTTTTAAATTATTTTTTTGAAAATTTAACAAAATTTTTTTATTTAATATTTTTAAAAAATATTTTGTTTTTTTTTTCGAATTTTTGTTTAAGACTTTTTTTTAAAAAAAAACGTTGACAAATATTTTTCTAAAAAGTTTTTTTTTAAAATTTTTTTTTAAAAATTTATATGATTTTTAAAAAAAATGTTTTTTTATTTATTTATTTTTTAAAAAATATTTTATATTTACTTTTTTTATTCTTTTATTTAAAAAAAAATTCGTTTTTAAATTTTTTTTGTTTTATTCTTTTTTGTTGAAAATCTAACAAATTTTATTTTCTATTTTTTATTTTAAAAAACTTTTTTTAGTTTTTTGAAATTTTAACAGTGTTTTTTAATTTTTTTTTTACTTTTTAAACAAAAATATTCTTTTTATTTATTTTTTTTCCGATTTTTTGTTTAAATTTTTTTTTTATCTAAAATATTTTATTTACTTTTTTATTACATCTTTTTTATTTTATTTTTTTCGAAATTTTTTATAATTTTTGAAAAAAAAAATTCGAAACTTTTTTCAAAAAATGTTTTTTATTTACAACAATGTTTTCTTAATTTAACATTTTTTAGTTAATTTTTTTATAACATTTATTTTAATTTGTTTTTTTATTGATTTTTTTAAAAAAAGTTGTCTTATTTAACAATTTTTGTAAAAAAATATTTTTTGATTTAAATTTTTTTAGTTTAACCATTATTTTAACAATATATTTATTTTATTTAAATTTTTTTATTAAACTTTTATTTTAATAATTTTTTTCCCAACTTTTTTAAATAATATTTTTTTATTTGACTTTTTTCGAATTTTTTAAAAAATGTTTTTTATTTAAATTTTTTTTCAGAATTTTTAAATTTTTTTTTTAATTTTATTAAATATTTTTTAAACATTTTTTATTTAAAAACAAAGTTTTATTTAACTTTTTTATTTAAATTTTTTTTTATTTTTTTTAAAACAATGTTATTTATTTTTAAAAAAAATTAATTAAACTTTTTTTAGGAATGCGCTCCAGCTTTTTTACTATTGTGTCACAGTAGACGAATGGGATGACGTCACATGTCGACGGCGGTTCCAGCCCAAATTATATATATATTTTTAGATTATATAATTTGTTTAAATTAAATGGTGTCTTGCTTTTACTTTTTACGAATAGGCGGACGCCACATGTCATGCGCCTGGCCCATGAATTTTTTATATTAAAAAATATTTACATAATTATTTTACTTAATGTATTATTATTTATTATATGGCCTTCTCTTTTTCAGTTTTTGTTTTTTTTTTTTAAATTTCAACCTTTTGGTTTGATGAATTTAGTTCAGTTGTTATTTCGAGGATGTTTTTCCGGAACGGTTATACCAGCTCTATATGTGTCATCGGGGTTGGGTCTTTGTTTATGATTTATCATGGTTTTGGATCTATGTCTTTTTCCTTTTAAACTTGGTTTTATTTTTCCGCGTTTGTTGAACTAGTTCATGTGGGACCTTTCTACACATGACCCTTTTAATAAAGAACGTATGTTTTATGTTTTATCTTTATCTTTTATGCTTTTTAACATGCGGGGTAGTTGGGTGTCACATTCCGCATGTTAAAAAGCATAAAAGATAAATATAAAACATAAAATATATGTTCTTTATTAAAAGGGTTCATGGGTAGAAAGGTCTCACATGAACTAGTTCAACAAACGCGGAAAAATAAAACCAAGTTTAAAAGGAAAAAGATATAGATCCAAAACCATGATAAATCATAAATAAAGACCCAACTCTGATGTCACATACAGAGCTGGTATAGCCGTTCTGGAAAAACATCCTCGGAAAACAACTGAACTAAACAAACTGAACAACTAAACTAAAAAAAGTCTTAACTATGAGTGGCGGCTCCTCAGAGTCACTCCTCTCCTGGCTGCTCGTCATCCTCTGCACGAAACCATACATGCCAAACAAGGAAAATAGAGAACAGGGAGTAAGAAAACATATAATCACAACGGCATGGAGATATGAACCAAGATGAACATACATCATGGCATAGCAACAACATATAGCATATATCATCATCACATGTATATATAATCATCTCAACATAATAAACCAATCAAGGTATGCTATGCAGTGCAACACTACTCCGCTACTCCGTTACTCCGTTATGCATGTGGATCCAAACTATCTCAGGAAGAGCAACTTCGAAGTTACATATCCACATTGGCCAAAAAGCACCAACGCCGGCTGTTCCCCAAACCATGGGTGAACCACTTGGAAAGCCAACGCATCAAACCTTGGATGCATCATCATGGGGGACCACGATCCACCAAACCTTGGGCGAACCTACCGTGGATGGCCAGATCGCCTAACTCTCAGACGACCTCCCCTATGTTGAACTTCCCCCAACTAACAACTCCAATGCGACGCATGAACACAACAACAAACAACGGAAACCGCCACCTCCGCTTGGATCACTAAAGGCACCCAAGTATATCATCATCAACGTCAACACCTTAGACCCCATGGGGTCAAGGTCCCCTTAGCCCAAAAGCACCAAGGTACAACTCATCAACGCCTCGACCGAAAAGCATCGAGGCCACTTTGGCCGAAAAGCACCAAAGTTCATCAATGTGCGACAACCCATCGGACACTGGCTTAACCAACTCATCGTCTTTCATTATCTTAATTAATATTTAATTAAGTTATCAAATCTTCATCATTTGATTGGTGTATTATCATATCATTTTTGGGGATTAACTGGGGTCGAAACCCCTTTAACTCCTTTAATTAGCATATGGTCTGTTTGGGGAAGCACGAGCATGCTTACCCCCCAGCACGGGCGCACTGGACTTAGGTTCAGTGTAACACCCTTCTCGGATGCTACATTGTCTGTGACATTTCTATTTTATACTACCGAGTAAAGCGGAAAATAATTCTTTTACCAAAAATACGGGTTTACATTTTTTTTCTTTTCTCTTTCTCAAATAATACCACACATACTTTTCAACATATAACATCCACTCATCTATAAATTTTTACAAATATTCCCAAGTACCAACAGTCATACATATTCAGAAAAAGACGGAAATAACAATGCTCGTAAAACAACAACGTACTGGAAATATGTTTATAATAATACATAGACATGAGACTGGCCAAACACAAAATACCGACAAAATGTCTATTGTACTAAAGCCCTCGAAACTGTGTCCATGTCTCCAAGTACCCTCAAACTCCACCAGAATGTGATGGAGAAACAGTGCTGTCATCATCTTCGCCCAACGTAAGATATAAAACAGCAAACCAGAAAATACAGAAATGATGTGAGATTTTCGTTCATCTTACACTTAACGCAGACATGCAGTGGTACGACACACAGGTATGTACAAATATCAATAAACAGTTATATCATCCATCACAACAACAATAAAAATGTTTCACAACAACATAATCACAGGGCACCGTTTTTCCTAGACAGAAGACATCTAAGACTCGAAGAATGACCTTTGATTCCCTATACCATGGTTTTAATAAACAGTCGGAGAGAGTGGTTCAGAGGATTTTTAAAGAGTCCACCAGCATTGGGTAATGAAATGCGTCAACAGTCATCATGGTGCACATAGGATTTTTCAGGAACATCCCGCACTACCAGAAAATACATAGTGTCTAGTAGAGTATGTCGGTGTATTGTAAGATCACCACGCCATAGAGGAGCAACTCACTGGGCTTATGTGAGAATTTCATAACCCCGAAATCCCCAAGCATCAATAGATCGTCACTACAGAATTCGCACCCGCATTAAAGTGTTAGCTCAATCTCCTAGGCACAACGACCTTACAGAACATAGTTTCACTATGTGTTTAGGCAAAAATTGCCGGAAATGTGTTCTTCTCGTCCATCCATCGGATAACATTGTTTGACTCCATCAGAATTCTTTCAACGTACTATAGCAGATGCTAGATGTTTTTAAGTCCGAATCACCGGTACTTAATCATCAAGCTAAAGTTATCAAGTAACCTTTCATCTTTGTGCAAAGTTTTCTTAAAATACTTGATTACAAATCCTAGCACATTATGAGATTGGAACATATGTCAAATTATTTATTTCTCTGTACTTTTCTAGTTGAACCTTTTTCTTTTGGCATTCAAGAAAACAAATCATTCCGAGTCCATTAAATTTTATGGAATATGGATAATAAATTATCCATACTTTATGACATAAGGTCGTGTTCCATCCCATGTCATAAATTATTACGTTCGTATTTTCACTAAGTCTTTCTTGACTTATGTTTTACATTTTACTGTAAAATCTTGTCTTTGAAGACTAAAATCGTTTTAGCTTAAAATCAACACCTTTAGATAAAATCAAATCCATTTTCAAGAATAATTTCCCTCAAAGATACTTAGGTATCAATTTCTCCAAAACATTTTCTCGAAAATCCTTAAAAACGTTTAACGACGGTTTCGCCGCTTTTTACTGAATTTAGGCCCAAAAGCCATATTTTTGAAAACATGGTTCTTCACCTCAAATGTATTACCCTACTAGGTTATATTACTCATATGAAAATGTTGAATCACTGATTTTCCATCAAAATCTCCATTTATGCAAAATTTCTAAGAATTTGACCGAACGTCGTTAATTTTGTAAATCGCGTAAATCATTTTTCAACGAATTTATACTCTAATAGTCCAAAACTCATTTTGGAGTTTTAAAACAGTTTGATAGGCATGAAAAAAAGTTTCTAACTGTCCAATTACATAAAATTTTGAAAATTGCAGTTTAGTCCCTAAACTTTCATTAATTACAAAAAGGTCCTTATTCACTTAAAACCTTATAATTTTTTTTTATAACTTCAAATCACTCCAAACCAACTTCTTTATAGATATTTTTCATTTGCCCTCATATTTTCCAGAAATTACATTTCTGCCCAAAATATTTTACAATAATTGAAAAAGGTCCTTTTTTACAAAAAAGCTTATAACTTTTTATGTATTAATCCAATTAACACCAAACCAATTTCTATGGTTTTGTCTCATCAAGGACTACAATCTTAACACACAATAACATGAATTTCAGTTTAGCCACTTAAATTCTCAGAGATTGCATTTTAGTCCCTAAGGACTCATAAATTCATAACTTTCAATATACACATCCAAATCAATTCAAATCAATTTCTATATTCTTGTATGATCATGAAATTCTCATAAAAATTATTCAAACAATTTAAAACATCATGGAACTAATTAAACTCTTCATGGCACCATAGTTCATCATGTTAGGCATTTTTGTTTCACAAAACAATCAACCATTAACCAATGTTCCAATTAAAGATCAATAACACCAAAACCACATATATCACAACCAACATATATCAAACCAAATCCTCCAAGAGGATCACACACATATGCAAATAAATATACAAATTTATACTTAGGAAATACAAGACCACTTAAACACTAATAAACCACCAACATATCTACCCTAAGGTAGGATGATGGTAATCTCCCCCATACCTTTGGTGATCACTTGAAACTCAACCAAGAAGAGGATGATGTTCACCTAGAGCTCAAGGTTTGAACCAAGAAAACCTAGCCATGAATCATCAACAAGAAAACAAGCTAAAAATGAAAGAAAACCATCTAACCCACCTGAGAGTTAGGTTCGTCCTTGTGAAGAAAAATAGGCTAGAGATCTCTAAATTTTTCAAACTCTTAAATGATGAACATAGAAGGCA
Organism: Sophora flavescens; assembly: GCA_030762895.1. Lineage (NCBI taxonomy): Eukaryota > Viridiplantae > Streptophyta > Magnoliopsida > Fabales > Fabaceae > Sophora > Sophora flavescens. Next base: position 22,265,386 of record CM061066.1, read on the forward strand.
TATGAAGATCATATAAATTGGAATCACATTAAAATGATTTTTCTATGATTTTCTAGAGATTTTTGAAGTTCTAGTTCTAAGAATTTGAAATTTGTGAAAACTTGAAATAGAAATAAAAGTTGTGAAGGAAAGGTAAGGTATGATCATGAATCACAAGGATATACCTTTAGAATTTGAATAAATGATCAAAATCTACTACTTCCTTTGAAAATTTAAGATGAAGAACTTAGAGTATTTTGTGTGAAAGTGTAAGAACATGAGCCAAAATGGAGGAAATGAAGTGAAAATGGTCTTTTACTGGGGTGATGGCCATGAGTTTTCTAGGGCAAAAGGGTAAAATGTTGTCATGACACACTTGAAGTTACATTGAAGGATTAAGGGTATTATGGACATTACACACTTAAGTCATCATTACATGCATTTAATGCATGATGACTAACCCCTATGACTCACCCCCATGAGTGATGACAAATGACTCATTGTCCTTATCCATCCTACGTCGGGTTTTGTCTCTGCACATCCGTAGTCGATTCCCTCGATCCCCGATCGTCGAGTATTCGCCTGAATAACGTATAAAACCTATTTATTTTGAAAATTTTCAAAATAACCACTATGGTTGGAAATAAAATAAAAATCTAAACGGTTTCGTTCACGGGTCAAATTAGGTTATCTGACCAGTAAAATCTTACTGTCAGTGAAAACGCAGACCGGGTTTCGTCTGAGTTTTAAACCTAAATTTTTACCGTAAGCTTCTACCATAAGGTAGAGTATAATAATGATTTTATTTTATTAAAAATCATTTTCTAGATCTAATATAAAAATTACAAACAATTAAAATTCTACCGATAATTGAAAAACGGTAAAAACAACAAAACGGTAAAAACAGTAAAAACAAGGTGTTACATTCAGCACGGTCGTGCTGTTTGTTGAGCACGGTCGTGCTTAAAGTGCGGTTATCTTCCAGAATTCTCGTGCACCCTGTTCAGCATTACCGTGCTCTTAGGATGACCATACTGTTCTGGGCAGGTTTCTTACTAAGTTCTTAGCCAAAACTTCTTAAAAACTCTTTTGATCCATTCCTATTGTCATAGACTAAACCATTGACATAAATCTCACCTTAATTAATCATTCATATTTTATAACCAAATCTTTGGGGAATTAAACTAAAGTCCTATTTTAAACAATTAAGGGTTCTTTAAACATACCGGCCTTAAGCCACCAACATTCAACCAACAAGGTATACACATACCAAACCATCAACATACATGGCATAATCATCCATATCAAACAACTAATTAAACATTGGCATACCAAATAATCAAGTAAACAGGATAACAACATATGACAGGCATTCATAACATAGGCGTTTATAACAAGTAGGCATGTTAAAACGTAGCATTTATCATACAACAACCACGGGGTCATGGGAACCCCTCATATTATGCTACCCCATTACCTAATGATCATACTATCCTTCTCCCTATACCTAGTTTGAAGGTTCCAACAACGACAGCCCCAAACAGCAAACTGGTTACGTCCCCTCGAGCGCCTCAGTATGAATCCAAGCCTTGGTCAAACAAAACTTCAACCAAATTAGTTTCCAATTCAAACCAAGAAGAAGGAAACTAAAAGGGAAGGGACATTACCTATATAACTGGCACAGATGAACAAGATCTTCCCAAAGTTCTCCAAAACTCCATCACAGCAATGTGGTAAAGAGAAATAGGGAAGAAGACAAAAGTAGCCGCAATAGGGTGATTACTACTACCAAAAGTAGGGTTTCAACACGAAACCCTCGGTTACTGTGCCACTTTATAGACCTCAGAGCTGAGCACGGTCATGCTCCATGTTGAGCACGGTCGTGCTCAACTTAGCATCTCCGAGACACGGTTCACACTTGAGTCGTGCTCCCTATCGAGCACGGGCGTGCTCAACTCAGCGTCAGCAAGACGCGCTTGATCCCAAGCACGGGCGTGCTGGTCATGAGCACGGTCGTGCTCATGCACCAGGAAGGGACTTTTAAGTTGAAAATCCCACTTAGCCCTTAACCAACAACTCTAAGCCAACACCCAAAGCTTAAACAACTAAACAAACATATAACAAGGCACTTAACGAAAAGCGGGGTGTTGTAACACCCTTCTCGAGCGCTATATTTCCCGTGACATTTTAAGGTTAAAAAGTGGGTTAATTAAATTCATGTAATAAAATGGGTTTTTTTTCTTTTAAGATCAATAGTATGTATCAAGGTAAGAATTCTCAAAGTTTGAAAGAAAATATTTCGAAATGTCCCCTTTGAAAAACGGAGTTTGGATGAAGTTGGAACATCTGACAAAACATTTTATAACATCAACTTTTTTTCTTTTTCTCAATGTAAGCAATAAAACATCCAACCTCATCAAATATTTACATAATACAGTCCAGGGTTACTTAGAATATAACAGTGCACTAAAACATTTACTAATCATGATTAAGGTTGTAAGTTCGAAAATTATTTACACAAAACCCAACCCGACTCGTAAACTGAAAACATAAAGATACACATACCCAACATAAAGCTATGGAGACACAGCTCCTAAAATATAAGATACTTGGTGTCGCAGCTCCATTAACAGTAACATTAACTCCCAGACATCCCAAGCTGGCCAAACTAAAATATAAAATACCATCCTCTCTCGTACACCATGAGAAGAACAAACCCAACTGACGAGATCTAGTGGAAACTCTATGTGAGTTCACTATCGACATCGTCACAAACGACAATACTGGAATCACTACAAAAATAGCTCTTTAAGCCCTTTCCCTTTTCAAGAGGAAAGTCATAGCCTACAGACCAACGACAATCATGCATGTCTCAAGAAAAGAAGGGTTAGGCATGACAACAACCACAAAGACCATCAACTTGAACCATCTGAAAGTTGGAAGACGTCCACTAAAACTCCAACATATCGTCTGCAAGCTCGACCTCAACCCCTATGATGAATTAGTCAAGCGACATCTTGACATCTCAGTCTTCTCAAAAGAACATAGAAGGCACATAGCCAACCGACATAAGCAATATAAAATAAGGAGGTGATATTCTCAAACATCACAGCATATTGCAGATAGGAAAATAGCACGACACCACATAACATATATTCATATCCATGTAAACATATATCCCAGTCAAACAGTCCAGTATATAGAAGTAAAAGATAACACGTGCATATATAGTCAATAGTACACAAATCAGTGTAACCATAATCTCATCAAGCATGACTGGATACTGTTAGTTCATAGAGACACAAGAACGGAGGTAACTGATTAAAACTGCATAGTCTCATTCCTACACAGCCTCAAGGAAGATCTGACCCTAGCTCCGAAGCTTAAGAGAACATTCAGAAGGAGTGGTTAGAGCTCGATGTTTCACAACTGCCAATATTAGGCATCTTGTGCGAATCAATAATAACAACCACATGCGAAATTAGAACTGATTGTGAAACATTCTCGATAACCTTGTACGGCTAGCATCTAGTAGTAGATGTCAGTGTATTGCATGAAACACCACGACCAGAAGAATCACCAACTGGACATCTGTGACCTTCCTACCGTGACCATCCTCAAGACCATTGAAGATCATCACTAGCACGTCCACATGTGCATAGAGCATGTCAGCCCGCTTCCTAGGCACAAAGGCCTTACTTACAATTTCCTTTGGATTACGTCGATAACGGCATGTGCGTTCATATTTATCCACCGGATGAACTTCGGGATTCATTTGACGGAATCAATAGCCATTCTAGAGGCAAGATAGTACCAACCCGTGAATCCTTGCACAAGATTTAGGATCCCTCATTGGTCTATCCATGTTTCAACGATTTAGTATATTATGAAGGTTGATCGTTCTCACCAACTCATTATACCTCTTTAAGTCCATTCCCGAACGGGATTACTTGTTGAGCAAGTAACCTTAAAATACTCTGTCATTAAGTATTATGGATGTAAGGATAAGTGAATCATCCTTACTTTATGACCTATGGTCTTGCTCCACCACGAGTCATAATCATTAAGTCCTTGTTTCACTAAGCCATCCTCGACTTAGGTTTTTCATTTAACTTGAAATACTAGTCAAGACGACTAAAATCCTTTTGATTCAAAATCAACATTCCTTGGCTAAAACTAAACCATTTGAAAATAAATTCAAATAAGGATATAGTAGTATGAAATTCCTCAAAATAGTTTCTCAAAAACACTCGAAATCCACAAAAGGTGATTTTGTCCATTTTTACTAAATTTAGGACCTAAACCACGTGTTTTCAAAAGCATGCCCTTCTTCTCGAATCTTTCACTCTCTTAAATTCCAATACCCATGTTAAGACATGAAAAATACTAATTTCAAAATTTACATTACACTTTGCTCAAAAACTCTATGACTTGAACAAATGTCGCTAAATTCGCAAATCGCGTAATTCCTTTTTCAACAGTTTTTAACTCAAATGTTCTAAAACTCATGTAGGGATTTAGGACACTTAGTTAAATGGTAAAATATTTCCTAAGTACTCATAAGAAATAGGATTTGTCGGATTACTTACTTTTAGTCCATTTTACACTTCCAAACTTTAGAAACTCGTTTTCTTAAACTTTTAAAATCACATTTTGCTTCTTTATGAACAATAATAAATTCAATGTCATTTTTGAACTACTTAGGTAACTCACAACAATTTTAAACACTGCAACACAAGTTTGGAAAATGACATTCTTTTTCTTGGTCTTTAAGACATCACTTGGATATTTTCACATGTAGTGTAAAATCAAATACAATTCTCAAATCATTTATAAAGATCTTAGCCAAAATCAATGTTATAAAACATAGTTAAAAACCTATTCTCTTTCCTCATGAATTTCAATATTCATTTTCTTACTTAAGGATGTTAAAGTCACTTGAGTTTCAAGAATTGGAGCTAAACTCCCATTTCCATTCACATTTGGCCAAAAGCCAATCATAACCAAAGTGAAGGTTATACTTCACCAAACAATCTCACAATTATTCATACACATCAACATATCATATTATATTGGATTATATCGAATAACCACAATAATCAAGTTATTTGCAATAACCAAGTATTAAATTCTCACTTTGATCCAATGATCAAAGTGATGGTTTTCAACATGTCAAATTAATTTTCTAACCAAACTACATGTTAATGGACATCAATCAAGCCATAAACCAATTCCTCAACACACAACCATATCTAGCACATAAACCAAGCCATGAACAAATATTACAACCACATTCCTACAAAGAGATAGATAGAGCGTGGATAACCCTAGATATAGGATTTCCAACACCAGACAATTTAAAGCCATCTTCACATCCACCAATATGGTGTGATGTGGTTCACTCCCACTTTACCTCTTGATGACAAGAGAGGATCATTTCCTTAATTTTTAACAGTCATCTAGCTTCCCGACGACATTCCGGTTTCCTCTAACACCTTGCAACATGACTCATGTCAGCTCCCGAAGAAGTACAACCTGATTCCCCAGGTAAACACAACCACAACAACATCCCGGAGAGGGAGTCAAAACATTTTCAACAATCAGACAAACCAGACAAATAGGTACCTATCATCAACTACTAACTCTAAGTTGATTTAAACATTTAATTTTACAAACAAGGTCACTTTCTACAGAAATCAGATTTGGCAAGATTACGATTCGTCATTAAAATTGGGGAAAATATATTTGACATTAGGAATGCAAAATCAGTTTGTCAGAACATCAATTAATTATCTGAATTACATAGAAACATAGTTGATTTCACAAAAACATAATCAATATCCAATAAAATCATATTGGGGCTTTAGGGTTCATAGAGCAATTTGGGGGAAATCAATCTAGTTAAAGAATGATGAAATTGATTTAGGGAAACACTAATTAATAGTCCCAATAGCATAAAACAATGTTCAATTTTAAAATTATAATATGAAATTAAAAGGGTTAGGGTTAGGGTTTGCAAACTGATTTGAGGATTTTTGAAACTAGAAGAAATTAGGGGTAAATACTTACCCAAGGAAGAAGAGGAAGATGGCATGGTGGCTGACGGAGTCGACCGGCGCGACAGCAATGGAGGAGGCGCGATGGAGCCGCGGTGGAGCTCCGTTATAGTGTGCCTCTAGCGCGGTTCCACGAGTTCTACAGCACGATCGTCCTCTCCCATGTCAGGCGCAGTTGACCGGCCATTGTAACGCCCCGATTTCTGTGTTTTTCTGTAGCATTAATTACATGTGTATATATATTAATTTTTGGTAAAATCCAGAGAGTGATTTTAAATAAACTAAAATCATTTTCTTGTGGTCTCTTACCGTAGGAAGTCACGGTTAAATTTTTGGTTGAAAATTCAGACGAAAGTCGGTCCGCGTTTTCACTACCGATACAAGTTTATTGAGCAGAAAACCTAATTTTAAACCTTGAATGAAACGGTTAGTGTTTTTGCGATGTTTTGTATGATATTGGAAATTTTCAAAAATTCTTATTCTCGGTCAAAATATAATACTTTACCAGGGCGAAATACGACCGGGAACTTGAACAAGATACACGATAGAGGAGAGTAGGAAGCACAAAAGTGATGAGGTGACATGTGGGAGTGAGGTGACTTACCAGGGGATGACGTAAGTCACATCCTAAAAAGTTGTTATGATGACACTTTTTGAATTATAACATATTATATTCTAAAAACCCATTTTTCTCTTTCTTCTCCAACCAAACATGGCCTAAGCCAAAACTTGGCCATCAAGATTACTCTCCCTCTCTCCTTGCGCCATTCTCTCTCTCTTTCCCCTATATATACACACTTCATCGCTTCACTTTCATTTTCTTCTTCTTCTCCATTTCCCTACTAAAAGTTCTATCACTTAAAACATCCATTTTTACTTATTTTCAAGCTTCAAGTTCTTCATACATTTTCTTCCTAGATTCAAGGGTAACACTCTCATACTCTTCTCTTTCAAGTTTTACATTTATTTCATGAGTTTAATCTATGTTTTCCATTGTTGTTCATAAAGCTCTTTTAACTTCTAAAATATCTAGAAAATGGTAGAAAAATCCTTTTGAGTTGAAACCAATTTCTATGAACTCCTAATGATCTATATTTTGATATTCTATGAGCTTGTATCAAACAAAAATTTTTACCCCATTATTCTAATGATGGCCGAACATACGTGGTTTTGGACCTAGGAAATTTTATTTCAACTTTTGTAATATGATCATGGATTTAAACCGCTTAGTACCTTTTGATGCCAAATCTAAGAGCTTTCATCAAACAAAAATTTCTCTCCCCATTTTCCTAGCAAGGCCGAAACCCTAAGCTAGTGCCTTGGTGGGATTTTGTTCAATATTTGTAGAGTGTTTATTGTTCATGAACTCCTAACACTCAAGGATCATTAATCCATGAGTTGTATAAATTTTGAAAATCTCCAACCCTATGTTTGTGTCATGGCCAAATCTAGGACTAAGGTAGATGATGATGTTTTAGTTTTTTTTGACTTGTGTTATATGTTTGAAATTCTTAGACTTCCATCGTGAAGCGAGTACGGAGGATCGTAGTAACCTACACCAAGCTAGAAGCACTAATACCATGATCTCAGCTAAGAGGGGAAAGCCTGAGGGATGTTTCCAATAACCGTATGCATGATTGTTGTGATGAATTGAGTTGTCTTATATGATTGGTGATGTATTGAGTTGTCTAATATGATTGAACTGCTTGCTTTAAATGTCTAAGCTTGATGATTTACTTGATCATGATTTATGATTTGGATATATGGCATGAACTATTTTATTTGTTATGTTGTTGATGAGAATATTATTCTGCTGTTGATTGATGTTTGAGAAGCCCGACCTCTGTCAGTGCACAATTAATTATTGAGATAAAAGTCTCAAAAGACTCATGAGGAAACCTTGAATATAACTGTGTTTATCAGAGCGCTCCTTTGTTAAAAGAAATGAAGTTGAGATTTGAAATAGAAAAGAAAATATATTTTAGTATATTACCAATTTCGGAAAAACAAAATTGAAATGGAAAGCATTCTGGTAACTAAGTGGAAAATATTTTAAAGCTTTAGAACAACCTTTCTTCCATTCAAACAATTTTACTATAAGTGAAAATAATTTTAAGGAGTATGTTTTATGTAGGAAAACCTTTGAAAATGATTGGTACTATTTTAGAAAAGAATTTGAAAGGATTTGACAACGTTCTAAAGTTAGTTTGGAAGAGAAGAGTAATTTTAAAGGGGAAAATGGATTTCTTTATGACTTAACGTTTTACAAATGCATTGCCAATGAAAAGATTTTGGTAAAATACATTTGAAAATATTCCAGCAAGCCTGGACAAGTCGCCGAGGTTTCATTTTTTATTTGTATTTCACTGAATGAAAAGGAATAAATATGTTGAAAGATGAATCTGGTATGCGAGACGTCGAATACTAGAGTTCTATAACTTACATGTAGATCTTGGATCCGTGTCATGTTATTGTGGACTGTGCGTCCTATTGATAAAACGTGGAAAAGTTGGAAGTTGTTTTCTATGACCACAAATCTTGACTGGTGCATCGGTCTAAGGTGTTGTGATTGAGCACTCGGACTACGTGTCCCATGTTGATATTGATAATTTCAAAACGTTAAAATTTATGAAAAGTCGTTAGCTTTTGAGCTTCGACAATGAAAGAGAATAAACACAAAGAAAATGTTGAGAACAATTTTTTTACATGTATTTTAGGCAGACGTGCCTCACGTTGATAGGAGTGATGCCTTGATGACCATGTATTCACAATACGATGTATCACTGCATCCTGGGATGAGACGGTGTGTTATTAAATCCATGAGCATGGAATATTGCATCCTGGGATGGGACAGTATGCTATGGATGTTTAGTCACTTAACGTGATGCCAAAGTGGTGGCGATTTGAGTTTGATCAACTCTTATAATGACGAAGGGATCTCATGAGATTAAGTTTAGAGCCCGAATATTGAAGTGTCATGCATATTTTCATCAAAACTGACCGTGCGGGTATGAGACCCTTTGACATTATACATGTTTAATTCTAATTAAATTGTTTGGAAATATAAGATATCTGCTTATGTGATATATGCATCATCAATATGGTTATTGTGTCCGATCCATATATTGGTATTTCACTCTTGCATGTTTTCTTGTTGATCCTTCTCCCTATGGAATTGTTGTGTGTGTGTGTGTGTGTGTGTATTCGGGTTTAGATGGATCTCGACATGCCTCTGGAACCGACGGGAATGAGGACACTAACTTTTGATAATACGGGAGATCCGGGGGCGTGGAACATACTCCCCGGATCCCATGCGACCATCTATCGCGGGCCGTTTAGTGAACTGAAAAAAAACGAGGAAGAGGGACCACAGCAGCGAGTGCAGATAGTAGGAATGGTCCGGGTGTCACTATCACCCCCTTGGTACTATCTACAAGTGTTGGCGTAGAGGGGACAGCTTCACGAGCACCCACCCTTAGGAGTGCTACTTCCGGGAGTTGAGCCAGCTTCACCTATTGAAGAGGATCCGGAGGAAGATCCGGAGGAGTACCCTAAAGGCGAGTCGGAAGATCACATCCTTTACGACGACGACATTAACGATGTGCCGGAGTATGTGCCTGACGACGATCCTGATTTTGATGATTCTGACACCCCCGATGAGGGCGGAGAAGTGGTGGATGCGTCGCCGGGGAACTCCTCAGGGAGCGGGAGTGTTCAGACTGGCCCTTTTTACGGCTATTAGTTGTAGACCAGCTTAGGGGTGTCCTTTTGAGAATAGTGTATCCTGGTCCGACTGTATTTGGCTTCATAGAGCCACGATATTTTGATTTGTGGTTCCGGACATTCCCTCGTTTGGCTTTATCTTGCTTACAGCTTTTTCCTTTTATGTTTAGTGTTATTAATGGCTGCTACTATAAGGCCCTGGCCTTTTATTATATATATATATATATATATATATATATCAAGTTGCAACTGCCACTATTAACCAGCATTTTAATCAGTTTTATTTTCCGTAACGGGTAACCATGTGACTCCCAATTTGTGGTGTTACATTTGTGGTATCAGAGCTGGTCGAGTTTTTCGGGAATATTTGGGTTTAGATCTGTTATGTTTATGTTGTGTGTTCTCTGACTAAGACTTGATTGATTTACTTCTTAGAAGTAATGCGTGATAACCGGCAGGCCACATTTTCTTTTCTGGTTACCATCTCACTGATTGTGCATTACAGGTCAGTATGGAACCAGGAGGTGCACGCGGACGTGGTGGTCGTGGAAGAGGCAATGGCAGGATGGACTTTGCCGCCCAGGCAATGACTGATGTGACTGTAGCAATTGCTTTTCAGACTGCTACGATGGTTGCCCATAACCAACAGGAGCAGTCGAGGGCTGAGCAAGCTACTGAGGGAAAGCATATGAATGCTTTCAGATGTCAGAATCCGTCTCAGTTTGATGGAGACGTGGATCCTACGAAAGCTGATCTGTGGATCCAGGAGTTGGAAAAGATATTTGAGCTCGTTCATACACGGGAAGGAACGAAGGTGTCTTATGCAACATTCCAACTGGTAGGAGATGCTGAATACCGGTGGAAAGGCATCAGGCAACAGTTAGAGGCTGAACACCAAGCGATCACCTGGGAGGTATTTCATAACAAGTTTCTAGATAAATACTTTCCCCAGAGTGCTCGGACTGAGAAAGAACAAGAGTTTCTGAGTCTGCATCAGCGAGACCTGACTGTAGGGGAATATGCGGCAAGATTTGAATCACTTGCCAAATATTTCCGCTTCTTCCAGAACAACCCAAGAGAAGAATGGAAGTGTGAAATATTCGAAGGCAGACTGCGCTTCAAAATCAAGGAGTCGGTGTTACCACTGGAGATCAGGAACTTCCAGGCCTTAGTGGAAAAGTGCAGAAAGGTGGAGATAATGCTGAAAGGACGAGACACCAAAGGGAATGCTGGAGGGCCCTCTCGTCCTAAGAGTCAATTTCAAGGACAGAACCAAGGATGGAAACATAACCAGAGAAAACCATACTACCAATCACCCAACAATAATCAAAGACAACAGCAACATCATTCCGGTACACCTGGAGCTAGAAATGGAGGCCAGAGAAACCAAAATCAAAGCCAAGAAGGGAAATGTTACAAGTGTGGTGACCCAGGCTACTTTGCCAATATTTGCCCAAAGAGGGGAATGAAGTGTTTCAACTGCGATCGTACTGGACACTTAGCCAAAGATTGCAGAGAACAAAAGCGTGAACCAGCTGTTAATCACTCCAGAGCCAACAAGCCGACTACAACCGGAAGGGTTTATACTATGAATAGAACTGAGGCATCAAATTCCAACGATCTCGTGCAAGGTAAATGCGATATAGCTGGAAATCTTTTAACTGTACTTTTTGATTCGGGCGCAACACATTCTTTTATCTCGATGGATCGTGTGAAACTTCTAAATTTACCTATCTCTTCTATGCCATATAATCTGATTGTTTCAACCCCAACTACTGAGCCAGCTACTGTCAATTCTGTTTGTTTGAACTGCCCCATCATTGTTCAGGATAGACATTTTCTTATAGATTTGATCTGTTTGCCTTTAATACAGTTAGATGTAATTCTAGGCATGGATTGGTTATCTTCTAACCATATCTTAATAGACCGTGCCCAGAAAACCTTAGTTTTTAGGGATGAGATTTCTGGATTGTTATCTGCTAGTCAGGTAAGAGCTTCTTTGAAAGAGGGAGCTCAAGGATACATGTTGTTGTTTTCCTTAGAAGTTAAGATTGAGTTAGACTTAGAATCCATACTTGTCGTCAATGAGTTTCCGGAAGTTTTTTTCGAAGATGTACCTGGACTACCGCCTATTAGAGACATCGAGTTCGCAATTGATCTAGTTCCAGGCACTGGGCCAATCTCTATGGCACCCTATCGTATGTGGCCATCGGAGCTAGAGAACTTGTAGGAGGAACTAGAGGAGTTTATAAACAAGGAATTCATTAGACCGAGTGTGTCACCATGAGGAGCCCCAACCTTGCTAGTGAAGAAGAAAGATAGAACTTCTCGGTTATGTGTGGATTTCCGTCAGTTGAACAAGGTGACGATTAAGAACAAGTATCCACTTCCAAGGATAGATGATTTAATGGACTAATTACATGGAGTGGCCATTTTCTCGAAGATATATTTACAGTCGGGATACCATCAGATCTGTGTGAAGGCAGAGGATGTCCCTGAGACAGCGTTTCGAACACGCTATGGTCATTAGGAGTATCTAGTGATGCCGTTTGGAGTGACGAATGCTCCCGTGATATTCATGGATTACATGAATAGGATTTTTCGTCCTTACTTAGATCAGTTTGTCGTTGTCTTTATCAATGACATTCTAATCTATTCTCCAAACAAGGAAAAACATGTTGAACATCTCAGAGTAGTTCTTCGAACCTTAAGAGAGTAGCAACTTTATGCAAAGCAGGAAAAGTGTGAATTTTGGTTGGACCAAGTTCAGTTCTTGGGTCATGTCATATCGCGTGAAGGAATTGTAGTAGACCCGTCGAAAATTGAAGGTGTTTTGGAATGGGAAAGGCCAAAGACGGCGACAGAGATCCGTAGTTTCGTGGGTTTGGCAGGATACTATGGGAGATTCATTGAGGGATTCTCCAAGATAGTGGGACCTCTTACCCAGTTAACACGGAAGGACCAAGCGTTTATATGAACTGAAGCGTGTGAAGAAAGTTAACAAGAGTTAAAGAGGAAGTTGACTACTTCACCAGTGTGAGTACTCCCTGATCCTAAGGAAACTTTTGAGGTTTATTGTGATGCTTCACATCAGGGGTTAGGTTGTGTACTGATGCAGAACCGGAAGGTTGTGGCGTATGCTTCAAGGCAACTGAAGATTCATGAAAGGAATTACCCTATCCACGACTTGGAGTTAGTAGCAGTGGTTTTTGCTTTGAAAATCTGGAGACATTATTTGTATGGAGCTATATTCAATGTTTTCAGTGACCACAAAATTTTGAAGTACCTATTCGACCAAAAGGAGTTGAACATGTGGCAGAGACGTTGGTGGCAGATGCCTTGAGTAGAAAGTCAATACATGCATCTGTAATGATGGTCAGAGAGCAGGGATTGTTGGAACAATTCAGAGATATGAGTTTGATAGTAAGGATGTCACCAGGAAAGCTGTGTTTGGGAAGGATCATCGTATCCAATGAATTAATGGATCAGATAAGAGAAAAACAAGGAAGTGGTCAGTACCTACAAGGAGAAAGAGAACTAGTGCGACAAGGAGCACTGTCAGGATTCAAGGAAGGAACAGATGGAATCTTGAGATTCGGCGAAAAGATTTGTGTGCCAGATGATGCCGAACTTAGGAAGTTAATTCTAGAAGAGGCTCACAAGAGTAAGTTGAGTTTACACCCAGGAGCCACAAAGATGTACCAAGATCTCAAAAAGTTATACTGGTGGTATGGAATGAAGAAGGACGTAATGGAATACGTTGCTTCATGTTTAGTGTGTCAGAAGGTAAAAGTTGAACACCAAAAGACAGCGGGAATGCTACAATCTTTAGACATTCCGAAATGGAAATGGGATGGAATTTGAATGGACTTTGTAACCGATTTACCAAGGACTCGGAAGGGACATGAGCCTATATGGGTAATAGTGGATCGACTGACCAAGTCAGCTCACTTTTTGCCTATCAACATGAATTATCCAATAGAAAAGATAACTTTGTTGTACATTGATGAGATTGTCAGATTGCACGGTATACCTTCGAGTATCATTTGGGATCGTGATCTGAGGTTTACGTTGAAGTTCTGGCAAGGACTACAAAAATCATTAGGAACGAGACTCAGATTGAGTTCTGCTTACCATCCACAAACAGATGGACAATCAGAGAGAACGATCCAGTCACTCGAAGATTTAATGAGAGCTCGTGTGTTGGAAAACACAGGGAATTGGGATGAATTTCTACCGTTGTTAGAATTCACTTATAACAACAGCTTCCACTCAAGCATAGGAATGACACCCTATGAGGCTTTATATGGTCGACGATGCAGAACACCTCTATGTTGGTACCAGGATGGATAAAGCTTGTTATTGGGACCGGAAATCGTGCAACAGACAACAGAAAATGTGAAATTGATTCAGGAGAAAATGCGGACAACTCAGAGTTGACAGAAGAGTTATGTTGACAAGAGACGACGGCCTCTCGAGTTTGAGGAAGGCGAGCATGTGTTTTTGAGAGTCACGCCTACGACTGGGATTGACAGAGTAATTAAATCCAGAAAGCTCACTCCCAAATTCATTGGACCTTACCAAATTCTTCATCGTGTAGGTCCAGTAGCCTATAAAATTCATTTATCACCTTTTCTTTCCAATATTCACGATGTTTTCCATGTTTCACAATTGAGAAAGTATGTTCATGATCCATCTCATATAATTGAGCCCCGATAATGTACAATTAAAAGAGAACTTGTCTTTTGAGACTTCGCCTGTACGAATCACGGACAAGATGACGAAGCATCTCAGAGGAAACAAATTCCTTTGGTCAAGGTTATCTAGAACGATGAAACCGGAGAGGCGACATGGGAAGTCGAGGACAAGATGAAGTTACAATATCCTGAACTATTTCCAGGTGCGTAATTTCGAGGACGAAATTCTTTTTAGAGGGGTAGTATTGTAACGCCCCGATTTCTGTGTTTTTCTGTAGCAGTAATTACATGTGTATATTTATTTATTTTTGGTAAAATCCAGAGAGTGATTTGAAATAAACTAAAATCATTTTCTTTTGTTCTCTTACCATATGAAGTCACGGTTAAATTTTCGGTTGAAAATTCAGACGAAAGCCGGTCTGCATTTTCACTACCGGTACAAGTTTACTGAGCAGGAAACCTAATTTTGAACCGTGAACGAAACAGTTACTGTTTTTGTGATGTTTTGTATGATATTGGAAATTTTCGAAATTTCTTATTCTGGGCCAAAATATAATACTTTACCGAGTGAAATACGATTGAGAACTTGAACCGGATACTTAATGGAGCAGAGTAGAGAGCACAAAAGTGATGAGGTGACTTACTAGGGGAAGGCCTAAGTCACATCCTTAAAAGTTGTCATGATGACACTTTTTGAATTATAACATATTATATTCTAAAAACCCATTTTTTATTTCTTCTCCAACCAAACATGGCCTAAGCCAAAACGTGGCCATTAAGATTGTAAGACTCAATGACTTAGATATTTTGATATATGACAAATACAATTTAATGTGTGTGCAAGTGTTTTAGTGTCAAATTGCAAAGACAGGTATCAAGCAGTGATCAACAAGTTCATTAAGCAAATTCAAGGAAAATATTCAAGGAAGAACTTGAATGAATCAAGGAGCTGCATGTAGAAAACAAAAGAGCAAAGTCAAAGATCAAAGTATCATCAAGACCAAGCTTAAAGGAGAATTTTAGATTTAAGTCTTAGATGATTTGTAAGAGAAAGAAATCTCTTAGTCACAAAATAGCTCATCTAAAAAGATGCATGAAAAAAAATCAATTTTTATAACCTGCATTAAAAGGAATAAGTTAATTTTAATGAAAATGATTTTTGGAAATAATAAAATTATTGGTCAGGTACAACCATGTAATCAATGGATGTATGTCGGCTACTGTAACTGACAAATGAATTTAAGGTTCTTGATTCAGTACATAGATGTACTACACCAATGAACAATATGAAATCAGATAAGTTATAAATGGTTAACCGAATACAATCTTTTACATATGCTATGGACGGGTGTATTCAAGTTTTCTGGAAAATATGATGTTCATTAATACATAGATGTACTGAATGGGTGTACTGATGGATTAACCAAGTTCAAGTTTTTGAAAAACACGTACAGCCATGTATTACATAGGTGTACATAAACTATCAGAACTATCAGTATGAAAGTGGTTAATACAGCCCTGTACTCAACCCCTGTTCAAGAATCCAACGACTATAACTTGTTTCCTATATATAGAGGGATCAAAAGAACACTTTTAACCTATCAGAAGTTTAAAAAATCAATTAGAGAGATCAATTGTGAAAATCATTCATCTTCTTGCCTGAGCTTCATTGTGAAAAAGAGTGTTTCAATTCTCATAATAACTTTAACTTGTATATCTGACTTCTGAGAGTCAGGAATCAATCTTTCTGTACTTTTCGATTGTAAAGAGAGAGGGAGTCTCTCTGTGTGATTAGGGTGAGGAATCCTAAGGAAGAACATTGATTGAGGCTCTTCACAAGAGTGTGGTATCTCGAGGTGAAAGAGTGCTCTATGGTGTAAAGGTTTTTCAAGCTACCTGGCTAAAGCTTGTTGTGTTAGTGTGTGAATACCCACAAGTGGAGTGGGGACTGGATTTAAGTCACAGTGGTGGTGGCTGAACCAGTATAAAACTGATTGTGTGGTATCTCTAAACTCAAACTCTTTAATTTCTGTCTTGCGTATATAACTGTGATCTTGATGTTCTAAGTTTTTAATTGATATCAGTTCTTGATCTGTTTAATATGAATTAAAACCAGAGTATTACTGCAATCAATCTTGAGTTATTAATTGATCAAAACTAAGTTGATTAAGACTGTCCTTGATCATTGAAACTGAAACTGATATATTGTAACTTCAGTTCTTGACTGATTAAGGCCTGTATCTAATACCTGTAAGACCCTGAACTAAACTTCTTCCTGTTTGATTCAATCACTGTTTAATTGATATCTGTGAACTTGAATCTTATTACTGATTTATCTTTCTTTCCTCACCACCTTATATTCAAGATTTCATAAAAAAACCCTTCACTGTTTTTGTAAAAGATCCTGAGGCAACTCTGATTTGAAAAGTAAAGTTTTTGAAAAGCTTTTTGAAAGCTCAATTCACCCCCCCCCCCCCCCTCGAGTCTTTGAAGCCAAAACAACAAATATTACCCTCCCTCTCTCCTTGCGCCACTCTCTCTCTCTTTCACCTATATATACACACTTCATCACTTCATTTTCATTTTCTTCTTCTCCATTTTCCTACTCAAAGTTCTATCACTTAAAACATCCATTTTTACTTATTTTCAAGCTTCAAGTCCTTCATACCTTTTCTTACTAGCTTCAAGGGTAACACTCTCATACTTTTCTCTTTCAAGTTTTACATTTATTTTATGAGTTTAACCTATGTTTTCCATTGTTGTTCATAAAGCTATTTTAACTTCTAAAATCTCTAGAAAATGGTAGAAAAATCATTTTGAGTTGAAACCAATTTCTATGAACTCCTAATGATCTCTATTTTGATATTCTATGAGCTTGTATCAAACAAATTTTTTTACCCCATTATTCCAATGATGGCCAAACCTATGTGGTTTTGGACCTAGGAAGTTTTGTTTCAACTTCTGTAATATGATCATGGATTTAAACCTCTTATTACCTTTTGATGCCAAATCTAAGAGCTTTCATCAAACAAAAATCTCTCTCCCCATTTTCCAAGCAAGGTCAAAACCCTAAGCTAGTGGCTAGCTTAGTGGGATTTTGTTCAATATTTGTAGAGTGATCATTGTTTATGAACTCCTAACACTTAAGAATCATTAATCCATGAGTTGTATGAATTTTGAAAATCTCCAACCCTATGTTTGTGTCATGGCCGAATCTAGGACTAAGGTAGATGATGATGTTTTAGTTGTTTTTGACTTGTGTTATGTGTTTGAAATTCTTAGACTTCCATCGTGAAGCGAGTACGGAGGATCGTAGTAACCTACACCAAGCTAGAAGCACTAATACCTTGATCTCAGGTAAGAGGGGGAAGTTTGACGGATGTTTCCAATAACCGTATGCATGATTGTTGTGATGAACTGAGTTGCCTTATATAATTGGTGATGTACTGAGTTGTTTAATATGATTGAACTGCTTGCTTTAAATGTCTAAGCTTGATGAGTTACTTGATCATGATTTATGATTTGGATATATGGCATGAACTGTTTTATTTGTTATGATGTTGATGAGAATATTATTCTGCTGTTGATTGATGTCTGAGAAGCCAGACCTCTGTCAGTGCACAATTAATTATTGAGATAAAAGTCTCAAAAGACTCATGAGGAAACCTTGAATATAACTGTGTTTATCAGAGCGCTCCTTTGTAAAAAAAAAATGAAATTGAGATTTGAAATAGAAAAGAAAATATATTTTAGTATATTACCAATTTCGAAAAAAAAATATTGAAATGGAAAGTATTCTGGGAACTAAGTGGAAAATATTTTAAAGCTTAAGAACAACCTTTCTTCCATTCACATAATTTTAGTACAAGTGAAAATAATTTTAAGAAGTATGTTTTATGAAGGAAAACCTTTGAAAATGATTGGTAATATTTTAGAAAAGAATTTGAAAGGATTTGACAACGTTCTAAAGTTAGTTTGGAAGAGAAGAGGAATTTTAAAGGGGGGAAATGGATTTCTTTATGACTTAACGTTTTACAAATGCATTTCCAATGAAAAGATTTTGGTAAAATACTTTTGAAAATATTCCGGCATGCTTGGAAAAGTCGTTGAGGTTTCATTTTGTATTTGTATTTCACTGAATGAAAAGGAATAAATATGTTGAAAGATGAATCTGGTATGTGAGACGTCGAATACTAGAGTTCTAGAACTAACACGTAGATCTTGGATCCGTGTCACGTTGTTGTGGACTGTGCATCCTATTCACGTTGTGATAAAACGTTGAAATGTTGAATTGTTTTCTGTGACCACAAGTCTTGACTGGTGCATCGGTCTATGGTGTTTTGATTGAGCACTCGGACTGCGTGTCCCATGTTGATATTGATAATTTTAAAACATTAAATTTATGAAAATTCATTAGCTTTTGAGCTTCGACAACTAAAGAGAATGAACACAAAGAAAACATTGAGAGCAATTGTTTTATATGCATTTTAGGCAGACGTGCCTCACGTTGATAGGAGTGATGCCTTGATGACCAGGTATTCACAATACGATGTATTACTGCATCCTGGGATGGGACGGTGTGTTATTAAATCCATGAGCATGGAATACTGCATCCTGGGATGGGACAGTATGCTATGGATGTTTAGTCACTTAACGTGATGTCAAAGTGGTGGCGATTTGAGTTTGATCAACTCTTAGAATGACGAAGGGATCTCATGAGATTAAGCTTAGAGTCTGAATATTGAAGTGTCATGCATATTTTCATCAAAATTGACCGTGCGGGTATGAGACCCTTTGACATTATACATGTTTAATTTTGATAAAATTGTTTGGAAATATATGATATATGCTTATGTGATGTATGCATCATGAATATGGTTATTGTGTCCAATCCATATATTGGTATCTCACCCTTGCATGTTTTCTTGTTGTTCCTTCTCCCTATGGAATTGTTGTGTGTGTGTGTGTGTGTGTGTGTGTGTGTATATATATATATATATTCGGATTTAGATGGATCCTGACGCACCTCTAGCACCGACGGGAATGAGGACACTAACTTTTGATAATGTGGGAGATCCGGGGGCGTGGAACATACTCCCCGGATCCCATGCGGTCATCTATCGCGGGCCGGTTAGTGAACTGAAAGGAAACGGGGAAGAGGGACCACAGTAGCGAGTGCAGACAGTAGGAATGGTCCGGGTGTCACTACCACCCCCTTGGTACTATCTACAAGTGTTGATGCAGAGGGGACAGCTTCACGAGCACCCATCCTTAGGAGTGCCACTTCCGGGAGTTGAGCCAGCTTCACCTATTGAAGAGGATCCGGAGGAAGATCTTGAGGAGTACCCTAAAGGCGAGCCGAAAGATCACGTCCTTTACGACGATGACATTGACGAAGTGCCGGAGTATGTACCTGACGACAATCCTGATTTTGATGATTTTGACTCCCCCGATGAGGGCAGAGAAGTGGTGGATGCGTCGTCGGGGAACTCCTCAAGGAGCGGGAGTGTTCAGACTGGCCCTTTTTATGGCTATTAGTTGTAGACCAGCTTAGGGGTGTCCTTTTTTGGGAATAGTGTATCCTGGTCCGACTGTATTTCGCTTCATAGAGCCACGGTATTTTCATTTGTGGTTCCGGACCTTCCCCCATTTTGCTTTATATTGCTTACAGCTTTTCCCTTTTATGTTTAGTGTTATCAATGGTTGGTACTATAAGGCCCTGCCCTTTTGTAATATATATATATATATATATATATATATATATATATATATATATATATATATATATATATATATATATATATAATCACCATTTTGAGAATATATAATTTTTAAGAGAATGTTATTTTCCGAAAGTTACCAGCATTTTAATCAGTTTTATTTTCTGCAACGGGTAACCATGTGACTCCCAAGTTGGGGTGTTACATTTGTGTATCAGAGCTGGTCAAGTTTTTCAGGAATCTTTGGGTTTAGGTCTGTTATGTTTATGTTGTGTGTTCTCTGACTAAGACTTGATTGATTTACTTCTTAGAAGTAATGTGTGATAACCGACAGGCCACATTTTCTTTTCTGGTTACCATCTCACTGATTGTGCGTTACAGGTCAGTATGGAACCAGGAGGTGCACGCGGACGTGGTGGTCGTGGAAGAGGAAATGGCGGGATGGACATTGCCGCCCAGCCAATGGCTGATGTGGCTATGGCAATTGCTTTTCAGACTGCTATGATGGCTGCCCATAACCAACAAGAGCAGTTGAGGGCTGAGTAAGTTACTGAGGGAAAGCATCTGAATGCTTTCAGACGTCAGAATCCGTCTCAGTTTGATGGAGACATGAATCTTATGAAAGTTGATCCGTGGATCCAGGAGTTGGAAAAGATCTTTGAGTTCGTTCATACACCGGAATGAGTGAAGGTGTCTTATGCAACATTCCGACTGGTAGGAGATGCTGAATACTGGTGGAAAGGCACCAGGCAAATGTTAGAGCTGGGGTGTTAGAGCCATCGAACGGCGATTTAGCGGCGACTGGAAATCTCCCTGTGGTGGTCACGAAACCAAACGATCCTGTGCGTGCAGAGCAGCGGTGACTGAACCGGCCGCTACATGGTGGTCGCGTCTTCGTGTTCGGGTGTGGCGTGACGGTGGTCAGACCAAGACAGAACGACGGTTGTGTGCTAGGGTGAAGGAGGAAGATGAAGATGGAGTCCAAGAGAGTGTTCTGTGTAGATGCAAAAAGAAGAGGATGAAAGAATAAAAAGAAAAGAAAGGGGGAGGGGTTGTACGCGTGAAAGAGGAGAGAAAGGAGGAATTTTTTTTTTTCATTTCTTTTGGGTAGTAGGTAAAATGTGTGGTTGAAATTGATTTTAGGAAAAGGGAAATAATATTAAACCTTAGATCTAAAACAACGAGTGTCAAATATATACTTTCAAAATTCAAAATAGAGTAAAGATTAATGATTGAACTGGTCAATCAAGAAAATCAGTAATCCAAAATTAATCTCAAGTTAATATTAAACTAATTTATTTTCAAATCAAATAATTAAATAGAGTAACATCTTAAAATAAATTCATTTGATTCATATTATTTAAAATATTTTTCTAAACAAAGAATAACAGTGACAATAGTATAATATTATTGTCTAGCATGTGTTTATACACTGCAGTAACATAGTGCTAATGCATCATTAAAATAATTTTAAGTGAGTAAATAAAATTACTCAAACTGAACAACATAAAAATAAACAAAAATAAACATCCAGATAATTAATTATTTCAATAAAATAATTAAACGTATATGTGAAAAACTGGGATGTTACAGGTGTTACAATTCCACCCCCTTATAAATATTTCGTCCTCAAAATTTCTACGTACCTCGAATGAAAAGGTGCGGGTATGATTCCATCATCTTGCTTTCCAACTCCCATGTAGCACTTTCCTCAGTAGCCCCACTCCAAAATACTTTGACCAAAGGAATCTCTTTGCCTCTTAGCTGCTTCACCCTCCTATCCTCTACTCGAAGGGGTAACACTTCAAAAGTCAAGTTCATTTTTAACTGTATCGCATCTGGTACTATCACCTGACTAGGGTCATCGATATACTTTGAGTTGAGACACATGAAAAACATTATGGAGATTGGACAAAAACGGTGGGAAGGCTTTTTGGTAGGCGAGTTCACCGACTCTTCTGAGGATTTGGTATGGACCAATGAATCTAGGAGTAAGTTTCCTTGCTTTCGTCACTCTACCAACCCCAGTCATTGGTGTAGCCCTCAAGAACACATGATCACCTTCCTTCCTTAAGCTAAGGTTTCTACCCTGAGCGAGCAACTCTCACTGGTCTAAGAGAAACCGGTCTATCTTCTGACCCTCTCTAACCCGATCCATCAAACTGTTGGTAACCTTCAAGGTTCCAAGCCTAATGCTCTTAGGGGTAACTTCCCAAGCTAAAATCAGGTTTCTAAAGTCCTCAATCATATCCATATCCCTAACCATCAAAGCGGAGACGTGCAAGGTTTTCCTACTTAGAGCATCTGCCACTACATTGACTTTTCCTGGGTGGTAGGTTAGGTCAAACTCATAGTCCTTCAAAAATTCCATCCACCTACCCTGCCTCATATTAAACTATTTCTGATCTTAGAGATACTTCAAACTCTTATGATCACTAAGGACCTCAAACTTTGCTCCATAAAGGTAATGCCTCCAAATTTTTAAGGAAAAAACCACAGCTCCTGGCTCTAGGTCATGGGGATGGTAGTTATTTTCATGGGTTTTCAACTGCCTAGAAGCGTAAGCCAATACCTTACCATCTTGCATCAACACTCCACCTAAACCTTGCTTCGATGCATCACAGTACACTAAGAAAGGTTTACTAGGATCTGGCAAAACTAACACTGGTGCTGATGTTAACCTATCCTTAAGGGTTTGGAAACTTTCCTCACATGTAGAGTCCCACACAAATAACTGTCCCTTCTTGGTGAGACGGGTTAAGGGTAAGGCCAACTTAGAGAAACCTTCTATGAACCGCCTATAATACTCGACTAAACCCAAGAAACTCCTAATCTCAGTCACTGACTTCGGTGCTCTCCACTGGAGTACCGCCTCTACCTTAGCCGGATCCACGGCTATGCCACCCTTAGAGATGACATGTCCCAAGAAGCTCACCTCCTCTATAACCAAAACTCACACTTAGACAACTTAGCATACAACTGGTTTTCCTTAAGGGTCTGCAAGACAAACCTCAGGTGTTCCTCGTGTTCCTCCTTGGTCTTGGAGTACACTAAGATGTCATCTATGAAAACCGTCACAAACTTATCCAAGTAAGAGTGAAAGGTCTTGTTCATGTAGTCCATGAACACAACAGGGGCATTGGTCACACCAAAGGGCATAGCCAAGTACTCATAGTGACCATATCGCATCTTGAATGCTGTCTTCGGGATGTCCTCAGACTTAACCCGAATCTGATGGTACCCCGACCTCAAATCTATCTTAGAAAAGACGCAAGTGCCTATCAACTGCTCCATAAGATCATCAATCCTAGGGAGAGGATACCGATTCTTAATGGTCACCTTGTTGAGCTGTCGATAGTCGACACACAACCTCATACCGCCAACCTTCTTATTCACCAACAACATTGGTGCTCCCCACGGAGACACACTAGGCCTAATAAACTGCTTCTGTATTAGGTCCTCTATCTGTTTCTTCAACTCAGCTAGCTCGAGAGGAGACATTCTATAGGGTGATATGGAGATTGGCCCGGTGCCCGACACTAAATCTATGGTGAACTCGACATCCTCTCAGGGGGCAAGTTATAAACATCCCTCGGAAACACTTCAGGAAAGTCCTGTACAATAGGCACACTTCCAACATCGGGAGGACTCTCTACTTCCAGGGAAGACAGTATCATGTATACTTGGGATTCGTCTCTTATCGAAGCTTTCACTTGGTTGGCAGAGAGAAGGTTCGGATTCTTAGGCTCCACAAGAGTGCCAAAAACTAAGGTCTTATTAAAACAGTTTAGAAGGACGTGGTTGGAAGATAACCAGTCTATGCCAAGAATAACATCAAGGTCCTTCAAAGGTAAACATACAAGATCAACAGTAAAGGCTCTACAATCAATGACAATATGACAGTTCTTGCATGCATAAGAAGTGATGACGGGTTTATTTGTAGGTGTGGAAACAATCAAATGAAACTCCAGAAAGGTAACAGGAAAATTTATACTCTTGACCCTATCATGCGATATAAACAAATGAGTAGCACCCGAATCATACAATACAGTTAAAGGAGTTCCATCAATCAAGCACATACCTTGAATCAAGTCATCGGACTCGGAGGCTTCAGCTCCACTAAGGGTAAAGACTCTCCCAGTGGTCTTCAGTCGATTGGCCTGAGTCTGCTGACTCTTGCTAGCACTTGGAGAATCTGACTTAGCGCCTCCACAATCCCGGCTAATGTGACCTGGCTTGCCACACTTGAAGCGAATGACTTCTGACTCCTTGCACTGGCTGGTGAAGTGATCTAGTGCGACACACTTGCCGCACTTCATGGGCCTAGAGGTGTTGGAATTACCACCCCTGGACCTATCATAAGAAAACCGTGGCTTCCCGCCACTCCATTTGAAGTCCCGATCGGTAGGAGCACGACCTTGCTTGCCTTTATCCTTCTGCTCAGTCCTCTTGCTGCTTTGGCTATCCGAACCTCTGAAATTGGCCACTTTGGACTTGTAGGCATCCTCGAAAATCCTAGACTTGTTCACCAAAGTTGGGAAAAATCTGATCTCCTGGTAGCCGATCGTCTGCTTGATCTCTGGGTGGAGTACATCTTCAAACTTAACACACTCGGAGCCCTCATCGGCTGTATGCTGATACGGTGTATACTACCTAGACAATTCCTCGAACTTTGCTTCGTAGTCTCCGAGTAACATATTTCCTTGTTTCAGACCCAGAAATTGCATTTCCTTCTTATCACGAATATCAACAGGGAAATACTTCTCCATGAACCTCTGCCTAAACACAGTCCAGGTGACCGCGGTACCCTCAGCCTGCATCCTCTGGCGGCAGTTCTCCCACCAGTGTTCAACCTCCTCAGTGAGCATGAAAGTAGCAAAGATAAGCAGTTGTCGATCATTACAATCCATAGCTCGGAATGTTTATAACACCGAGGGTGTTACTTGCAGGGATGTTACAAACGATATCAGAGCGGCACCTTTCCCAGTACGGTGTGGTTCGGGGACGAACCAAGCGGAAGCTGGTGGGCATGTAACACCCGGGTGCCGATGAGTGCGGGGAGTGGTTGCCGGTGCAAGAAGGCACGGACAAGGAGCTGCTCCTGGCAGGCTTCTAGGCGGAGGGACATATGAATGAACTGATTACACACACGAGTAAGAGGGATCTTGAGACTGTGTAGGTATGTGACTATATTGTTGAGGATGGCTTATATGAATTGATTGGTACTACTTATGCAAACAAGATGCATCTTCTTTTCGGTAGCCCATCACTTAAGAACTCCATAGTTAAGCGTGCTTGACTTGGAGCAATTATGGGATAGGTGACCTCTGGGAATCCTTCCCAGGAAGCGTATGAGTGATGACAAAGCATGTTGAAAAGACCCGTGTTGGTTTGTAGGGACAGTCGTCAATCCATAAAGCAGGCGGAGATGTTACAAAAAGTCCCAATGTTTTTGGTCCAAAATATAAGAAAAATTTGTTTTCCAATGACTCATTTAATGACATTCTTCCCAAAATATCCTTCATGTAATACAAATTCTAATGACTCATTTAATGAAGATTAAAGTTTTAGATGAAGGGTAATTTAGGTAACAAACCTAATTTTTTACAAGATTCAATGAGATTAATTAACCACCTTAATATGTGTGTTTCATTAATTTTTTGCTTATAATATGGACCAGAGGGAGTACATGACAAAAAGTTATCCTGTGACTCAAAGGACTATGCTGTGTTGTCCTACTTGTCCTGTGCATTTATCATTTATGCATATCAAACACACCCTAAGTCTTGTCTATTTTGGAAATGAATCTTATTAATTTATGTGGTAAGACTCACATGAATTTTAACCAATAACAATAAATATATTAAAGAGTTGTGCTAATTTGATACAGAATTCCGACATCATACGCGGCATCATGCTACAGTAGCGTTACTGTAGCACCACTTTTTTTTTTTTAAATTTCGACTTTTTAAAAAAATAAAAATTTTATTTCTAAAAAAACTCATTCACCAGATAATGAACTGAATTCACCAGATATTTGCATATACTTAACCAAAAAATTTATTTATCAAAAAAACCCATTCACCAGATATTTACACATACTTAACCAAAAAAATTATTTATAAAAAAAAACATTCACCAGATAATGAACTGAATTCACCAGATATTTATAGCTGATTCAACATATACTTGCACATATTTAACCAAAAAATTTATTTCTCAAAAAAACCTATTCACTAGATAATGAACTGAATTCACCAGATATTTATATCCAATTCACCAGATATTTGCACATACTTAACCAAAAAAATTATTTCTTAAAAAAACTCATTCACCAGATAATGAACTGAATTCACCAGGGATTTGTACCCGATTCACCAGATATTTACACATACTTAACCAAAAAAATCATTTATAAAAAAATTTAATTTTTTTTATAAAAAAAGACCCGCTACAGTACTGTATAATATAACTACAGTGCCATATAGTATGACATATACGATATCGCGTATTGATGTCCGCAAAAGTGTGTCAATTTAGCATTTCTGGATATTAAAAAGAGAATGTTATAGATCATGTAGCTGGCATTTTGTCCAGCTCAGCAAGCAAATAGATGCCCATCGATCGTCGGGACACATATTACATCCTCACCGTCCATCACGTTTCTTATGCTTAAAAAAGTCACCCAATCACACGGTGATAATCCCTCAATCCCATTGCAGTTCCTTTTATCATCACTCGCAATAACCCATCCGTCTATACCGTTAACGCCATCGATCAGTTAAAGCCAAATGTCATTATCGTAATTGAACGACCTTCAAAAAGAGGCTTTTTCTTAACTCGGAAATTTATTTGGACGAGGACGTTAACAACGTATTCTCTTATATATATTTTTCAATATACTTATTGGTTGAAATTCACGTGGATTCAATTTTACAGGATCAATATGAATTTTATATATTGAAAAGTATGTGTTAGAGAATATGTTATTAATATTTCTCTGTCTGAATTATATTATATTTTCATTTATTTAAGAGTAAATGGCCAAAATGATCCCTGAAACTGTGAGGTCATGTAAAGTTGGTTCCTCAAATTAACGAAATTTCAAAAAAGTCCCTGAAACTGTCAAACGTTAATCAAGTTAGTCCCTCCGTTAGTCAGGGTTCGTTGACGCCGTTAACGGCACTTATGTGGCACGTTAAGTGCCCATTTGGCTGTCAACTCATCCTGTCACGTAAGATGGGCACTATACAGACATATTTGAGGGACCAAATTGATACAGGGACCAAATTGACACTCGATTTTTTTTCAAAAACCCTAACATTCATCTTCTTCTTCCCCAACGTCTTGTTAGATCAAAGCAACCATCACACAAGAGGGGGGTGAATTGGGTGATAATAGAAATTTAAAACTTTTACTAAACAACAAAATATAAATCAAAGTTTTTCAAATAAAGAGAGTGTAGATGGATAAAAAAAGATAATTTAAAAACCATCTAACAAAACTAATAACATATTTTTAACCAGTTTGGAAATAAGGAAGATAAAGCATTTCACTTGTCTAATGGACAATATTGACTTGTCTGATTATCTTAGACTAAACATTAACCGGTTAGACAACATCTAGAGGATAAAAAATATTTAAAAATAGCTTAGAACATAAAGCTTAAAATCAATTAGAAAACTTTGTTGAAAATACATAAAACAACAAAAATAAGGAGATAAGGGTAGAGAGAAAATAAACAACAAGATTTATCCTGGTTCACTCATATAAACGATGAGCTACATCCAGTCCCCAGCAGTAGCTGAGTTTTTCTTCACTATTACATCAAATAATTACAATGAGTAGTCTTTGCACACCTAGCCTCTCCAAGCTTATTGAGTATTGTTCTTAACCAGCCTCTCCAGACTGCACCTAGCCTCTCCAGGCTCATCATTGAGTATTGTTCTTAACCAGCCTCTCCAGACTGATGCAAGTATTATTTGCACACCCAGCCTCTCAAGGCTCAACGAGTATTATTCTTAACCAACCTCTCCAGGCTGTTGCGAGTATTATTTTCACCTAGCCTCTCCAGGCTCACTGGATTTTGATGAAGGTTACATAGAGAAAGTCTCACAACACTCATGGAGTGATTTTACAATGAAGTACATAGATGAGTTCTTCCTACACTTACAAGAGTGGATATATTTTTAAGTACTTCAGAACTGATAAAAGAAATCTCTCATAACACTCACTTGAGTGAATATAGAATGTTTACATTGAGGATGATTTCTGTTGAGATGAAGGTGGCGATCCTCTCATTTTTCATTAAGTGTAGCAGAAGTAGTAGCTCCAGCAACTCTCTCTCACCTTCATCTTCAATGACTTCTGTATTTATGGCCTTCAAGCATTTAGGATCCGTTAGAGACATTCCCTCAGATGTTAGCTTCAAGCAGAACTTCATTAAATGCAATAGAGTCGTTCTGGGCAGTCACTAATGCAATAGAGTCGTTCTGGACAACCATTAATGCAATAGAGTCGTTCTGGACAACCATTAATGCAATATAGTCGTTCTGAGCAGCCATTAATGCAATAGGAACGTTGGTTGTACTCTAACATGAAGGATCATGGCTTTATGCATCGTGATACAACCATATCAGAGTTGTGCAGAGAGCCTTTTGTACTTTGCTGAGTACACTTCCCTTTTCGTGTAAGGACCAGAGGTACTAGGGAATAAAGCATGTTGGAATCATTCTTTAACTGGTCTTTGATTCTGATAATCCAAGGTTGCTTGAGAGAGTAACTTCTGACTTTTCTTGATAAGTGTGAAACTGAGTAGGAGAGAAGGCTTCAAGTCTCTTTCTGGTTCTTGAAATACGATTATGACAATCCTTATAGAATTCGCGTCCATAAGATAAGTGCTTCTATCTTGAAAATAACCACATCTATCTAGCCATTTGAGTTTTCATTCGGGCTAGTAGATGAGCTCCATATTAAGGGCTCAGCAAGTCCAAAGACTAGTGTGGACGAGCGCTTCTGTCACCTTTAGTGGACGAGCACTTCTGTTACTCTAGTGGACGAGAGCCTCTGTTACTCTAGTGGACGAGAGCCTTTGTTACTTTAGTGGACTAGAGCCTCGGTTACTTTAGTGGATGAGAGCCTCTGTTACTCTAGTGGACGAGAGCCTTTGTTACTTTAGTGGACGAGAGCCTATGTTACTTTAGTGGATGAGAGCCTCTGTTGCTTTAGTGGACGAGAGCCTCTGTTACTTTAGTGGACGAGAGCCGTTTGCCACGTCATTGGACGGACCATTCTGATACCTTAATGAACGAGCTCCAAATGCCACGTCATTGGTCGAGCCATTCTGATACTTTAATGGACGAGCTCCAAATGTCACGTCATTGGTCGAGCGCTTCTGATACCTTAATGGACGAGATCCAGATGCCACGTCATTGGACGAGCCATTCTGATTCCTTAATGGACGAGATCTATCTACCACGTCATTGGATGAGCAATTCTGATACCTTTAGTAGACACTGGCTTTCATCACTTTAGTGGATGCTGGCTTTCATCACTTTAGTGGACGCAAGTTTCTATCTCTTACGTTTTGGACATGCGCTTCAATCACTACAGTGCTGGACGTTTGTTTCAATCACTTGTGTGTTGGATGTGAGCTTCTATCACTACACTGTTGGACGTGAGTTTCAATCACTTGTGTTGGACGGATGATTCTCTTATTTAATCTGCACACTCGATAGATAGGTTAGCAACCAATATGAAGGTTAAGTAATCATTAACCAATGTTTAGTTCTCATCAAAACTTAGGAAAATGCACATCAGACATTTTAGAGACTTAACAATCTCCCCCTTTTTGATGATGACAAACATTGAGATGATTTAATGAACCTCAGAAAATTTCAACAAAGAAAATAGCATAAATCAGATAGGTTGAAATTTTCTTAAGCGAACAAGTTATATCATATTCATTCTCCCATATCATATTCATTCTCCCATTCTCCTATAACATATTTCTATCACAAATCTCAATTTCTCCTATTCTCCCCCTTTTGTCAACATCAAAAAGGGTTATCAAGTTTTATTTATGAGATATGTTAAGGGCAAGATAACATGTTAAGAAAATCATAGTAATGCAGCAAGCATATTAGACATACTCCACTTAAACTATTGTATCATTACTCCCCCTGAACTAATGATTAGTTAAAAGAACATGTATATAGGAGTAATGACAGATTTAGCATAGACAGGTTAACATTCATACATGTCATTCAGCAATGCAATGCATGTTTAGATTATCTCTAATAAATAAAAACCTTTCTTCTGCGAGGGGTTTAGTGAAAATATCAGCCCATTGATTTTCAGTTTTAACAAACTTAATATCAAAGATGCCTTTCTGAACATAATCCCTAATGAAATGATGTTTGATTTCAATATGCTTAGTCTTACAATGCTGAATTGGATTTTTAGTTAAGCATATAGCACTCGAATTATCACACCATGCAGATATGTTATGTTCATAAATAGAGTAATCCTCAAGTTGATGTTTTACCCATAAGAGTTGAGAGCAGCAACTAGCAGCAAAGATATATTCTGCTTCAGCAGTAGACAGGGCAATGGTTGTCTGCCTCTTGCTTGACCATGAGACTAAACTTGCTCCAATGAAGTGACATCCTCCACCGGTGCTTTTTCTTTCTATTCTGTCTCCAGCAAAGTCAGCATCACAATATCCCACTAATCTGTATTCTTTTGATCTTAAATACAGCAAACCAAGATTAGTAGTTCCAAGCAAATATCTAAATATTCTTTTTACAGCCTTAAGATGAGATTCTCTAGGATCAGATTGGAATCTAGTACACATACAGACACTAAATTGAATGTCAGGTCTGCTTGAAGTTAAGTACAGTAGAGAGGCAATCATACCTCTGTAGACAGTTTGATCTACCTTTTTACCTTCACCATCTTTGCTTAGTTTTGCATTGGGTTGCATAGGGGTTTTCATGAGCTTTGCATTTTCCATTTTATATTTCTTGAGTATCTCCTTGGTATATTTTTGTTGATGAATGTAAATTCCATCACTTGTTTACTTGATTTGTAATCCAAGGAAGAACTTCAATTCTCCCATCATGCTCATCTCAAATTCAGCTTGCATTAGATTTGAAAATTCCTTGCACGACTTTTCATTAGTTGCTCCAAAAATAATATCATCAACA
Source organism: Sophora flavescens (assembly GCA_030762895.1). Classification (NCBI taxonomy): domain Eukaryota; kingdom Viridiplantae; phylum Streptophyta; class Magnoliopsida; order Fabales; family Fabaceae; genus Sophora; species Sophora flavescens. The sequence goes on from CM061066.1 coordinate 22,296,768, forward strand.
TATATTTAAACTATAATAAAGTTCTCTTTAGAGCATTTTTTGAACAGAGTAGTGTCTACTTGTCCTCTAGTAAAACCATTATGCATGAGAAAAGAATTGAGTGTATCATACTGATAAGCCTCTGGCTTATCTAGTTTTATGACTAGATGAACTAGGGTTTATGTGCCAATTTATTCGAGTTCACTCTCGTGTTCGCCCAAATTTGCCTTGTTTTGTTCCTAAGTTGGACTTTGACTCGTTTTGCGTCTTTTGTGTAGTTTTTAGGTTATTTTGAATAGAGTTACGCTTGTGGGTGCTTTTGTTGTTTCAGATTAAATAAGTGAAGCTCCGGGAGTCAAGGAAAGTCGAAAAGCAGTGGAAATTGCAAGTCTGGAGACACTCGCCCCACGAGTGTATTCTCGCCTCGCGAGACTGAAGGTCAACAAAGCAGCAAAAGTCAATATTTCTGTCTCGCCACGCGAGACTCTTCTCGCCCCGCGAATCATGAAGACCTGCAAGACAGAGACCATCACGGCCAAGCCGTGATGAAGACCACGCCCGTGAACAGTTTGAGGTTTGAAGACTCGCCCCGCGAGAGACATCTCGCCTCGCGAGTGAATGAAGACTTGGAAGTCAGAGGCCATCACGGCCCAGCCGTGATGAAGGTCACAGCCTGAAATTGAAGACTCGCCCGCCGAACACACTTTCGCCACGCGAGAGTTCAAATTGAAAGCACGCCAATTTTAATTCTCGCCTCGCGAAAGGCTGCTCGCCTCGCGAGCGAGCGCAGATCAGGAATCCTATTTAAAGGCTTTTGCAGATCAGATTTAAGCGGGGGGGAATCGTTAGGGATCCAGTTTTCCACTTAGGTTAAGGGCAGTAGTTTCGAATCCTTATTTCTCCTTGGAGCTGCGTCTCCTTTTCTCGTTTCTTTTTATTTTACGATGGTGATTGTGTCCGAGTGTTTGTCTATGAGCATGAGGAACTAATCCCCCTCGTCCGAGGGAACGATGAAGCCACCCATGGCGATGTAAATCCGATATGATGTATGTCTTTCTCCTTTAATTCAATTCTGGTTTTCCGATTCTGATTTGAATGTTTGATCATATGTTTTGCGTGATTAATCAGTTAAACGTGTTTGAGGCCTAACGGCGATTCGCGTTTCAGAACTTGAATCGGGATCATAAATGTTTTCTAATTCTGATTTGATTGTGTTAATCATATGTGTTGCGTGATTGACTAGTTAACGTGTTTGAGGCCAAACGGCGAGGCGCGTTTTAGAACTTGAATTGGAATCATTAATCGAATAATGAGCACGACCGTGGATTTATTTGATTAGTGCAACCATATAGGGAACAAGGTTTAATAGAATTTGAGATTAGGGTTATGAGACCGAACAAGTAATTAATCCAATCGTCAAATACGTCCTAATGAGCACGAGAGTGGATTTAGGAGAATTTAGGGGTCCCGGTTGACATTGTAATTGAACTTAGGGAGGAATTCATCATCACTTGGGTGTACATATTGGGTAGGTGGATTTGTGACCTTGGATATTTTAATTTCTGATTTTAGTTAATTATTTCATTAGATTTGTTAATTGAATTTTAGATATTAATCTCTCTTTCTCAACCACCTTCTCTCGCTTGACCAACGTATCGGATTTCCCACGGATTAGTCGAATTGGTAGCCCAATCCCCTGAGTTCGACCTCGGTAATTACATACCGTGTTTCTTTTATTACTTATGACGACCGGTACACTTGGTTTGAGTCACCAACAAGTTTTTGGCGCTGTTCTTCGGGATTGGCACAACCAATTTTTCTGATTTTAGGGGAGTTTGATTATTTGGTTAAGTTATTTTTGTTCTTATTTTATTTTTATTTTTATTATTTTCTTTTTATTTTCTACTATCTCTCTCTACTTCTTTGATTCCACTTGGTCTTGCCTTGTTTTGTATGCGAGGTACACGAAGGAATGCTTCGGGTTGCGAATATTGTGATGGGAACCATGACACTTGGAGTTGTCCGTTCTACTTCCCTCAAGTATATGTGGAACCATGGCATAATGACAGCGTGCCCCCAACAACTATCGAGTCGAATCGTGATTGGGGTGATATGAGTAGAGACCATCCGGAGTTTGCTTGGAGTAATGCCGACGATGGTCTAGCCTCGGCAGCCACAACCTCAACAAAATTGGCAACCACAACCTTGGGAGTTGGCTCTTGAGAAGTTGTCAACTGTTACAGCCACATCTTTTGAGAAGATGAATGCGACAATTGATAAGTTGGCAACTCAGACAGGGGTGGCACTTCAGAATCTAGAGATGCAGATTGCCCATCTCACAAAAACAACTAAATGAGTGTCCCCAGCAGACTCTCCCAGTTGATACCGAGAACGACCCTAAGAACCAATGCAATGCCACAACAACTAGAAGCGGTGGGGTGTCGGGATATGACTGGGATGTAACTAGTTCTCAGGGAGTTGAGGAGAAACTACCACATGTTGAGGAAGAACAACCGGAGGAAAAGGAATTGGCAAGTGACATGGCCCAGGATCAACCACATGATGAGGAAGAGCAACCTAAGGGAGAGGAGTTAGCAAAGGACAAGGCACTGGAGCAAGGGGGTAGAGAACAAAATGCAAATAAGGTGGGAGAGGAGTTCACCATGCTTGCCAAGCAACCTGATTTTGATGCGTTAAATAAATATGTTGGCTTGCATGCATGTGTGGACACCGGTAAATTAGACCCTCCCACTTGTCTAGCACACTTCCTCGTTAAAACACCATTTGACCCGAGAGGAAGTGAGTTCATCAGTACGGAGGTCAATGGAGTTTTCACACTCAGGCTTGGTGGAATAATGAATAGAGTGGTATTGCTCCTGCGAGGGCCACTTCACAAACCATGGGATCCGGGTGGACGATTTGATATGATGAGCATCTCTTGGCCTCTGTACCACAGACTATGGGATCCAGGTGGATTCTTCTTAATAAGTCAGGCTCGGGACGTTAAACAAGCGCTACTTGGGAGGCAACCCGAGCTAGATATCCTTATTTATTTATAGTTTCTGTTCTAAAAAAAAAAAAAAAAAAAGAGGCTCGCCTCGCGAGCTCATGATGGCCACGCGAATCCGGGCTTCAGCAGCATTTTGGAAATTCCAGATTCGCCTCGCGAGCTACCACTAGCCTCGCGATTCTGGAAAATGGGAAGAACAAGTTTCCAGATTCGCCTCGCGAGTGTTGTCTCGCCTCGCGAATCTGCAATTAGGGTTTTCAATTTGGGGCAGAATTTTAAAATTCGCGTCGCTAGTATACACTCGCCTCGCGAAAGAGGAAAATTATAAAGCCCCGCGAGCGGCCGCGCGGCACTCGCGCGACCTTCCCTCTCCTTCTTCTCTCTCAAACTGCGAGACACTCTCTCTCTCTCTGTCTCTCTTTCTCTCTCACACTCATCACCCATCACTTTCACAGCTGCAGACATTAACTCATGTTTGGGGATCCCCATTGGAGAGGAGCCCTGCAACTATGAGCAGCTCCCAGCAGTACAGGCACTCGCTCAGGCCATCTTAGACACATGCTGTGTCCCAGGAGCTGCCTGGGAAATGGGGACATCTGGGAACCTCCTGAGACTTAGGAGACAGGACCTCACCCCGGATGCCAAGGTCTGGTCGGCGTTCTTACACGCCAACTTACGAGTGAGCTCGCATGAGTCCACAGTCACCGCCGCCAGAGCCCACTTACTGTATGGCATCTTGACAGGTAGCACTATTAATGTGGGAGGAGTCATTGCCGCAGACATACAGATGAAGGCAAACTCCCGAGCGCTGAAGGAGAGTCTGGGACACGGACAGTGATCACCGAGCTTATCCGCCAAGGTGGAGATCGGTGGTGAGTAGGATGATGGAGAAGGTGCCGAGGCAGCCAATTGATCGGGATTACATCCGGCGCTTCGCTATGTAGCCCCCGCCGCACCTAGGAGGCCGCCACCCTTACCCACTCGGAGGCCACGACCATCGGACATGGCTCTGCTCTTGCAAGAACCAGCAGGCTTTGAGGAGGGATAATGAGGTGATGCGGGAGTTTTTCGGAGCGATGGCATTGGCCCGCAGAGAGGGCTCGGGTGCCGGTATACCCCTCCGAGGAGGAGCTGTCCTCTCGACTTGGGTGGCGAGGACTATCCAGAGGACCGAGGTGGTATGCCACAGACCCGGAGGAGGAGCGGGCACCACAGACCGGGCGACCGGTGGACGACATCGATTTCGACACTTGATCCGGCCCCCGTACTTTTTGTTTTAGTTCTAGCTAGGATGATTCGATATGGTTGTATATTATTTTGCTAGCTAGAAACTATTTTTATACTGACTTGTTACTAGTAGACATGGATAACTGTTAATTATTATGATATATTGCTTAACATTCATGTTTGCTTGTGATGGAATTATGTGGAGTGCCCGGAACTACAAGGGTCAATCAATTGGGCAAGGACGAGGTCGAAACTAGCCCATTGCTGAAGCGGGCAGTAGAAAGATGGAAAGAGGAAGGAGAGCCAGCTGCAAACATGGGGTCCGCGCGGATCCCACTAAGATAAAAATTTCTTACCCTTCACTTGTGTTATGTGTGTTTGTGTGTGTGTTTTTGTTTGTCGCTCTTGAATAATTTGAGAAGATCAAGAGTTTTTGTATGAAATGTCGTGTCGGCAAGCTTGTTGGATTTTAATTAGATTGAGCGTAGATTGATTGCATGAATTATTTGACCATTGATGATTTCCCCTAAGTTCTGAAATTAGAAAAGTTTATCCCCACTTAAAAATTGAAAACTGAATTTTGAGAATTTTGTTGTGATTACTTGATTTATGATAAGTTTGGGGTGAGGGAAGTGCACACACTAGGAATTGTATCTTGGTCAAACAATTTGCAAAAATGTCCAGGTGAGGATTTGAGCCTCCAACTCTGTTTTTGAATGTGTGAATCACTGTTAAGTTGCACTTTCCCGAATTTGCTTGAATCTCTATATGGTTTGCATGTTTATGTGTTGCATCAAATGATTTAGGCAATTTTCTTTGAATAACTACTTGGCCTGAAAAGAACCATCCCTAATGCATGTTCCCTAGGTAGCCAAATTGAGCCCAATTGACCTATTGTTTCTTGATGACCCTACATTACGAGCCAAAATCTGAAAAATCATGTTAACCCAATCTTAGGATTAGGAGAGCATGGAAATGAGCAAGAGAATGGTTGTGAGAAACTAAGTTTGGGGTGGCTACAAGGTGATGTGTCATATTGGGGTGAGAAAAAGAAAATAAAGGTTGAAACCCAAGGCGAAAAAAAAAAAAGAAGAAGAAGAAAAATATTTGCCAAAGGAAAAGGGGCAGAACAAAAAGATTAGCAAGGAGAAGGCTGTAGTCACCCGAGACAAAAAGAAAAATGGAAAAAGGAATTTAAGTGGAAATGTGTTTAATGCTCATGCTCAAAAACTTGTTGTGACTCCGGCAAGTGTACCGGGTCGTCGCAAGTAATAAAAATAAACACGGTAAGTAATTACCGAGGTCGAACTCAGGGATTGGGCTACCAATTCGACTAATCCGCGGGGAATCAGATACGTTCGGTCAAGTTACAGAAGGTGGTGGTTGAGAGAGAGAGTATGGAATCGAAATTCAATTAACAATCTAATTAAGTAATTAACTAAAAATATGAAAATTAAAATGTCCAAGGTCACAAATCCACCTACCCAACATGTATACCCAAGTGATGATGAATTCCTCCCTAGGTTCAATTACAATGTCAACCGGGACCCCTAAATTCTCTTAAATCCACTCTCGTGCTCATTAGGACGTATTCGACGATTGGATTAATTACTTACTAGGTTTCATAATCCTAATCTCGAATTCTGTTAATTCATGTTCCCTATAAGGTCGCACTGATCTCCTACTCACTCTCGTGCAATATTCGATCGATGATCCTAATTCAAGTTCTAAACGTGAATCGCTGACTAAGCCTCATCAACGTTAACAAGTCAATCACGCAACACATATGATTAACACAATCAAATCAGAATTAGAAAACATTTATGATCCAGATTCAAGTTCTGAAACGCGAATCACCGTTAGGCCTCAAACACGTTTAACTGATTAATCACGCAAAACATATGATCAAACATTCAAATCAGAATCGGAAAACCAGAATTGAATTAAAGGAGAAAGACATACATCATATCGGATTTACATCGCCATGGGTGGCTTCATCGTTCCCTCGGACGAGGGGGATTAGTTCCTCATGCTCATAGACAAACACTCGGACACAATCACCATCGTAAAATAAAAAGAAACGAGAAAAGGAGACGCAGCTCCAAGGAGAAATAAGGATTCGAAACTACTGCCCTTAACCTAAGTGGAAAACTGGAACCCAAACAAACCCCCCCCCCCCCCCCCGCTTAAATCTGATCTGCAAAAGCCTTTAAATAGGATTCCTGATCTGCGCTCGCTCGCGAGGCGAGCCACCTTTCGCGAGGCGAGAATTAAAATTGGCGCGCTTTCAATTTGAACTCTCGCGTGGCGAAAGTGTGTTCGCGGGGCGAGTCTTCAATTTCAGGCTGTGACCTTCATCACGGCTGGGCCGTGATGGCCTCTGACTTCCAAGTCTTCATTCACTCGCGAGGCGAGATGTCTCTCGCGGGGCGAGTCTTCAAACCTCAAACTGTTCACGGGCGTGGTCTTCATCACGGCTTGGCCGTGATGGTCTCTGTCTTGCAGGTCTTCATGATTCGCGGGGCGAGAAGAGTCTCGTGTGGCGAGACAGAAATGTTGACTTTTGCTGCTTTGTTGACCTTCAGTCTCGCGAGGCGAGAATACACTCGCGGGGCGAGTGTCTCCAGACTTGCAATTTCCACTCGCTGACTTTCCTTGACTCCCTGAGCTTCACTTATTTAATCTGAAACAACAAAAGCACCCACAAGCGTAACTCTATTCAAAATAACCTAAAAACTACACAAAAGACGCAAAACGAGTCAAAGTCCAACTTAGGAACAAAACAAGGCAAATTTGGGCGAACACGAGAGTGAACTCGAATAAATTGGCACATAAACCCTAGTTCATCTAGTCATAAAACTAGATAAGCCAGAGGCTTATCAAATACCCCAAACTTAAACCTTGCTTGTCCCCAAGCAAGCTTAAAACTCAAAAACGACTCAAGACTTGGCAAGCCTAAAGAAATCAATCAATTTCGCACAAATTTAATGCAACTTTACAAAACAGTTTTTCTCCAATGATCTCCCCCCTACATCAATGCAATCCCCACATTCATTTACCTTAACCCATTGAGAACTTCATCATTCATGCAATCATTAGTCTAAGTTGAGGATCAGGGTTACACACAAAAGGAAGATCACCAATTTCAACAACTGCCTTCCTCACAAGGGTATGCAAAATTTTCTTTCATTCGCTCAATTCGTCAAGGCTTTCAACTTTTTCACTCAATTTCACTTATTAAGAGCACTTCCCATGAATTTGATTTTCATCTCAAAAATGGTTCCCACGAAAACATGTATGCAACATCAGAAGGTCTTTTAAAGGTTGTAATGGGGCCTGGCTCAGGGTAGGATAATGAAGGATATTTAGGCTTAAGTCCCTAGGAACTAAGAGAGCATGAGCATTTTGACACTTTTTCCACTCAAATTCCTTTTTCATTTTTCTTTTTGCCTCGGGTGACTACAGCATTTTTCCTTCTTGAATTGCCCCTTTTCTTTTGGCAATTTATTTTGAATATATATATATATATATATATATTTTTTTTTTATTGCCTTGGGTTTCAACCTTTATTTTCTTTTTCTCACCCCAATATGACACATCACCTTGTAGCCACCCCAAACTTAGTTTCTCACAACCTTTCTCTTGCTCATTTCCATGCTCTCCTAATCCTAAGATTGGGTTAACATGGTTTTTCAGATTTTGGCTCGTAATGTAGGGTCATCAAGAAACAATAGGTCAATTGGGCTCAATTTGGCTAACTAGGGAACATGCATTAGGGATGGTTCTTTTCAGGCCAAGAAGTTTTTCAAAGAAAATTGCCTAAATCATTTGATGCAACACATAAACATGCAAACCATATAGAGATTCAAGCAAATTCAGGAAAGTGCAACTTAACAGTGATTCACACATTCAAAAACAGAGTTGGAGGCTCAAATCCTCACCTGGACATTTTCGCAAATTGTTGACCGAGATACGATTCCTAGTGTGTGCACCCCCTCACCCCAAACTTATCATAAATCAAGTAATCACAATAAAATCCTCAAAGTTCAGTTTTCAATTTTTAAGTGGGGATAAACTTTTCAAAATTCAGAACTTAGGGGAAATCATCAATGGTCAAATAATTCATGCAATCAATCTATGCTAAATTCAATTGACATCCAACAAGCTTGCCGACACGACATTCATACAACAACTCTTGATCTTCTCAAATTATTCAAGAGTGACAAACAAAAACAAAACAAAAATCAAAAACAAAACAAAAGTTAGGAAAAGAGATGTCCCGAGCCTGACTTATTAAGAAGCATCCACCTGGATCCCATAGTCTGTGATACAGGGGCCAAGAGATGCTCATCATATCAAATCCTCCACCCGGATCAAATGGTAATTGGAGTGGAGATCGTAGCAGCAATATGACCTTATCATCAACTCCACCCAGCCAGTGTGTGAAAACTCCATTGACAATTAAGTAATTAACTAAAAATATGAAAATTAAAATGTCCAAGGTCACAAATCCACCTACCCAACATGTATACCCAAGTGATGATGAATTCCTCCCTAGGTTCAATTACAATGTCAACCGGGACCCCTAAATTCTCCTAAATCCACTCTCGTGCTCATTAGGACGTATTCGACGATTGGATTAATTACTTACTAGGTCTCATAATCCTAATCTCGAATTCTGTTAATTCATGTTCCCTATAAGGCCGCACCGATCTCCTACTCACTCTCGTGCAATATTCGATCGATGATCCTAATTCAAGTTCTAAACGTGAATCGCTGACTAAGCCTCATCAACGTTAACAAGTCAATCACGCAACACATATGATTAACACAATCAAATCAGAATTAGAAAACATTTATGATCCCGATTCAAGTTCTGAAACGCGAATCGCCATTAGGCCTCAAACACGATTAACTGATTAATCACGCAAAACATATGATCAAACATTCAAATCAGAATCGGAAAACCAGAATTGAATTAAAGGAGAAAGACATACATCATATTGGATTTACATCGCCATGGGTGGCTTCATCGTTCCCTCGGACGAGGGGGATTAGTTCCTCATGCTCATAGACAAACACTCGGACACAATCACCATCGTAAAATAAAAAGAAACGAGAAAAGGAGACGCAGCTCCAAGGAGAAATAAGGATTCGAAACTACTGCCCTTAACCTAAGTGGAAAACTGGATCCCTAACGATTCCCCCCCGCTTAAATCTGATCTGCAAAAGCCTTTAAATAGGATTCCTGATCTGCGCTCGCTCGCGAGAATTAAAATTGGCACGCTTTCAATTTGAACTCTCGCGTGGCGAAAGTGTGTTCGCGGGGCGAGTCTTCAATTTCAGGCTGTGACCTTCATCACGGCTGGGCCGTGATGACCTCTGACTTCCAAGTCTTCATTCACTCGCGAGGCGAGATGTCTCTCGCGGGGCGAGTCTTCAAACCTCAAACTGTTCACGGGTGTGGTCTTCATCACGGCTTGGCCGTGATGGTCTCTGTCTTGCAGGTCTTCATGATTCGCGGGGCGAGAAGAGTCTCGCGTGGCGAGACAGAAATGTTGACTTTTGCTGCTTTGTTGACCTTCAGTCTCGCGAGGCGAGAATACACTCGCGGGGCGAGTGTCTCCAGACTTGCAATTTCCACTGCTTTTCGACTTTCCTTGACTCCCGGAGCTTCACTTATTTAATCTGAAACAACAAAAGCACCCACAAGCGTAACTCTATTCAAAATAACCTAAAAACTATACAAAAGATGCAAAACGAGTCAAAGTCCAACTTAGGAACAAAACAAGGCAAATTTGGGCGAACACGAGAGTGAACTCGAATAAATTGGCACATAAACCCTAGTTCATCTAGTCATAAAACTAGATAAGCCAGAGGCTTATCACATACCATGCTCTAGGTGCTTGTTTCAAACCATATAATGCCTTTTTAAGTTTGAAAACGTGATCTGGTTTATCAGTATCCTCAAAACCAGGGGGTTGCTTAACACACACTTCTTCTTAAATTATACCATTTAGAAAAACACTTTTTACATCCATTTGAAACAGGGTAATTTGGTGTTGTGCAGCATATGACATTAAAATGTGTATGGCTTCTATTCTAGCTACATGTACAAAGGTTTCAGTATAATCAATACCTTCTTGTTGGTTATAGCCTTGAGCTACTAACCTTGCCTTATTTCTGACAACTTCACCATCTTCATCCAATTTGTTTCTGAAGACCGATCTTGTTCCAATAACCGACTTATTTTTAGGCTTAGAGACAAGAGTCCAGACATCATTTCTGGTGAACTGGTTAAGTTCTTCTTGCATAACAAGAATCCAGCTTTTATCCTCAAGAGCTTCTTCAATGCGTTTAGGCTCCAAATCTGAAATAAAGGCCACATTGCTTGATTCTCTTAATGTGGATCTGGTTCTTAATCCTTCAGAAGGATTTCCAATAATAAGATCCTTAGGATGATGAGTTTTGAACTTCTAATCCCTTTTGAAATCATCACCAGTTGCCTTTCAGCCTCAGGCATGCACAGGTTCTGTTTTGGTTAGATCGGGTTGTTGACTTTCTGGCTTGTTTATATCAAGACCTGCAAGATCATCTTCTAGATATGATAGTTCTTTATCAGTCTTTAATTCATCATTGAATTTAACATGAACAGATTCTTCAATAATACAAGTTCTTGAATTGTATACTCTAAAGGCCTTAGACTTTTCAGAATATCCTACGAAAATACTTTTATCTACCTTAGAATCAAACTTTCCAAGATTATCTCTGGTATTCAGAATAAAACATTCACATCCAAAATCATGAAAATAAGATATGTTGGGACTTTTTCCTTTCCACAATTCATAAGGAGTCCTTTTTAGAAAAAGCCTAATAAGTATTCTGTTTTGTACATAACAAGCAGTGTCTACAGCTTCTACCCAGAAGTACTTAGGGAGATTATTTTCATTGAGCATAGATCTGACCATCTCCTGCAGAGATCTGTTATTTCTCTCAACCACTCCATTTTGCTGTGGAGTTCTAGGTGCAGAGAAATTGTGAGAGATTCTATTCTCCTCACAGAACTGTCTAAACTGCTCATTTTCAAATTCTCCCACATGATCACTTCTAAGGGTAGAAATACAGAAACCCTGCTCATTTTGTACTCTTTTGCATAATACTGAGAAAGCCTTAAAAGACTCATCCTTGTGTGTTAGAAAGAGTACCCATGTTTATCTAGAATAGTCATCAATTATGACAAATCCATATTTTCTTCCAGCCAGGCTGGCAACACTAACTGGTCTAAACAGATCCATGTGTAACAACTGAAGAGGTCTAGAGGTTGATACTTGGTTTTTAGATTTGAAACTTGATTTTATCTGTTTACCTCTTTGACATGCATCACACAAGACATCTTTCTTAAAGCTAGTATCAAGCAATCCTCTCACAAGATTATTCCTTTTTAATTCAGAAATTAGTTTCATACTAGCATGTCCCAGTTTCTTATGCCATAACCATCTCTCATCCTCTTTAGACATCAGACAGGTTACACTTTGATCTGAGAGATCAGACAGTTCAATCTTATAAAGATTTTGTTGCCTTTTAGCTGAAAAGAGAGTTTTGCCACAACAGTCTTTAACTATGCATACATCCTTGGTAAAGGAAACATCAAAACCACTATCACATAATTGACTTATGCTAAGAAAATTGTGTCTTAATCCTTTAACCATAAGAACATTAGATATAGAGGGAAGAGGGGGTTTTCCACCAATAGTACCAATTCCTATAACTTTCCCTTTCTGATTCCTTTAATTTTTCAGCAATCATGTTGTTTCGAACTTTTCAACAGGGAATAGGATCAAGTAACTTCCGGTGTGGCTTCTCCAGTTTAATAAACTCAACTCCAAAAGTTTTTATTGAGTTAGATCCTTTATAGAAGGTTTCCTTTCTTGTTGGGTGATCCTTCCATCTTGTTAAGTACTTTTCCTCACAGGCTTCTTGAGACGAAGAGTCACTAATTATGTTGTGTTCTTCTTCTTTAAGACATTTTTATAATCCAACTTCTATCAATGATCTGCATCTTCTAATTCAAGGATATACTTTTACACAAAGAAGCATTGTTGGTAACATCAATAGCATTAAACAGGAATAAAATATTTTTAGATTTGATGCACCTTTTGGGTTTGTCAAAAACAACATTTTTAAAAGACAAAATTCTTAAAAACATTTTTCTAATGTTAAAAAAAGTATTTTAACAAGATTAGTCCAAATGAATTTGGTTTAGAAGAGAGAAGAGTATAAAGAAAAAATTTTCACAAAACAAAATTAACATCTTATAAAAACATTTCCAGTTTGAATTTTTGTGAAAAGAAACTCAAAAACACGAGGTTTTTTTTTTAAAAAATTTAAAATCAAACATTTAAAAAAAAAGATTTTGGTTGCTAAGATAACAAGGATCTTTAACACTAAGCGGTTAAGCTTCTCTATAGAGCACGTAGCTCTGATACCAATTGTTAGATCAAAGCAACCATCACACAAGAGGGGGGGAGGGGGGGTGAATTGGGTGATAATATAAATTTAAAACTTTTACTAAAAAACAAAACATAAATCAGAGTTTTTCAAATAGAGTATAGATGGATAAAAGAAGATAATTTAAAAACCATCTAACAAACTAATAACATATTTTTAACCAGTTTGGAAATAAAGAAGATAAAGCATTTCACTTGTCTAATGGACAATATTGACTTGTCTGATTATCTTAGACTAAACATTAACCGGTTAGATAACATCTAGAGGATAAAAAATATTTGAAAATAGCTTAGAACATAAAGCTTAAAATCATTTAGAAAACTTTGTTGAAAATACATAAAACAACAAAGATAAGGAGATAAGGGTAGAGAGAAAATAAACAACAAGATTTATCCTGGTTCACTCATATAAACGATGAGCTACATCCAGTCCCCAGCAGTAGCTGGGTTTTTCTCCACTATCACATTAAATAATAACAATGAGTAGTCTTTGCATACCTAGCCTCTCCAAGCTCATTGAGTATTGTTCTTAACCAGCCTCTCCAGACTGTTGTAAGTATTATTTGCACACCTAGCCTCTCCAGGCTCATTGAGTATTGTTCTTAACCAGCCTCTCTAGACTGTTGCAAGTATTATTTGCACACCTAGCCTCTCCAGGTTCAACGAGTATTATTCTTAACCAACCTCTCCAGGCTGTCGCAAGTATTATTTTCACCTAGCCTCTCCAGGCTCACTGGATTTTGATGAAGGTTACATGGAGAAAATCTGACAACACTCATGGAGTGATTTTATAATGAAGTACAGAGATGAATTCTTCCTACACTCACAAGAGTGGATATATTTTTAAGTACTTCAGAACTGATAAAAGAAATCTCTCATAACACTCACTTGAGTGAATATAGAATGTTTACATTGAGGATGATTTCTGTTGAGATGAAGGTGGCGATCCTCTCATTTTTCATTAAGTGTAGCGAAGTAGTAGCTCAAAGAATCCTCTCTCATCTTCATCTTCAATGACTTCTGTATTTACGTTCTTCAAGCATTTAGGATCCGTTAGAGACATTCCCTCAGATGTTGGCTTCAAGCAGAACTTCATTAAATGCAATAGAGTCGTTCTAGGCAGCCATTAATGCAATAGAGTCGTTCTGGGCAACCATTAATGCAATAGAGTCGTTCTGAGCAGTCATTAATGCAATATGAACGTTGGTTGTACTCTAACATGAGGATCATGGCTTTATGCATCGTGATACAGCCATATCAGAGTTGTGCAGAGAGCTTTTTGTACTTTGCTGAGTACACTTCCCTTTTCGTGTAAGGACCAGAGGTACTAGGGAATAAAGCATGTTGGAAGCATTCTTTAACTGGTCTTTGATTCTAATTATCCAAGGTTGCTTGAGAGAGTAACTTCTGACTTTTCTTGATAAGCGTGAAACTGAGTAGGAGAGAAGGCTTCAAGTCTCTTTCTGGTTCTTGAAATTCGATTATGATAATCTTTATAGAATTCGCGTCTATAAGATAAGTGCTTCTATCTTGAAAATAACCACATCTATCTAGCCATTTGAGTTTTCATTCGGGCTAGTAGATGAGCTCCATACTAAGGACTCAGCAAGTCCAATGACTAGTGTGGACGAGCGCTTTTGTCACCTTTAGTGGACGAGCACTTCTGTTACTCTAGTGGACGAGAGCCTCTGTTACTATAGTGGACGAGAGCCTTTGTTACTCTAGTGGACGAGAGACTCTGTTACTATAGTGGACGAGAGCCTTTGTTACTTTAGTGGACGAGAGCCTCGGTTACTTTAGTGGACGAGAGCCTCTGTTGCTTTAGTGGACGAGAGCCTCTGTTGCTTTAGTGGATGAGAGCCTCTGTTGCTTTAGTGGATGAGAGCCATTTGCCACGTCATTGGACGGACCATTCTGATACCTTAATGGACGAGCTCCAAATGCCACGTTATTGGTCAAGCCATTCTGATACTTTAATGGACGAGCTCCAAATGCCACGTCATTGGTCGAGCGCTTATGATACCTTAATGGACGAGATCCAGATGCCACGTCATTGGACGGGCCATTCTGATTCCTTAATGGACGAGCTCCATCTGCCACGTCATTGGACGAGCAATTTTGATACCTTTAGTAGACGCTGGCTTTCATCACTTTAGTGGACACTGGCTTTCATCACTTTAGTGGACGCAAGTTTCTATCTCTTGCATTTTGGACGTGCGCTTCAATCACTACAGTGCTGGATGTTTGTTTCAATCACTTGTGTGTTGGATGTGAGCTTCTATCACTACACTGTTGGACGTGAGTTTCAATCACTTGCGTTGGACGGATGATTCTTTTATTTAATCTACACACTCGATAGATAGGTTAGCAACCAATATGAAGGTTAATTAAATCATTAACTAATGTTTAGTTCTCATCAAAACTTAGGAAAATGCACATCAGGCATTTTAGAGACTTAACACGTCTCTGGTTCGTCTCTCTCACTCTCTGTCCTTCGTATGTTTCCGTCTTTCTCTCTCGCTCTCTCCAACTGCAACTACATAAAAGGGATGCCAATGGGTGGTGGTTCGTCCTTACCATACTCAAGACAAACCAAGAAACCCACAACTCCCTCTTGGTCGAGTAGCTCTAGGGTTGACGGGGCAGAAATCAACAACCCCTTACCTTTGTTTTGAAATTGTGAGAGGAGAGTTGTGTTACGAATCTCTAGGACTCCGAGGAACGCAGGGAGGGCCTTCTACCCGAGGACCAAAAGGTGTCCAAATATGTCTTACAAAAAGTATACCCAAAACAGAGTATATCTAAACTTGTACCAAACCAGAAACTACAGCAGACAAATCTAACACCATATTCCAAAATAAATAACAAAAACAACCAAAGTTTCCTAAGCATCCATTGTTCACATGTGCCATTAACAAACCATTGTACAAATACATCATTGTACTAAATTATCCAAAATCCAAAAAACAGAAGCACCATCCATTGTAACTATTTACTCTTTTTTTAATTATTTATTCAGAATATTATTATCTCTCTCCCTCTTATCATTTTTCTTCTGCTTTCAGTTCTTCTCCGTCTTCCACTACATAGTGCTCTGTGCTATTGCTCTTTGAACCGAACACGGACATGGCTTCGTCAATGGCGAATCTCTAATTCTCAGCTCCCGAGTCGAATAGCTCACCGAGTCGACCTACTGAGTTCAACACGCGCACAGATCTTACAGCATGTTGGACGGCTTGCTTGGTCGATCAGGCTTCGCCGCAAAATGGTTAGCTCTTCGATTTCTCTCTTTCTTTGTTGCTTTGTTATTTATCATCTGATTTCTGATTTTGTTTCCGAAATCTGAGAATGCGGTTTTATTATTTATAATTAGCGTTTCTATTTAAATTTTTTTTCCCAGCAAATCGTTGATAAAATTGACGAAGAATCGGATCGATGTGATAAGGAGAAAGAGGAAAGCAACAGAAAAGTTTCTCAAGAAAGACATCGCTGATCTATTGTCGAATGGTTTAGATGTCAATGCTTACGGAAGGGTAATTCATTGATTTTATTTTTTTGTTTTGTTTAGTGCAACTTATAGATTTGGTTATGTGAGATTCTTCACTGAAATCGATTTCTGCGATCAATGCAATTGCAAAGACATTTTTTAATCTTCCGTTTAATACTTAACGTTGAAACGAGAATGCGAGTTTTGGTCTTACTGGATTCCGCTACTAGTCAAAGGATGAAGAATACCTTTCGTTAATCTTTTTTTTTTTTTTTTTTTTATAGTTTAGAATGGAACAAGAGTGAGATGAAATAGTTTTTCCACAGTGCTTTCTGTTTTGAGTATCTGAAGGATGCGTTCTGACTCGTTATTGTTTGACTAAAAGGGACCACATGAAGCTTTAATAAATTGTGCCAATAATTCTTGTAATTTCAACTTGTAACAGTATACTATTTTCTCAATTTAACTTTTGTCTTGCTTGTGAGGTGGTTATACAGGCTGAAGGACTCATTGTTGAGTTGACATTGTCATCTTGTTATGATTTTGTTGAGCATTTGTGTGAGTTTGTATTGAAGCACCTCCCAGTACTGCAGAAAATAAGGTACGAATCTGTTTTTAATAATTTATGCTTAGATATTGATGTCATCATTTTTTGGTGTTGGTATCAAATTGATAAAAGCAATCTGCCAGGCTTGATGTGTCTATTTTATTTGCTCTTGTAGGAAAACTGTATAGTATCTTTAAGTGTAAAAATGTGGATTATGAACATGAGCAATGGATATCCAAACCAGGCATGAACATATACAGATGTACTAAATAACTTCTAATTCAATAGTCATGTGTCCAGTCACTTTTTGGTGGTTATCTGAAAAAAACAACTATCAAGACTGTTCAAACTGTACCCGATCTTTCTCAACGTGTTCCTATTTGAATTGATTGTCTAATTTCATTTTCTTTTTAATTTTCATTGTCTCATGTTTCTCATTCTAAATCACTACTAATCATTTCAAAATACACCTTAGAACAATTGCAGTGTGTCTGATAATATATAGGCATCCTTACAAAACCTTCCACATTGTTGTGATGTTGTCCAGTCATCACTTTACTGGGATTGGATAGCAAAACCTTGTAAACATTTTTTTTTTTGGGTACATAGTGTGTAAATATCTTTAAATTCTTGCCTTTGGATAGCCATTTCAAACTTTTCCTCACATGTCAAACTGGATAATTGAAATCAAGTTTTTTTCCTCTTTTTTTATTACAGCGGATGCCCTGAGGAATGTCGGGAGGCTATATCGTCTCTGATGTTTGCTGCTGCAAGATTTTCTGATCTACCAGAATTACGTGACCTTAGGCAAATATTTCAGGAGAGATATGGGAATTCCCTAGAATGTTATGTCAATCAAGAGGTCACTCTTCACTTCTAATCTTTTTTCCATTAGAATTTTATATATTTATGACTTATCCCTGACTGACTTACTAAATTGATAATCACCAGTTTGCTGCGAATTTGAATTTGAAGTCTTCTACATTGGAGAACAAGGTCCGCTTGATGCAGGATATTGCTTCAGAGTTTTCAATAAAGTGGGACTCCAAAGCGTTCGAACTAAGGATGTCAAAATCCTCTGCATTTGCACATGGCAAGGATGCTACCCCAAAAGGTGTCAAGTATGATGTTTTAGAGAAAAGTCCTGACTATCCTAAAGATAGCCACAAAATTTGGAATGGCAAGGAAGCTGGTGTCTCAAAAAGTGATGAAAATGATCTTCATTCTAAATCAAAACTCGCTGAAAATGGTTTCAAGCCACTAAATAATCGTGATGAAGTCAATCTGCAAAGGGACAGCCACAACAATCCATTAACAGGAAGAGAAGAGCTTACTTATAAGAAAAGTGGCAGAGGCTATTGGAAGCAGGGTAGTATGCTAAAACCAAATGGATTTTCATCCCAGGATAAAAGAGTGGAACAATTTGAAGGTGGTTCCAATCTGCATGATAGTTGGGGGAATGCTACCCCTCTAAGAGAAAGCCAGGACACTGCAACTGCTAGGAAGTCTCCTAGTCAGGCAGGATTTCGTGCAAAGAACAATGTGAATGAGCCATTTACTGTTAATCATGGTGGCCTACCTGATGCTGATAATAACTCCGAGAGAAAAGTTCAAAAGGATGAAACTCTTAGGGTAAAGCCCTACTACAATAATGCCATCCCGCCTCCTTATGTAAAGCCTAACTCTAAACTGAAGAACAGCACTCCTGGGACCAATTTAGTATCTTCACATATTGACAGTGATGGTATCCCTACATATCCTCCAGTACATGAAAAGCCTGATGCTGCTTCTACATCAGAGAGGATACAGTTAGGTTTGGATGTGCAGGCCAGTAGACATGGAAGACCGAGTAAAGAGAGTCGTGAAAAAGAACTCTATATCCATGAAGATGCTTCAGATGTCCCTGTATTAAAACAAAAATCTATGAGGCGGAAGCACACAAAATCACTATCTACTCACAAGGATGTCAGTAATGATGCTGCTGAAGTTGTGAGAAAATCAAGGAGCAGGACACGAGATGAAACAAAACGTGGGCTGCAAATTTTGTTTGATGATGAGCAGCATAAAAATGATGAAGAGGAAAGGATAATAGATAGATTACTGATCCATTACAGCAAAAAGCCATCCATCCCTGCGCCTGAAAAAGCAAGAAGAAAGTCCAGAAGTCGCCATGCACATCAAATGGATAACAAAACCAGGGAATCCCTAAATAATGGAAACGGAGATGGGCCTGATCAGACACCAGTGATGAGTACTCATCCACCACGATCAACTTCTCTTCCACATGAACAATCAGGAGCAGAGGCAGTTAACAAGGTATTCACTCGTGCTGCTTCATTTCAGCCAGATGGATCAAACGAAGCTCGGCATGTGCATCCCAAGCTACCCGACTATGATGATTTAGCTGCTAGGATTGCGGCCTTGAGAGGAATTTAAAGGATAGAAGTACATTGAATAAATGAAGGTTACATGGTGGTGCTATAATGGCAAATTGTTGAGCTGTCCACAGCTTTACCTATTAATCAGCCGTGGCCATACCTATGTTGGTTGACAATAGTTGCTCTGGCATCATCTTCACTAATGGTGGTTATTGGCAACATAGGTGCTATATGCAGCATTAATTCAATTTTTTTTTTTAGCCATTTATGATTGTAAAAGTGTTTGTAACAATTGATGGTGTTCCTTCCAGTGTCCACGAGTTGAGGATAAAAGATGTTAGGATATGTGGTATTTTTTCAGAGTTCTCACTCATCCCCTACTCCCACACCTCCAAACATAAACTTGGTTGAAGTTAACATGATGACTCTTGTTATAGTGGTTTTGTTACTTAAAAAAGAGAATAGCTGTGCTAATTTGACATAGAATTCAGACATCATACGCGATATCTGCTATAGTAGCGCTACTGTAGTATCACTTTTTTTTTTATTTATAATTTTGACTTTTTTAAAAAAATAAAAATTTTATTTCTAAAAAAACCCATTCATTAGATAATGAACTGAATTCATCAGATATTTGTACATGATTCACTATATATTTGCACATACTTAACAAAAAAATTTATTTATAAAAAAACCCACTGACCATATATTTACACATACTTAACCAAAAAATTTATTTATAAAAAAAAACACATTCACTAAATAATGAATTGAATTCACCAGATATTTATACCTGATTCACCATATATTTGCACATACTTAACCAAAAATTTATTTCTCAAAAAAACCTACTCACCAGATAATGAACTAAATTCATAAGATATTTGTACCTGATTCACCAGATATTTGCATATACTTAACCAAAAAAATTATTTCTCAAAAAACCCATTCACCAGATATTTGCACATACTTAACCAAAAAAATTATTTATAAAAAAAATTTAAATATTTTTTTTTAAAAAAGACCCACTACAGTGCCGCACAGTGTGGCACATACGATGTAGCGTATTAATGTCCCCCAAAATGTGTCAATTTAGCATTTCTGAAAAGAGAAATTTATATTGAAATGAGCAATGTGGTGGAAGTAGAGTTGTCAAGATACCGGCCTATTTGATTTTGTAAATTAGTGGCGAATCGGGTTGTAATTTTAACACTTCATTGAACAAGCCACCAGCCTACAAAGCTTTCAAACTCACCTGGGCTACACGATTGGACCAGCCCACTTAAACACCTGCATTCCTGAAAAGATGTTTTGCCAACATCTATATTCGATAAAGTTGCCTGGAAGTTAACAACTTTTTTTTTTTTTTTTCACACAAGGGTATTCTCCTGCAGGTGGTAGTCAGAGACTAATCATTTTTTAAGGGTAGAGATCATTGAAGTATGTTTTGTCCTTCCTTACAAAGTTTTTTTCATGCACACAATTTCCTGACATTATACTTAAGAAATCCAGGTATCTATCAACTATGTGGATCTTGTTGAGAGAAGTTAACAACTTTATCATGAGAATAACATTTCTTTATTTTTAATGTTAAACCCAATTAAAATGATTAACGAAACATAATTTTTTTTTCCCCTTGAGATTATGTCAATTACTGCGAATTTACATCATAATAGATTAATAGTGCTTCTTAAATAATTTTTAATAAAAATTTTTTACAATAATGCTTAAAAATCTGTGGCCACGCTACCATGCCTAATTAACATAGGCTTTTTCTAGGTAGATTTTCGAGTATTTCATACTAGCAAATTGACAAATCTGGCCTTTATCAGAAGGCCTCTCATCACAAGTTCAGAAACAAAAGCCTTTCCCATTCCCTATAGGACCATCAACCCATCTCAAGATTCCCATCCTTTACACCGTCAGTCACCAGTACCCATCCCACCACTCCTTGTCAAAGAAAGGACTATTTCCCGCCAAAATAAGTCCTTCATATATTACTGTGCCTCTTTTAGCACATCACATGTGGCTGCACAAGGAAAGAAAAGACACAAAAAAACAGTGGGAAAAGCCACTCTCACACCACACACCAAACTCCAAAGACACAAAATGAAGGGCACCTCCAAAGTGATCATGGGTGCAACCTTGGTAATGGTAGTTACCCTTGCTGTGGTTCTAGGCCTCATACTAGTCCTCCTAGCTGAGCTCTACTGTTCCCTCTTACTCCGCCGCCGCAAGCTCAGAAACACCACCCCCAACTCCACCACTCAAACCACCACCACAACCACCATTGCCAATGCTTCTTCCCCATCACATGTACCACATTCTCCCCCTCCACCACCCTTAACCAGCATTTATTCTCAAGGTGTTCTCCAAGCTCCAAGAAGCTTGCTTTTTCCTGCAGTAATTGCTTCCACACAAGACACTGGTGAACCAAAGCACCACCACCCTTCTGAGCTTCATCAGGTTATTCAAATCCAAACCCAAGAATCAAATGCAAATGCATGCCCACGTTGCATTGGACTTGTTTCTGTTTCATCCCCATTAGCATCCTTCATGTCAAGAGCTCCTCCTTCAAAGCCAGTTCAACAAGACCCACTTCAAGGTATTAGTATTACCATTGAAGCTATTGATAAATCTTGCAGTGGTGAGGACCACCTTGTGTACATTTCAAACCCCATTTATGAAAATGAAGAAGGTAAAGCCAGTGGGGCAAATACACCGTTTGAGACACCAGACACTTCACCTTCTCGTTTGGAAAGAAGTGGTTCTTCTGGGGATGATGATGGTGCTGAAGCTTCTCCTTGTGGTGTTCATTCACCTTCAATTACACCTCCTCTTACTCCAATGAAGAAGCTCCCTGCAGAGGCTTCTTCTGTTTCTCTTAGAGATGCAAGGTCATTGGGCACTTCAGGGAGTGATTCCCATAGCAACAATGCTCTCTCTTCATCATCTTCTGCTTCCCCTTGTACTTCTCCTTCATGGTGATTGTGATGATTCATCGATGGCCTAGTTTGACTGTCAAAGCTTTTGGTTTTAGTTGCTTTTTTCTTTTTTGTCTTTTTGGTAGTTTTTGTGAATATATTATTAGTTCTAGAGACCAGTAAGATCATGGAAAACGAACGACAAATATTTCATTACAATTAGATTTCTACTTATCCAAATTTAAAATATCTCCCTGTTTTTTTTTTTCAAAATGATTGTCAGTGACTTACCAATCCCGTATCCTGGAGCAACATGGGTACAACTCATTTCCTAAATAATTTAATTTTCGCCAAAATTCGAGCTAAGATTCTTTCACATTTCGAGAGTATTTTTATACACCTAACACCCTTTTGAGATGGAATAGAGTGATGATTATGGAGTGGAAAGGTGAAAGGATATTTATTCTATTATCTGGAAGTTTAACGAGGAATCTCAAACCCTTCGATTTGAAGGATATAAATATTTGGGATTTAGGTGGGATGGAGTGACTTGGATAACCATCTTAAGTCATCCCACCACTCCATTGCTTAATAAACTCCCAAACAATATTTCAACGCTTTTCAACCATTTCACTCTATTATTAAGCATTCAACCTCATCCTCTCAAACATAGATTTGCACAGGATGAGTGGAAATGTAAGAACATCTCAGTCTCTCAATTGTTCGGAAGCTTAATGATGAAATGAAGGAAATTCCAAACCCCCAATTTGAAGATATGAAAATGAGAGATTTTGGAAGAAGTGAAGTACTTTGGGTTACCATCCTCAACCATCCCACTTCATTAATGAAGAATCTCTCAAATAATGGGTTAATGGGGTTTCATCATTCCACTTCATTACTAATCATCACATTACACCCTCCTAAATATAGTTAAAGTCAAACCTTGTGGGTTTTCTCTATTTATTTTCATGCACATTAATATATGATATCTATGCTAAATGCCCTACCCAATAAGACACTAATCGATAAAACAACCATATGAAATGGTTAATTAATCATTAGATAATTGTTTCCTCTCGTTGTTAGCGGTCTTGTTATTAAAATCAAAATGGTAACTTCTTAGCAGGAGAGACAAAGCTATGAGTGAGTACTTTCTACTTTTCAGGCGTGGCCAAAGCTCTTCTAACCATGTCACACTCATGCCAACTAAACTTTTTATATCTATCTTTTGTTGCCATTCACATTTGGGAAATGCGTAGCATATATTTCTATTTGACTCACTTTTGCCTAGTTTTTAAAGGAAGCTGTTCGATTTCCAAGTAGTAGTAGAAGAAAGCTGTTTTTTTCCTTTTTTATTACTGTTTCTAGGGTGGATTGGGAGAGTGTGCACGTGAATTTTAGAAGAATTTTACTTTCTTGTGTTTGTTGTGATAAGAATCAAATGGAAATGTTAACAATATCTCAGTTTTTGAGGGGCCTCGAGTTGTGATTCCAATGCATAATGCATTGAAGGTTAAAAACAAACAAAAAATGTCATTGCAACTGCAAGCAAAGCCTTTTGGTGTAGTCCATAGTCCACTTCGATAAGGACAAGTCTGGTTATTCTGCTGGAACTCCTTGAGGCAAGAAGCGTTAGTTTCCGCATGGACTGTGTTATGTTCAGTCAAGTAGTTCTGTATGGTCTATAGAAAGAAAGGTATTCGGTTTCACCAAGCAAGATCCAAGTATAAAGCAACATAGAATTAACCAGCATTATTCCCTCTAACATGTTTAAAGTAACGTTTAATGTTATGTTTGGTTTATAATTGCAGATGTACTTTTGGTTCAAATATATCCTTGCCCCAAAAGAACGATCAATAGCTACTTTATCTCAAATGTAAATTTGCAGTTTTTCCACTATAAATTAAACATGCACTAATTAACATGTTTTTTTTTTTTGTTTTTTTTTTACAAACTAATTAACATGTTAGAAACGCATTTTATCTCTACAAAAATGCTTTCGTTTAGCATTGAAGTGAGTATCTATAACAGATATTACCTATCTTAAGACTTCCTTTTTGTCATATAAATTTTTTTTTTAGAAAAGGCAAAAGTATTGTATTAATCATAGTAGAAAACCACTCTAAACCCAGAAACAAATAGAGCCTTAAAGCACAAAGATCCGATACTAAAGGTATCCGAGCACTATGATGAACAAAGAAAAGGAAAGGGCAAGGAGGAACTATCTGAAATAATACTTTCCTGATTAACTTGATGAATTACAAGAGTGACTCATATAATATATATATATATAGTCCAGGATTGGAGGGAAATAGCTAAAGCATCCTAACTGATTCAGTTATGCTAAGGTTGAAAGCTAATCAATCTAACAGCTATCTAACTGATACAATAACAGAATACATAATTAACTACTGATATTTAGCTTGTATCTTTACATCCCCCGCAAACTCAGGGGAAGGAGAGACCCTGAGTTTGAATCAACGGTGCTGAAACATTGGCAAAGAGACTGCCTTAGTAAGTATATCCGCTGTCAGTTTTGAAGATGGAATATGATGGACTTGAAGTTGCTTCTGTTGAACTTTGTCACGAACAAAATAAAGATCTAATTCAAAATGTTTGGTCCTCGAGTGTAAAATTGGATTTGCTGCTAAAAGAACAGCACTCAAATTGTCACAGTATATAGTAGGTGCAGTGGAAGCTGGCAGGTGTAGTTCTTGTAACAAAGAGGAAAGCCAAGAAATTTCAGCTGCTGCAGCAGCTATACTTCGATATTCTGCCTCAGTGCTTGAGCGAGATACAACTTGTTGCTTTTTGGAAGACCAAGATACAACATTGGAGCCAAGATAAAAGCAAAAACCTGATGTGGATTTTCGATCATCAATATCTGACCCCCAATCAGAGTCACAGAAAGCAGAGATGTGAAAATTTGAGGAGGGTTGCAGCTGAAATCCATGATGGACAGTGCCTGCTAAGTAGCGGAGAATCCTCTTAGTAGCTTGCCAATGATGATCCTGAGGTTGGTGCATGTATTGGCAAACTTTGTTGACAGCATAGGAGAGCTCAGGTCTAGTAAAGGCCTCCTACAATAGATCTGTAAAAGGTTGGATTGATACACCCTTCTACCCCGCATGTTATAAGCGCTTTAAGATAAGCAAATAATAAAATTTAGTCATGAACATACTGGATAAAATAAAGCGTTTGTCCATAGGTAGAAAAATCCACATGAACTAGTTCACAAAATCGCGGAAAATAAAACGAGTTTAAAACAATTTAACATAGCAAAGAAATAAACATATCCCAACCCCCATGTCACATACAGAGCTGGTATAACCGTTCCGGAATAAATCCACGGAATACAACTGAAAACTAACTAACTGAACATAAAAACAAGCCCTAACTATGAGTGGCGGCTCCTCAGAGTCACTCTTTTCCGGGCTGCTCGTCATCCTCTGCAAGGTGTCAATCAAGCCAAACAACAAACAAATAATGGGGAGTAAGAATCATGTAATCATAATAGTAAGGAGGTAGGAAGTAAAGTAAAACATACAAGCATGGCACCAACGTAAGCATATATCAACAACATGTATAAACATACATCAACCTCATCAACATCAAGCATGTTATGCATTGCAATGCAGTCCTACTCTGCTAAACCAACAATGCCTGTGGATCCACTAAACTCGGGATGGACGATTTCGGAGTTACATATCCACATTGAGAATCTACTCAACGTTGGTGAATCTACTCCTTGGATAGCCAACGCATCAAACCAACGGATGCCTCATCACAGGGGCGCAAGGAGAATCTACTCCAACCGTGGATGACCAGATCGCCATACTCTAGGACGACCTCCTTTATGTTAAACATCCCTCAACAACAACAACAACTCTGATGCAATGCGTATGCAACACAATGACCACGGACAACCACCACCTCCATAACTCCAACAGAATCAACCGAAGACATCAGTGGAATCGACCACAACAGAATCTACCGCAACACCTTTAACCAGCGGAATCTACCGCAATAGAATCGACTGCAACACCTTAGACCCAAACCGTAGAGTCAAGGCCCTCCCTTGGGACAAACTCTCGGTCCTTAAGGTACAACATCAATAACACATTAGACCCAAACTGCGGGGTCAAGGCCCTCTTGGCCATAAGGCACCAAGGTACAACTCAAACAACTTGCGGTAATCCAACGGTTACCGTCTTAACCATCTTAATTAATCTTTAATTAAGTTATCTAGTCTTCATCATTAATTAACTAAGTCATCATTTGACGTTGGGGAAGATTGGGGTTAAAACCCCTGTTTAAGTCCTTAATCTCATATTCTGTCTAGAGGGTGAGCACGGTCGTGCTTAACCCCAGCATGGGCATGCTGCCACTTAAGTAGAGCACGGTCGTGCTTGCTTTTTTAGCACAGTCGTGCTCAGCTGCACGGCCGTGCTTACTGCGTGGCCATTTTCCAGAATTCAAACTGGGAGCACAGGCGTGCTGCTTGTTCAGCACGATAGTGCTCAATGCACGACAGTACTGTTCTGGGCAGAGTCTCAACACAGTTCCTTAACCAATTTTTAGGATGTTTAAACCTATTAATCTCTAACTCATTTTAGAACCTACTTTAACCAATTAAGGTTTTTAACATTTTAACCATCAACTCAACAGTTGTAGTATCAACTATGCAACCAACATAACATCAACAGCCAACATCGTAATAACAACGACAATCATCATACTATCATGTTCATATCAAGGCAACCAAGATAAATATTAACAACATGTCATGAACATGGAACACATACAAAAAACATACCAAAATAGCCAAGAACATACCATCACCAAACAATACAATTTAACGTGTTATTCATTTGTACACATAAAACAACATAGGGTTATTGGAACCCCTTTACTTTACACTAACCCCAAGCCTATGAATACACTATCCTTCTCCCCATACCTGGAATAGAGATCACGATTCAAAAGAGAGAAATAATATCCACTTGGGTCCTGTCTCACTAGCGCTTGTCTACAACCTCAAGAACGACAAAGAGACACTTTGGTTCAACTCTAAGATCAAAAAATTAAAAGGAAAAGGTCAAGAACTTGTAAGAAAGAACACAAGGGACAAGCTGCACGAATTTTACCTTTTCTAAAGTCCCAAACATCAAGCACAACGAACCCCTATTCGTAGCGATGTTCTTCTATCAAGAAGCAGTGAAGAACGGTGCAAGAACGGGTTCCCTAGAGAGAGTTTTAGGGAGAAAAACCATAAGGATTCAAAGAGGAAGGAGGGAGGAATTTTTATGAGTGTTGGGGACGTGTAAACTAGGTTTAGGTCGAGTCTAATGGTATATATGAGTTTGGGCCATAACAGGTTCCTTTTTCAGCCCAAACTGTATATAGTTCGGTATTTTGACCATAACTTGAGCTACAAGTTTATGATTGAGGCGTTCTTGGTGTCGTTAGAAAGCTCAGAGAAATATCTACAAATTAATATCAAATGATCGAATCCTAAATCGGACTCTAAGATAGTCAAAAGTTCGATGGAATTTTAACGACAGATTTGGTAGTTATTCCTAGATAGGATCCTTGGGAGATTATGATAAGATCTTAATATATAAACAAAAAGAGGATGATCCTATATTGATAAGGACTCAAATCTGATTGGTTGAGGGGCTAAAATCTAAGAATAACACTATCTCTATTTAAATACTAAATCACACGATATCTTATCATATCATTCTTAATTGCTTATTATTAATAAAATCACATATCATATATTAACATATAAAATCAAACATAAAGAGACACAATCTCATATTAATGCAAATAATCATATATTAATATACATATTATCATATGCAATAATATATACACACATATATAAATATCAAACGTATCAAATATATATATGCCAATACTAACACATATAAACATAAGGGTGAATCTTGAGGTGTTACATGGATCCTCAAAAGCTGATGTTCCCATAGCTGAGAGTTAAGGCCAGTAATCATTGGTTTGGCATTATGCATTTTGTCTTTTGTAACAAATCAAGGATATATTTGGATTGGGAAAGATGGATGCCACCACCAGCAGTAGGATGAACCTGAATGCCCAGAAAATAATGAAGAGGGCCAAGGTCTTTAAGAGGAAAAATGGTATTGGGAGTATGTATGAGAGATTGAATGGAATTGAAGGAGTCTCCAGTGATGATAATGTCATCAACATAAACAAGGATTAGAAGTGTGTGGCTAGCATTGGATTGAATGAACAAAGAGCAATATGATTTTGCAGACTTGAACCCCCATACTGAGAAGAGTGTGATGAAATTTAGCAAACCAAGCCCTTGGTGCCTGCTTAAGTCCATACAAAGCCTTATGCAATTTGCACACCAAAGAGCCATCTCCTTGAATGAAACTAAGGAGTTGAGTCATGTAGACTTCTTCTTGGAGGTCTCCATTGAGAAAAACATTGTTTATGTCTATTTGATGAAGAAGACCCTTTGGAGATAGCTAGAGAAAGAACTGTACGAATTGTAGCTGGCTTGACCACAGGACTAAAAGTTTCAAAATAGTCAAACCCCTCTTGTTGGTGAAAACCCTTGGCAACTAATCTTGCCTTATGTTTGTTAATGGTTCCATCTGCATTCCTTTTAAGTTTGAAGATCCACTTGCATCCAATAGGTTGCCTATTGGAGGGTAGAGGAACAAGAGTCCAAGTTTGATTCTGCATAAGGGCATTATACTCATGTTGCACAGTTGATTTCCATGGTGGAGAAGCCAAGGCAGTGGCTACTCTTGTTGGTTCTGATTCAGCTGTATTGATCTCAGCATTAAAAAGCTGTTTTGGTTTGACTATGTCGGCTTTGCCACGAGTCACCATCGGATGAGCATTCCGAACCTCAGTTTGAGCAGGAATTTCCTACACTGGGCTGGCAACAGAGGGTAAGTCTGAAGGTGTTGCAGCAGGGGAAGCATCCATGACCATATCAGTATGTGTGGTAGGTTCAGAAGTCTCAGGAATAGGTAATGTTGCAGGAGCAGTGTTATGAGGCACAGTAAAAGCAAGAGAATCATATTGAGTAATAATAGGGATAGAGGGAATAGGCAAAATAGGATTAGTACCAGTATTAGAAGAATTGGAAACATGCATAGAAAATTTGGAGTTAGTCTTGAAGGGAAAACAAAGTTCATCAAATTTAACATGTCTAGAGACATACACTTTGCCAGAATGTGACAGACATATATACCCTTTATGTTTAGTGCTATATCCAAGGAAAACAGATTGTTCAGACCTAAATTCTAGCTTATGCTTATTATAAGGCCTCAAATAAGGGTAGCAGGCAGAGCCAAATACCCTTAAGGCATGGTAATTTGCTGTTTGATGAAACATTGTTTCAAGAGGTGTACTATGCTGTAAAGTGGGTGTAGGCAGCCTGTTTATCAAGTAAGTGGCTGTTTGAAAAGCCTCACCCCAAAATTTAAGAGGCATATAAGCATTAGCAAGCATAGAAAGTCCCATATCAGCTATATGCCTGTGCTTTCTCCCAGCTGAACCATGTTGTTCATGAGTGTAAGGACAACTAAATCTGTGAATAATACCAAACTGATTTAGATAAGCAGTAAAAGGACTATAGTCTTTTCCTCCGTCTGATTGGGAAGTTTTAATAGTAAGACCTAATTGATTTTCTATCATAGTTTTAAAATGTATGAAAGAGGACAGGGCCTGAGATTTGTATTGTATAAGGTAAATCCATGTGAATTTGGAATATGCATCTATGAAATGTATGTAGTAACAACTACCATTGGTAGAAGGTATGGGAGCTGGTCCCCAAATATCTGAATATATGAGTTGTAAGGGTTGATCATACACAGTTAAAGAATCATGGAAAGGCTATTTATGGAATTTTCCCATACAACAGTATTCACAAACACCTTGCATATTATTCATTGAACGAGCAATATTACATTTATTCAATACAACAGAAACAAATTTTGAAGAAGCATGGCCTAACCTAGCATGCCAAGTAGAAAGAAAGGAACTTTTATTTGAATCACAGTTAAAAGAATGTAAAGCAGTGTTTATTTTCTTATTACATAGTTTTGCAATAGGTAAAACAGAATGGAAATTGCTAGAATTAGAAAGTGATTTGTGAATATGTATCTCATCAAAGGCATAGAGGCCATCTTTGAGCTTGCCTTCCAAGAGGACTTGGTTAGTTTCCTGTGAATTCACACAACACTTATCAGGATGAAATTCAAAAATTACTCTATTTTCCTTTGCAAATTGAGAAACACTTAACAAGTTCTTTGAAATATTAGGAACATGTAGAAGATTAGACAAGAATAAAGGATTAATAGAGTTCTTGGATGGAAAGAAGTATGATTTACCTATGTGGCGAATATTAGTAGAAGAACCATTAGCTACCTTAACCTTGCTGTCTCCATTATAGGGAATCTTGGTCATTAAATTTGAAGGATCAGGAGTCACATGGTTGGTTGCTCGGATCTTCTATGTTTTCCATTTGAGTAATCTTGGCAGAGGAATTATTGGACTGCTCATTGTTTGTTGAAGTGTATGACTCATCTTGATACTTTGGGTCGAATCTGTGGTAACACTGCAAGGCAGTGTGTCCATATTTGCAACACACCTGACACTTGGGTTTGTATCCACCTTGATCACCTTGTCTTCCTCCTTGATTGATGGATCTACCACGGCCTCTTTGGTTTCCATATTGAAAACGACCACCTCTATTGTTGAATCTTCCTCTTCCTCTAAAGCCTTGCTGAGATTGCAGATAATTTGCTTGCATGTTTTGCATTCCAATTGCTTGTAGTTCTTGTTGTTTATGTCTTTCCAGGAGATCTTCTTGAGCCATGAGTAAGGACTCTATCTCTTCTACTGTGTAGGGATCAGTTCTTGAGAGAACAGAGGTGACAAAAGGATCACAATCTGAGGGTAATCCATTCAAGATTGCTTCAATATGATCTTCGGTGCTAATAGGAGAGCCAACAGTTGCAAGAGTGTCAACAATTTTCTTTATGGATAGAAGAAAATCATTAACAGATCCCGACTTCTTGGCCTCTTTCAACTGAATCTTTAACTGACTGATTTTTGCTCTTGTTTGAGAAGCAAAAAAAACCTCAAGTTTCTTCCAGATTTGGAAAGAAAACTCACACCCTACCATTCTTGTATGTAGATTCTCTAACATTGATGCTAAGAGCCATGAAGCAAGTATCTGGTCTTGTTATTCCCAGTTGCTGTACTCATCACTGATCTTTCCTTTGGTGCGATCTTCTTCTGTGAGATACTGCTCAGGCTTCCCTCCATTGCCTTCGATGTGCTTCAGTAACTTGAACCCTTTGATGGTGAACATTGCTTGTTGTTTCCATGGAAGCAAATTTTCCTCATTCAATTTGATTGCAACAGGATTGGCAAAAGTTTGTGCCACAAATTTGGACCCAGATGCTTCACCCATTTCTGGAATGAAGCTCTGATACCATAAAGGTATCCGAGCACTATGATGAACAAAGAAAAGGAAAGGGCAATGAGGAACTATCTGAAATAATACTTTTCTGATTAACTTGATGAATTACAACAGTGACTCGTATAATAAATATATATATATAGAGAGAGAGTCCAGGATTGGAGGGAAATAGCTAAAACATCCTAACTGATTCAGTTATGCTAAGGTTGAAAGCTAATCAATCTAACAGCTATCTAACTGATACAATAACAGAATACATAATTAACTACTGATATTTAGCTTGTATCTTTACATGTACTATCTAAACCCGTTCTAAATACTTTTTAGGATCTATGCACCACTCCGCAAAGCTACACAAAAAATCATGTGTTTTGGCAGAAAACCAATCCCAGGAACACATTTTAATCCTATCTAAAGGTACATCATATCAACCTTACCCTATCCAAAAATAATAGCATTCCTCAATTCCCAAATGCACCACATGATGGAGTGCCATATCATGATCTAGAACCTGTTGGCCACTTTCCTATTGACTACCTGCGCGAAAAAAACAAAGAAAGGCAGCAGCTGCAGGCTTGTATCAAATGAGATTCCAACCCAAATTTGAAGTTGCAACCAGAGGTTACTAGTGAAAGGATAATGCAGGAAGAGGTGCTCTTCATTTTCCACTCCTTGGTCACAAAGCACATGATATATCATTGGATAGCTGTAGAATCTTCCTATGCAAAAGATTGGCTCTTATTAGTAATCTACCCAACAAAAGCTGCCAAGAAAAAGCAATGACCTTTAGTGGTGCCTTACTTTTCCAAATGGCTTTGAAAGCCTTCCCTTCAGATTGCTGCAGAATGCCAAACTGATTCAATCTTGACAAAAGAAGTAGGTAGGCCGATTTAACATTATAATCGCCAGATGAGTGTAAGATCCATCTCCAAGCCTCATCCCTCTGTTGTAATGTAATCACTGCCAGCATATTTTGAAATTCCAGCAATTGAGACTCTTCTCAAGCTAAGAAGTTTCTCCTCCACTTAAAATTCCATACCCATAACCCATTCTCCCACTATCCGAAGCATGCCACCGTGTCATTTTTCAATGAAGAGATGTTAGAGTCTTGGGAAGATCTCTTTTAGAGGATCAGAACCCAACCACCTGTCATGCCAAAAAGAGACTATGTCCCCCAAACCAATTATCTTCCAAAGGCCCTCCAACATCCAGTCATCAACACCATCACTCCCACCATCTATGTTACAAAGATCCTTCCACCAAACTGATAACTCTTACAAATAAGAGTTATTAGTATCCTTTTAACTTAATCATTGTTCTTGTTTGAGCAATTTTTGGAAAAAAAATTTAAGTTTTGCTTTGTTCAGTAAATATCTGTGCTTATCTGTTAAAATGCTGAAAAAGGTATGAATTATGAATTGTTATTGCTAAAGGTTGTTTGAGTTTTGAGCAGGTTTTAGAGGTGAAAATTGCTAAAGAAGTTGCTCTGGAATATTATGGAATGCTGCAGCTTCTAGGGAATAATTCACTACAAGACAAAAACATTTCCAGCTCAGCTAATATCCACTACAAGACAAAGAAGTCTGCTACGCTGTGCGAGAAAGGCATGAGAGAGAATACAATGCAGTAGCTGTGTGTACTTGGGAATTGGGTCAAGGATTATTTTATTATTTGAAATTTTGTAAAGCCCAAAAAGTGAGATATGAGAGAGAATGTAACCCTATTTTTGGAGAGCTAGTACAAATAGTGTGTAAGCCATGCTTTTAGGAAGGACTGTACTGTGCATAGCAGCTGTCAGCTCACCTTTGTCCTCTCTGTAATTAATCTACGTTTTATGCTTAATCTTTCTTTTATTATGTTTAATTTTGTCTTTAAGCTCATTATGAGCTAATTTCTCTTAGCTAGGATTCTATGAATTTGTAATTAACATTAATGGGTAATTCAATCCAAATGATGTTATTCATTTTATTCTTCTCTGCTTGAATGTTTATTTTAGTTTGGACTGATCAACTAAGCTAAGATACTAGCTAATTGAGTTTGGAAAAACTGAGTTAGTGGAATTGATTAGAAGATAAAGATAGAACAATTAATTGGAAAATTAGTTGTGTTAAATGGGCTAGAAACAACCTTTAAGTCTTTAAGTAGCTGGACATGCTTATCTGACAACTGAGGGAAATTAATTTGAACTTAGGAATAAGAAGCTTTTAATGAACTCAGTTCTTACTGTTGGAAAGCAAATTTCATTTCCTAGACTAAATGATGTAGCATCCTGAAGCATGAATTACCCTGAAGTTAAGATTACAAAGGATTAGATTCCTAGCTGTTCCCATCTCTGTTTTAACAACCCATATTTATTGCTCTTGTTACTTCCGTGCACTTACAATTACTGTTCTGAACTTAATCGCTTCCTTTTCCTTATTGTTGAAACTCCTTTTATTTTTATTAAGCTAAGTAGAAAAGGTTAAAACTATAATTTATTTTCAACTCATTAAAATCCTCGTGGGAACGATCTTTTACTCACTCTTTATTACTTGTTTGACTGTGTACACTTGCACACCTTTTATAAACCAACAAGTTTTTGGCGCTGTTGACGGGGATTGACAATGGTGTTGAATATTTAAATTCTTTTGTTAACTTTGTCTATTTAGTTAGTACTGAAAACTGTGTGCACTTTGCTTAGCAACAGGTTTACATATGCATGCGCAGCAAGGGTACAGCCGAATTCCAAATAGACTTGGAGATAGAGAAAACAACAAATAAGCTAAGGAAGAGATCTAAAAAGCAAAGAGCTAGAGATCAACACTCTGACTTAGGATTCGTGGCTCACATTCTGGGAAATGAGGATGAAGATCAGCCTGGGATGATTGAAATGCCAAATGATAGGGATAGGTCCATCAAGGAATATGCTGTCTTTGATCCCCAAACCATGAGCACTGGGATTGCGAGACCAGAAATAACTACCCCGCAGTTTGAGTTCAAACCAATGATATTTCAAATGCTTCAAACTGTTGGGCTGTTCAATGGTGCCCCTACTAAAGATCCACACTTACATCTGAGGCAATTTCTGGAAGTGGCCAACAATTTCTAGATTCCCGGAGTAAGTTATGATACTTTCAAGTTAAGTCTCTTTCCTTATTCTTTGAGGGACAGAGCTAACACTTGGTTGAACTCCTTGGAATCCAATTCCATTACTTCATGGAATGGCCTAGCCGAAAAGTTCTTGACTAAGTACTTTCCTCCTACTAAAAATTCAAGAATGAGGAGTGATATAACTTCATTCAGGCAAAATGATGATGACTCATTGTATGACTCGTGGGAGAGGTTCAAGGAGCTTTTGAGAAGATGTCATCATCATAGCATCCTTGTATGTATTCAAATGGAGACCTTCTACAATGGACTGCAACCTCCTTCAAGATTGATGTTGGATGCTTCATCTGGTGGTACATTCTTGACAAAATCATACAATGAAGCTTATGCATTGATTGAAAGCATAGCTGCCAACAGCTATCAATGGCCAACTGTGAGTGCCAATTCTGCTAAAACCCCTACTGGATTGTTTGAAGTGAAGGAAGCAATTGCCCTATCTGTTCAGCTTGCCTCCGTCACTAAAATGCTGAAAAATCTGACTGCTACTAACGTCAGTAAGGAACCTGCTACGGCTGAACCTGTGGTGGCTCAATTGAGTTCTACTTCATGTGTTTCCTGTGCAAGGGAGCATCTATTTGAAGAGTGTCCAAACAACCGAGTATCAGTGAATTATGTGGGAAATAGAGGGAACCATGCATTGAATTCCTCAGCTGGAAATTTCAACTATGGGAATTACAACAACACATTGAATTCCTCAGCTGGAAATGCTCCACAACAACACCAACAACAGGGACAGAACAACCAACAGCAGCAGAATCAAGCCCCTGCAAGGGAATCATCTTTGGAAGCTATGTTGAAAGCTTTCATGACTGAAACTAAGTCTCGGATTCAGAATCAAGGAGCTGTTGTAAGAAATTTGGAGAACCAAGTAGGTCAGTTGGCCACTGCATTAGCTAACAGACCTGCTGGCACCTTATCCACGTCCACAGAGTCTCCATCATCCTCAAATGATAAAGGGAAGGAGTAGGTTAAAGCAATTAACTTAAGAAGTGGCAAAGAGCTATAGGATGCTATAACACTTAAGCAGACAACAACAAAGCAGACTGACACAGTTGAGACAGAACAGGAAATCCCTGAGGTAAATCCAACAGCTGCAGAACCAGTGCAGGAAATTCCTAGTCAGAAGGAGACCAAGCTAATTCCAGAAAGGCCACCTCCTCCATTTCCACAAAGGTTGAAGAAAGCAGCTCAAGAGAAACAGTTTAACAAATTTATGGAAATTCTGAAGCAGTTGCACATCAACATACCTTTGGTTGAAGCTCTACAGCAAATGCCTAACTATACCAAATTCATGAAAGATATCCTTACCAAGAGAATGAGATTAGGATAATTTGAAACAGTGGCAATGACAAAGGAGTGCAGCCAACTTCTACAAAACAAAGTTCCTCAGTAAATGAAAGATCCAGGCAATTTTATAATTCCTTGCTCTATAGGGAATACTCACTGTGGGAAAGCTCTGTGTGATCTTAGAGCTACAATTAATTTGATCATATGTTCATTTTCAAGCAATTGAAAATTGGTGAAGCAAGGCCCACCACTGTGACTTTACAGCTTGCTGATAGATCCATTGCTTACCCAGAAGGAAAGATTGAAGATGTCTTAATCAAAGTGGACAAGTTTGTGTTTCCAGTGGACTTTATTATCCTTGACTTTGAGGCTGATAAGGAAGTCCCAATCATCCTTGGAAGACCCTTTTTGGCAACTGGAAGAACATTGATAGATGTGCAGAACAGAGAGCTTACTATGAGGGTAAATGACCATCAAGTAACTTTCAATGTCTTCAATGCATTGCAATATCCTGATGAAGATATGGAAAGTTGTTCTGTTATTACTAGTATTGAATCTCTGGTGCAAGAGCAATTGCTAGCATCAGAGCGAGGCTTAAAGCAGGAGTTTGAAATGTGTGATGAAACGGATTCCAGAATTGAAGAGATGAGGCTGCTAGTTGAAGAGAAGGTTGCACAAAGATCTTGGATCAGAAAATATGAACCTCTAGAATTAATTGCAGATATGTTGAAGGAGAATGTTCCCTCTATTGAAAGACCTCCCACCCTTGAATTAAAACAACTACCTTCTTATCTGAAATATGCCTATCTCGGAGAACAGGAAACTCTTCCAATCATAATTTCTTCCTTCCTTACTTTTGAGCAAGAAGATAATCTCATTTCACTTTTGAAGAGGTACAAGAAGGCTATTGGATGGCAAATGACAGACATTAGAGGAATCGGTCCTAGCCTCTGTATGCACAGGATTCTTTTAGAAGAAAATGCCAAGAATTCCATTGAAGGTCAAAGAAGGCTGAATCCAATAATGAAAGAAGTGGTAAAGAAAGAGATCATCAAATGGCTTGAGGCAGGAATCATTTACCCCATTTCGGATAGTGTGTGGGTTAGCCCTGTACAATGTGTTCCAAAGAAAGGAGGAGTCACTGTGGTGAAGAATGACAAGAATGAACTTATTCCCACAAGGACAGTCACGGGGTGGATGATATGCATGTATTATAGAAAGTTGAACAAGGCCACAAGGAAGGATCACTTCCCACTACCATTCATGATCAGATGCTTGATAGGTTGTTGTTGAGTCACCGGCAAGTGTACCGGGTCGTCGCAAGTAATAAAACACGGTAAGAATCTACCGAGGTCGAACACAAGGATTGGGCTACCAATTCGACTAATTTCGCGAGAAGTCCGATGCGTTTGGTCAAGTAACAGAAAGTGGTTGAGATTTGAGAGAAAAGAGGATCGCAAGCAAATCACAATTCAAATAAAGATATGGTATTGAAATCTGGAATTAAAAGCATCTAAGGTCTCAAATCCACCTACCCAATCATGCATAGTACCCAAGTGATGATAATCTCCTCCCTAGGTTCAATTTTAATGTCAACCGGGACCCCCAAATTCTCCTAAATTCACTGTCGTGCTCAATAGGACGTATTCGACGATTTGAGTTAATTACTTACTAGGTCTCATAACCCTAATCTCGAATTCTATTAATTCTTGTTCCCTATAGGTTGCACCGATCTCCTATTCACTCTCGTGCAATACTCGACCGATGATCCCAATTCAAGTTCTAAAACGCAAATCGCCGCTCGGCCTCAACACGTTTAACTAGTCGATCACGCAAGCATATGATCAACACAATGAAAGCAGAACTGGAAAACAATAATTGAAGTAAAGGAGAGAGAGATACATCACATGAACACTATACCGCCATGGGTGGCTTCATCGATCCCTTAGACAAGGGGATTAGTTCCTCATGTCAGTAATCACGACAAACGTACAATCGGAATTCATCATAACTCTAAGTAAAGAAAGGAGAAGAGGGAGACGCAGCCCCAGAATAAGGAATCTAAAAGATCTACAATCTGTTCTGATCCAAGAAGTCCTCCAAATCTGTTTTGCACTGCCTTATTTATAGGGAGGCCACGCGTCACGGTCGTGACGGCTTCTATTTCTGGCACGTTTGTGGAATCCAGACCCTCGCGACGCAAGCCTTCAGATTTCAGCCCGTGATGTGAATCACAGCTACGCCGTGATGGTCTCTGACTTGTGTGGGTTTTAGGTCACGGCCGTGATGTGCATCACGGCTAGGCCGTGATGGTCTCTGTCTTCCAGGGTCTTCAGACTCTCGCGGGGCGAGCTTCTTCTCGCGTGGCGAAACTTCAAACCTTAAGCTGTCACGGCCGTGACCTTCATCACGGCTGGGTCGTGATGGTCTCTGACTTCCAGGTCTTTATGATTCGCGAGGCGAGCAGCCTGTTCGCGGGGCGAGCCAGAGTGATGACTGTTGCTGCTTTATCTGATGTTCAGGCTTGCGAGGCGATCATCCACTCGCGAGGCGAGACCTCCAAAAGTGCTTTTTCCACTGCTTCTTGACTTTCCTTGACTCTCAGAGCTTTACTTATTGACCTGAAACAACAAAAGCAAACAAAAGCGTAATTCTATTCAAAATAACCTAAAAACTACACAAAATACACAAAACGAGTCAAAGTCTAACTTAGGAACAAAACAAGGCTAAATTTGGGCGAAAATGAGACTAAACTCGACTATTTAGCACGTAAACCACCGTCTTACTAGTTATAAAACTAGATAAGGCAGAGGCTTATCAAAACACCCCAAACTTAAACCTTGCTTGTCCCCAAGCAAGCTAAAACTCAAAAAGGACTCAAGACTTGGCAAGCCTAAAGGATCTAATCAATTTCGCACAAATTTCACGCAATCTGAACAAACAGTTTTTCTTCAATGATTCCCCCTTTTTACATCAATGTAATCCCCACATTCATTTACTTTAAACAATTGAGAACTTATCATTCATGCAATCATTAATCTAAGTTGAGGATCAAAGCTACACACACAAAGGAAGATCACCTATTTCAAACAATTGCCTTCCTCACAAGGGCTTTTAGTATTTCACTCATTCGCTCAAGTTTGTCTAGGCTATCAACTTTTCCCTCAATTTCACATATCAAGAGCACTTCCCATGAATTTGATTTTCATCTCAAAAATGGTTCCCACGAAAATATGCATGCAACATCAGAAGGTCTTTTAAAGGTTGAAATGGGGCCTGGCTGAGGGTAGGATATTCAAGGATACTCGGCTTAAGTCCCTAGGAACTAAGAGCATGAGCATTTGACACATATTCCACTCAGATTCCTTTTTCCATTTTTCTTTTTGCCTCGGGTGACTACAGACTTTTCCTTGCCATTTTTTCTGCTTTGCCCCTTTTCCTTTTGGCAATTTTTTTTTCTTTTTTTTTTCTTTTTGCCTTGGGTTTCAACCTTTATTTTTTTTATTTTTTTCCTTTTCTCAACCCAGAATTACATATCAACCTTGTAGCCACCCCAAACTTAGTTTCTTACAACTCTTCTTTCACTAAGCTTCCATGCTCTCCTAATCCTAAGATTTGGTTAACATGGTTTTTTCCAGATTTTGGCTTATAATTTAGGGTCATAAAGAAACAATAGGCTAATTAGGCTCAATGTGGCTAACTAGGGAACATGCATTAGGGATGGTTCATTTTAGGCCAAGTAGTTATTCAAAGAAAATCGCCTAAATCATTTGATGCAACACATAATCATGCAACCCATGAAGAGATTCAAGCAAATTCGAGAAAGTGCAACTTAAAAGTGATTTCACACAATCAAAAAGAGAGTTGGAGGCTCAAATCCTCACCTGGACATTTTGCAAATTGTTTGACCGAGATACAATTCCTAGTGTGTGTGCACCCTCTCACCCCAAACTTATCATAAATCAAGCAATCACAATAAAATTCTCAAAGTTCAGTTTTCAATTTTTCAAGTGGGGATCAACTTTTCTACTATCAGAACCTAGGGGGAAAAATCATCAATGGTCAAAATAATTCATGCAATCAATCTATGCTCAATTTAATTAAAATCCAACAAACTTGCCGACACGACATTCATACAAAAACTCTTGATCTTCTCAAATTATTCAAGAGTGACAAACAAAAACAAAAACAAAACAAAACAAAAGTTAGGAGAAGAGAGGGATACCTAGCTTGGGTTGCCTCCCAAGTAGCGCTTGTTTAACGTCCCGAGCCTGACTCAAGTCACCCCAGAGGGTTAATCCAGAAGAAGCACTTGCTTGCCATTTGGGATCGATTCCCCATGATAATGCTTTAGCCTGTGCCCGTTCACCTTGAAGTTGCCAGAGGCCCCTTTTAGTTCCACTGCCCCGTGTGGGAAGACTTGTAGGATCTTGAATGGTCCCGACCACCTTGATTTCAGCTTCCCAGGAAAGAGCCTCAACCTTGAATTATACAGAAGTACCATTAGTCCGGGCTCAAACCTTCTAGGCAAGATGTGCTTGTCATGCCATGCCTTAGTCCGCTCCTTGTAGATTCTTGCATTTTCATAAGCTTGCATGCGGATCTCTGACAACTCATTCAAGTCCAAAAGCCTCTTCTCACCGGCCTTCGCCAAGTCAAAGTTGAGCTCTCGAATTGCCCAATAAGATTTCTCTTCCAACTCCACCGGTAGGTGGCATGCCTTTCCGAACACCAAATTGTAGGGAGACCTTCCAATTGGAGTCTTGAAGGCGGTCCTATAAGCCCATAAAGCATCATCCAATTTCCTTGACCAATCCTTCCGTGAGGAGTTGACGGTTTTCTCGAGAATGCGCTTCAACTCACGGTTGGATACCTCCGCTTGCCCATTTTGTCGGGGATGATAGGGAGTAGAGACTTTGTGCTTGACCCCATACTTCTCAAGAAGCTTGTGCATTTGATTGTTGCAGAAGTGGGATCCCCCATCACTGATCAACACTCTTGGGACCCCAAACCTCGAGAAGATGTTGCGCCTCAGAAATTCCATGACTACCCGCGCATCATCTGTGGTTGTTGGGATTGCCTCTACCCATTTCGACACGTAGTCCACAGCCACCAAAATGTATTGGTAAGAGAAAGAGGGTGGGAATGGTCCCATGAAATCTATCCCCCACACATCAAAGAGCTCTACTTCGAGCATGCAATTCAAGGGGAGTTCATGCCGCTTAGAAATGTTGCCAACCCTTTGGCAACGATCACAGTTTTCAGCAAAGGTGTAGGCATCCTTGAAGAGCGTCGGCCAATAGAAACCGCTTTGGAGGATCTTTTCTGCGGTCTTCTTTCCCCCATAATGCCCACCGTAATCCGAGCTATGACAATGCCACAACATGCTTCCGATTTGGTCATGGGGAATGCACCTCCTGAGGATCCCATCCGAGCATTGCTTGAAAAGATAGGGGTCCTCCCACACATAATATTTTGCATCCGAGAAGAACTTCTTCCTCTGTTGATTAGTCCAACCTTGCGGAACCACATTTGAAGACTTGAAGTTGGCCATGTCCGCGAACCAAGGAGGAGAATTCTCAATAAGTGCAAACAGCTTTTCATCAGGAAACTCTTCCTTGATGTCTAACAATTCCTCCTCGGTGTCGGGATTGACCAACCTAGATAAGTGGTCCGCCACCCCATTGTCGGATCCCTCTTCTGTCCTTAATCTCGAGATCAAATTCCTGCAAAAGAAGAATCCACCGAATTAACCTAGGTTTGGCCTCTTGTTTTGTCATCAAGTGTTTTATGGCCGCATGATCAGTGAAAACAACAATCTTAGACC
Organism: Sophora flavescens; assembly: GCA_030762895.1. Taxonomy (NCBI): domain Eukaryota; kingdom Viridiplantae; phylum Streptophyta; class Magnoliopsida; order Fabales; family Fabaceae; genus Sophora; species Sophora flavescens. Next base: position 22,338,578 of record CM061066.1, read on the forward strand.
CCACGACGTAGGATCTAAACTTATCCAAAGCAAACACCACAGCAAGTAGTTCTTTTTCAGTGGTGGAATAATTAGCTTGTGCCTCATTCAAAACTTTACTGGCATAATAAATGACATGAGCTAATTTTTCCACCCTCTGCCCCAAAACAGCCCCCACCGTATAATCACTAGCATCACACATGATTTCAAATGGCAAATTCCAATTAGGTGCAGTGATTATGGGTGCGGTGACAAGCATATTTTTCAAAATAGTGAAGGCATTTAAACAAGAATCATTAAAATCAAAGGATACATCCTTCACAAGAAGGTCGCAAAGCGGCCTTGCGATTTTGGAGAAGTCTTTGACGAATCTCCGGTAGAACCCGGCATGCCCCAAAAAACTCCTCACCCCCTTTACATTGGTTGGTGGGGGCAGCTTCTCAATCAACTCAATCTTTGCCTTATCAACCTCAATCCCCCTTTGGGAGATTTTGTGCCCCAAGACTATACCTTCCTTGACCATGAAGTGGCATTTCTCCCAATTGAGCACAAGGTTAGTCTCTTGGCACCTTTTAAGCACCAAAGTCAAGTTCTTCAGGAAGTTGTCAAATGAGGTCCCAAAGACCGAGAAGTCATCCATGAACACCTCAATACATCTCTCCACCATGTCCGAGAAAATAGAGAGCATGCACCTTTGGAAAGTAGCGGGAGCGTTGCACAATCCAAAGGGCATCCTCCTGTAGGCAAAGACTCCATAGGGACAAGTGAAGGCCATCTTCTCTTGGTCTTGAGGATCCACCACAATCGATTATAGCCGGAGTAACCATCCAAGAAGCAATAGTACTCATATCCAGGCTAACCTTTCAAGCATTTGATCAATGAAGGGAGAGGGAAGTGATCCTTTCTTGTTGCTTCATTTAGTTTTCTGTAGTCGATACAAACTCTCCACCCCGTGATGGTCCTTGCTGGGATCAATTCATTGTTTTCATTGACCACCACGGTTGTTCCACCTTTCTTTGGGAACACATGGATTGGACTGACCCAATTGCTATCCGAGATTGGGTAGATGATTCCGGCATCTAAAAGCTTAATCACTTCCTTACGCACGGCTTCTTTCATGATGGGATTTAGCCGTCTTTGTGGTTGAACCACCGGCTTATAACCATCCTCCATCAGGATTTTATGCATGCATAGGGAAGGGCTTATACCTTTTAGGTCCGAAATCTTCCACCCAATGGCGGATTTGTGTTCCCTAAGAACTCTCAACAGCTTCTCCTCTTCATCCTTTTTCAAGGCATTGCTAATGATCACCGGATGTTGTCCCTTCTCCCCCAAGAATGCATACCTTAAGTGAGTTGGGAGTTGCTTCAACTCCGGTGTCTTGCCATCTTCCTCATTTCCTTCCTTGTTGAGCTTCTCCTTTGCACATCCATCCCTTGGGAGACTCGGTAAGGCTTCCATATGTTTCAAGCATTCAAGATAGTCCTCATCCCCCAAGGGGTCTTCTTCCTCACTATCATCATCATGGGATTTTACCAACACTTGTGCAGGTGAAGAACCATGGGCTTCTCTAGTGGTCTTTTCCTTGACAATACTACCCACCACATCCACCCGATACACTTCTGACTTCTCCGCAGGGTGCTTCATTGCTTCAAAGACATTGAAGACTACATTCTCATCTTGCACGCGGAGGGTGAGCTTCCCTTGTTGCACATCAATCAAAGCACGCCCTGTGGCCAAGAAGGGCCTTCCCAATATGAGAGGGATCTCGGCGTCTTCATCCATATCAAGCACCACAAAATCTTGGAAATATGAATTTGTCCACCTTCACTAGCAAGTCTTCGACAACCCCATAAGGGTATTTGATAGAGCGATCGGCTAGTTGGAGCGACATCCGTGTATCCTTGGCTTCCTTGATCCCCAACTTCTTCATCATAGAGAGGGGCATCAAGTTGATGCTTGCCCCTAGATCACACAACGCCTTCCCTATATTCATCTCCCCAATAGTGCAAGGTATCGAAAAGGAACCGGGATCCTTCAACTTTGGAGAGTTTTCTCGAAGGATGGCACTACACTCCTCGGTCAAAGCAACCGTTTCCTCATCCACTATTTTCCGCTTCTTGGAGAGAAGCTCCTTCATAAATCGGGCATAAGACGGCATTTGTTCCAGGGCTTCCGCAAATGGAATGTTGATCTGAAGTTTGCGGAAGACATCAAGGAATTTATCGAACTGTTTATCCCGGAAGGGGCTTCTTCAATCTTTCAGGGTAGGGTACCTTCATGTAGGACGGGAGGTCCTTGGGCTCTACCCACTTCTTTCTACTGAACTCTTCATCTACAAGCTTTAACCTCCCCTCCTTGCTCCGTGCCTTACCTCTTGCTAACTCCTCTTCTTTCTCAAGGTTGTTCTTCCTCAACATGTGGTGGGTTCGAGATCTCAACTTCCGGAGAACTAAGTGCACCCTGTTAGATTCCAAAGCACTCTACCGCTTCTAGTGGTTACTGCATTGCACTCGGCTCTTAGGGTTGTTCTCGGTATCACCCGGGAGAGTGCCGGGAGACGCTCATTTAATTGCTTCGCGAGCTGTGCTATTTGTGTCTCAAGATTCTGAATTGCTGACCCTGTATGAGTCGCCAACTTGTCAATGGCAGTGTTCGTGTTAATTGACAATTTCTCCACTGTTGCACTCATCTTCTCAAGAGCCAGCTCCCACGGTTGTCTTCCACTATCTGTTATTTGCACTTGATTAGTCCCTGGAGAACCCTGCTGAGTATTTCGCTGCTGAATTCCAATGTTCGGCCTCAGACCCTGTTGAGGTTGTTGCCAATTCTGTTGAGGATGTTGCTGCCCGGATAGACCACCACTAGCATTACTCCAAGCGAAACCCGGATGGTCTCTCCTCATATACCCCCTATTCTGATTCTGACTGTAGTCATTCTGTCTATTCCTCTGACAGTTGTTCTGGGGCACAGTGTCATAGAAGTTGTGGCATGAGTCCACATGTTCTTGGGAGAAATTCAGCGGACAACTCCGAGTGTCATGATCTCCATTACAATTGTCACAACCCGGAGGCATCCCCTCATGTATCACATTAACCTTTTTGTTTCCCGACAAAGCCTCATTCTGCATCTTCAACAATCTGTTTTGCTCGAGAATGGCTTCCATTGTCGCTGAACTGATTCCACTTGAGGTTTCTCTACCGCGGTTGTAATCATTATATGACATCTTCTCCAATAATGCCCATCCATCCTCAGCCGATAAATAGGAGAAAGAGCCGCCAGCTGCGGCATCACAATTCATCTGATAGCGTCCCCTTAACCCGTTAAAGAAATGCTGAACTTTGGAGACCGGGTCAAAGAACGCTGAAGGGCATCTTCTCAATAACCCATTGTACCTCTCCCAAGCTTCATTATAGGTTTCATCTTCTGTCTGCCTGAAAGATGTAACGGCTATTCTTGCTTGTGCCGCTTTCTGAGGAGGAAAATATTTGGTTAGGAACTTTTGTGCCATTTGCTCCCAAGTTCTGATGTTGTTCCTATCCAAGCTGTCAACCCAATCGCGAGCGACATCCCTAAGAGAGAGATGGAAAAGCCGCAAGCGAAACTCATCTTGAGAGACTCCTCTTGTCTTCTGCAAGTCACAAGCTTCAAGGAAGCGAGTGATGTGTCTATGGGGGTCCTGTTTGCCACTCCCATCAAACTGATTCTCACGGATCTGGAATGTGACACATGCTTCCACTCTGAAGGAGTCTGTATTCAGGTTGCCCCTCACAATAGAAGAGTCACAATCTCCCAAGCTGGGTAGATCGTACTCTAAGAGAGGCTTGTAATGAGGAGGATGAGGGTTTTCTTCGGCCATGTCCTCAAGATTAATCGCTTCAAGCCTCTTTCTTTCTCTAACTTCCTTCCTTAAGCGCTTCTCAGTCTTGGTGATCTCCGAATCAAATAGCAAGTCCTCTTGTGAAAGGGTACCTCGCATACAAAAACACGGCAAGACCAAGTGGAATCAAAGAAGTAGAGAGAAATAATAAACAAATAACAGAAAAATAAAAATAAAAGCCGCTTAACCAAATAATCAAATTTCCTAAAAATTAGGAAAATTGGTGTGCCAATCCCCGGTAACGGCGCCAAAAACTTGTTGAGTCACCGGCAAGTGTACCGGGTCGTCGCAAGTAATAAAACACGGTAAGAATCTACCGAGGTCGAACACAAGGATTGGGCTACCAATTCGACTAATTTCGCGAGAAGTCCGATGCGTTTGGTCAAGTAACAGAAAGTGGTTGAGATTTGAGAGAAAAGAGGATCGCAAGCAAATCACAATTCAAATAAAGATATGGTATTGAAATCTGGAATTAAAAGCATCTAAGGTCTCAAATCCACCTACCCAATCATGCATAGTACCCAAGTGATGATAATCTCCTCCCTAGGTTCAATTTTAATGTCAACCGGGACCCCCAAATTCTCCTAAATTCACTGTCGTGCTCAATAGGACGTATTCGACGATTTGAGTTAATTACTTACTAGGTCTCATAACCCTAATATCGAATTCTATTAATTCTTGTTCCCTATAGGTTGCACCGATCTCCTATTCACTCTCGTGCAATACTCGACCGATGATCCCAATTCAAGTTCTAAAACGCGAATCGCCGCTCGGCCTCAACACGTTTAACTAGTCGATCACGCAAGCATATGATCAACACAATGAAAGCAGAACTGGAAAACAATAATTGAATTATAGGAGAGAGAGATACATCACATGAACACTATACCGCCATGGGTGGCTTCATCGATCCCTTAGACAAGGGGATTAGTTCCTCATGTCCGTAATCACGACAAACGTACAATCAGAATTCATCATAACTCTAAGTAAAGAAAGGAGAAGAGGGAGACGCAGCCCCAGAATAAGGAATCTAAAAGATCTACAATCTGTTCTGATCCAAAAAGTCCTCCAAATCTGTTCTGCACTGCCTTATTTATAGGGAGGCCACGCGTCACGGCCGTGATGGTCATCACGGCTAGGCCGTGACGGCACCTCGCTTTCGGCACGTTTGTGGAATCCAGACCCTCGCGACGCGAAGGGTGTCTCGCGACGCGAGCCTTCGATTTCAGCCCCGTGAAGTGAATCACGGCTACGCCGTGATGGTCTCTGACTTGTGTGGGTTTTAGGTCACGGCCGTGATGTGCATCACGGCTAGGCCGTGATGTCTCTTGTCTTCCAGGGTCTCAGACTCTCGCGGGGCGAGCTTCTTCTCGCGTGGCGAAACTTCAAACCTTAAGTCGTCACGATCGTGACCTTCATCACTACCGGGCCGTGATGGTCTCGACTTCCGTGTCTTTATGATTCGCGAGGCGAGCAGCACGTTCACGGGGCGAGCCGAGTGATGACTTATTCTTTGCTTTATCCGATGTTCAGGCTTGCGAGGCGAGCATCCACTCGCGAGGCGAGACCTCCAAAAGTGCTTTTTCCACTGCTTCTTGACTTTCCTTGACTCTCAGAGCTTCACTTATTGACCTGAAACAACAAAAGCAAACAAAAGCGTAATTCTATTCAAAATAACCTAAAAACTACACAAAATACACAAAACGAGTCAAAGTCTAACTTAGGAACAAAACAAGGCTAAATTTGGGCGAAAACGAGACTGAACTCGACTATTTAGCACGTAAACCACCGTCTTACTAGTTATAAAACTAGATAAGGCAGAGGCTTATCAGTTGTCAAGGAGAGAATTTTATTGCTTCCTAGATGGCTATTTAGGCTACAATCAGATAGCAGTGGCACCAGAAGATCAGCAGAAGACCACCTTCACTTGTCCATATGGTACATTTGCATTCAGAAGAATGCCTTTTGGGCTCTGCAATGCTCCAACAATTTTCCAGAGATGCATGATGGCTATCTTTTCAGATTTCATTGAGAAAACTATGGAGATTTTCATGGATGATTTTTCAGTCTTTGGAGATTCATTCATGGGATGCTTAAACAACTTAGAGCAGGATCACCCAGATGATGTGAACACAAAGGTGGACCTATGCTACCAAATGCTATAGCATAGTTTGAAGTAGTAATAACTTTTTTGGGAATTTTTCACAGAGCAACATCTGTGGATACAAAGGACCCTTGGAATCAACAAGCTGAGACAAGGCAATTATCCTCCCATGTTCCCTGAGGCCATTTTTGAGCCATTCCAGTACTCCCCCCTGAACCCAAGAAACAAACCGAACCTGCAAAGGGAACTGCACCTGCTAACCGTCCTGCACCAGAACAAGACCCTGAAATCCCTAATGTGAATCCTACTGCTAGTGAGCACTTAGTGAACAACAATGAGGTCAGCTCTGAATGGAGTCCTCCAGCACCTAAAAGAGACCCTACCCCAGCTCCAGCCCAACCTAGTGGCATTGACAAAGGCAAGAAGAAGATGACTGAAGTTGAACTTGCAGCCCCTCCTCCACCCAAGAAGGGAAGAATCAAGCACACAACTTCTCCCATGATTAGGAAAACAAGGGCTGAAAGGGAAGCTGAAAAGGCTAATGCTGAGACCAATGAAGATTCTAAGGAAGATATGCCTCTTAGACAAAAAATGGAGACCCTCAAATCTTCCAATATTGCAAAATCTCAAACCCAAACTAGTGGAGAGGAGGTTGTGGAGGTAGCAGGAGATGTAAGCCCTGAGATGGTCATTACCAAAGAAGTGCCAGCAACAAGCAAGCCTACCATGCAACAAATGACTAGAGGTGGCAAGACCAGGAGCAGTACAAGAATGGCTCAGCCTTGAGCAGGAAGAAACACCCACAGTGCTACAGCATGCTGCAGCATCAGATGACCAGGACCCTTTTCAATCTCTCTTTAGTTTTAATGTTTTTAGTTTGTTGTTAGAAGTAGTTGCTTGTTTTTGTTTGTGTAGTTAGTTTGAGGTGTGTCTGCCCCCACTCTTTTGAAGTTGACACAGGGAAACACAAGAAGGAGGGTTGAATTGTGTTTCTTAACAGATTTTCGAAAAAGGATTTTCTCAAACCTTTTACAAGCAAAACAATAAGAACAACACACAAACAGGAAAACGCTTTTGAAGAGATAATAAACTCAGATTCAGAACCCCACAGTTAGTATAAAAAAAACTGTAAAAGATAAGGGTTTAGAAGATTCACGCAAGTGTTTTATCCTAGTTCACTCTCTTCCAACCAAGAGTTACATCCAGTCCCTTCTACCTGAAGGTTTTTCTCCACTATAATCCAATAGCTTTACAAGTATTCAACACCTCTTCAGGCTACAAGTATTCTTTCTCTACCAATCCTCTTCAGGCTCTAACTCTATCACATATTTAAAGATTGATCTTCTTAACTCACTAAGTGTGAGAGTATGACAGTTTAAGATCACTTGAATATTACAACAATATTCAAACTAATAAATTACAGACTTTTGCTTTTGAAAGAATAAAAGAATAAAAGCTTGTCTACTTAAGAATTGTATTGGCAGAAGTTAGGCTCACAAAATTTATTTCAGGCAAGAGTTCTTGTCTTCAGTATCTGAGGTCTTCTACTTATATAGTGACCTTCTTCTCTTGTAATTCTTCAACGGTTACTTTGAATTTGTATCTGTTTAGACTTTAGCATTAAATGCTTGGATCTGTTGAGACTGATAATTTGATATGCTTCACTGAGAAGTGCTTTTGTGTCTAAATCTTCTTCAACAGTCTTCAAATTGTATCCGTTTAGACTGTAGCATTAAATGCTTGGATCCGTTGAGACTGATAATTTGATATGCTTCACTGAGAAGTGCTTTTGTGTCTAGATCTTCCTCAACAGTCATCAAATTGTGTCCGTTTAGACTGTAGCATTAAATGCTTGGATCCGTTGAGACTGATAACTTGATATGCTTTGACTTACCATCTTTGTACTTGACTTGATCTTTACAACAATGTATTTTAACAGAGTACAAAGGTTTATGGTTTCGATGGTGCGAAGTTCCTTTTATCCAAGAGATAAAGATTTTATACAAAAGAAGCATCAAGGTAAAAGACATATATTCTTTGAATTAAATAAGCAAGCATTTGAAATAAATTCAACGTGGTCCAGATTGCATTAAATCATACATTCAAGGTAGCAAACATATAGAACATATATAGCCGTCTACTTAGTTTAAAGAACGCATCTATACAAGATTTTAATTTTGCTCGTCCACTAATGTGGCAGAAGCGCTCATCCACTAAAGTGGTAGAAACGCTCGTCTACTAATGTGATAGAAGCGCTCGTCTACTAATGTGGTAGAAGCGCACGACCAACACACAAGTGATTGAAACAAACATCCAGCACTGTAGTGTTTGAAGCAAACATCCAGCCCTGTAGTGTTTGAAACAAACATCCAGCACTATAGAGATTGAAGTGCACGTCCAAAACGCAAGAGATAGAAACTTGCATCCACTAAAGTGACAGAAGCCCTCGTCTGCCCAAGTCTTTGGACTTGCTAAGTTCTTAGAGAACCTCCATCCAGTGACGTGGCACTGTGGACGTCTACTGAATTTTAGTTTAGGCACTATGAACGTATACTTGAGTTTCAAGGATAGCCCTCGTCTGCTGACGTGGCTCTGTGGACGTCTACTGAATTTTAGTTTAGACACTATGGACGTATACTTGAGTTACTAGGATTGCCCTCATCTACTGATGTGGCTCTGTGGACGTCTACTTCCAAGTATTTGGACTTGCTATACCTAACAAGGTATTTAGGTATTCATTTATAGCCTCGTCTACTAAGGAAAACCGGTCTACTTGTCATTTAAAATATAAACAGTTTAAATAACCTTTGGATGGGTAATTCTTTGCATGAGTCCAAGCATTGTATACCTTATATTATTTTGAATATTCCTGCATAAACTGAACTCACTTGTTAGATCTCAACTAATACTTTGACAAGCAAATTTAATCCTTTTGTTAGCATCAAAACTTTAGAGATTAAATAAACCATAACCACTTTGGTTCCAACAATCTCCCCCTTTTTGATGATGACAAAAACCAATTAAATTTGAGTGAGCAAAGTCTAAGAGAGCTACAGAGCTCCCCCTAAGACAAAACATTTGAACTTAAAGAGTAAAACAGATAAGCAGCAGCATATAACGGTTTTAACATATCAGATCAGTCATATTGAAAACACAATATCAAAGTTAACTATTTTAACAGAGCTTATAAGTCCAAACACAGATAGCAAAACAGATCATATTAAGCACAAGTATGCAGCAAAATAGTATGCATGTGAAAACAGATATGTATAACCAAAGACTGAAAATTTAATTTCTATATCCTTTCTCCCCTTTTTTTGTCATCAGACAAAAAGGAAACAGGAGTGGACCATCACTGACAATATAAAGGAATAAAAGAAGGCTAAGAAGAGGGTGGAGGTGGTGAAGGAGGGTTTTGGTTTGGTGGAGGTGGATGAGGGTGAATTGGAAGATTGTAACTCTGTTGAAAACTTTTCACAATGCTCATCATCTGGTTGATCATTACATTCGTTGGAGCCAGAGATTCTACAACTTGCTCTCTCACTTGTTCCTTGACCTCAACCTTTACTCTCTCTTCTATAATTTTTCAATTGTCTCTTCAAAGTTTGGAGGCAGTGAGGGCCTTGAACTTTCAGCACTGTCTTGAGCATGTGCTTGGCTTGGAATAGTGTCTAGAGCTTTGGAAGTTTGAGGGTGCTCATTAGGATGAATGACAGTCAGAGCCATTGGTCTAGGAACAGACTCAGTAACTTCTTCAACCTCAGCAACTGGTTGAACAAAGTCAACATCCATAGCAGGTCTTCGATTATTATTTCCTCATCAGTGTGCTCTGAAGGTGGAGATGGTGGTGGTGATGAAGCAAAGGTGAGTGCAGGAGGAGGCAGCTCTTTAGCCCAGTGGACATGGTTGATGAGTGTGATTTCACCTCATTTTCCATGTACATTTCGGCATGCATTTGCATATAGTTAGGCCAATTTAGTGTTGATTTTGTATAGTTTTTCCTTTGGAACGGATGAGGCGGTGTCTTGGTGTTGTTTTGCAGGATTTAATGGAAAAATGCCCAGAAATTAGCCTTGATGGAGCTTGGATGAAAAAGAGCCTGAAAAGATAAGAAATTGAGCCAAGCAGAATTCTGGTGATTCGCCCCGCGAGCCTGGATTCGCCCCGCGACCCTGAAAGCTGACTGTTGGAGAAAATGCTAGCCTTTCTGGTTCGCCTCGCGAACCCATGTCTCGCCTCACGAGTCTGCAAACAGAAGCCATCACGCCCAGGCCCTGATGCTCCTCACGGGCGTATTGAAGAAAAACCTTTCGGTCTCGCGTCGCGAAGAAACTCTCGCCTCACGAGAGATCAATTCTCTGAAGCAGATTTTTAATATTCGCCTCGCGAGACATGTCTCGCCTCGCGAATGCGCGCAGCACTGATTGGTATAAGTTGCTGTTCTAGGGCAGAAAAGGGAGAGCTTTTGGTGGAGAGAGCACTTGGGGACTTGGAGGCTGCGGCTGAGATAGGGTTCCAGCCCTAGAAAGGGAGATTTCCTTGCTCTGGGAATGGAGGAAGCTTGTCTATGAGTGTTCTCCATCCCTTTTCTCATTCTATTTTGTATTTCCTTTTATCATGAGTAGTTAAATCCCCATTGTTGGGGTTAGATGTAGCTTTTCTGAACTTGTTGTATTTGATTTGGTGTTTTAATGAAAGTCTCTATTTCTTTATGAGTGTGTGATTCTGTGCTTAATGCTTTCCTTGGATTAGCTACCCATAGGAATGATATGTTGCTTTGATAGATGACTGGAAGGTTGGTGTTAAGGCATGCTCATGAATCATATGCCAAGTAGTTCAAGAATCTAGGAATAGGTGTTGAATGCTTGCAATCTTATAAGTCTTGACTTAATGCAAAATCTCAGGTTAATCCACCTAAGGAATTAGGGTTTAATTTGGGGTTTTAGGCTCAATGCACCTAAGGAATTAGGCTTGAGTATTTTAGAAAAGGCTTGATTGTCATAATTGAATTAGGACTTGTGTTGATAACCATTTCATTGCAATTAAGGGAGGATTAGTGTAGTCTAACCCTAACAATCTTAGCCACATCTCTGTTTGCCTTCCAAGTGTTCGATATAATTCCCAAAAGACCAAAAATATTGTTTTGCTTTCTTTATTTTCTGTTTTAATCTCTCATACTTTATTTTAGTCTAAATAGTTGTTAAGTTTGTGAATTGGTAATTGACAACCAATCCCTGTGGATACGATAACCGGTCTTACCACCGTATTACTTGATTGCGACGAGGTGCACTTGCCTTTATATCTTAAAAAATCACGCATCAAGTTTTTGGCGCCGTTGCCGGGGATTGGTTTTGTCAATATCATTAGTAACAAATGAGACAACTAGTTTAGACATTTTTTTTTATTTCCTGTGTATATTTGATATTTTTCTGTATATATTTGATCTTTTTGTTTTGAGTTCTGTTTTGTAAGGTGGACAAAAGTAATGGAAAATTTTTATTATCCACCTGATAAGGAAGCTTCCAGTCATGTTTTGGAGGACAACTTGTGGTGGGATGGCGATATAAATTTGGGAGAATTCTTCGAGGAGTTTTCTCTATCTCATAACATCCCATCACGAGTCGATCCTATGACTGGTGAGCTTATATATATATATATACTGAGGAGGATTGGGAAACCTTTTGTTCTTATTTACCACCTCCACCACCATGTATGATTCCCATAGAGCCACATGAAGTGGAAGTTGAGAAAAATCTGGTTATGGGAATGGACCAAATTGAAAACGAAGTGGTGGTGGTTAGCGAATCACAACAAGAGGAATTACCTTCCACAAATCCTTGGGAAACAACAAGTGAGAAGGCGGTGCATTTGGAAAGCAATCCCTCCACCATGCATGTTGAGCAGTCTGATTTTACTACATTAAATAATTATGTTGGCCTGCATGCATGTGTGGATACTTGTAAGTTAGCCCCTTCCACTTGTATGTCACACTTCCTCTTGTTAATTCCACTTGACCCGAGAGGAAGTGAGTTTATAATTTTAAAGGTCAATGGAATTTCCACCCAATGGCTGGGTGGAATTGAAAATAAAGTTATTTTACTGTTACAATCACCATCCCAATTTCCACTTGATCCGGGAGGAGGATCCAGGTGATGCTTTTCAATAAGTCAAGCTAGTGACATTAAAGAAGCGCTTATTGGGAGGCAACCCAATTTTTCTTTTCCTTTTCTTTTTTTTCCTTTTTGTTTAGTTAGAATTGATTTTTGATTTCAAACTCTTGAATAATTTGAGAAGCTCAAGAGTTTTCTTTTACTAATAAAATTTCCAAGTGATTTCAGGGAAAGAAGGAAGGAAGGGAGAGCAAGAAGACAAGGAGAAGAGCAAAATGGGCAAAGAAAAAGCAAAGTCAGCACCCGCTACCGCCTCGGTAAGCCGTTCCAATTTTTGTTTTATTTTATTTTTCTTCTCTCCTCTCCAACTTGATTGTTTACATTGGGGACAATGTAAATCTTTAAGCTTGGGGTAGGGGTAATCTTTTTGCTTGCATTGTAAATATTGCATTCATATAGGCTTAAGTTTGCATGATCGCATGATTCGGTTACCCTTGCCTAGATTGAGCTTATGATTTTGAGAGCTAAGTGCCAATTTTTCAATTTTTCAATTGTCTCTTCAAAGTTTGGAGGCAGTGAGGGCCTTGAACTTTCAGCACTGTCTTGAGCATGTGCTTGGCTTGGAATAGTGTCTAGAGCTTTGGAAGTTTGAGGGTGCTCATTAGGATGAATGACAGTCAGAGCCATTGGTCTAGGAACAGACTCAGTAACTTCTTCAACCTCAGCAACTGGTTGAACAAAGTCAACATCCATAGCAGGTCTTCGATTATTATTTCCTCATCAGTGTGCTCTGAAGGTGGAGATGGTGGTGGTGATGAAGCAAAGGTGAGTGCAGGAGGAGGCAGCTCTTTAGCCCAGTGGACATGGTCTTCTTCATAGACAAGACTGATGACAGGAATCCAAAGAGTGTCCTTGTAAATGAAGAATATGGCATTTGAGAGTCCACATTTGCCTCCAACTTTAGGAATTCTTCTCTTCTCTTAATCACTCAGAACAGAAGAAGAAGCTTCCTTAGCACAGTCCAGCATGTGATTTGCCCAAATGGCAAAAGCAGAATCTTGATCAATGTCTTCAACTGGCTGTGACAACCAGAAATTAATCATATTTTGATCATAAAGTTCAACAGTATCAGGATTGATAAAGCAGGAACTGTCTTCTAGTTTCTTTGCAGTGCTCCTCTGCTTCTTCAGATCCTTGTCTTAGTTCAGATCTATCATCGGTAATCTTGGAGCAATCATATAGGGCTTGACACCAATCTTTGTCTTCTTCTTAGTGTGAAACAGCCAAGTTGGAGGGACAAAGTTTGCAGCCCTGACATATCTTGGTAATTCAAACTCATTCTACAGGAAGGCATACATGAGGTGGTCCACAAGACTCACAGCTCTGTCATAAATACTTGGATGTCTGAAAGTCTCCCAAGAAGTTTCTCTGTCCAGAATGAATTCAGGTCTTCCTTCTGTTCTTAACCTTTTATGGATGATTGATGGAGCATTTGCTTTGCAATGGTCAGTTTCCTACACAGGTATGATGTGCCTGTTGACACCATCTGTGAAAGGTTTGAAAGGAGGGGATTTGATGAGGTTTGGGTAGATTTTTCTAGGTGGGAATTTTGTAGTGGAAGGTGAGTAAGGGCAGGTCCAATGTGGCTGTGCAGAGTGGATGGAAGAGGATTGTTGTGGTTTGGCACATATGGAATGGTTATGCATTCTGGGTATTGTATGGACTCAGGTTCATACTCATATTCTGGTAAAGGATAGAAAGGTCTGGTTGAAACAGGTTCATGTTCATGTTTGATTTTCATCAATTCTTCTGTTTTGGCCATGGCAGCAGCAGCATAAGTACTGAGATTCATATTGGCTATGTTCATCTTGCTAAAATCAGCAGCAGACATTCCCTTCTCAGGTAGAATCCTTGCTTGTTCTTCAAGGGACTTAGCAGCAAGAGAGTCATAGATTCCCTGAGACTTGAAAGTCTTAGATAGAAGATGACAATAAGGGATTGCAGAGAGCTTCTTCTTGTGAATAGTAACATCCCTGAATCTTCCATACAAAATTCTGGGCAGGTTGATTTTAGTCTCTGTGATTAGATGGCAGAGACAAAACTTGTCCAGAGCTGACGAGTTGTCCTTCGACCCAGTCTTGTGCAACACCACCTTGTTCAGTAATTGATAAAGAATGTGAACATGATCCTTCATCTCCACTGACTTCCAGAAATGATTTCTTACCGTGTCTTCTCTCATTAGGAAGGTAGCTATTACTTCATAACCACCAAGGTCTGTCTCCCATGAAATAGTGAAAACCACTCCTTCTTGAGGGCAGTTGATAGCATCGGAGATGGTCTTTTCACAGACCACTATTATCCTTTTTCCGAGAACTTCAGCAGAAATCTCAAACATTGAAACTTGAAGGTTTCCCCAGAACTCCCTAATCAGGTTATGCTAGTTAGAGACTTTCTCCACGAAAAGTCATCCCCAGCCAGCAGCATTAACATTGTTTACATCCAAGTTGTATTCTTACATAATCCCAAAGTTGAAATGATGTTCAGAAGCAAGGTTCAACTTGTCCGCATTGAAACCACCAGAAGAGGAAGCCATTGTTGAAGGTTTGAGAGCTAGGATTTGGAAGCAAGAAAACAGAGTACACTCGAGGGTTCAAAAGAGAATATTGTGAAAGGTTTTTCAGAGGGAAAGAGTATTACTTAAAAAGGTTTCAAATTTGAAGAGATTTCCCAAAGAAATTAATGAAAATGTGTGAGAAAAGGAATAATGAATACTGATGCAGCGTAGGTTTATGAAACCATAAAAAGCTATTGATGGGATTGATGGAAATAACTGACTCAGCATAAGGATATTATTAAATATGTCTTGGAAATAAATTAATGTCAATATAACAATAGATAGCATAGACGAGTCTGATAAAACCATGCAAACAATCAATATATGCAATACTCACTGGACGCGCATGCAATATGTATTGGACGCACTCATGCAATAGACGCAAGCATTGGTCGCATAGTTAATCCACACAAATCATATTAAGATGTTTTCTAATAAATATTCATCTATCCTACCTCTATATACCTTTTGGTCTACCTTCTTATCTTTGTCATCTTTGTTCAGTATGGACGTCGGATGCATAGGGGTATTCATTGATTTGTAATCATCCATCTTAAACTTCTTTAGAAGTCCATTGTATATTTAGTCTGGTGGATGTACAACTCGTCCACTATTTGCTTCACTTGAAGTCCAAGAAAGAACTTGAGTTCTCCCAACATACTAATTTCAAACTCTTTTTGCATAAGCTTAGAGAATTCTTTACATAGAGATTCATTAGTAGTACCAAAGATTATGTCATCAACATATATTTGAACAACAATAAAACTTGGTTTATTGGATTTTCTAAATAAGGATGTATCAACCTTTCCTCTACTAAATCCATTGTCCATTAAGAATGAACTTAACCTTTCATACCAAGCTCTAAGAGCTTGTTTAAGACCATATAAAGCTTTCTTTAGCTTATATACATGTTCACGTTGGGTTTCACTTTCAAAACCCGGAGGTTGCATAACATATACTTCCTCACTAATAACACCATTTAGAAAGGCACTTTTTATATCCATTTGATATAACATTATATTATGATGTGCAAGCAAATGATAATAAGATGCGAATAGCCTCTAATCTAGTAACTGATGCAAAAGTTTCAGTATAATCTGTACCTTCTTCTTGAGAATAACCTTGTGCTACAAGTCTCGCTTTATTTCTTACTACCTTACCATTTTCATCAAGTTTGTTTCTGTACACCCATTTGGTTCCAATAACTGATTTATCTTATGGTAAAGGCACAATAGTCCACACTTTGCTTCTTTCAAGTTGGTTCAGTTCTTCCTGCATTGCAAGAATCCAGCCCTCGTCCAATAGAGCCTCGTCTACTTCTTTTGGTTCTAACTCAGACTAAGACAGATTCTTCGAATGTAGATCTGGTTCTTAGCTTATCATTAGGATTCCCAATGATTTGATCTTGTGGATGATAATTCCTGAAGTACCAAGATCTCTGAACAATTTCTTGTTGAATGTCGTCCACTTGAACATCAGGTTTGACTTTTGCTTAAATTTCAGAGTCCTTGAGATTCAAATATGCAATAGCTTCATCAAGCTCCACTCCAGTGATCTTCCCTTTCTGATTACCTCTAAAGGTAACCCAGTCACCATCCCTATGTTTAAGGTCTTGGAACATACACCCTTCTCCCGTCATGTGACGTGAGCAACCACTGTCCAAATACCAGGATGTGTGTTTCTTTCCTGTTGTTAAGCAAGTCTGCAACAGGTACAATCTTATCTCTGGGTACCCAAATTGACTTGGGTCCTTTCTTGTTAGTAGTCACTGAACTAGCATGTTTAATATGCTTATAATGTATGCATCTAGATGTTATATGACCACTTTTTCCACACACTTTACAGTAAGTGTTGGACGAGCATAGTTTAGTTTTTACATGTTGTGTTTGAGCTTTTGAGGTTCTATTATGCACATATGGTTTTGACTTTTTATAAGATGCTTCATGCTTTTATTTATCATTATCAAGGCCAGACTTATCATGTGGTGACCTAGAGTAACTTCAAATTAAACTAAGCTTATCTGAGCCACCTACAAATTTAGACAGAGTGTCTGTCAGATATGTTATATTTTGTTTCAGTTTTGCAACTTCACAGGAGACAGTTGACTCACACTTGAGTTTGTCAGTTAGACTGACATTCTCTGATTTCAGTTTGTTATTTTCATTTACAAGACTTATTTTCTCCATGCAAACACTATCAAATTCTTTAGATAGTTTCGAAAATTTCTTTTCAAGACTTCTATATTCATGAGACAGAATTGATGAATTATGCAATAATTCATCAAAAGAATCTTGAAGAATGGAAGGGTTAGAATCCATTACCTTAGCATCAGTGTATTCACTTTCTGATGATGTACCAGCCATGAGACAGATATTTGCCTCTTCCTCTGCTTCATTTTCTTCATCAGATGAAGACAAGTCCAGATCCTTAGAGTCTGATTTTTCTTTGATGAACTTTTTGTTGAACTTCTTCCTTCTGAAGCCACCTTTCTTTCTCCATATATGTTGAATCTTTCTGGAGATGAAAGACAGATCATCCTCCTCAGATCCTTCATCACTGTTAGAGGAGTCTGCTTCATCAGATGATTCCTCAGCTTTAAGAACTTTGGAAGAGCTAGCCTTCTTTGCCTTTAAGGCAATAGATTTTCCTTTTCTGGAACTTTCTTCTTCGTTGAGCTCAAGCTCATGAACTTTTAAAGATCCAAGAAGTTCCTCCAAAGTGAGAGTATTGAGGTTCTTTGCTTCTTGAATAGCAGTGACCTTAGGTCTCCACTGTTTATATAAGCTCCTCAAAAATTTTCTGACATGATCTCTATTTTCATAGGTTTTTCCAAGAGATCTAAGATTGTTGGTGATAGTTTGGAATCTTCCAAACATTTGATCTATAGTTTCATGCTCAACCATTTTAAATAACTCATACTGATGAACCAGCATGCTTATTTTTTACTCCTTAACTTGGGATGACCCTTCATGAGCTAGGGCAAAAGTATCCCATATTTCCTTAGCAGTGTTACAGATGTGGACTTTATCATGCTCATATCTGGTGATAGCACACATCAAATAGTGCTTAGCTTTCAGATTGAGTTGATGTTGATTTTTCTGCTCTTGAGTCCATTGAACTCTAGAAATAGCAGCTCCAGCATCACCTCTTGGCTCAGTGTAGCCAGTTTCAATCAGCTCCCAGATGTCCACGTTTTGTGCATCAAGAAAAGCCATCATTCTCTTTTTCCAGTACTCATAATCACTACCATCAAAGAGAGGAGGTCTGTTGATTGCATGTCCTTCTGTATCCATGCTTGTTGGATCGTACTCCCTCAGCACTTGCTAGATGCTCAACCCTTTCGAGACTGAGCTTTGATACCAACTAAAGTTTACATAGGGAAACACAAGAAGGAGGGGTTGAATTGTGTTTCTTAACAGATTTTTGAAAAAGTCTTTTCTCAAATCTTTTACAAGCAAAACAATAAGAACAACACACAAACAGGAAAACGCTTTTGAAGAGATAATAAGCTCAGATTCAGAACTTCACAGTTAGTATAAACAAAACCTGTAAAAGATAAGGGTTTAGAAGATTCATGCAAGTGTTTTATCCTGGTTCACTCTCTTCCAACCAAGAGTTACATCCAGTCCCTTCTACCTAAAGGTTTTTCTCCACTATAATCCAATAGTTTTACAAGTATTCAACACCTCTTCAGGCTACAAGTATTCTTTCTCTACCAAGCCTCTTCAGGCTCTAACTCTATCACAGAGATTTAAATATTGATCTTCTTAACTCACTAAGTGTGAGAGTATGACAGTTTAAGATCACTTGAATATTACAACAATATTCAAACTAATGAATAACAGACTTTTGCTTTTGAAAAAATGAAAGAATAAGAGCTTGTCTACTTAAGAATTGTATTGGCATAAGTTAGGCTCGCAAAAGTTATTTCAAGCAAGAGTTCTTGTCTTCAGTATCTGAGGTCTTCTACTTATATAGTGACCTTCTTCTCTTGTAATTCTTCAACGGTTACTTTGAATTTGTATCTGTTTAGACTTTAGCATTAAATGCTTGGATCCATTGAGATTGGATATGCTTCACTGAGAAGTGCTTTTGTGTCTAGATGTTCTTCAACAGTCTTCAAATTGTATCCGTTTAGACTATAGCATTAAATGCTTGGATTCGTTGAGACTGATAATTTGATATGCTTCACTGAGAAGTGCTTTTGTGTCTAGATCTTCTTCAACAGTCTTCAAATTGTATCCGTTTAGACTGTAGCATTAAATGCTTTGATCCATTGAGACTGATAACTTGATATGCTTTCTGACTTACCATCTTTGTACTTGACATGACCTTTACAACAATGTATTTTGACAGAGTACAAAGGTTTATGGTTTCGATGGTCCGAAGTTCCTTTTATCCAAGAGATAAATATTTTATACAAAAGAAGCATCAAGGTAAAAGACATATATTGTTTGAATTAAATAAGCAAGCATTTGAAATAAATTCAACGTGGTCCAAATTACATTAAATCATATATTCAAGGTAGCAAACATATAGAACATATATAGCCGTCTACTTAGTTTTAAGAACGCATCTATACAAGATTTTAATTCTTCTCGTCCACTAATGTGGCAGAAGCGCTCGTCCACTAATGTGGTAGAAACGCTCGTCTACTAATGTGATAGAAGCGCTCGTCTACTAATGTGGTAGAAGCGCACGTCCAACACACAAGTGATTGAGACAAACATCCAGCACTGTAGTGTTTGAATCAAACGTCCAACACTATAGTGTTTGAAGCAAATGTCCAGCACTGTAGAGATTGAAGCGCACGTCCAAAACGCAAGAGATAGAAACTTGCGTCCACTAAAGTGACAGAAGCCCTCGCCTGCCCAAGTCTTTGGACTTGCTAAGTCCTTAGAGAACCTACGTCCAGTGACATGGCACTATGGACGTCTACTGAATTTTAGTTTAGGCACTATGGACGTATACTTGAGTTACAAGGATAGCCCTCGTCTGCTGACGTGGCTCTGTGGACATCTACTGAATTTTAGTTTAGACACTATGGACATCTACTGAATTTTAGTTTAGACACTATGGACGTATACTTGAATTACAAGGATAGCCCTCGTCTGCTGACATGGCTCTGTGGACGTCTACTTTCAAGTCTTTGGACTTGCTATACCTAACAAGTTATTTAGGTATTCATTTATAGCGTCGTCTACTAAGTAAAACCAGTCTACTTGTCATTTAAAATATAAACAGTTTAAATAACTTTTGGATGGGTAATTATTTGCATGAGTCCAAGCATTGTATACCTTATATTATTTTGAATATTCCTGCATAAACTGAACTCACTTGTTAGATCTCAACTAACACTTTGCCAAGCAAATTTAATCCTTTTGTTAGCATCAAAACTTTATAGATTAAATAAACCATAACCACTTTGGTTCCAACATCTTTCAAAAAGAGTTGTAATTAATGGAAAGTGGGGGCCTTTTTGAATGAAAAAATTAGATGAATGAATGAATAATTTGACTGTCCATGTGCATCTGATGAAGACCCTTTGTTTGTGTGTGCTTTAATGCATGTAAAAGATATTAATACCTCAAAATAATCCTTTCTCCCCACAAAATCCCTAGCTTAAAATGGACTTAGAAGAAGGACTTCATTCAAAGTCACCAATCAATTGGGGGAATTGGGTTGTAAAGACCCTTATCCAAGGAAGAGAGGGTGAGGCCTGAATTAGATTGCAACCTAAGTTTGGGGGTGAGTGAGGCTGAATGTGGTGTTGTAGAACTCTACAACATCAATCAAGTGAGCCTTTGGGCTTCAACAGATTCTTTCATCATGCATTTCTTTAATATATTTTCTCTGCAGAACTTGTCTTATTTCTATGATTAATTGCATATTTCATTGTTGCAAACAAAATAGCTTGAGGCATTTTTGTTGTTTTTTTTAACTACTGAAATTTAAAAGGCCAACCCTCAAGTATTACCCCTGTGAACCCCTTTGAGCCTAAGACTTTCTTGTTGGTGTTAAGCCACATTACAAGCTCAAATTCCCTAAAAAACAATGTGCTAGTCTGTTTAGGTGGAGTTTAAAATTGTTTCAAAGTTGTCATCTGCAGGGGGGGGGGGCACCTATGCAATAAAAAGAAGTAAAGTGCATATCATCAAAGGAACAATGTGAAAATTGAAAAGCTGCAGAAAAACTGCAAAATATGTTTGTACTGAAGTTGCTGCCTTTCCTCCTAATTTATTCAACAAAAAAAAAACAGAATTAAAATTAATAAAGTTTTCCCCCTTGTCACTAGAAATGTGGGCAAGAATACATGAATGTCTAATTTTGGGGTGGGTGATTTGGACAAGAGATCTTGAACTCCACCTAAGTTAGCTACTGTCCCAAAAAAAAATTCACACCTAAACCTTAGCCCCATTAAAACCCATTAAAGTCCTCTTGCTGTGTGTAATTTGTGTTTGTGCTTTTGATTGATAGAAATTTGTCAAGCATGTGATAGAGTTACATGTGAATGATGATTGAGTGAAACACCAAGAAAGAATATAAAGTAGAGTGAATAGAATGATATAATAAATCCAATAATGTTTTAAGTCCCTGTTCTTAGAAAGATAATCTGGTGAACCTTCACCCTTGTATCCAAAGGATAATTGGAAAATGCACCTAAGACTCTGTTGAGAGGTGGTTTGGTTGGAGTTTCCTTGTTAAAACTGAGTTGAGAGCTTAGGGAGAACACACACTATGGAAAGTAATTGAGAAGGGGGTATTTTGTGTTGAGCATTTTCTGAAAAATGCATTTGAGGACTGCCATGGATTTTGCTTATAATGTTCTGATTTTGTTTGACTAGTGCTTGTGGAATGTCATTACTTGAGGACAAGCAATGGTTCAAGTTTGGGGGGTGTGATAACTCTTAGAAATAAGAGTTATTACTATCCTTTTAACTTAATCATTGTTCTTGTTTGAGCAATTTTTGGAAAAGAAATTTAAGTTTTGCTTTGTTTAATAAATATCTGTGCTGATCTGTTAAAATGCTGAAAAAGCTATGAATACTGAATTGCTATTGTTGAAGGTTGTTTGAGTTTTGAGCAGGTTTTAGAGGTGAAAATTGCTGAAGGAGTTACTCTGGAATGTTATGGAATGCTGCGGCTTCTAGGGAATAATTCACTACAAGACAAAAACATTTCTAGCTTAGCTAATATCCACCACAAGACAAAGAAGTCTGCTACGCCATGCGAGAAAGGCATGAGAGAGAATACAATGCAGTAGCTGTGTGTACTTGGGAATTGGGCCAAGGATTATTTTATTATTTTGTAAATCCCAAAAAGTGAGGCATGAGAGATAATGTAACCCTATTTTTGGGGAGCTAGTACAAATAGTGTGTACGCCTTGCTTTTAGGAAGGACCGTATTGTGCAAAGCAGCCATCGGCTCACCTTTGTCCTTTCTGTAATTAATCTACGTTTTATGCTTAGTCTTTCTTTTATTATGTTTACTTTTGTCTTTAAGCTCATTATGAGCTAATTTCTCTTAGCTAGGATTCTATGAATTTTTAATTAACACTGATGGGTAATTCAATGCAAATGATGTTATTCATTTTCTTCTCTGCTTGAATGTTTATTTTAGTTTGGACTGATCAACTAAGCTAATATACTAGCTAATTGAGTTTGGAAAAACTGAGTTAGTGGAATTGATTAGAAGATAAAGATAGAACAATTAATTGGAAATTAGTTGTGTTGAATGAGCTAGGAATAGCCTTCAAGTCTTTAAGTAGCTGGACGTGCTTATCTGACAACTGAGGGAAATTAATTTGAACTTAGGAGTAAAAAGCTTTTAATGAACTCGGTTCTTACTACTGGAAAGCAAATTTCATTTCCTGGACTAAATGATGTAGCATCCTGAAGCATGAAATACCCCGAAGTTAAGATTACAAAGGATTAGAACCCTAGCTGTTCCCATCTCTGTTTTAACAACCCACATTTTTTGCTCTTATTACTTTCGTGCACTTACAATTACTGTTCTGAACTTAATCACTTCCTTTTCCTTATTGTTGAAACTCCTTTTATTTTTATTAAGCTAAGTAGAAAAGATTAAAACTAGAATTTATTTTCAACTTATTAAAATCCTCGTGGGAACGATCTTTTACTCACTCATTATTACTTGTTTGATTGTGTACACTTGCACACCTTTTTATAAACCAACACAAACTGTGCTCCTCCAGAAGCTACCCGCCTCGAACAGATTTGTAGTCATACCAATCCGAGTTCCATATTTTGCTTTCAGGACCCTTGCCCATAGAGCTTCTTTGTCCACTAATAACCGCTACCTCCATTTCCCAAGAAGTCTTGCACATTAAGAACACTAAGTCCTTCACCCCTAAACCTCCTTTATGTTTCGGGCAACAAACCTTTGACCATTTTACCCAAGGGATTTTTCGCCCCTCAACTGTGCCTCCCCAAAGAAACTTCCTCTGAATACCTACTAATTACTTCCTGACCATGACTGGCAGCTTCATGTATGACAAGCAGTAAATCGGTATACTGTTTAATACCGAGTTAAGTAGCACCAGTCTACCTCCAAAGGATAGAAATTTGTTCTTCCATGATCCCAGTCTCTTCAACGAAGAATCTACCATAGGCTGCCAAGTAGAAGATAGTCTTGGATTGGCCCCCACAGGGAAACCCAGGTAACGGAAAGGTACTCTGCCCACCCTGTAATTCAAAAAAAAGCCCCAACTTCAAGGAATTGGTCACTTACATTTACCCCCATGACACTGCTTTAATTTTGAGAAAGTGGATGTTTAAACCTGAAGAGAGCTCAAAGAATCTCAGAATTGTCTTCATAGCCCAAATATTATCGTGATAAGCTTCACCAATGAGTAGTGTGTCGTCTGCATACTGCAGATGTGAAATTCTAACACACGGATCTCCCACTTCCATTCCTTGAAACCTGCCGAGAGATACTGAGTTCCGAATGAGTCCACTCAATCCTTCCACAACAAGCAAAAAGAGAAAATGTGCAAGCGGATGTCGCTTTAGCCCTCTTTTGATGTTCACATCCGTCGTCGGCCTCCCATTGACCAAAACTGACAAGTTCCCGGAGAAGACACAGGCTCGGATCCAAGATATCCACTTGGGAGCAAAACCAAATCTACCTAGCATGTAATCCAAGAACGCCTAACTCATCAAATCGTACGCTTTTTCAAAGTCAGCTTTGAAAATTAAGCATCTCTTCCCTTTCTTTTTTGTCCAATCAACCACCTCGTTGACAACCACAACCCCATCCGCTAAATGCCTATTTTTTAGGAACGCTGATTGGTTATTCAAAATTAGAGAGGTCATCACCATCCCCAAACGAGTAGCCAGTACCTTTGCCACTAATTTATAGGGCCATCCAATCAAAGAGATTGGCCTGTAGTCACTGATAATCCGTCGGCTTATCATGTTTTATCTATTATTTTAAAGTGGATTTAATCAATTAAGTTGAGTTGAATACTTGATTTAACCCAAAATTAGACTTTGTTTTCCTATTTTAGTTATTTTAGAGTGGAATTTAATTGATTTTCTCAAGATTTTCTTATTTTTATTTTTAGGAAAGGACAAAGAAGAAGGATTGCAACTAAATTGAAGATTGCCAAGTGAGCGAGGGCCCACATGATGGATTTGAATCCAAATCAATTTGGATTTGAATTATGATGATTAAAAGATAATTCAATTGACTTTGAGAGAAGTAAAATTGGATTTGGATAATAATTGCCTATCACAACCAGGGTTTTGAAAATCGGACCGGACCGGCCGGTCCGACCGGTCCGACCGGGAACCGAGACCATGGTCGGTCCGGTCAGTAGGAAAAACCGGTCATGCATTGAACCGGTGCAAAAACCGGAAAACCGGTTCAAAACCGGTCATAACCGGTAGTGAACCGGCCTGAACCGGTTTTCTTTAAAAAAAAAAAATTAGTATAAAAGGATTTGGATCATCCTAGCCAAAACCCAATTCTTTTGTTTTCTAACATATGTGGGCTGGTTGTAGATTTTGGGTTGGTTTTCCCTATGAAGATGATTTTAACATATATCTTTATATTTATTTAGTTTAATTTCAAAATAATAAAAATTGTGCTTAATAATTTTAGTTGTTATGTTGTTTTTTTGTTTAATATTGTTATAAATATTATATTAAAAATTAAAATAATATTATTTAATTATAACCGGTTCAACCTCGGTTGGACCATTGAACCTCGAACCGCTGCCTTCACCGGTTCGATGACCGGTCCGGTTTTGTAAACCTTGGTTTCAGCTTGCACCAACAGTTTTTTTTCAAATTGTTTGGCAAAAAACCTCACCACTTCATTTTTCACACCAACCACATCTGAAACCCAACCACTTTCCCCTTTCAGAGCAGAAATATGATTAGCGAATCTTCTAGATTTGATACTAGCATGAAAAAATTTTGAGTTAGCATCTCCCTTAGTTAGCCAACGGATCCTAGACCTTCGATGGGCTAGACTTGATTTATTCCTAAGTAATTCTGAAAGCTGTACCCATGCACTTTTCCTCATGACTGCCTCTTCTTCCCCTAAACCCGTTTCATCATTTAGCAAATCCAGCTGCGAGATTTTAGTTATAAGCCCCTGAATTCTATTATCCATATCCCCAAAAACCTGAGAGCTCCATCTTTTAAGCACTCGATTTCATGACTTCAATTTGTGGTGAATGACAAAACCTCTCAAGACAATCGGGCAATAATCCGATATGTCTTTGTTGAGTGCCCATTGTGAGACCTCTCCCCACTTCTCCAACCAGCTCTCAGATAACAGAAATCGGTCCACTCTACTAACCGTTGAGCCGTTGGGTCTATACCATGTGTACTTCCGGCCTAGAAGAGGCAGATCTATTAGTTACAGACCTTCTATGAATTGGTTGAAACCATCTTTCACTCCCCTAGCCTCGTTGCTTGACCCTGAAGAACTTCCTCTTCTTTCCTCAGAGCATAGAACAACATTAAAGTCACCTGCAAGTATACATTAACCACATAGCAGTGACATTGAGATGTTTTCCCATAGCTCATTCTTCTCTGATAAGTTCCCCTACGAGTATACATTAACCACATAGCAAGGTTTTGATTCCTGGTGCAATTCCAAACAAACTCCCACAAATCCCAACCCATTGAAGAAGAACTTGGTTGTGCCCAGAGTTGCACTCCAAATTGATAAAATCCCACCACTATTGCCAACCGAAGGAAGAAAACTGAACCCAAAATCATGATTTCCCCACAAAGATTTACAAAAAGACAAGGATACCACTTCCATTTTAGTTACTTATATTGCGATAAAATCCAGCCTCTCCTCTGCTACCATTTTTCTAATTTTATTTCTTTTTACCACTCCCCCCAACCCCCTCACATTAAAAGTTACGATCCTCATCAATCAACCCCTGCAGGCCCCTTTTCGACTTTTTGTAGCCTATCTTTCCTTTCTAGATCCACCAATTTCTCAATGGTAGATTCTTCATTGCCTTCAATGGTTAGCCCCAATTCCTTGGCCTGTATTTTCTCTGCTAGCCTTCTCCCACCATGAATATTGATCTGATTATTGCATTGTCTAATGTTGGAATCCGAGATTGAGATCCCTAACAAAGGAATTGGCAAAGAAGAGCCACTACTTGACAGCAAGCCAAGGTAGTCTCCTTTACCCGTGATTCCCACCACACGAAGACCCCCTATTTCCTTCAAGGTACAAGCATTTTTCCCTATCTTCTTCTTCTTCCTACCCTTCCTTCCATTTCCCACCACTAGATTTCCCCCCACGCCCTGTTGGATTTCGACCCTAATCCCCAAACCTTCCTCACCTTGACCTCTAGTTGTTGCTTCCTTTTCTTTGTCAAAATTCCTCCAAAGAATGTTGAATTGGTTGAAGTCTGAGTACAAATTGTACACCGACACCAACTTCGGCATCCTCTTCACCGACTTTGCACCTTGACTCACCCTACACCTGAGCAAGTCTCCTCCCTTCTTTGTTGTTCAAGCCAAATGAATTTGAGATTCAGAGTTTCTATCAACAATACCTTATTTAGCAATTAGTGCCCTTTTACCCTTCCTAATCTCCAATCTTTTGTTTCTTTGGGCTTCAGTAAATCATTGGCCTGATAAAACTTCCTCACTTAGGTCTAAGTACCTTGCCCCCATCACCCCCTCACCTCTTTGGAACTCGCTTGTAAGTTGGTCACCAGATTCGGCCCAATAAGTGTCCCCCAGTTGGGAGATGTTTGTCCCAAAGCGACTTCCAGGCTGTCAGGAACAATGCTCACATCAATCGGCCCAATGCTAGAGCCATCCAGATCTATAGTCAGCTTTCTTCCATCCTTAACCAAATTCGATACGGTATAGTCACCAAGCCCATCTACCAACCCACCTTTGGTTTGACCCGAGTTTACTTGGTTTCCTCCCTGATTCGTAACTGGGCCTACAGATATATCCACCTCCCGGCCCAAAACTTAAATACCATAGTAGTCCATATTTTCCTCCAACGCGCAGTCGGCTCCCGGGTACGAAATCTCTTTTTCCAACAAAGTCGCCGCCTTTGGCCCAAAACTTGCATTGAGGTTCCCAGAAGAGGCGACGTGACAGGTTGATTTTGAATTTGAATCAACCACCGCGTCTCGGAATTCCCCTTCCTTTTCATAAGACTCCTCAGAGACTTCGGCCGCCACGCCTGTTGTGACTCCGGCAAGTGTACCGGGTCGTCGCAAGTAATAAAAACACGGTAAGATTCTACCGAGGTCGAACACAAGGATTGGGTTACCAATTCGACTAAATTGTCAAGAAATCCGATACGTTGGTTAAGCAATAGAAGGTGGTTGAGAGAAAGAGATTGAGATTGCGAATTCAAGAATCGATTCAAATAACGCTACGGTGATTAAATTCATAAATAAAAGCATCTAAGGTTTCG
The DNA here is from genome assembly GCA_030762895.1 of Sophora flavescens. Classification (NCBI taxonomy): domain Eukaryota; kingdom Viridiplantae; phylum Streptophyta; class Magnoliopsida; order Fabales; family Fabaceae; genus Sophora; species Sophora flavescens. The sequence goes on from CM061066.1 coordinate 22,366,204, forward strand.
AATCCACCTACCCAATCATGCAAAGTACCCAAGTGATGATATTCTCCTCCCTAAGTTCAATTTTAATGTCAACCGGGACCCCTAAATTCTCCTAAATCCACTTCCGTGCTCATTAGGACGTATTCGATGATTTGAGTTAATTACTTGCTAGGTCTCTTAACCCTAATCTCAAATTCTATTAATTCTTGTTCCCTATAGGTTGCATCGATCTCCTACTCACTCTCGTGCAATACTCGACCGATGTTCCCAATTCAAGTTCTAAAACGCGAATCGCCGCTAGGCCTCAACACGCTTAACTAGTCGATCACGCTAGCATATAATCGACACAATGAAAACAGAATTGGAAAATCATAATTGAATTAAAGGAGAGAGAGTTACATTACATGAACACTATGCCGCCATGGGTGGCTTCATCGATCCCCTAGACAAGAGGATTAGTTCCTCATGTCCGTAACAACAACGCACGTACAATTGGAAATCATCCTAAGCCTAAGAATTAAGAGAGGAGAAAAGGAGAAGAAATCCCAGAATAAGGGTTACAAAAAAATCTCTGAAAATTCTGATCCAAAAAGTTCTCTTTTACATTTCGATCGCTTCTATTTATAAGGAGGCCCACGCGTCACGGCCGTGATGGCCATCACGGCCAGGCCGTGTGGCTTACGCTTACGGCGCGCACTCGGGATTTGAAGATTCGCGACGCGAAGGATGTGGCGCGACGCGAGTCTTCGTGTCACGGCCCGTGATGTCGGGCCACGGCCAGGCGTGATGTTCTGCGCGCTTTGTGTGGATTTTAGGTCGCGGCCGTGATATACATCATGGCTAGGCCGTGATGGTCTCTGACTTGTATGGCTTTTAGGTTACGGCCGTGATATACATCACGGCTAGGCCGTGATGGTCTCTGATTCTGGTACTTTTCTGGAGTTCACACACTCGCGACGCGAAGAACGTCTCGCGACGCTAACCTTCTGTCACGGCCCGTGATGTCAATCACGGCTAGGCCGTGATGGTCTCTGTCTTCCCGGATCTTCAAACTATCGCGGGCGAGCCTCCTCTCGCGGGGCGAGAATCCCCAGAATGGCAATCTCCACTATTTGTTGACTTTCCTTAATTCTTAGAGCCTCACTTATGGACCTGAAAACAACACAAGCAACCACAAGCGTAATTCTCTCCAAAATAACCTAAAAACTACACAAAAGACGCAAAACGAGTCAAAGTCCAACTTAGGAACGAAACAAGGCAACTTTGGTAAAAACGAGAGTAAACTCGAATAAATTGGCACATAAACCCTAGTTTATCTAGTCTTAAAACTAGATAAGCCAGAGGCTTATCAAAATACCCCAAACTTAAACCTTGCTTGTCCCCAAGCAAGCTTAAAACTCAAAAACGACTCAAGACTTGGCAAGCTTGAAAGATCTAATCAATTTCGCACACATTTCATGCAACTTTACAAAACAATTTTTCTTCTTTGATTCCCCCCTTTTTTTTTATCAATGTAGTCCCCACATTCATCTACTTTAAACAATTGAGAAATTATCATTCATGCCATCATTACTCTAAGTTGAGGCTCAAAGATACACACAAAGGAAGATCACCTATTTCAAACAATTGCCTTCCTCACAAGGGCATTTAGTATTTCACTCATTCGCTCAAGTTTGTCTAGGCTTTCAACTTTTTCACTCAATTTCACTTATCAAGAGCACTTCCCATGAAATTGATTTTCATCTCAAACATAGTTCCCACGAAAACATGCATGCAACATCAAAAGGTCTTTTAAAGGTTGTAATGGGGCCTGGCTGAGGGTAGGATAATCAAGGATATTTAGGCTTAAGTCCCTAGGAACTAAGAGAGCATGAGCATTAAACACATTTTTCCACTCAAATTCCTTTCTTTCCATTTTTCATTTGGGCTCGGGTGACTACAACCTTTTCCTTGATATTATTTTTGTTTTACCCCTTTTCTTTTGGCAATTTTTTTTTGTTTTCTTCTTTTCTTTTCTTTTCTTTTTGCCTTGGGTCAACCTTTATTTTCTTTTTCTCATCCCAATATGACACATACCTTGTAGCCACCCCAAACTTAGTTTCTCACAACCTTTCTCTTGCTCATTTCCATGCTCTCCTAATCCTAAGATTGGGTCAACATGGTTTTTCAGATTTTGGCTCGTAATGTAGGGTCATCAAGAAACAATAGGTCAATTGGGCTCAATTTGGCTAACTAGGGAACATGCATTAGGGATGGTTCATTTCAGGCCAAGTAGTTAATTCAAAGAAAATTGTCTAAATCATTTGATGCAACACATAAACATGCAAACCATATAGAGATTCAAGCAAATTCGGGAAAGTGCAACTTACAGTGATTCACACATTCACAAATAGAGTTGGAGGCTCAAATCCTCACCTGGACATTTTGCAAACTGTTTGACCGAGATACGATTCCTAGTGTGTGCACCCCCTCACCCCAAACTTATCATAAATCAAGCAATCATAATAAATCTCAAAGTTCAATTTTCAATTTTTCAGTGGGGATAAACTTTTCTATTTTCAGAACCTAGGGGGAAATCATCAATGATCAAGTAATTCATGCAATCAATCATGCTCAATTCAATTAACATCCAACAAGCTTGCCGACACGACATTCATACAACAACTCTTGATCTTCTCAAATTATTCAAGAGTGACAACAAAAACAAAACAAAAAGCAAAAAAATAAAACAAAAGTTAAGAGAAGAGATAGATACCTTGCTTGGGTTGCCTCCCAAGTAGCGCTTGTTTAACGTCCCGAGCCTGATTCAAGTCACCCCTAAGGGTTAATTCAGAAGAAACACTTGCTTTCCAGTTGGGATTGACTCCCCATGATAATGCTTTAACCTGTGCCCGTTCACCTTGAAGTTGCTAGAGGTCCCTTCTAATTCCACTGCCCCATGAGGGAAGACTTGTAGGATCTTGTATGGTCCCGACCATCTTGATTTCAGCTTCCCAGGGAAGAGCCTCAACCATGAATTATACCGACGCACCAATTGCCCGGGCTCGAACCTCCTAGGCAAGATGTGCTTGTCATGCCATGCTTTCGTCCGCTCCTTGTAGATTCTCGCGTTCTCATAAGCTTGCATGCGGATCTCAGACAGCTCATTCAAGTCCAACAACCTCTTCTCTCCGGCCTTTGTCAAGTCAAAGTTGAGCTCCCTTATTGCCCAATAAGATTTCTCCTCCAACTCCACTGGTAGGTGGCATGCCTTTCCGAACACCAAATTGTAGGGAGACCTTCCAATTGGAGTCTTGAAGGCGGTCCTATAAGCCCATAGGGCATCATCCAATTTCCTTGACCAGTCCTTCCGTGAGGAGTTGACGGTTTTCTCGAGAATGCGCTTCAACTCACGGTTGGATACCTCTGCTTGCCCATTTGTTTGGGGGTGATAGGGAGTAGAGACTCTGTGCTTGACCCCATACTTCTCGAGAAGCTTATGCATTTGATTGTTACAGAAGTGGGATCCCCCATCACTGATCAACACTCTTGGGACCCCAAACCTAGAGAAGATATTGCGCCTCAAGAAATCCATGACTACCCGCGCATCATCTGTGGTTGTTGGGATTGCCTCCACCCACTTCGACACATAGTCCACAGCCACCAAAATGTATTGGTAAGAGAAAGAGGGTGGGAATGGTCCCATGAAATCTATCCCCCAAACATCAAAGAGCTCTACTTCGAGCATGCAATTCAAGGGGAGTTCATGCCGCTTAGAAATATTGCCAGCCCTTTGGCAACGATCACAGTTTTCAACAAAGGTGTAGGCATCCTTGAAGAGCGTTGGCCAAAAGAAACCACTTTGGAGGACCTTTTCTGCAGTCTTCTTTCCCCCATAATGCCCACCGTAATCCGAGCTATGACAATACCACAACACGTTTCCGATTTGGTCATGGGGAATGCACCTCCTGAGGATCCCATCCGAGCACTGCTTGAAGAGATAGGGGTCCTCCCACACATAATATTTTGCATCCGAGAAGAACTTTTTTCTCTGTTGATTAGTCCAACCTTGCGGAACCACATTTGAAGACTTGAAGTTGGCCATATCCGCGAACCAAGGAGGGGAATTTTCAATAAGTGCAAACAGCTTTTCATCGGGAAACTCTTCCTTGATGTCTAACAATTCCTCCTCGGTGTCGGGATTGACCAACCTAGATAAGTGGTCCGCCACCCCATTGTCGGATCCCTTCCTGTCCTTAATCTCGAGATCAAATTCCTGCAAAAGAAGAATCCACCGAATTAATCTAGGTTTGGCCTCTTGTTTTGTCATCAAGTGTTTTATGGCCGCATGATCAGTGAAAACCACAATCTTAGACCCCACGATGTAGGATCTAAACTTATCCAAAGCAAACACCACAGCAAGTAGTTCTTTTAGGTGGTGGAATAATTAGCTTGTGCCTCATTCAAAACCTTACTTGCATAATAAATAACACGAGCTAATTTTTCCACCCTCGCTAAAAACAGCCCCCCACCGCATAATCACTAGCATCACACATGATTTCAAATGGCAAATTCCAATTAGGTGCAGTGATTATGGGTGCGATGACAAGCATATTTTTCAAAACGGTGAAGGCATTTAAACAAGAATCATTAAAATCAAAGGATACATCCTTCACAAGAAGGTCGCAAAGCGGCCTTGCGATTTTGGAGAAGTCTTTGATGAATCTCCGGTAGAACCCGGCATGCCCCAAAAACTCCTCACCCCCTTCACATTGGTTGGTGGGGGCAGCTTCTCAATCAACTCAACCTTCGCCCTATCAACCTCAATCCCCTTTGGGAGACTTTGTGCCCTAAGACTATACCTTCCTTGACCATGAAGTGGCATTTCTCCCGATTGAGCACAAGGTTAGTCTCTTGGCACCTTTTAAGCACCAAGGTCAAGTTCTTCAAACAGTTGTCATAGGAGGTCCCAAAGACCGAGAAGTCATCCATGAACACCTCAATGCATCTCTCCACCATGTCCGAGAAAATAGAGAGCATGCACCTTTGGAAAGTAGCGGGGCGTTGCACAATCCAAAGGGCATCCTCCTGTAAGCAAAGACTCCATACGGACAAGTGAAAGCCGTCTTCTCTTGGTCTTTTGGATCCACCACAATCTGGTTATAATAGGAGTAACCATCCAAGAAACAGTAGTACTCATATCCAGGCTAACCTCTCAAGCATTTGATCTACGAAGGGGGAGAGGGAAGTGATCCTTCCTTGTTGCTTCATTTAATCTTCTCGTAGTCGATGCACACTCTCCACCCCGTGATGGTCCTTGTTGGGATCAATTCATTGTTTTCATTGACCACCACGGTTGTTCCACCCTTCTTTGGGACCACATGAATCGGACTAACCCGGTTGCTATCCGAGATTGGGTAGATGATTCCGGCATCTAAAAGCTTAATCACTTCCTTACGCACATGACTTCTTTCATGATGGGGTTTAGCCGTCTCCGTGGTTGAACCACCGGCTTATAACCGTCCTCCATCAAGATTTTATGCATGCATAGGGAAGGGCTTATACCTTTAGGTCCGAAATCTTCCACCCAATGGCGGATTTGTGTTCCCTAAGAACTCTCAACAGCTTCTCCTCTTCATCCTTTTTCAAGGCATTGCTAATGATCACTCGGATGTTGTCCCTCCTCCCCCAAGAATGCATACCTCAAGTGATTTGGGAGTTGCTTCAGCTCCGGTGTCTTTCCATCTTCCTCATTGCCTTCCTTGTTGAGTTTCTCCTTTGCACATTCATCCCTTGGGAGACTTGGTAAGGCTTCCATATGTTTCAAACATTCAAGATAGTCCTCATCCCCCAAGGGGTCTTCTTCCTCACTATCATCACCATGGGATTTTACCAACACTTGTGCAAGTGCAGAACCATGGGCTCCTCTAGTGGTCTCTTCCTTGACAATACCATCCACAAAATCCACCCGGTACACTTCCGAGCCTCTCCACAGGGTGCTTCATTGCTTCGAAAACATTGAAGACTATATTCTCATCTTGCACGCGGAGGGTGAGCTTCCCTTGTTGCACATCAATCAAAGCACGCCCTGTGGCCAAGAAAGGCCTCCCCAATATGAGAGGGATCTCGGCGTCTTCATCCATATCAAGCACCACAAAAAATCTAGGAAATATGAATTTGTCTACCTTCACTAGCAAGTCTTCGACAACCCCATAAGGGTATTTGATAGAGCGATCGGCTAGTTGGAGTGACATCCGTGTATCCTTGGCTTCCTTAATCCCCAACTTCTTCATCATAGAGAGGGGCATCAAGTTGATGCTTGCCCCTAGATCACATAATGCCTTCCCTATATTCATCTCCCCAATAGTACACGGTATCGAAAAGGAACCGGGATCCTTCAACTTTGGAGGGAGTTTTCTCTGAAGAATGGCACTACACTCCTCGGTCAAAGCAACCGTCTCCTCATCCACAATTCTCCGCTTCTTGGTGAGAAGCTCCTTCATAAACCGGGCATATGATGGCATTTGTTCCAGGGCTTCCGCAAATGGGATGTTAATTTGAAGCTTGCGGAAGACATCAAGGAATCTGTTGAACTGTTTATCCTGTTGAGGTTTCTTCAATCTTTCCGGATATGGTACCTTCATGTAGGACGGGAGGTCCTTGGGCTCTACCCACTTCTTTCTACGGAACTCTTCATCTACAAGCTTTAGCCTCCCTCCTTGCTCTGGTGCCTTACCTCTTTCAAACTCCTCTTCTTTCTCAGGCTGTTCTTCCCCAATATGTGGATGGTTCGAGACCTCAACTTCCGGAGGACTAGGTGCGCCCCTGTTAGATTCCAGCACTGTACCACTTCTAGTGGTCACGGCATTGCACTGGCTCTTAGGGTTGTTCTCAGTGTCACCTGGGAGAGTGCCTGGAAGACGCTCATTAAGTTGCTTCGCGATTTGTGATATTTGTGTCTCCAGATTCTGAATTCGCGATCCTGTATGAGTCGCCAACTTGTCAATGGCAGTGTTCACCTTCTCAAAAGATGTGCCTGTAAAGGTTGACAACTTCTCAAAAGCCATCTCCCAAGGTTGTCTTCCACTATCTGTCAGTTGCAACTGATTAGGCCCCGGAAGAGCTCTTTGAGTATTCTTGCTGCTGAATGACAATGTTCGGTCTCAGACCCCGTTGAGGTTGTTGCCAATTATGTTGCGGATGTTGTTGGCCGGCTAGACCACCATTAACATCACTCCAAGCAAATCCCGGATGGTCTCTTCTCATGTAGCCCCTATTCTGATTCTGATTGTTCCTCCGATAGTTGTTTCGGGGCACGAGTATCATAAAAGTTGTGGCATGAGTCCACATGTTCTGAGGGAAGTTGAATGGATAGTTTCGAGTGTCATGATCTCCATTACAATTACTACAACCTGGAGGCATTCCCTCGTGTATCACATTAGCCTTCTTGTTCTCTCGACAAAGCCACCACTTGCATCTTCAATGATTTGACTTGCTCTAGAATGGCTTCCATTGTTCCAAAGATCGACCCCACTTGAGTTTTCCCTACCACGGCTGTAATCATTATATGACATTTTCTCCAATAGTGCCCATCCATCCTCGGTGATAAATATGAGAAAGAACCCGCCACTGCGGCATCACGGTTCATCCGATAGCGTCCCCTCAACCCATTAAAGAAATGTTGAACTTTAGAGACCGGGTCAAAAAGAACGGCGACGGGCATCTTCTCAACAATCCGTTGTACCTCTCCCAAGCTTCATTATAGGTTTCATCCTCCGTTTGCTGAATGAAGTGACGGCTATTCTTGCTTGTGCCGCCTCCGAGGAGGAAAGTATTTGGTTAGGAACTTCTGTGCCATTTGCTCCCAAGTTACGATCTTGTTCCTATCCAAATGTCAACCCAATCGCGAGCGACATCCCTAAGAGAAAGAGGGAAAAGCCGCAGCGAAACTCATCCCGAGAAACTCCCCTGGTCTTACGCAAGTCACAAGCTTCTAGAAAGCGAGTGATGTGTCTATGAGGTCTGTTTGCCACTTCCATCAAACTGATTCTCCCGGAGCTGGAATGTGACACATGCTTCAACTCTGAAGGAGTCTGTGTTCAGGTTGCCCCTCACAATAGAAGAGTCACAATCTCCCAAGCTTGGTAGATCGTACTCAAAGAGAGGCTTGTAACGAGGAGGAGGAGGAGGAGGAGGATTTTCTTCAGCCATGCCTTCTATTTTAATTGCTTCCAACCTCTTCCTTTCTCTGGCCTCTTGTCTTAACTGCCTCTCGGTCCTGGTGATCTCTGAATCGAATAGCAAGTCCTCTTGTAGAAGAGTACCTCGCATACAAAAACAGGCAAAGACCAAGTGGAATCAAAGAAACAGAGAAAAATAATAACAATTAAATAAAAGAAAATAAAAAAAACTAAAAGTCAGCTTAACCAAACAGCCGAATTTCCTAAAAATTAGGAAAATTGGTTGTGCCAATCCCCGGCAACGGCGCCAAAAACTTGTTGTGACTCCGGCAAGTGTACCGGGTCGTCGCAAGTAATAAAAACACGGTAAGATTCTACCGAGGTCGAACACAAGGATTGGGTTACCAATTCGACTAAATTGTCAAGAAATCCGATACGTTGGTTAAGCAATAGAAGGTGGTTGAGAGAAAGAGATTGAGATTGCGAATTCAAGAATCGATTCAAATAACGCTACGGTGATTAAATTCAGAAATAAAAGCATCTAAGGTTTCGAATCCACCTACCCAATCATGCAAAGTACCCAAGTGATGATATTCTCCTCCCTAAGTTCAATTTTAATGTCAACCGGGACCCCTAAATTCTCCTAAATCCACTTCCGTGCTCATTAGGACGTATTCGATGATTTGAGTTAATTACTTGCTAGGTCTCTTAACCCTAATCTCAAATTCTATTAATTCTTGTTCCCTATAGGTTGCATCGATCTCCTACTCACTCTCGTGCAATACTCGACCGATGTTCCCAATTCAAGTTCTAAAACGCGAATCGCCGCTAGGCCTCAACACGCTTAACTAGTCGATCACGCTAGCATATAATCGACACAATGAAAACAGAATTGGAAAATCATAATTGAATTAAAGGAGAGAGAGTTACATTACATGAACACTATGCCGCCATGGGTGGCTTCATCGATCCCCTAGACAAGAGGATTAGTTCCTCATGTCCGTAACAACAACGCACGTACAATTGGAAATCATCCTAAGCCTAAGAATTAAGAGAGGAGAAAAGGAGAAGAAATCCCAGAATAAGGGTTACAAAAAATCTCTGAAAATTCTGATCCAAAAAGTTCTCTTTTCTGTTCTGATCTGCTCTATTTATAAGGAGGCCACGCGTCACGGCCGTGATGGCCATCACGGCCAGGCCGTGACGCCTTACGCTTCGGCGCGCACACGGGATTTGAACATTCGCGACGCGAAGGATGTCTCGCGACGCGAGTCTTCGTGTCACGGCCCGTGATGTCAGTCACGGCCAGGCCGTGATGTTCTCTGCCTTGTGTGGATTTTAGGTCGCGGCCGTGATATACATCATGGCTAGGCCGTGATGGTCTCTGACTTGTATGGCTTTTAGGTTACGGCCGTGATATACATCACGGCTAGGCCGTGATGGTCTCTGATTCTGGTACTTTTCTGGAGTTCACACACTCGCGACGCGAAGAACGTCTCGCGACGCTAACCTTCCTGTCACGGCCCGTGATGTCAATCACGGCTAGGCCGTGATGGTCTCTGTCTTCCCAGATCTTCAAACTATCGCGGGGCGAGCCTCCTCTCGCGGGGCGAGAATCCCCAGAATGGCAATCTCCACTATTTGTTGACTTTCCTTAATTCTTAGAGCCTCACTTATGGACCTGAAAACAACACAAGCAACCACAAGCGTAATTCTCTCCAAAATAACCTAAAAACTACACAAAAGACGCAAAACGAGTCAAAGTCCAACTTAGGAACGAAACAAGGCAACTTTGGGCGAAAACGAGAGTAAACTCGAATAAATTGGCACATAAACCCTAGTTTATCTAGTCTTAAAACTAGATAAGCCAGAGGCTTATCAACGCCCAGCCCGCTCCCAACTTGAGAATCACCTTCCTCCGAGGACCCATCCGTGAAAATGTCACCCTTCTCTAACTCCCTCAAAGGTTGCATTGAGGTAGCGAAAACTTCCTCCACCAAGGTTATTGAGTACACTTGATTATTGACTTTGATCCTCACCACATTATTGACTGGTTCTGGAGATGTTACCGAGATCTGCATTCTCCCAATATCCAGCCTACTCATATTCTTATTGTCCTCATCAATACATTCAAATCGACCCACCATATCAGCCAGGAGGTGGAAGGAGTCCTCTCTCCAAGCCTGAACCGGTACTCCTAGGACCCTTAGCCAGATTGTTTTTTCACTCGGAACCATCCCTTCCTCCCATAGTTACAGTTCTGTGAACCAATCATCCAAACGACCCCTGAGATTGGCCAGGAAGGGGTACAAGTCTTCACCACTATCTGACGAGAGCAGGGCCAATTTTCCTCCCATTGGTCTCATTGTAAGAGAGAACAACCCTTGTTGAGATAAGAATTTTTGGAATTCTCTCACATCTTTATACGATCGGACTGTTCCAACAAAGCAACCTTGTAGCCACTTGAAATCTTCCACTGGGACATTAAAATATGGTTGTTGCTTCCGTAGATGTGATGTGCAAGTATACACAGTCAAACAAGTAATAAAGTGTGAGTAAAGATCGTTCCCACGAGGATTTAAATGAATTGAATACAAATTCAAGTTTTAACTTTGTCTACTTAGCTCAATAACATAAAAAGTAATTTTAAGCATGTAAAGTAAATTGAGTAATTGGGTATCAGAATAGTATGTAATAAATGCATGGAATAAATAAAAGCAATAATTGTGTGTTTTAAAAATAGAGATGGAAACAGCTAGGATTCTAATCTCTTGTAATCTTAACTTCAGGGTAATCGATGCTTTAGGATGCTACAGCATTTAGTCCAGGAAATGAAGTTGGTTTTCCTGCAGTAAAACTGAGTTCATTAAAAGCTTCTTATTCCTAAGTTCATATTAATTTCCCTTAGCTGTCAGATAATTGTATCTAGCTACTTAAAGACTTGAAGGCTATTCCTAGCTCATTCAATACAATTAATTTTCCAATTAATTGTTCTATCTTTATCTTCAATTCAAGTCCACTAACTTGGTTTTTCCAAACTAGTTAGCTAATAATTCAGCTCAGTTGATCAGGCTAAACAAAACTTAACGTTAAATCAGAAGAGAAGAAAATGATTAACATCCATAACATTGATTAACGCTTCAGCACAATTACAAGTTCATAGAATCCTAACTAAAGGAAATTAGCTCATAATGAGATTGCAAACAGAACAAATAAAAGAAATGGAAAAAAAAAGGCATAAAAGCATAAAACGTAATTACAGAGAAGACAAAGAAGAAAATGGAGGCTGTTGTACCCTGTGTCAACTGACGACTAAAAGGAGGCTAACCTATCACTATTTGTACTAGTGTTGCCCAAGTAGGGTTTGTACATTCTCTCTCATGCCTCCTTTTTGGGCTTTACAAAAATTCAAATATTAAAATACTCCTTGACCCAATTCCCAAGTACACTCAGCTGAGGGTTGCATTTCTCTTTCCTAGTTGTGCGACGTGCTGCAGGTTCTTTGTCCTTTGGTGAAGGTGTGCTGAGCTGGAAACTCTTTTGTCTTGTAGTGATTCTATCTTCAAAAGCTGCAGCATTCTATAGCATTACTGGAGCAGCTCCACTCAACTTGAATATCAGACTTTCCTGCTCAACACTTCAAACATCTTTTCAGTTATATAGTTCCAAAATTTATCATTCTTTTCAGCAATTAAACACTTTCAGCTCAAAGACTCAATTTCTTGTTAAGACTATACTTTATTTTACCAAATTACTCAGAACAAGAACAATGATTTAGTTAAAAAGATAATAATAACTTATTTCTAAGAGTTATCAATGGCCCCCTCCAGTCATTTATTCCACCATTAGAGTTTTTTGTCCTTTTCTGTTGGTTTCCACCTACCACCACATTGGCAAAGGTTGTCCCCTTATTTACGTAGGAGCTTACAAACTTCCTCCTAATGTCCCCTCGTGGACCTTCATTGTTGTCCTCTCTACCGAATCTTGGGATATATTCTCCGCACCAAAGTATCTTACAAATCCGAACTTCTCCCCCTGCTTGTCTCGTTTAGGTGGAATGAAAACCTCACTGACATGGTCCCAATCTGAAAACCCCTTCCGCAAATCTTGTTCCTTGATGTGCTCTGGGTAGTTCGTGAAGTAAAAGGAGACTTCCTTTCCAGTACTTGGCTGCACTATCTTATCATCACGTCAAACCACCTTCGCCTTGCTGCATCCCACACGTTCCTATCGTGAAAGTCTTGGTCTCTTCTTGTCTCGTAGGGTTTTCTCGAACTGTTGAGGAACTCTCTCTGCTTATCTCTTGTGGTTTTTTTTAGTACTACTACTACTACCATATGGCCTTACTTTAGACTGGAATGTTGGAAATTCATATCCAAGTTAACTAAGCTAACTTTAATCTTAATCTATAGCATTTGAATAATCACGCTTAAATTTAGAGAGAAGAGTCCTTATCTTAGATGATAATCAAGATAAAAGAACTCGGATTTGGACCTCCGGTCTTTAATATAAGAAACAAATAGGTACTTTTTTTTGTCCAAAATATAAGAAACATGCATCAATTTTCACACATATTAAATGTTAATTTCCAATATTACCATCATTTATAATATGATTTATATTTACGAGATATATCATCTTTCCATACAAGTGAGTTTGTTCATTAATTAGAAAGGGTAATTTTAGAAATTTATATGAATATTAATTACAATTAACTCATTTCAATGTATTTCCTTGATCTGTGTGTTTTAGGATTTTGTTTCTTATATTAATAAGCGGAGGTAGTAGTACTCTAATAATACTCCAATTTCCCATATGCGCAGAACTCACTTATGGCGAGTCAATGGAGCTAGGGCTGGACAACGAGCGGGTTCGGTCGGATTCGGGCCCAAACGGCCTATTCCGAACCAGCCCGAAGGGACTATTGTGTCGCCCATTTCCACCCGTTTAGGTGGGCGGTTTGATCGGATACGGGTTATTTGGGTAACGGGCGGGTGACGGACGGGTTGTCGGGTTTGGAAACAAATAAGAGAAATGTTCAGAAACTAAGACCAGAGAGTAGAGACTTAGAAAAAAGACAACGAACCCAAAAAAGATGAGAAAATCAGAAGAAGAGTGCTCAATGTTGTTGAAGTACCACAGATCTCTTACTACCGTAGACCCAAGAACGAAATCGAGAAGAAGACACTCTCGATGTTGGACTTGGAAGATCTGAGAAAAGTAAAGTTTCTTCCAATTTTCAAAACTCAAAGTCATAAAGCACTCTGAAATGCAATAATAACATCAGTAAAGGAGTAGTCACGTCATTGGTAAGTGGAATAAAGGAACAGTCGAATAGACAATAGAGTAATAATTTTTATATATTATTACAAATATTTTATAAATAAAAATATAATTGTAATAAGGAAATCACTTAATAGGGTTGGGCCTCACACCTGCTATCTCTCTCTTCGACAATATCAATACCTCACTCGGGTTGGGTCATTCTATTTTATTGGCCCAATCATTTTATTTTATTATTTTTTGAAATAACTAAATGATAACCAAAAAACCCTAACTTCCCTTACTCTGTTAGTGCTCAGCCGCCTCACTCCTAAATTTCTCTCTCACAGTCTCCACCTCAAAGCCCCTCTGAGCCTTGCTCCACGCCACAACAATGGAGGTTCTGATATGTTTAAAGCCTTGAAGAACGAAGACGAGGATCGAAGAGTAAAGAACAGAAGATCGAAGAACTCCGACGGCGACGGCGTGTTCTTGTTCTCGTGCTTCTAGATCTGGCAGCGACGCGTGTTCTTCGTTCTCGCGCTTCTGGGTTCACGCACTTCTGCTGTCAAGACTCAAGAGAGAAGGAAGAGTATTGGGAGTTCTGCATCTCCTCCACCATTATCGGTCGGGTTCGGTCGCCGACGGTCTGAAATTTCCGGGACCGAGCCCGACCGCCGTCAACCGCTTCTACTCTACCTTCCTCAAACCGTCAACCCGAGACCCGTGGCGACCCGCCCGCTCCCTTGTTCCTGCTTGCGGATATGTCGGGCTCGGGTCGGTATGGATTATGTGTCCAGCCCGAAATAGAGCAATCACAATACATATAGAATGAAAATAGGGGTCTCTCGTGATAACAACATGGGTTAGCCTATCGAACATGGAACATCTATTACAAGGCCCGCAAACCTGAAGCATTGTCAATGTGTTTAAGTGCTTACAAGAGCTCAATAACAAATTTTAACACAACTGGGCTAATCGAATAGATGTTACACAATTGTCACACCATTGACAACGAATTTGGAGCAAGTGATATATCCAATGTTTACGAGTTTTGGTATTAGATAATTTTATCACTGAAGAAGTATCAGATAATTAAATTAATCTGGGCTGCTTCTGAAGTTTGTTCTCAAAATATTGATATTTTGGCAGCTGAAAAGGTGTTTGGACATTCAGTAATAAATATACCTCCAAACAAAGCAGCATTCTGAGTCTTCTAAATGATAAATACCAACTAGAATCAATACTCCTAATTAACATATTTTAGAAATTTTTAAGTGCCAAGTTGATGAACGACCATCTATGAAAAAGCTTAAACTTGAAGAGAGAATAAGACTTGTCATTTATGTGTTCAAAGTTCATAGAACACCATTTCCTCTTGTATGGAAATCATATTAAAGATAAAACATGGATGGACCTAGTTGCTTCTACAAATTTTGAATTGGTCAATACGTGAACTTCTTATCTTACACAAGAAGCTTGAATAAGCGAAAATTTCAGATATCCTGTTCTGATAAAAGATAAAGTAGCAAATACTATAGATGGAAAAGGAATTTTAATCACTTGCATTTTGACATAAATAGGTTCGTCTATCTATTACCTGAAAGAAAATCTCTAATTAAAGGCACTATTACTTAGCAGCAAAGAAGATGATAGTGTGATTTCACATCATAATTCTTGTACATTTCTGCATGCATTTTCATATAGTTTAGGCTTATTTAAATTGATTTCCATTAGTTTTTACCTTGGAACGGGTGAGGCGGTTTCTTGGTGTTGTTTTGTAGGAATTTAAGGAAAAATGCTCAAGATCAACCATGATGGAGCTCGGATGAAGAGAAGCTTGAAAAGTGAAGAAAATAGCCAAACGGAGCCCATCACGGCCTAGCCGTGATGACCATCACGACCATGATCAAGCAGAGCAGAAGGCAAAAGTCAGAAGCTATCACGACCTAGCCGTGATGCCCATCACGGCCGTGACAGACCAATTGGTGGAGACAGAAGCGATCACGGCCTAGCCGTGATTACCATCACGACCGTGATGCTCCAAAATTTGAAAGCGCGCCAAGGCAGAAAGCGTGACGCGAATCCTAATCTATAAAGAGGCACGGGCAGGATAGAGAAAAGAGAGTTTTTTTGAAACCTAAGACACTCTCACTGAACCAGGGGCAGCTGCACAAGGATTCCATGGAGTTTCTTCTCCTCTTCATCTCTATTTCTTTGATTTTGGCTATGATCATGAGTAGCTAAACTCCCATTGTTGGGATTAGATGTAGCTATTTCTGAATTCTCCATGTATTTGACATGATCTTGTAATACAGTTTTTGCTTCCTTATGAGTGATTGATTTCCATGCTTAATGCTTGTTGTGGCGTGATCCCTCATGACTTGATTATTGTTTTGGTATGCAATTGGAAAATTCGTATTAGAACTAGAACTGAAATCAACCACCTAGTAAACCTTGTATCTAGGAATGGATTTAGGTTTATTAGCAAACGTGTAATCCCTAATCATCACGCAAATTCATTAATCTAGGTCACCTAAGGAATTAGGGTCTATTAGTGGATTTAGGCTCTTGTAATCTGAGGAATCAGGGCTTGAGTAATCTAGTGGATTGATTGTCATATTTGAAGTAGAAACTGTTTATTAGTCATTTCATTGCATGGGGATGAAGTTTAGTGAACCTAATCCCAACATCTTTTATATATTTGAAGAATCCTTTTCTCCGCCTTCCAAGTGTTTGACAAAATTACTCAAAGAACTTTTTCTTTTATTTTGTTTATTTTAGGTTTTAAATCTGATTGGGCTTGGTATTTACTATTGAGCTCCCTTTGATCCAAATATCCGCTTAGATAGTAATTGATTCGGTACATGCTAGTACTTGTCACAATCCTCGTTGGAACGATAAACGGTCTCGCCACCGTATTACTTGTACGACTAGGTATACTTGCCTAGAACCGTCAACAAGTTTTTGGCGCCGTTGCCGGGGACTGTGTTTCAATATTAGCATACCCATTTCAATTACTAATTGAAAAAAAAATTATGTTTTATTATCTGTTTGCTGTCATAGGTTTTTCTGTTTTATTTGCTGTTTGTGTGCTGTCATTCATTGCTAACATTCTTGGTTGCTAGACTTTTGTGTATGCGAGGTACTATCCCAGTCGACCAACTCCTCTACGATCCTGAAATAGAAAGAACAGCTAGGGAAAATTGGAGGCAAGTGAGACAGCAGAAGTTATTAGCACAACTTGAGATGGCAGGCAATGGTGAAGGTGCTCCTCCATGGAGGACACTTGGAGATTATGCCAATACAAATTTCAATCGGCATGTCACTAGCATAGTGTGGCCTCCAGTGAACTGCGTAAATTTTGAAATCAAGCCAACTCTCATCAATATGGTTTCACAAAATCAATTTGCCGGGTTGGAGAAGGAGGATCCTAATAATCATGTCTCCTACTTCCTGGAGTTATGTGATACAAGTAAGCACAATGGTGTTTCCGATGATTCACTTCGCTTAAGGTTGTTTCCTTTCTCTCTAAGAGATATGGCCAAGGCTTGGCTCCAATCTCAACCAAGGGGGAGCATCACTACATGGGATGACTTAGAGGCAAAATTTCTTGCAAGGTTCTTTTCTGCCTCAAGATTTGTGAAGACAAGGGGTGATATCATAAGCTTTGTTCAACAAGAGGGTGAGACTCTTCATGACACATGGGAAAGGTTCAAAGACTTGCTCCGAAGATGTCCAAATCATGGGTTTGATGATCATACCCAAATGCAAACATTTTGCAATGGATTGAGGCCGTCAACCAGGTATATGTTGGATGCCTCGGCTGGAGGTTCCATGAACACAAAGACAGCGGAGGAAGCACTGATTTTGACAGAGGCTATTGCATCTAATGACTATTTGATGCATCATGATCGGGGTCCCACATCAAGGAGGGGAGTGTTGGAGTTAGACTCACAAACTGCACTTTTGGATCAAAATAAAATTATGACACAACAACTTGAGTCCATCACCAAGCAACTAGCTCAACTCCCACAACAACTCCAAACTGTTCAAGGGACAACCATGCCACCTCAACAGGTAATGAGATGTGATTTTTGTGGAGGAGATCGTGATAATGGAAGATGTGAGGCACCACCTAGTTCAGATGAGGAAGCCAATTACATGGGGAACTATGGGCGGCAAGGTAACAACCAATACTCCAACAATTACAACCAAGGGTGGAGGAATCAAACAAGTTTTGGTTGGAAACAAGATGCCGGACAAACAAGCAAGCCTCAACCCACACCACCTCAAGACCGGACTTCTATCTTGGAGAACACTCTCAATCAGTTCATGCAAATGTCCATGTCAAACCAGAAAAACACCGATGCTTCAATAAAGAACTTGGAGGTTTAAGTTGGACAGATTGCAAAGCAACTAGCGGAGCAATCTAGCAGCAGTTTTTCAGGTAATACTCAAACTAATCCTAAAGAGCATTGTAAGGCTATTGTTTTGAGGAGTGGTAAAAGTCTTGAGGAAGAGAGTGGTGAGCCTTTGGTGAAAAATCAGAGAGTTGATGAAAAAACAGAGTTGAGTGCTGAGAAAAAAGAGGAAAAAGGCAAAGAGGTTGTAGTAGAGGAGGAAGAAAAAGACAAGAGGGAGAAGCTAGTGGATGAGAATTCAATTTTGAGGAGGAGTAAAAGTCAGATTTTGAAAGATGGAGACAAGCCTCAAGAGATCCCCTCTTATGTGAAGTTGCCATATCCTCATTTGAGCAAGAAAAAGGAGAAGGAAGATCAGTTTGCCAAGTTTCTTGACATCTTCAAGAGGCTACAAATCAACATACCCTTTGCAGAAGCACTAGAGCAAATGCCCACCTATGCAAAGTTCATGAAGGAGTTGCTCATGAAGAAAAGAAAGTTTAAAGAAGGTGAGACTGTTGCCTTGACTGAAGAGTGTAGTGCAATACTTCAAAGGAAGCTACCTCCAAAGCTTAAGGATCCTGGTAGTTTTACAATCCCTTGCACTATTGGGAGTGTTGCTATTGGGAAGGCCTTGTGTGACTTGGGAGCGAGTATCAATTTGATGCCGCTTTCAATTTTGAACAAGCTTGGAGGTGGTGAGGTGAAACCAACAAGGATGGCATTGCAACTAGCCGATAGATCAATCAAGCGTCCTTATGGTATTTTGGAAGATGTTCTGGTAAAGGTGGATAAGTTTATCTTCCCAGCAGATTTTGTGATATTAGACATGGAGGAGGATGCAGAAGTTCCACTTATATTGGGGAGACCTTTTCTAGCGACTGGTCGTGCTTTGATAGATGTACAAAAAGACCAACTTCGATTCAGAGTGCAAGATGAAGAGGTTACTTTCAATGTATTTGAAGATATGCATCGCCCGAGTGATGAAGAGAATTGTTCCGCATGAACATTGTAGTGGCTAAAGAAGTCTTTGCACCTCAGCACCACTCCTCTACTCTTGAGAAGGTAATTATGAATTATATTGAAAATCTTGATGGGAAAGAGGAAAAGGAAAAAGAGGAGTGTTTGTGTGATTTGGAAGCTCAACCCAATCAACTTGCTGTCAATACTAAGAAGGAAGAGCTCAACATGAAAGCAACTCCGAAGCTCTGCAAGACAAATGATGCACCAAATGGTGATGAAGTTGGATTTGCTCATCATGTGAAAACAGAACTTCCATCGGGAGGGAGTAAGGATAAGGCCACGAGGCTCAGAGTGAAAAGGGCAAAGCGGAAGCGAAATTATTGGCCTTATAAGCAAAATCATCTCTTTGAAGGAGTTCCATGGAAGAGAAGTGTTCTTACACTTCTACGCCCAGTCGACCCCGGTTAATTGAAAAAAGCACGTCAAGCTAGTGACGTTAAAGAAGTGCTTATTGGGAGGCAACCCAAGTTCTATTTCCCTTTTCTTTTCGTTTTTGAATTTGACTCTTGAATAATTTGAGAAGATCAAGAGGAAAAATATCATAGATTAATAGGTTTGTTAAGTGTTTTCAGGGTAAGAAGAAAGGAGATGCAAAAAGGGCAAGGACAAACACAGTCAGCAGCCATCACGCCCAGGTCGTGACACTGGTCACGGTCGTGATGAGCTAATCATGAAGACCAGAAAGGATCACGGCCCAGCCGTGATCCCCATCACGGGCGTGATGAGAGAACCCTGAAGATCAGAGAGCATCACGGCCTTGCCGTGATGGAGGTCACAGCCGTGACAGGCTACCCCTATGGACCAGAATGCATCACGGCCTGCCCGTGATAAACATCACGGCCGTGACCCAATTTTCATGCAATTCCTTCTGACTAGGCATGTGAGCCAGCACCCGCTACCGCATCGGTGAGTTGTTCCATTTTATCCTCTCTCCGACTTGATTAGTTACATTGGGGACAATGTAAATTTTTAAGCTTAGGGTAGAGGTATTTTTGCAAATTTTTATATTTTTGCATTTTGCATGTTGCATTCATATAGGCATAGCTTTGCATGATCACATGATTCGATTGTCCCTTGCTTAGATTATGCATCCAATTGTGAGAACGGAGTGCCAATTAAATTGAGATAGTGAATTTTTGAACCCAATTGTTTATTCTTGTGATAAGGCTACAAATAAAAAAATGCTTGAGATGATATTTGAATAGTTGATAATTAGCATGTGGTTCCGTAAATTCGTGTTTCTCATTGATTTTTGAACTACTAAAATGTGAGATTTTGAGCCAAAAAGGGGTACTCACTAAATCTACCCCATTCTTTGTGTTAGAGTGTTATTCCTCTTGGATTGTATTTCTCTAGAACTTGACTTGAAACCGTTTTGAAGCTTAAAGATTTTTGAAAACATTTTTGAAAATGATTGAGGCACTAGGTATTTTTCCGGCCTTCTGAGCTTTGAATGACTAAATGCTACCCCTTAGTTGCCCAATTTTGAGCCTACATGAATAAAATACTTTTCTTGGTACCTCAAATTACTTTGATGAACATGCTTGGTAGGGCACCTTTTAAAGTATTACAAAAAAGGGTAAAAGGGTAGTTGAAAAAGTATGGGATGAGAAAAGTTAGAAAAATATTTCTCTTGAATTGAAAATATCCCCTTCTCCATAAAAATAAAAAATAAAAAAAAATATAAAAAAAGAGTATAGAGAAGGGGATGATAAAAAGAAGTGAGAAATAAAATGAAAAGAAAGAAAGAAAGGTGGCAAAAGTGAATCGAAACCCAAAAGGGTATTTTAGAAGGTGTCATGATTTGCAATGCTTGATATTTTGTGTAGCCTTTTGAAATATCCTTTTCTTGATTTCCCCACCTAATGATTAATCCCATGGCCCCGTTACAACCAAAGCAAAAGACCTCTTGATTCTTAATTGTTTTCATTAATAAAGTAGAGATTTGGTTAATAGTCAAGCCTATGGTAGAATTCATTCCTTGAGGAAAATGGAGCGAATTGTCATATATCCCTAAACACTTGAGTGAGGTGAGAAAGAGAGTCAAGCAAATGAACAAGCTTGGGGTGATTTTCAGGTGAGAAAGAGTGCCTGAATTAGTGAGAATATGAATTTAGGAAACCTAAGCTCTAATTGGACTTGACATTGATTGTCTCTTGCTGAATTATTTGAAAATGCCTGTTACTTGGATTAGTTACTACTCGGGTTCTTGGTTCATTATCCATGCTCTGATTATTTATCTCTTCTGGCCTTGGTGATTGCTTGAGGACAAGTAAATGAATAAGCTTGGGGTGATTTGATAGTGTGATTTCACATCATAATTCTTGTACATTTCTGCATGCATTTTCATATAGTTTAGGCATATTTAAATTGATTTCTATTAGTTTTTACCTTGGAACGGGTGAGGCGGTTTCTTGGTGTAGTTTTGCAGGAATTTAAGGAAAAATGCTCAATATCAACCATGATGGAGCTCGGATGAAGAGAAGCTTGAAAAGTGAAGAAAATAGTCAAACAGAGCCCATCACGGCCTAGCCGTGATGACCATCACGGCCATGATCAAGCAGAGCAGAAGGCAAAAGTCAGAAGCTGTCACGACCTAGCCGTGATGCCCATCACGGCCGTGACAGACCAATTAGTGGAGACAGAAGCGATCACGGCCTAGCCGTGATGATGCTCCAAAATTTGAAAGCGCGCCAAGGCAGAAAGCGTCATAGCCTGACCGTGATGGCCATCACGGCCGTGATGCGAATCCTAATCTATAAAGAGGCACGGGAAGAATAGAGAAAAGAGAGTTTTTTTGAACCCTAAGACACTCTCACTGAACCAGGGGCAGCTGCACAAGGATTCCATGGAGTTTCTTCTCCTCTTCATCTCTATTTCTTTGATTTTGGCTATGATCATGAGTAGCTAAACTCCCATTGTTGGGATTAATAGATGTAGCTATTTCTGAATTCTCCATGTATTTGACTTGATCTTGTACTACAGTTTTTTCTTCCTTATGAGTGATTGATTTCCATGCTTAATGCTTGTTGTGGCGTGATCCCCGGTGACTTGATTATTGTTTTGGTATGCAATTGGAAAATTCGTATTAGAACTAGAACTGAAATCAACCACCTAGTAAACCTTGTATCTAGGAATGGATTTAGGTTTATTAGAAATCGTGTAATCCCTAATCATCACGCAAATTCATTAATCTAGGCCACCTAAGGAATTAGGGTCTATTAGTGGATTTAGGCTCTTGTAATCTGAGGAATCAGGGCTTGAGTAATCTAGTGGATTGATTGTCATATTTGAAGTAGAAACTGTTTATTAGTCATTTCATTGCATGGGGATGAAGTTTAGTGAACCTAATCCCAACATCTTTTATATATTTGAAGAATCATTTTCTCTGCCTTCCAAGTGTTTGATAAAATTACTCAAAGAACTTTTTCTTTTATTTTGTTTATTTTAGGTTTTAAATCTGATTGGGCTTGGTATTTACTATTGAGCTCCCTTTGATCCAAATATCCGCTTAGATAGTAATTGATTCGGTACGTGCTAGTACTTGTCACAGTCCTCGTGGGAACGATAAACGGTCTCACCACCGTATTACTTGTACGACTAGGTATATTTGCCTAGAACCGTCAACAGAAGACAATGATGAGTAAAATATAATGAGAATCTGAGGGGGAGGGAGGTGCTGGATGTGTATCCTACATAGACAACTACAAGTGATTAATATTTGTGAGGGCAAAGATGCAAGACGATCCAGTAAAACATTATTTTATTTTATTTGTAACCATAACATATGTACGAAGTATCTACCACCGTTAATCGTGAATAATCTCCGTCGGAAAACCTGTTGGGCACATAAGGTGGGTTCTTCCCTCCCAACAAGGTTTTTCTCCATACACAAGAGTCAGGATTCGAACCCCTGACCACTTGCTTAAGGTGTTCAAGTCCCTTACCATCTGGGCTTATAAAAAAAAAGTCTCTTACCACTTGGACCAACTACATGTTGGTAACGATCTGGTGAAACATTTTAACTCTGATAGGATTGGTTATTCACCTTATTGATAAATCATAATCTTCCGGGAACAACTTCATGGCAGATCATGTGAGGCTTGTTTAACCTGTGGAAATTTTGAAATAAATTATCACACAGAAAAATGATTGATGGTTAGCCTCATTATCAAAAACAAGTAATAATTACATTAAGATGGGTCATTGTTGCGTTAAAACTATACTTAAGGGCAAGTGCATCCTATCGCAAAAGTGATATAGGAGTATTTGGGACTCCAAGTATCGAACCCATAGGGATTGGTGACAATTATTAGATTAATTACTTCCTTATGTTATTTAGACAATCGAATTGGTTATAAGTAAAGAATAAAAAGAAACAATAGGGTAAACCCCAAGAAAGGCAAGAATCACAAGCAAAGTTCAATTATGGAAAGCCTATGGTGTCTGATTTCACTTATGTCACTTCCTATGATATTACCCAATTCCTCAATGATATGTGTTTCTTATTGATTGCCAATCACTCTCTCTAAAGCTATTAATACCCAATGGTCATGCAATATTAAAATTATTTCCCCTAAAAAATTACCCACAATGGTCATGCAAGTCAAACAGTTAAAAGAAGCATAAAGAACTGACAAGTTTTGTTAATTCAATAACTGATTGAAAACAGGGATTGTGTTTGGTCCACGCAACCCCAAATCCGATTAATCCTAGAGTTTCATTAACTAATTGTGGTACGATCGCCAGTCAATTAATTAACTTAGTAAAGGACGATCAAACCTTCTAGAAATTCAAACGCAAGGATTAAACCAACTAATTAACGAAACACTAAATCATATTCAAATTGAGAAACATCAAAGGTATCAAAACATAAGATCCAACATTACCCTAGGAATAAGTTTAGCTATGCATAGTCATACTCATCACTATACAAATCACAAACATGTAACAATCCATAAAAGATAAATAGAAAACTAAAACATGAACACCCTTTTGATGCAAAACAGTCTTTGAATCAATGGGGAGACGGTCCTTTGCTTGACGGCTCTGTTTCTCTCTGCGTCACCAGCTTCCTAATCTGTGACGGCTGAGTGGCCGAATTTCCCTAACACCCATAGCTTTTGGGTATTTATAACAGTAAAGAAGAAACCTAGCGCTTCTCTGACTCTGCCAGTATGTACGACCGTGCTTCGCTATGCACGGTCGTGCATAACTTATACGCGCTGCTTCCAGGGAATCGACGCGAGACAGGATATAAGTGGGACATAATATGTCCAGGCAGTACATGATTATGCACGGCCATGCATAATTATGTTGGGGGCGAATAAGAATCCGATGTGAAGCTGCAAACCAGTGGTTGATTGATGTGCTGGCTGGACATATATGCACGGCCGTTCATACCCATGTACGGCAATACATAACAATCTGAAGCACTTTCAGAGTCTTTTCAGCACCAAATCCTCCTAAAATGTCACTCTTTGCACCCAATTCAATTGTTCTTCCAATTCTGCATGAATAAAGGGGAAATAGGTGAAATACAAGTATCAACAATCAAAAATATGATAATTTCCACCATAAATTCCTATAATTAATCAGGCACAATGACGGTTTATCAACCATTAAGGTGGAGTTTGGAAGAGCTTATTTAAGCTCCTTTTGATTTATCTAATGATATAAGCTCTTATAAAAAGCCATTGTTTACTAGTTGGCACAACTAGTAAAAGAAGATCTCATCAACTAAGTTAGTTGGGGTTCGAATTTGTGAATTTGGATCGAGAGAAAAAAAGAATGAGAGGATTTCACTCCCAAATTTGAAAATACACCTTATTCCTAATTCTGGGATGGAATAGCCACACCTCAATCCTCACCTTAAATTTTCCTTTAGCAAATATATAAGGAATAGAAAAGAAAACCATTGTTTTATATAACTTTTTTATGATGATTTATAAACTAATGATTCATAAGTAATATGAACATGAGAAATATATACTAGCAATTAACATCACTTTGGAATCTTGGTAAAGAATTACCATGCTTGTGATGTCATATATGATATACCAGTGTAGCAGCAGCAGCAGCAGCACGATAATGCATAGGTGTGGTATCGCTCCTGCCCTGCTGTACCTGTATCCGACTTATCAAATTTTACTATGGCTTCATTTTAATGACAAGACTTGAATGAAGAATGCAGCTCCAATTGTTGATTCCTGCAGCTAACAATTACATTATCTCTACTATGATGATGTGGATGTGAGAAGGCACAAAGAAAACGAGGATAACAAAGCAAGAAAAAGTGATGACAGTAACCTTATTAGACACTTGGTCACTTGTTAGTTGGTTATATCAGTTGAATGTAAAACTGAAAGATAGTTATAACAATTACACTTTGGAGGAAAACTACTCTTGTATATAAGCATAGCTTGTGCCTATTTACAGTAATAGCTAGAATGAATAATTGCTCTACCAGTTCATAATAGTATACGTGTGGTTAAAATTATCTATATATAAAAGAAGTCTTTAGAACTTCACTGCTATGTTGATGTCAATGATGGAAACGAAAGCTGTTTGGACCTTTAATGTAACAAAAACCTATAAATATAGAGGCTACGTTTGTTTTAGATGAATGCCAACCCAAGTGAGATTTAAAACTGGGTTGAGTAGAAGCTCCAAAATGGAGAGAAAAGTAGAAATATTGGCATCGGGACGGAGAAAAAGAGTGTTAGAGTTGGAAAAAAATCTTAACCAAACATTCTGAAAAAGTAATTTATAAGAGAAATATCAAAACTCCAAGTTTAATAATGTAATAACAATTTTTTTTTTAATGATCAGAACCTTTTTTATCAAACATACCATATGAAATTAATTTAGAAATGTACCACACTAACTTAAAGCTATACTTATTTATTGGGCTAAAAAAATACTACTGACACATTCTTATGGCTTGCATCTTTTATATTTGGGAGGATGTGATGAAAATAGAGTGTAAATATATAAAAATAATAGTTTATATAATTAAATAATAGTAATAATTATATGTATGTATAAGTACATATTAAAAGAATTACTGATTATATTTTCTCTCTGCCCCTTTGGACACATCCCATAGGATTTGACCGACACTTGTCCACTTGGCTATATCAATTAGAAAACAAAATGCTTGTAATTTGTAAAGTGACGCGTACCTACATTAAATCTCAATCAATTTTTATCAACTGACTTTTCATGGAAGGACAATTATTGGAGCTTATTATTCTAAAGGACCCAATAATATATATCCTTTATAGGATTCAAGATTAGCCAAGATAGTTTGTCAACTTTGTGTGGCTTGTATACATGAAACGCAAGCAGTGCTGAATAGGACGCCAAGGCCCAAGAAGATTCTAACAAAAGCAGTATCGCTATCTTACCCAAGCCTCTCTCCGTTTGAGTCGTTAAAAAAAAGGTCGGTTGAATTATATCTTGATCTAAGGATAAAAGGAATTGGAGGGGTAAGAGATCCCAAGTTCAAATTTTGGTAAAGAAAAAAAAAAATAACATAACAACTATCTATTAATATTTGCTTATATTAAAAGTCTCACATCGCCTACCACAAATCCTGAGGTACGATTCAAATACTTGTTGAACAACTCCGTTTTAAATTGGAATCTAACATGATATCAGAGTCTATCTTTATGCGAATTGCATAACTCCACTTAATGCCATTTGTTTTTAGGCAAATTATTTTAATTCATCCTGTATAATTTGCGAATTAAGGTGAAGTGAAATGAATTGACCCGCCAATTTTATTTTTTTTATGAAACCAAATTATTATTTCTTTGGTGACGGATAGGGTTAATTTGCCTAACCTGCTTTTTGGTTTAACTTTAGGCCAATTAACCTAACTGACCTACCAACTTATTATATTTTTTATTTTGTTAACATTTCAACTCATCATAAAACAATTTTAGATTGGCCTTCCCAACTCATCTATAAAAAATGCGTCAAAAGCACTATCCATTGTTGATTGACAGGGTAGGTCGATCCACATATTGCTATCTCCAGATAAAATCAAAAGGAAGGTTAATGAAAGAAAATGATAATTATACGTGTGTATAATTTGATAAGAAGAATTTGTCTTTTAACAAAATTCGAAGAAATCTTTAGTTGCTTAGTGCACGAAAAATATTAGTATATTAAAATATAGTAATTGGACCGGTTTCAAAATAACCAAATTAATGATCATTGGGTTTGATTCAATTCGGAACCGTGCACAAAAAAGAAAAAAAAACGAACCAATTTAATTGGTTGATTCGGATTTTCAAATCCATCGAATTATTGGTTCGAGTCTTACGACCCTAAACTTTTTCGAAGAACACGGTAGCTTTGCTACCTTTCCTGGCTAAAAATATTTAAAAACGAAAAAAATTATAAACTTTAAAAAGTCAATAACAATATCTCAACCACCGATCCAAACCAAGGTTTTCAAAATCGGACCAGACCGGCCAGTCCGATCGGGTTAACCAAGAACCGTGACCTTGGTCGGTCCGGTTTACAAGGAAAACCGTCCCTATACTGAACCGGTGGAAAAAACGGAGAACCGGTTCAAAATCGGTAAAACCGGTCATAACCGGTAGTGGACCGGCCTGAACCAGTTTCCTAAAAAAAAATAGTATAAAAGGATTTTGGTCATCCTAGCCAAAACCCAATTCTTTTGTTTTTTAAGTTCTAACATATGTGGGCTGGTTGTAGATTTTGGGTTGGTTTTCCCTATAAAGATGATTTTAACATATATCTTTATATTTATTTAGTTTAATTTCAAAATAAAAAAAAAATTGTGCTTAATAATTTTAGTTGTTATGTTGTTTTTTTTTGTTTAATATTGTTACAAATATTATATTAAAAATTAAAATAATATTATTTAATTATAACCAGTTCAACTTCGGTTGGACCATTGAACCTCGAACCGCTGCTTTCACCGGTTCGATGACCGGTCCGGTTTTGTAAACCTTGATCCAAACCGATCCACGAACTACCCTACTTGCAAAGAAATATCTTGCCTCTTGGATTCCAAATGATCATTAAATACAATTCAATTCTCACACTTCCCCATGTTGAAGTCGTCTCTATCTGTCAATCATCAAGTCCAAGCCTTAGGTTTCTTGGCTCATCGGCGAAATCCGGAAACAAAGTATCAATATTCTTCCATTGCACAGAATCAGCCGGATGGCGAACCTTTCCATCACGTTTCCTCTCATCATGATGCCATCTAAGATTCTTCGGATCTTTCACATTGGCAAACAATCGCTTGAACCTTGGAATTATTAGAAGATACCACAACACCTTCGTATGAGGACCCTTTTTTGTCACATCACATATTGAATCATCAAGATCATCACCATCCTTCACTTTGTAGCGTGATAACCCACACTTGGGGCAATCGTGATTGTCTTCATACACTCGTGTACAATATGCAATCATTAGAGCATGTGTGTATCTTCATTCACTCCATACCCATTGGACACAATACCTTATTGGCCTCATAGTTATGGTCAGGTAATGTGTTGTCCTCCGGAAGCAAGTCTTTCAACACTTCAAGCAATTAGGTGAAGTTTTTATCGGTCCAACCATTTCTCACATTCACACAAACCAATTTTAACACCGCCGACAACCGTGTATGAGTAGTACACCCGGGATACAAAGGCTTATCTGCATCACTGGGCAACCTTTCATACACATGTGCTTGCTGAAAAGATTCTTGCCCAATATCACGGATCATGTCCTCCACTCGATCATCCTCCATATCTACGTCAACATCCTCACTTTGAGAGACACTTGGCTTATTACTTAACAACACACCACCATGCCATATCCATTTTGTATAATTCAAGCAAATCCCACTACAAATAAGATGAGTACGTATATCCTTGATCGTACATTTCCTCGTATTCAAACATTTGACACAAGGACAACAGAACATTCTGTTACTATTAGGAACATTCCTTTGAGCAAATTCTATAAACTCTCCCACTCCCTTCAAATACTCATCACTTGTGCGCTTATAAACCATCCAACTACAATTCATAGCTAGATAGGTTCTGTAGATATACACACATATATCCAATATAAGCACAACATAGGGGAGATCGGAAAAGCGCACTAGTATTTGAAAATCTAACAACCATATATATATATATATATATATATATATATATATACACACCACTATTTATTTCTTTTTTATTATTTAGCTTCACAGTATACATTTCAACTAAAAAATAAAAGGAAAACTACCCTCTAGCAAAATAGTTCCAAAACAACACACTACACATACAAAAAAGCTCCACCATTGCAAACATCATCAATCTCAATATCATTCCATAAAAACAGTATCATCAACCCATTGCAACCAAAACTACGAAACACCATAGACCATCATTTACAACAAATGCACAGCAACCCCAACTCATATCATCTTCAACAATCATAAATTAACCCCTCAACCCACACCAAAAACAAAAATAAAAATGAAACTTTGAGGGTTTAGGGAGTTAGCTGAGTTCGGAGAGAGGAGAAGGAGAGTGGCTCAGTGGTGATGCTACCACAGGCGACCGCCGTTCAATGTGGTTGAGAGTGAGTGGGAAAGAAAGAGTTAGGGCGCGTGAAGTGAAAGAAAGACAGTGTGTGATTCAAAGAGAGAGAGAGAAAGAGTGTACCTGACCGCGTGAGGGAGGAGCTCGCGTGAGGGAGAGGCTGCCGTTTGATGTGGTTGCTGAGAGTGAGGGAGACAGAGAGAGTTAGGGCTTGCAAGAAAGAGTGTGAAGTTGAGAGAGAGAGAGAGAGAGAGAAGGTACCTCGCGGTGGTGAGGAGAGGAGCTCGCGGTGATGAGGAAAGGAGTTCGCGGTGTTGAGGAGAGGAGTGAAAGGGTTAGGGCAGAGAAGGGCGCGCGTATACGTTGTGAACAGAGCAGAGTATGAAAGTGATGAAGAAACGCGGGTGAAGCAATTAAGTTGTCCTCACTCAAAAATTTTCAATTCAATCACCTTTTAACGTCAGTTGTTAAAAGAACTGACGTTAAAAGTCAAAATCATCACTTTTTACGTCAGTTCTATAAACAACTGACGTTAAAAGTCAATATCATCCTTTTTAACGTCTACTTTTTTATTAACAGACGTTAAAAGCCACTGTTTATGCATCCTAATCAATTATTCATTCTGCACGTTTATAATATATAACTGCATTTGTTACTTTATTTGACTGTCAACTCCCCATGCACCTTGGAACCTAATCCTCTTAATGATCAATTTAATTTTTTAGCAACTTACCACACCTAGTAACTTCATCCCCTGCTCCTGTAAATAGCTTCCTTCCTTCCTTTTATTTTCTGCTTCACAATATGGCTTTGCCATGGAGATTAACTTCATCATTCTTTCTTCCTATTCCTAGACTCAAAGGTCTTTGTCTTAATGGTCAAACAACTTCTGAGGTTGTGTAAATCACATAACATGGGTGATAAGGTTGTGTAAATCACATAATATGAGTTGCTCACCTTATCATCCTTCAGGAGAATCAGCGGCTAGAGTTCCAAAACCTCAGCTTTGGCAGCAAGTGACTGTTCCAGGACCATTGCTGAAACAGATCGAGTGCACCCTTGCTTAGTCACTCGACTCTCCTCTCTTGCTCACCCGTGAAGGACGAAGCCTCAACAAATGTTTAGGATTTTATAGGATTTTAAACCCTTTCAATGTAATTTTTTATAGTATTTTAAATTTTTGAATGTATCTTATAATTGTATTATTAATACACTTCATGAATGAGATCCGGTTTGGGTTATTGATTCAACTTATAGTAGTTTTACTTCGCACATATATTTTAGTATTCAAAACAGAAACACAAAACATAAAAGCAAGTGAAACTGAAACTTTGAGGAAGGCAATGCGGGAGGGTACGTATACTGGCTAAAAAAAATTATTAAAATAACATTTAATGTCTTCATCAACAGACATTAAAAGTTAAGTGACCCACTTTTAACGTCAGTTCAATAAAAAATTAACATTAAAAGGTTCACTTTTAACGTAAGTTGGTTATAGAACTGACGTTAAAAGTGAGTCACTTAACTTTTAACGTCAGTCCTTTAAACAACTGACATTAAAATTGAATTAATGAAACCTGATATTTACAAAATTGCCATTACCTCTTTTTTAACGTTTAGTTTTTGGTTAACTGACATAAACATTTCCTGATGTATATTTTCCACCAGTGTATAGTGGTTGTTATGCAATTTCAAGAGTGGGAATAATAAAAGTAAAAACTATTATTCACTCTTCACTCAGCAATTTTACCATTATTCAAAATTAGAATATTCACAGACGGGCCTATACCTTATAAATATCTGGATCATTTGTAAAATTTATTATATACTATGGTTCTAACTTATATTTTGCATTGTTTTTTATTTTATTATTATTACCTTTTGAGTCTTACAGCAGTGAAGCATTTATTGGTACAAGAATATAGTGGAAGTGGTAGTAGCAGATGAGGACGACTCCGAGTTTTGGCGTAACTGAGAATAAAGAGGAAGCCCAAATGCCAATACCGTGTCGTTTTATTGACAATACTGTGACCGGATTCTTTTGTTCTTTATTTGGGATTTTTTTATGCTCAATTTCTCATACATCCTCAATATTCTTGATAATTTAATTTGATTTTGCATAAAACTGCCATGTGTGCAATCAACCAAATCAAAGCAGGAGCTTCTCACATGGTTATCCTCTTCTCTTCATGTTGTCTCACCATGTTCTTTTGTTTTGATTCCTTTTAGGATTGGGTCCCCTACAAAATAATTATCACTTTGTTCATCAATTAATATCATATTTCAATTAATTAATTAGCATCAACCTGTATATATCTCCTATCGAGAAAACTATAATTATGCTTGCAACTTTATATACAGAAAAGAAATATTAAGTGTTTATTGTTATTTCTTTATGTATGTTGTCAGTCTTATTTTATTACTTTTCATTAAATAATTTTTACTTTTATTTTAGGGTTTTTTTAATCAGTATCTTAAGTTCATTGGTTAAAGAATCAAAAAATAAAAAATTTGCATTGAAAATTATATATTTTTTGACAAAGAATTATACTTTTTAAACTTTGAAAAAAATTGAATTCACCATTTTTCAATGCAAAATTTTTATCTTTATTTCCTTAATGAATACGTCTAGCATTTGCCTTTATTTTAATCAGTGTTTCAAAATAAATCACTTAATAAAAAAATATTAAAACAAGAGTCACAATTAACCCTTCCATAAAAATATATAACCAGTTGAACTATTGCTTACTTTATAGTGGTTTTCAGTAGCTCTCAAAACAAAAACAAAAAATAGTAGTTTTCAGTATCTTATGCTATTCTATAGTTCATAAGTATGGGATACAATTATTGCACGACTCCCGTAAGGGAAAAAAAAAATTTCATCAGTGAGTTTTTAAATTTACAAATTGACTAGCCTAACATTTTTTATTATAAATTTACTCTATTTACCAGTTAGACACATTTTCGTAAACTTCTTTTTGTAAAAAAATAGTTTCCATTTGGTAAAATAAAAAAAAAATTAGTTTCCATTATTTCTGCCTGGCTCACTGATAACATATATTTTATTTTGTATATAAAATTAAAATATGAAAATAAACTAAAATAATCATATATTTATTTATTTCTACTATATGATTATTATTCAGAATAAAAATTCCTATATATAGTATGGACTACTACCTGCTATTCCAATCCACATACTTATGCTAATATAAATACACACACTTCATATAAACACACACGCACACACCCTCTACTAGATCTTGGTTTTCACTAAAAATTTGATGCTTCAATTTTCTTCATCCATCATCATCCATGGCATCTCAATCTCAAGTTCAGGGTAGTAAGCTCACCGTTTCCACATCACCAAAGAGTGACGGCGGCAGCGGCGGTGGCGGGGTGCCGTCATTATCCAAAGGGCAGTGCTTATGTTCACCAACGACACATGAAGGATCCTTCCGGTGTCGTTTCCATCGCTCAGCGGGGACAGGGTCTTCTTCAACACCTTGGATGAAACGGTCCAAGTCCATGCCTGCTAATAAAGCTGTTGTTTCTGTCTCTCCACAACACACCACATGATGATATATGTTGATTAATGATGATCGATTGTCACACAATCTATATAAAGTGAGTGTTTAATTTCATGTATAATTTTATTAGTCCTTGCTTGCAAAAGTTGCAACTCTTGGTCACTTGAACATTGGATCTGTTTAATGGCTTGGAACCTTGTTCTTGATCTTCAAGCATTATAGCTCTCAATTTGCAGCCTATGCTTAATTAATTACACGAAAAATAATTATGTATTTAAGTATATATAGTTAATTTAATACTTGGGTGGATGATCGAGTTGCTACTTCTTAATTTGCCTCTCGTATCTTTTTTTTAACTTTATTAGTGATACGACATAGCAAACAGTGACCAATCTCCGTTGAATAATCTAGACGGTATTTGATTGTTGTTCTTCTACAATCAAATTTTTAATTTTTCTATACACAAAATATATGAGTCAAATCCCTGATTATTTGTTTAAGAGATTCTAGCCGATCACTACTCAAACCAATCTCATGTTCATATTTGTTTGCCTCTCATGTCTAACATCCTTTAAATTGCATATATATCTTACTCGTTTTAGCAAATATAATCTTTCATCTTCGCTTCTCATACTAGCTCAAACAACACTTTTAATTTGAAAAACGATTTTACCTTCTCAATAATTAGGAAAATGAAGTACTGGATTTAAAGCAGGTTTTTGATAAAATATCCTATGGGTATAGATCTTATAATTTATCCTACACCCTTCTGGAGGAGTCTGCAATATTCTATTCAAATTTTCTTCAAAAAAATTAAAATAAATCGATATAACATAAATCATATGCATATGTCTGATCAAAGGAGGACAATACATGATCATCAGACTGCAAAAGAGGAAGTCCTTTCTTCCAGGTGTCACGGACATGGAGTAATAGCTTGCATGTGTACAATAATAAAATAAAATAAAAGTAGAACTCTTCTGGGTTTTTTTTTTAAAAAAAATTATCATATGGAATTCTTATAATAATAAGATTTTTTGTGAAATTTTTCTTTTATTTTATCGGTCTACCTATAAGATTGGCACCCTGTTTGCCAAATTCAAAATTGGGCTTAGAGTTTCTCAAATCTGTGTTAAATTTTTTTCAACATGTTTGCTATGTATAATTAGATTAGATTTGGGCTCCAAACCTTAGTTAAAGAAGTAAAAAACTGTAATTTTTATATTTATCAAAACTTAGATTGGGTTTTCAAATTATGTTTTTATAAGAGCTTAATTGCTAATATCCTATATATACACTAACAGTGTAAATATCTTTTATACAGATATTTAGTCACAAATTGTTACATCAATAAATTTTATTGACTCTTATTCTAACTATCTTAAAAATCATTCATAACATATTGGTGATTGGTTGATAGTATAGAAAATCTTACACCCGGGTTATGACAATTATCAAGACTTAGTTTTACAAACGAATTTTTAGTCGCACATTTGGTGATGTATCAGAACCTATGTATGGTCATTTATTTTCTCATCATCTTTCACCCATTCTGATTACTTAAAGTTTTTTTTTTCCTGGACAGCAAGGAAATGGCTTGGATGGGTTTTGAATGGCCTGTTATTTTTGCATATATATGATGAAATTGAAATTGAAGATAATCATGTATTCAAGTTGTCAAATGACTCTAAACACAAGAAAACTACCCAAACCCCAAATGACCCTTTTGATAAAGACAGTGCAATTCTATTATAAGATTATTTTTTTTGACAGAGATTATAAGATTTTTTGCTTTGTCGCTTTCTTTCCTATCAAATTAGCTTCTTATCCTTCTGACTAACTTTCATAAAAATGAAGCATACACAATAATAATATGCGATACCCCAATGAAACAGAATGATGGTTGATCGTTGTTAAATATTGCCCACTTTTGAATAAATAATTGCACATATATAGAATCCATTATGAACATGAAGAAGGAATTGATTTGCGCCCCCTCCACCATTGGGGCAAAAAGAATTCAATGCCCATCTGTGTAGCATTTTCGTAAGTGGATGAAAATTGTATCTTCTGCCCCCTGATCGTGATCTTTGATTAAGTTGGCACACAAACTCGTCGCCATCGGCTAATAATCTTTTGTATGGATAAGCTACTATAAGTTGGGTGGACCTATATAGAAAGTACTTCCCTTTCTTTTCTCTGGTAGAAATTCAAGTTCAATCAAAATGTAAGGATCTGTTTGTCCAGTTTTTTGTTTTTATTTTTTGTTTTAAAATATATTATAAAACTGTCATTTTATTTTTAATTTCTATTTTAAAGATTTGTATAATAAACAGTAAAACAGCTACATCAAATGACAATAGTAGATATTATATACTATAAACCTTTTTGAATATTTCAATTATTTTGATTTCTTTTCATGATATCTTCGTTTTCTATTTTTAAAATGATTTAACTGATATATATTATTTATATAATTTTTTTATATTATTAATAAATTATAAATTATTATAACATTAAAAATATTTGACTCTTTCATTACAACTTTTAAAGTCACATACTAATATATGAGAATGATTGATAAAAAAAATACTGATATATGAGAATGGGACATAGATATTCATAATTATTGACATATCATAATCGGTCTAACATGGAATAAAACACAACCAATTTAGCGAACAAGTGATCCATCAGGTCTAAAATACTATCCCACCCATGACCCAACAAACTTCATGGTATGAAATGGGTCTAATTCCTCTCGAGTAATCGAAACATTAAGTTGAAGAGAAAAAAAACTAATACAATAAAATAATATTATTTTATTGTATGAGTCTTTCTCTCCTACTAAAAGCATCTCGTAAAGAGGATCCATATCCAGTATGAAATATGAGTAGCAGATGATGCGATAAGATAAGAATTCCTGTAGAAAAATATCTCTTTTTCAGGTTAAGAAAAAAAGTTAAGGGCCCATCTGGCGTGTAAGTATGCAATTAATGATAAGACACACAAAAGTTAGTATACAATAATCCTTAGTCAAGTACGATTTATCATAAACATTTAAATTATTGTATTAATATGTATCGCTTCAAGTGAAAGAGGTTTGCATGTCTTTAAGTATGTGATCCTATATTCTATTCCTAAATTCATATGTATGGTATGAAAAAAAAAATGCTCTTTTGGGGTGTTTCAATTAGGACTCTTTTGGGGTGTTTCAATTAGGACTAAAATATACTTTTAGTCTTTTATCTTATGGTGAAAATCCATTTTGATCCTTTATCTTATAAAAGATTCATTTTGGTCTTTTATCTTTCAAAAATTACTCAAAATGGTCATTTTCGTCATCTCCCTTCCATCTGTTGACAGAGATAGCTGATGTGGCAACTAACACCGTTTACTCATCCTATGTGGTGGATTAACTTAAATTCCGTCGTTTATGGACCATTATAAATGGGTCCTTTATTTGATTACCCAAAAAAAAATGGTCTTTTTTTGTAAAAAAAATGTTCTTTTATCAGATACCCAAGAATCCAAATGCAGAAATAGTGAGGACAAACCAAAAGGTGCCTCCACCAACGGAGCTGAAGAACATAGACAATTTCACTACATTAAAAAAATCAAAAGCTGTACTACTACTTCTACTACTGACACCAACATTGCAACAACATTGTCCTTCAATCAATGGTTCTCTCCAATTCTTCCACTAGACCCATCAATCTTTCACCACCTTGAAGAACAGCTACACCACCCCATTTCAACTTGCTATGTTTCCTCACCCAACAACGATGAAGAATGCAACTTTGCCCCCCAAAAAAAACTTTCTAGCACCTCCATAAAGATGAACAAATTGGAAACCTAATTTCATAAAAGGATGAAAAATTAGGGGTTTTGAGGGGAAATGGGGGAAGAGAAAGTGATACCCTTATGAGAAACCCTTTCATTGTGTGGGTGGGGGCTTGGTTCCGTTGATGGGTTTACCGCCTTTGAGGTCATTGATGTTGATGAACTTGAGGTTGTTTTCAGCGATTCCGGTGGTTTGGAAGAGGGTGGTGGTGAGGGTGGTGCCATTTGAGTTCTGGTGGAGTTTTGTTGGTGAGAGTGGTGGCATTTGAGATCTAGCAGAGTTCCGATGGTTTGGAAGAGGGTAGTGGTGAGAGTGAGAGTGAGAGAAGAAGATTTTTTTAAAATTTTTTTTAATTCGGAAGGAATCTTATGTAACTTCCACGTGTCAGCACTAGAATGGAAGAGTTGTCATGTCAACAGTCACATAAGTCATAGGTAACGACGTCACTAACAGAACTGGCGGAAAGGACGAGTTTGAGTAACATTTAAGAGATAATGGACCAAAAGGAATCTTTTAAAAGATAAAGGATCAAAACCAATTTTCACAAAAAAGATAAAGGACCAAAAGTATATTTTCGTCTTCAATTAGACACTTGACTATACCATCAAGAGATTAATCTCTCGCTTATCGAATGAGAAAATACTCTTTTTTTAAAGTTATTATTATTATTATTATTATTATTATTATTATTATTATTATTATATGATTACAATATTAGTGCAAGAACACACTATCTCACACACACCCAAAGAAGAAATAAAGAGAAAAAGGAATATATCACAACCAGAAACTTTATTCACTAATTTCACTTCACACTACAGCACTTGCACATTAGCATCTCTATTTATAATAGAGCACTTACACATTAGTCAAGCTAACAACTAACTACTTCTCTAACTATCTAACAAACTCAACAAATCACTAACTAATAACAACCAATATTTGATTTATCTCCAATACTCCCCATAATTCAAATATCTCACATATACTATTTTTATTACACTCAAATTTGCATTTTTATAATGCACACTTTTTTATCACTAACATACACATTTGTTCTCCTGAATCCAATTGCAATCTTTTGAAGAATTGGGCTTTACCCATTAGGTCAACAAAAAAATAAATTGACCCATATTGCTCATCACTAATTTCTGAAATTGGCCCATATTTCTTTATAGTATTGGTCTTGGAACAATATTTACAAAAATTGAGCTCCCAAGACAGAAAACACTTCGTGCTCTTCCTCCATCACTTGACCAAAATTTAGAAATACCACTTCTGTCCCTTGCATCATCTTCTCTCTCGCAATACACAGCAGCCGCCTCACCTCTCTAACACTACACCATTGCTGCTCTGACGATGGTGGCGGCGTCATCACTTTCGGCGACAGCAACAACTTGACCGGACCTCCATACCTCAATGTTCTTGTTCTCCTCTCCACGACACTTACCCAATCAAACACCCCGACTTCTGTCATTTCCATCATACGCGTCAACGCCAACACAGTTGCTCTTGTGGCCGCCGCGTGAGGAACGCCCTTCGAATCCGGCGATATCCTGGCCGACAACTGCTCTTCAGACTCCTCGGAAACCACCCACTGCCTCTTCTTCTCCGACGCGGCGTTCCGGCGATGGACCCTTTCACCCACCACCCGAATATTACTCTCAACCTGTCTCGACGGTGGTGGCATCTCGATCGGTCGTGCGACATCCATGTCTA
Source organism: Sophora flavescens (assembly GCA_030762895.1). NCBI lineage: Eukaryota > Viridiplantae > Streptophyta > Magnoliopsida > Fabales > Fabaceae > Sophora > Sophora flavescens. The sequence continues at coordinate 22,404,694 of CM061066.1, forward strand.
TACGCAGTTGCACCACGTTTCCGATGCTCCACCTGTAACATCCCTGTTTTTACATAGATGTTTAATTGCTTTATTAAGGGTGATTAATTTTCTAAAAGATTATTTTTTGTTTATTTTTATGTTGTTTAATTTGAGTAATTTTATTTACTCATTTAAAATATTTTAATGAGTGTGTTAACACTGTATTGTTACAGGGGGTGCATACTTGCTAGATAATAGCATTATGCTATTATTCTTTGTTTAGAAAAATACAGTCTAAAATTATTTTGGTTAAATAAAAATTATTTTTATAGTCCCTAAAAGAAATTTATAGCATTAGAAAAATAAATGAGACCAATTTTATGTCTTGGTCCCTATCCATCCACGTACACTCTCTCTCTTCCTCTCTTTCTTTTCTTTTTTTCTTTCTTTCACATTATTCTCTTATTGTTTAACAGACACCACACCCACATTTCTCTCCTTCTTCACTTCATCTTCCTCCTTCTCACCACACCAGCCACACCACCACCTTTGCACGACCGCGACCACCGCGCCGCCTGCACCGCTTGGAGCCGCCACTCACCGACGCAGGGAAGGGGACCACATCCCGCCTCGCCGGCACGCTTTCGCTGCTGTCCGCCGCCACGCGAAGGCTGCTCCACCGCGGTAAGCCACCACCTTCCATGGTAGTTTCCACCATTTGTATCCTTTAGTTTCATTCTTCTTCTTCTCTTGAACTCTCTTTCTCTCTTTTGGATTTTGGTTGTCACAGTGAACACTGCCGCCGTCCTCCGCCATGGCCACCGCTGTTTTGCCACCATTAGCACCACCACAAGTCATCTTCTTCCTTTTACAAAATCCCCAATCTTTCCTCAAACCCTAATCCTAGGTTTGATTTCAAATTTTGATTTTTGAAATTGATTGGTGTTTTATGCAATTGGGATCACGATTAAGTGTTCCCCTAAATCAATTTTTTCAATCTCTTGCTAAATTGATTTTTCCCCAAATTTTCATCTTGAGCCTAAAAATCTTAAATCTGTTTTGATATGAATTAATGTGATTTTTGAGAAATTAAGGATATTAGTGAGTTATATTTATAGTGTTGTTGTTGAGAAATTAATTTAGTGTTTTGTCTAGTTGTTTCTATGCTTGGATCGGCTCTCTGGAATGTTGCTCATGTTCATGCTTGCTCTGGGGAAGCTGAAATTACTCTTGGGAACTAATTGGAGCTGACTGCATAGCTGTGAAGTTCTGGAATAACCTACGAACGCCTTAAAAGGTGGGGGAAGATTATATGTTAGGTGTGGTTTGGGGTATATGCGGGTTAGTATAACTGCTTAGGAATATTGGGAATTGTTTACTGTTGTTATTATCTGTGTAATTTTAGAACCTTAGTTATACCTTGTTGTAATTGTTTAGATTTAATTTAGCGTTGTGCTAAATTGGATCTAGTTGATTTGGAGTAAGGTTCTAATTCCAGAACCTTACTTATCTTCGTAACTCGTGTATGTTAAGCATTGGATATAATTCCAAATAATTGGGCTCTAAGTATAAGCCTTATGTCCGATAGTTAAGTTGCTTAGGGACTGGTTGTGATGTGCATTTGTTTCCGAACTTGGATTCGGGAGGTGTTGGAATGTTATTATCAGTTGGTATCAATTTCTTATTTATTGAATCTGTACATTCAATCTTAAGGTTTATCCTTATTTCCGTTTTGTCAAGTCTTGGGCTCGAAAATATTTTATTATACGGAATTAAGTAATTTTTGGAATAAATAGGCCAAATTATTGCATAGTTGAGGAATTTCAAATCATTCGAGCCCAACTCTTATCAGTAACTGTTTTTATATTGATATCGACGCTTTGGAACTTTTAGTTCCTGCTTTGTTTGTCCTGGGACAACATTCCAACCCAATCATAGTAGTTGTCATTCTGGAGGCATAGACACCTTTTATAGGATATTAGGGGACTGTGTGGGGGCCACGAAGACCTCGGGGATAGTCAGGCGTGGATCCTGCCAATGGTTCAGTGTATGCAGCACCGGTGCCGGTGGATACCTGGACAGCAAGGCTATTTTGAAACTCCACTGAACTAAATATTATTCATATGTTAAGTACTCTCGTGCGAAAGCATCGAGGAGATGGTTGTAAGCGTACTCCGATAGTGGGCTTATGCACCGAGTTGTTACGCATATTTCCCGAATGCTATCTCAACAAAACGTTATGACAACAATAGTCTCCATGGAGCAAGGTTAGGTCGAAGTCTTAGGCATGCATTTGAGTCTTAGCCTTTTTATGAAATGATGAATATATATTTTGTAAAAGTTTCCCTAAATATATGTATCCACTTGAATGATTTTTTGTCGCGGTATACCCATATATACGTTATGATCTTGGCATAGAATCTTACCTCCATATGCGTTTCTTCTTTCTTCTTATGTATGTGAGTAGCTGATTCTGATGGCTGCTCCGTACGTGGGACTGAGTTTCCTGATGACCGATGATGTACAGTTTGGACTTTGGTTTCTTTTTGGAGGATCTCATGCTTGCGGGATATTTGGAGAATCTTCTTTGTTTTATGATGTTATATATATATATATATATATATATATATATATATATATATATATATATATATATATCTATATATGTTAGGGGGAACTTTGAAGTTTTGTTGTATCGGCCTGTAGGATGACAGTTCCTTGTGTTTATGACTTTATGTAAATTTTATATTAAAAATGAAAACTTATGCATTTGTATGAAAATTAATTTGGGATTATCGAACTAATTATTATTTTATGTCTTTATTATAGTTGAAGTTTTTATTTTTTCGCTCCTTCTAGTTGATGTAAGACCAGAGACCAAGTTTGGTTTGATAAAGTATTTGTTGTTATAAACTGATTTATCAGGTTTTTCCGACTTCATTCAAATCTCCATTTTTCAAAGGAGACATTTCAGAAATGATTTGTGAAAATCCCTATTTAAAAAATCATAATTCGTGTTAATTAAAACTAGGCGTTACATTATGTTATCAGAGCAGTCGAGTCTAATTGGATCTGGGGTTATGAATCGACTATCTTCTTTGTGTGAACTCTGTGTTTGTGTGAATTATTTGAATTGTTTTAGAATAAGATAGTTATATCTAAGATCTCGTGAGAGATTTATCTTATGGTGTTAGCTTTACTGGCTACCGTTATGGTAACTAATAGCTTGTGGAGGATTTAGTGATTTGAAATATTTATTTTTTTGGTGGATTACAGTTAAGTGAGGATGATTTTGATCAATATTAGTGTTTAATTTTCAATTTATATTGATTGGATGGATTTAGTGTATCCCTATCTTTGTTGTGGAATGCTTAGGGTTTCAATTAGAACCTTAATGGATGTTGTGTTGATGGAGTACCAATGGATTTGAGAATTGTAGTTAGCGTTAATGTGTGATAGATTCCTAACTAAGTATTTTGATTTTGGTTTATAAGTTAAAGTTAAATTAAGTTTGATTTGTGGACCCTAAATTATATTTGGAAGCTCTTAGCAATCATATTGTAATCCCTCAATTTTAATGTTAACTTTTGTTTTGGATTGACTTCTAGGTTTTTGATGTGAATTTGAGGGAAATTGTAGCGTTTTATTGATTTTGTCGAGGGTCACCTATTGGAAATATTGGTAGAAAGTGAATTTGAAGGTGTAATTATCATATTAGTGTTTAATGATTAAAGTCACCTTATTGAGATTATGAATGATCCTGAGTATTTGATGGATTAGTGGAATGATAACCTTGAACTGGTGTTATGAATTTTGAGTTGGTAGAGATGATTTGACATGGAATTGGTCCTCTTAAGTGTGCTTGAATATTTTAATGAGGGGAAATATGTTTAGGTTATGATTTTGTAAAAATTCGAATTTGGTGTCTAAGATTACGAGTTATTGTGGATGGACTTTAGAGCGTATTAAGGTGAAATAAACGAGTTTAATTATGCGGTATATGAGTAAGAGTTAATATAAAGATTAATATAAGTTTGAGATGTTCAGTGGTGATAAAATTAATATTTTGAAACATTTGTTTGCTAGTATTTAATTACTAATTTTAATTTTGATTATGAGGAATAATAAAGTATTTTATGCTCTTTATTTTTTGTTGTTGTTGTTCATCTTTCTATCTCAACTATAGTCTTGAACTTTGGGTGTAATGCAAAATGCAAGGTTCTTAAAACTGGACCGATCAATGAACCGGTGAAGCCACTGGTTCAACTGGAATCGAACCGTAGTTGAACCGGTAATAATTAAATAATAGTTTTAATTTTTTTAATATAATATCTTAAGTAATATTAATATAAATTTTAAATTTTTATATTTTTTAACAAAATATAAATACTTTTTACATTTTATGTAAATAAATTTACAAGAATAATTCTTATATTTATTCTCAAAAGTGTAAAAAAAAATAAAATCAAGGACCCAATCCAAAACTATCTGATATTCTTTTTTGTAATACTATTAAAAACGATAAAAATAAAAATTATTTAGGGCCAATCCCCTAGACCCCTATGCTCTGCCAAAAGTCAAGTTGCGTGTCAAAAAGTCTTGGGAATAGCCTTTTACTTTCAATTTCAATATTTCAAATTTAATATCGCTTTTGCATACCATAGGTCCATAAGGCAGAAACCGATCATCCTCAAATTCTTATTGCCTTTTATATTATTTATATTCGTGAAAATGACAAGGATTTGGGTTGGACTTGTACCCAAACCCGTTTATGCTATAACAGTACAATATAAAATAAGCAACCCTAACTTCCATATCCATCTGCCGCCCCCTCCTTTCTCGTTTTCCTTTCTGATATTTCTGTACTTTGTCACCAAACTCCATTCCTCCCATACTACTTTCATGGCCTCATTCATGCCTTGTATATGCAAATAGTTGTTTATCTGATGATGCTATGTGGGACACTTCTCTCCTCTCATTCGTCGTTTTTTCTCTCTATTCTTCCGTCTGCTTTCTCTCGCCCCCTCTACAGGTCGTTGAAGGTCGCCGGACTCAATGAGAACGATGGGAGTTTTTCGCGAACCGTTAAAACCCGGCAAACCACCGGTTTTGGCCGACTTTCCCGGTTCTATACCGGTTCGGTGGGTTTTTACCTGGTTTTTATACAAGGCGGTTATAGTACTCATCCAGACCGGAAGACAGGCCGGTCCCCGATCCGACCGGTCGAACCAGTTGGTCCGGTCCGGTTTTAACTAGCTTGGTATAACGCATTATTCCGTATCGCTCTTTATTTTGTTCTTGCATCTCATTACCACCTTTGAGTCATTGTAGACTTACCAAGGAAGTGGCGGAAGCCAATTATCCTTCAATTATCTTACTCGGAAAGGTTGTCGAAAATCGATTAAGTGAGGCTTTCCACCCGAAAATTGTACTGTCTCCATTAGCGGCTCATCAATTAGTCATGCTAGTTTTGTTCTAACTAAATTTCAAATGTCCCTTATACTCGAGATTTTCTTTCTCATTGCTTTTATTACTCATGGTTGTATTATACCATTGAGTTGATCGTATTCATGATCACCTATTGATCTGAATGTTCCACTCTTATTTCGAAATTCATTATGACTTCTTCTTACTGAGTCATCAGGTGTATGGATTTCTGGAACATAGATTTCTTAGTCATATTGCTATAAACACCTCTATTTCTAGTTAGAAGTGATTTAGTCTGATCTCTAAGTTAGACTCACCTTCTCAAGATATGATTTGATCGATGTCTCGTTCTATAGATTCAATTTTCTTGAAATCACAAACAACTCATTTTTTATTTTTTTCCCCGATCCAATGGAAGTTCTCGTGGAGAGAGAAACTTTAGTAGACTCATGATTGTAAATATTTGTTTGTACAACACATTTTTTTACTCTCACGAACCTATTGAAGATTCTTTCTGCATATTGAATATTCATTTATCCTTCTAGTTGGTAAATTCTCCTTTGTACTTCTTGTCAAAGTAAAGGATAGAAATCCTTTTTGACAAGTTTCTCTTCAAATTTCTAAGAACATTGCCTCATCATTTGTCTGTATGGATTTGTCATTTATTGACCAGTCTCAAACTTCCTCTTTTAAAAATGTCATCCACGTCTGTTCTTCCTTATAGTAGGAGAAATATTTTATAGAACCTTTTATAATACAAAAACTTTTGGCGTACTTTCTAGTATCATTTCGAATCGAGATCAAAGGTCTATACCTCGATTTTGAGCAAAGTCGACATGAAGCTTTAGAGACAAAGTTGAGAATGAGTTAAGTTTATAATCTTTAGACTGATGGACAGTCTGATCAGACCATTCAATCATTGGAAGACATGCCGAGTGTCTATGTTGAAACTATCCGAGAACTGGGATTAGTTTAGGTTTTGGTGTATATGATTAGGATAATGCCTGAAATAAGTTGTATGAAGTTTGTTATGATTATAAATTGCTCATAATTGTTTTATTTTGCCTATGTGAATTGTATGAATTGTTTAGTTAGAATTTTGGTGAATTATGGGGTTTATGTAACTAAAACGCTATCTAATGATGTTGTGCTAAATGGTTGCCATTCCTATGGTTCTCCCTTTCATGTTTGCTCTATGCTAACCAAAAAGACCTGTCTGAGTTAATTTATACCTTTGGTTGGTAATATTCTTTTCTACTTGTGGAGCTGATTGTGCCTTAGCCTGTATTGAAAGAGTAGCAGACAATGTCAATCTTAGAGAAATACCTGGATGAATTTTATCCATAGCAATCAAAGAATGGTTATTAAGTGAGGAGTTAGGTTTGAATATATTGTAGGGTATGTATAATGCTCCAAATTATGGTGACTTGTGATGGTGATGTATAATGAATATTGAGTGTTGATTCGATGTTAAAAACACCACTCGGATAAGTTTAGGTATGACCTCAAGCAATGATTGATGATTGATAGAGATGGGATATAACTCTGATTTTATAATGTCAAAACTGAGATTTAGAAGGACCTTAAGTTTGAAATTAATTTTGATAAATTGTTGGACGAATTATAGTAATTCTCTTTTAAGGGATTTGGAGATATATGAGAAATTAGGGAAATGAGTGATTTGGTTTTTAGTTGTTGATGTTGCTTAAGTTGGAATTAAATTGGAACGATCGTAGGATTGGATTGAGTTATGTTAAATTCAAATTTAAAAGGAGACTTGTCTTATGCTTTGTTAAGATAAAAGACAAAATGGCGAAAGCACTTCGAGTGAAGCAGATTACTTCAATTAAGATATCCTGGATCGTCACCGCTAGAATTACTATATGGGATATACAAGTGTAGACGTAAGAATAGTAACCATATCTCTTTTGAGATGTATCGAATTTCGAGGACGAAATTTCTGTAAGAGGGGTAGTGTTGTAACATCCCTGTTTTTACATATATGTTTAATTGCTTTATTAAGGGTGATTAATTTTCTAAAAGATTGTTTTTGTTTATTTTTATGTTGTTTAATTTGAGTAATTTTATTTACACATTTAAAATATTTTAATGAGTGTGTTAACACTGTGTGCATGCTTGCTAGACAAGGTGTTAACACTCATTTAATTTTATTTGCTTTACAAGGTGTGCATGCTTGCTAGACAATAGCATTACGCTATTGTTATTTGTTTAGAAAAATAAAATCTAAAATTATTTTGGTTAAAGAAAAATAATTTTTATAATCCCTAAAAGAAATTTATAGCATTAGAAAAATAAAAGAGACCAATTTTATGTCTTGGTCCCTATCCATCCACGTACACTCTCTCTCTTCCTCTCTTTCTTTTCTTTTCTTCTCTTTTCTTTCACATTATTCTCTTGTTCTTTAACAGACACCACACCCACATTTCTGTCCTTAACTTCATCTTCCTCCTTCTCACCACACCAGCCACGCCACCACCCTTGCACGGCCGCGACCACCGTGCCGCCTGCACCGCTTGGAGCCGCCGCTCACCGACGCAGGGAAGGGGACCACATCCTGCCTCGCCGGTACGCTTTCGCTGTTGTCCGCCGCCACTCAAAGGCCGCTCCACCGCGGTAAGCCACCACCTTCCATGGTAGTTTCCACCATTTGTATCCTTTAGTTTCATTCTTCTTCTTCTCTTGAACTCTCTTTCTCTCTTTTGGCTCTTGGTTGTCACAGTGAACACTGCCGCCGTCCTCCGCCATGGCCACCGCCGTTCTGCCACCATTAGCACCACCATTGTAAGACTAAGTCCTCATTCATGTTTTGATGTATGACAAGCAAAGTGTATTTTGCATAAGATTTTTGATTTTGACTATGTGCTTATTACGTGTTAAGTTGCATGCAAGATCACTCATGAAAAAGAAAAATTAAGGATGAAACAAGCAAACGTCGAACAAAGAGAAACAAGCAGACGTCCATCAAAGTAAAACAAGCAGACGTCCAACAAAGAGAAACAAGCAGACGTCCATCAAACGCCCAACAAAGAGAAACAAGCAGACGTCCAACAAAGAAAAACAAGCAGACGTCCATCAAAGTAAAACAAGCAGACGTCCATCAAAGTAAAATAAGCAGACATCCAACAAAGAGAAACAAGCAAACGTCCAACAAAGAAAAACAAGTAGACGTCCATCAAAATAAAACAAGCAGACGTCCATCAAAGTAAAACAAGCAGACGTCCAACAAAGAAAAACAAGCAGATGCCCAACAAAGAGAAACAAGCAGACGTCCAATGAAGCGATAAAAAGCTGGCGTCTATTAAAGGTAACAAGAAGAGCTCGTCTATTGAACTACCATATGGAGCTCATCTACCAAATGGAGCTCGTCTGTTGATGTGGCACATATAGCTCGTCTACTGAAGTACCACATGGAGCTCGTCTACTGAAAGTAACTGAAGCACGTATCTACTGAACTACCATATGGAGCTCATCTACCAAATGGAGCTCGTCTACTAATGTGGCACATATAGCTCGTCTACTAATGTACCACATGGAGCTCGTTTACTGAAAGTAACTGAAGCACGTGTCTACTGAAGTAACAAGTAAAGCTCATCTACAAGTTGGAGCACGTCCAATTACCTTGTGTTAGTACTCCCGTCTGCTGACGTGGCAAATAGACTCGACTATTCTTTCAGATGGAAATGGTTATTTTCAAGAAGGACGCAAACTCTACAAGAACCAACAGAATCTTATTTCAAGAACAAGAATCAAGAGAACAGATTTTGTTAAATCAGATCCAAATCTGTTTTAATTGATCCCAACGACTATAATTTGTTTTCTATATAAAGAGGGATAAAAGAAAAGAAATAGAAGAACAAAAACCTTACTGATTCTAAAAAGTGAGAATACAAAAGATTCAAAAGCTTCCAAAAGTGCTTCATCATTGAGAGAAAAGTGTGATATTACTTAGAACTTCAATTTGTATAATCAGACTTTTAGAGTCTTTCTTCTACTCAATTGTTTCTCTGAATTAGTATGATTAAGAGAGGGTATATCTTAGGACTGAACAAGGATCGAAGGGATCCTTGGGTATAGCAAAGCAAGTGTGCTTTCTGGTGAATTCTTGAGCAAGGAGGTTATCCTTGTGTTGCTGTAATTGGAATTTTGTAATTGCTGATTATAGTGGAGAAAACCACAGAGGTGTGGGACTGAATGTAGGCTTACCAGAGGAGGTTGCCGAACCAGGATAAATCGGTTTGTGTGTTCTTCTTATCTCTAAACTCCATATACTTGTTATATTCACTTGTGTGTTGTGAATGAGTTTTAAGAATGCTTGTTAACTTGAATCTTTGATCTACAATCTGTGTTAAACTTGTTGTTACTTCTTATAATTCTTCTTAACATCATTACTTGTTACATAACCTGATTCTTGGGAATTATAATTGAGTGAAAACCAATTTTCTTTAAGAAAACTCTGTTTTGCTTTACACTGTTAAAAAGTTTTCAATATCTCAATTCACCCCACCTCTTAAGATCGTAGCCACTACCAACAACCACAAGTCATCTTCTTCCTTGGGTGAGTGGTTTTCTCACTTTCCCTTGTCTATTTTCAAAATCCCCAATCTTTCCTCAAACCCTAATCCTAGGTTTGATTTCAAATTTTTGATTTTTGAAATTGATTGGTGTTTTATGCAATTGGAATCACGATTAAGTGTTCCCCTAAATCAATTTTTTCAATCTCTTGCTAAATTGATTTTTCCCCAAATTTTCATCTTGAGCCTAAAAATCTCAAATCTGTTTTGATATGAATTAATGTGATTTCTGAGAAATTAAGGATATTAGTGAGTTATATTTATAGTGTTGATGTCGAGAAATTAGTTTAGTGTTTTGTCTGGTTGTTTCTATGCTTGGATCAGCTCTCTGGGATGTTGCTCATGTTCGTGCTTGCTTTAGGGAAGCAGAAATTACTCTTGGGAACTAATTGGAGCTGACTGCATAGCTGTGAAGATCTAGAATAACCTACGAACGCCTTAAAAGGTGGGGGAAGATTATATGTTAGGTGTGGTTTGGGGTATATGCGGGTTAGTATAACTGCTTAGGAATATTGGGAATTATTTACTGTTGTTATTATCTGTGTAATTTTAGAACCTTAGTTATACCTTGTTGTAATTGTTTAGATTTAATTTAGCGTTGTGCTAATTTGGATCTAGTTGATTTGGCGTAAGGTTCTAATTCCAGAACCTTACTTATCTTCGTAACTCGCGTACGTTAAGCGTTGGATATAATTCCAAGTAATTGGGCTCTAAGTATATGCCTTACGTCCAATCGTTAAGTTGCTTAGGGACTGATTGTGGTGTGCATTTGTTTCCAAACTTGGATTCGGGAGGTGTTGGAATGTTATTATCAGTTGGTATCAATTTCTTATTTATTGAATCTGTACATTCAATATTAAGGTTTATCCTTATTTCCGTTTTGTCAAGTCTTGGGCTCAAAAATATTTTATTATACGGAGTTGAGTAATTTTTGAAATAAATAGGCCAAATTATTGCATAGTTGAGGAATTTCAAATCATTCGAGCCCAACTCTTATCAATAACTGTTTTTATATTGATATCGACGTTTTGGAACTTTTAGTTCCTGCTTTGTTTGTCATGGGATAACATTCCAACCTATTCATAGTAGTTGTCATTCTGGAGGCATAGACACCTTTTATAGGATATTAAGAGACTGTGTGGGGGCTACGGAGACCTCGGGGATAGTCAGACGTGGATCATGCCAATGGTTCGATGTATGCAACACCGGTGCCGGTGGAGACTTGGACAGCAGCGCTATCTTGAAACTCCACTGAACTAAATAATATTCAGATGTTAAGTACTCTCATTTGAAAGCACCAAGGATATGGCTATTCGCGTACTCCGATAATGGACTTGTGCACCAAGCTGTTACGCATATTTCCTGAATGCTATCTCGACAGAACATTATGATAACAATAGTCTCCATGGAGCAAGGTTAGGTCGAAGTCTTTGGCATGCATTCGAGTCTTAGCATTTTTCTGAAATGATGTATATATATTTTATAAAAGTTTCCCTAAATATATGTATCCACTTGAATGATTGTTTGTCGTCATATACCCATATCTACGTTATGAGCTTGACATAGAATCTTACCTCCATATGCGTTTCTTCTTTCTTCTTATGTATGTGAGTAGCTGATTATGATGGTCGCTATGTACATGGGACCGAGTTTCCTGATGACCGATGATGTACAGTTTGGACTTTGGTTTTTTTTGGAGGATCCCATGCTTACGGGATATTTGGAGAATCTTCTTTGTTTTATGATGTATGTATATATGTTAGGGGGAACTTTGAAGTTTTGTTGTATCGACCTGTAGGATGGCAGTTCCCTATGTTTATGACTTTATGTAAATTTTATATTAAAAATGAAAACTACTGCATTTGTATGAAAATTAATTTGGGATTACCATACTAGTTATTATTTTAGGTCTTTATTATAGTTGAAGTTTTTATTTTTCCGCTCCTGGCAGTTGATTTATGACAAGAGACCAAGTTTGGTTGGATAAGGTATTTGTTGTTATAAACTGATTTATCAGGTTTTTCCGACTTCATTCAAATCTCCGTTGTTCAAAGGAGACATTTCGGAAATGATTTGTGAAAATCCCTATTTAAAAAATCATAATTAGTGTTATTTAAAACTAGGTATTACATTATGGTATCAGAGAGGTCGAGTCTAACTGGATCTGGGGTTATGAATCGACTGTGTCTTCTCTGTGTGAACTCTGTGTTTTTGTGAATTATTTGAATTGTTTTAGAATAAGAAAGTTAGATCTAAGATATCTTGAGAGATTTATCTTATGGTGTTAGTTTTACTGGCTACCGTTATGGTAACTAATAGCTTGCGGAGGATTTAGTGATTTGAAATATTTATTTTATTGGTGGATTAAAGTTAAGTGAGGTTGATTTTGATCAATATTAGTGTTTAATTTTCAGTTTATATTGATTGGATGGATTTAGTGTATCCCTATCTTTGTTGTGGAATGCTTAGGGTTTCAATTAGAACCTTAGTGGATGTTTGGTTGATGGGGTACCAATGGATTTGAGAATTGTAGTTAGTGTTAATGTGAGATAGATTCTTAACTAAGTATTTTTATTTTGGTTTATAAGTTAAAGTTAAATTAAGTTTGATCTGTGGACCCTATATTATATTTGGAAGCTCTTAGCAATTATATTGTAATCCCTCAATTTTAATGTTAACTTTTGTTTTGGATTGACTTCTAGGTTTTTGATGTGAATTTGAGGGAAACTAGAGTGTTTTATTGATTTTGTCGATGGTCACCTGTTGAAAATATTGGTAGAAAGTGAATTTGAAGGTGTAAATAACATATTAGTGTTTAATGATTAAAGTCACCTTATTGAGATTATGAATGATCCTAAGTATTTGATGGATTAGTGGAATGATAACCTTGAATCGGTGTTATGAATTTTGAGTTGTTAGAGATGATTTGACAAGGAATTGGTTCTCTTAAGTGTGCTTGAATATTTTAATGAGGGGAAATATGTTTAGGCTATGATTTTGCAAAAATTCGAATTTGGTGTCTAAGATTACGAGTTATTGTGGATGGACTTTAGAGCGTATTAAGGTGAAATGAACGAGTTTAATTATGCGGTATATGAGTAAGAGTTTTTGAATATTTGAGGATTATATGAGTATTAAAAGTCATGTTATAAAGATTAATATAAGTTTGAGATGTTTAGTGGTGATAAAATTAATATTTTGAAACATTTGTTTGCCAGTATTTAATTACTAATTTTAATTTTGATTATGAGGAATAATAAAGTATTTTATGCTCTTTATTTTTTGTTGTTGCTGTTCATCTTTCTATCTCAATTATAGTTTTGAACTTTGGGTGTAATGCAAAACGCAAGGTTTTTAAAACCGGACCGATCAATGAACCGGTGAAGGCACCGGTTCCATCGGAATCGAACCGTAGTTGAACCGGTAATAATTAAATAATAGTTTTAATTTTTTTAATATAATATTTTAAGTGATATTAATATAAATTCTATATTTTTATATTTTTTTAAAAAATATAAATACTTTTTACATTTTATGTAAATAAATTTACAAGAATAATTCTTATATTTATTCTCAAAAGTGTTAAAAGAAATTCAAGGAACCAATCCAAAACTATCTGACATTCTTTTATGTAATACTATTAAAAACAATAAAAATAAAAATTATTTAGGGCCATTCCCCTAGACCCCTATGCTCTGCCAAAAGTCAAGTTGCATGTCAAAAAGTCCTGGGAATAGCCTTTTACTTTCAATTTCAGGATTTCAAATTTAATATCTTTTTGCATACCATAGGTCCATAAGGCAGAAACCGATCATCCTCTAATTCTTATTGCCTTTTATATTATTTATATCCGTGAAAATGACAAGGATTTGGGTTGGACTTGTACCCAAACCCGTTTATGCTACAACAGTACAATATAAAATGAGCAACCCTAACTTTCATATCCATCTGCCGCCCCATCCTTTCTCGTTTTCCTTTATGATATTTCTGTACTTTGTCACCAAACTCCATTCCTCCCATACTACTTTCATGGTCTCATTCATGCCTTGTATATGCAAATAGTTGTTTATCTGATGATGCTATGTGGGACACTTCTATCCTCTCATTCGTCGTTTTTTCTCTCTACTATTCTGTCTGCTTTCTCTCGCCCCCTCTATGGGTCGTCGAAGGTCGCCGGACTCAAGGAGAACGATGGGAGTTTTTCGCGAACCGTTAAAACCCGGTGAACCGCCGGTTTTGACCGGCTTTCTCGGTTCTATACCGGTTCGACGGGTTTTTACCTGGTTTTTATACAGGGCGGCTATAGTTCTCATCCGGAACGGAAGACGGGCCGGCCCTCGATCCGGTCCGGTCCGGTATTAACTAGCTTTGCAAAATGCGTTATTCCGTATCGCTCTTTATTTTGTTCTTGCATCTCATTACCACCTTTGGGTCATTGTAGACTTACCAAGGAAGTGACGGAAACCAATTCTCCTTCAAGTATCTTACTCGGAAAGGCTGTCGAAAATCAATTTGGTGAGGCTTTCCACCCGAAAATTGTACTGTCTCCATTAGCGGCTCATCAATTAGTCATGCTAGTTTTGTTCTAACTAAATTTCAAATGTCCCTTATACTCGAGATTTTCTTTCTCATTGCTTTTATTACTCATGGTTGTATTATACCATTGAGTTGATCGTATTCATGATCACCTATTGATCTGAATGTTCCACTCTTATTTCGAAATTCATTATGACTTCTTCTTACTGAGTCGTCAGGTGTATGGATTTCTGGAACATAGATTTCTTAGTCATATTGCTATAAACACCTCTATTTCTAGTTAGAAGTGATTTAGTCTGATCTCTAAGTCAGACTCACCTTCTCAATATATGATTTGATCGATGTCTCGTTCTATAGATTCAATTTTCTTGAAATCACAAACAACTCATTTTTTATTTTTTTTCCCCGATCCAATGGAAGTTCTCGTGGAGAGAGAAACTTTAGTAGACTCATGATTGTAAATATTTGTTTGTACAACGCATTTTTTTTACTCTCATGAACCTACTGAAGATTCTTTCTGCATATTGAATATTCATTTATCCTTCTAGTTGGTAAATTCTCCTTTGTACTTCTTGTGAAAGTAAAGGATAGAAATCCTTTTTGACAAGTTTCTCTTCAAATTTCTAAGAACATTGCCTCATCATTTGTCTGCCGGGATTTGTCATTTATTGACCAGTCTCAAACTTCCTCTTTTAAAAATGTCATCTACGTCTGTTCTTCCACATAGTAGGAGAAATATTTTATCGAACCTTTTATAATACAAAATTTTTTGGCCTGTAGGATGGCAGTTTCCTGTGTTTATGACTTTATGTGAATTTTATATTAAAAATGAAAACTTTTGCGTTTGTACGAAAATTAATTTGGGATTACCGTACTAATTATTATTTTAAGTCTTTATTATAGTTGAAGTTTTTATTTTTCCGCTCCTGCCAATTGATTTATGACCAGAGACCAAGTTTGGTTGGATAAAGTATTTGTTGTTATATACTGATTTATCAGGTTTTTCCGACTTCATTCAAATCTCCGTTTTTCAAAGGAGACATTTCGGAAATGATTTTTGAAAATCCCTATTTTAATCATCATAATTAGTGTTAATTAAAACTAGGCGTCACACCACCTCGACTGTTCTGGCGATGGCGACGATGTCGTCACTTCCGGCAACGATCATTCCAGTAGCTGTGGCGACCCTGTTCTCTCTGGTGTGCCATCTTCTTCCTTGACCGCAAGAAGCACCTCCGTTTCCTCATTTGCACGCACCACCACACTGTCATTGTACTCAATGGTGTCGCCTGAGCATCTCGGTCCGATGGTTCTGGCACCACTTCCGGCGACTGCGGCCTTAATCTTTTCTTCATCTCCGGCAGCTACAACCTCCTTCACCAAGGCATTAAGCTGGCGTTTTACATCTCGACTTGCTCCATCTTTCTCATTGATTTCACCTTCTGTATGAGTCTTCTTGATCTCTGTCTCTAGCTTCGGCACCGCCGTCTCGACCACCATCACCGACACACATCGAGCCGCCGTAGCAGTAGCTGCTTCTCCTGCTTCGTTCTCTGTTTTTGCCTGCACCTTCCTACATTCTTCTCTGCCTTTATTCTCATCTTGTGATTGATCACTGCTCTTCTCATCTTGTTCTTGCCACTCTTTCTTGTAGCACCATGAAATTTGTTTAAGATGTTCCAGGCTTCTTTAGCATTATTGGCAGCAACAATCTTTTCAAGATTTTCAGAGTCCACACATTGATGGATGGTGGAGAGAGCCAATCAATCTTTCTTCTTGGATTCCTTGTAGGAGGCAATATCCTCCTCTTCTTGGATCCCATCCTTCACTATTTCCAACACTTCATGGAAACCAAAGATCGCTTTCATCTTCACAACCCATTGCTCAAAGTTCTTGCTATCAAGAACCGGTAGAGGAATTGAAAAATCCTCACTCAACTCCATCTTCATGGACACACTCTCCCAAGATCGTTATAGCTCTAGATACCACTGTTAGTACAAGAACACAATATCTCACACACACTCAAAGAAGAAAGAGAGAGAGAAAGGAATATATCACCATGGACACACTATTAGTGCAAGAACAAACTATTTCTCACACACTCAAAGAAGAAATAGAGAGAAAAAGGAATATATCACAATCATAAACTTTATTCACTTCACACTATAGCACTTGCACATTAGCATCTCTATTTATAATAGAGCACTTACACATTAGTCAAACTAGCAATTAACTAATTCTCTAACTATCTAACAAACTCAACTAATCACTTACCAATAACAACCAATATTTGAATTATCTCCAATATACAAATCCAATGATAAAAAATATTTTTTAAAGGTAAAATTAATTTTTTTTTCCGTTCCTTATCTTAATTGTTTTATGCGACTTGTTCCCTGACTCCTATTTGTGTAAAGTTAGTCCTCTGTGTTGGCAAACGTTAATACTGTTACTCTTTCCATCAACTTTAAGACCGTCAAAACATCTGTTAAAAGCTTAATAAAATATATTTTTTCTCTACGATCTCCAAATTCCACCCTTTTTTTGGTGATTGAAGCTAAATCATCATTTCGTGACGTTGGCAACACAGAATCGTGCCTCTCCAAGCTCAGACCCCAACCACCGTTTGCAGAGCTGCAAGCACTGCTCACCCAGCCCAAACCACCACCACCATATGAACTAAGTTCAAACCTGTCATGGTCAGGCCACTGCTAAACGACAATGACGTCGATGTTGCGTATTTAAGTATCAACTCAAAGCTCCAAAATCTTAGAAATTCATTGATGAAGTGCTCAAAACTTGAAGGAAGTCATTAATGAGATTTAGGGTTTAAGAGGAAGATAATAGGGGAAGAAGATAGAGAATATAATTTTTTATTCGAGTTTAATGAAATTTGTCATAAAAAGGGTCAAAATGTTAACGTTTGATAACATAAGGGACTAACTTGACATAAATAAAAATTCGAGGATAAGGTTGGCAAAACAATTAAGATAAAGGAGAAAAGGGTTAATTAAACCATTTTTTTTGTGTGCATGTACCAAGGGTATCCTCCTACCAATAGCTGAAGACTAATTCCGAAATACAGATATCATTGAAGTGAGTTTTATATCTCTTAACATAACCTCTTTCATATTCATAAGAATGGAACCATTGACAACATACATAAGGAGTCTAATTATCTCCTAAGTATGTTGGTTTGGTTAATTAAAATATTTTTAAAAGTATTTTTATACACGTAACATAATATTTGAGTGTGGAAGGGATGAAAGAGGAATAATTTTTATACATCAAAATGAAACATCAATTGATGTCCCCTTTATTTCTTTGGTGTATTTTCAAAAAACATATATATAAAAAAATAAAAAATAAGTAAGAAATAAAATAAACATATATAATACCATATGTGGTATTTAAAATTTATGTTAGAATTAAATAATCAAATAATACGGTACAGCACAACCTTTGGAGAGAAGGCTAAGCGATTGTTGTACTTGTATTTGTGATTGTCCGAAGGCGTAGGACACTGATAGGTCATAGGATCACGATACCAATTTCATGATGGGCGGGAAGGACGAGTCATTTGTCCCTTACTCCCCTCTCCCCTCCAACCCTAACCCTAACCCTAATTACCCTCATCATTACCCTTCATACCCACCTCCTCAAAACGTCGTCGTTCTCCTCCCCTCCTACTGTTCCCACTCCCGCCGCAGCCGCAGCCGCAGCCGCAGCCGCCACCGCTTCCTCATATGCTCCTTCGCCCTCTTTCTCTCCCTCCTCCTCCTCGCCGCCGCCGTATTCCTCTTCTACCCATCTGACCCGGATATCCACCTCGCCCGGATCCGACTCAACCGGATCGCGATCCGAACCAACCCGAAACCCATTCTCGACGTTTCTTTCTCCATCACCGTCAAGGTTCGCAACAGAGACTTCTTCTCACTCTCTTACGACTCACTCGCCGTCTCCGTCGGCTACCGTGGTAAGGAGCTAGGGTTTGTCACCTCCGGCGGTGGCCTAATTAGGGCGCGTGGCTCATCATACGTCGACGCCACGCTCAGCGTCGATGGGTTTGAGGTTATCTACGATGCTTTCTACTTGATCGAAGATTTGGCTAAGGGTGTGATTCCGTTTGATACTGAAACGCGAGTCGAAGGGAAGCTGGGTCTGTTCTTCTTCAACGTTCCTCTGAAGGTACTTCACTTTTTTGTTGTGATTTTTTATTGAATGATGCCTTATTGGGTGTTTGTAGAATTTGGGATTTTCAATTTGATGTGTTCAAAGTAACACCAAGTTTTGGACTTTTTCCATTATTTGATTTGAGTGGTGCTGATTTTGTCTAAAAATTTGGCTCTGAAGTTTAGTTTACTTGAAAGATTCCTCAGTGGGTATGTGAACTGGTGAATTTTCCTTTGAATGTAATGCACAAGTAACCCAAAGTTTTGAATTGGGGTGCGTTTGGAAGAGCTTATATTATTTGAGATTACGGTAATAGCTTGTGAAAATAAATTTATACAAATAGTTTGTGGAAATAGTTTATGATCTTCATATAAGCTCATTTTAGCTTATTGTAATAAGAAAATAAGCTATTTTTAGCTTATTTGGAAGAAACTTATCAAATAAGCGCTTAATTAAGTTGTTTACCTTGATAGTAGTGGTGCATTTTGTCTAAATTCGGCTCTGAAGTTTCATTTGCTTGAAAGATGCCTTGCTGAGTATGTGAACTGGTTAATTTTCCTTTTATGTAATGCATAAGTAACCCAAAGTTTTTGATTTTTAACATTGTATAGCAGAAATGGTGCTTAGTTTGAGTTTTTTTTGGGTCTGAAATATAATTCTACAATTTGCTCAAAATCTGATATTTGATGATGGAACTTGTCGTCTGATTGTTTTCATGATTTTCATTCATTGGCATGATTAATGTGAGTGTTTTTGTCTATTTGATATATACAATTATATCTAAAATATTGTATTCTCAATCCAGGCAACAGTGTCATGTGAAGTGTGTGTGAATATAAACAAGCAGACAATTGTCCGTCAAGACTGCTATCCAGAGGTGAGGATTTTAGTTTCTTAGATCAAAGGACAGTTTGCAATTTGTCTGCATATTTATGGCCGAGGAATGATCCATTTCATCTATAGATAAAATTTATTCCATTAATTTGCTGAACTGGATACTTGTTTCTGATTTGTAGTTGGGCAACTGATTTGCTTGGTGCAATGTGCATATCTCTTTTGTAACTTCTTGTGTAGCTCTCGCTAAATCAGTAAATCTGTGACACTGCATTTCAGTCAAGTTCTGGCAGTGTTAGTTTGTCTTATATCACTGGCATTTTTTCTTAGATCGAAGTCAGTATATTCATATTGGGGATTGAGTTTGAGCTGATGTTTGTCCGCTAGAAGCTTCTTGGCCTTAACCCTCATCTCTTTTTCTTAAAATCTTTGAGTACTCTGTTGGGGAGATTGAGTTCGTCATAGAAATTGATTTAGCCTCCATATCATTTCTTTTCATGTACATGGTTGTTTTTACTTCTTCAAAAGTTAAAGGTTAATAATATTTATGGGCTTCTTGTTTTGCCTACTTTCTAAGTTTCGGCTGTGCAGACCATATGGCTCATTGGGTTTTTTGTTTTTGGAGGAATTACATTAGCCTCCGTTGAGGTTTAGCTTAATTACATTTGGCATCCTCTAGTTTTAAAATTTTATACCAACCTCTCTTGATGTTTATGTTATCATTACATTTACCTCTCTTATGGCGATTGAAATTACATTGTCCTTCCCAAAGGGGAGGTGAGTGTAGCCTTTGAAACAATAGGGATGTTATGTCTAATTAAATCAAAGCTCAACGGAAGTTAGTGTAATTTCTCCTTTGTTTTTAATGCATATTTTGACTTAATATAGAAATAATTTACTAATCCATTATTCATTTGCTTCAGTCACTGGGCGATACACTGGATCAGAGCGCATATGTTGCCCCTGGACCTGGAGATACATGATCTGGTATTTGATCTTTAGCATCATTGTTCATTCAGCGGTGGTGTGTTATGTTCATTGCTTTTAACGTGGTGTATAGTTGTTGCATATGGATTGAATTCCCTTGTAAATTCTGATTGACCAAAAAACAACTGCATCTTGTATTTAACCACTCGTATGAGGTTGAATTGATGAAAGTGATTCCCGAGAGTTTGTCATTCCTGTGGTTGAGAAATATAAATATGAAGGTTTTCCTGATAATACTATTTGGTTGAGAAATAAAAATGTGAAGGTTTTTCCTGATAAAACTATTTTAATTCTGCTCCTTTTAGATGGGTGACTTATTTTCAGAGAAAGTTAAGCAATGACCACCGAAAAATCTACTTTCCATGTTTTTATTGGTCTTGTTCACGTTATTTCATAGCAGCAGTAGTAATTTATACTTTTTATGTTCACCCCTATGATGTTAGCGAGTTTTCAAAGCGCATCATGGCTTATTATATCCGTTATCATTGGTTGGTATGACCAAGATATTCTATTTTGTCCTACAATGAACTATGATATAATAAATGGAATGTTGCCCACTATAAATCATGTGATTAACTTTCCCCTTCCTACTAATTCTCGACTCTTCGCTTAATTCAAAATACTCCGATCTTCCATTTTGTTTTGATTTTTATTATGAGAAAAAGAAAATGTTGACATATCAAACGCTTGTTGAAATATGCTCATTTGTTGAGCGTGTTGTGTTGGAGCGAGTGGATGCTGGGAACATCTTAGCACTAAAATGTAAAATGTAGAATGTTCGTTGCCATGGAAGGTCCTAGCACTTTAGCATGATACTGAAGTTGCTGAATTGCATTATGAATTTCAATATGCTGGTGGAATATCATCATCATGTGGTTAATAAGTTGCTATCTACCGTCATAATTCTGGTAGCTATCTCTGTTTTAACAAATATTCTGTTCTCCATGATTTCTAGCATTGGCCAAAAGAACAAAAGGCGTTCAAGCATCATAAGTGGGACCGTAGAATGAAATTAAAAGGAATATAAACGAAGGGCTAAATAGTCGTTTTATTTTATCGTTTTTTAAAGATGGGCTGCTTGGAAACAAGAAGCGGCAAATTTTATTATTGTAATTTTATCTATTTTTATGTATCGAATTCTACTATGATATTTATCTGATAATCATTCAACACTGTCAATTATATAAGGATGATAAAACAGAATCTAATAGAAAATGGAGGGATGAGTAGAGAGTCACCCATCGTATTCGAGCTACGTCCTTAATTTGGTCACAATTTAGTGGCACTATTACTATATGATGATCTTTTTCGTCAGAAGAGAAGTACCATGTAACATATAGGTTAATGACATGTTGCACTTTTGCATTGGGGATTTTGGATTAGAGAGGGGTGGGGGGTAAATTAACAAGAAGCGTTGTTTTGCATGTTTTGTAAACATCAGGGATCGAATTACTCATTTTTAAACTTCAAGGACTAAATCACACGACCAAACTTCAGACCATGAAAATGCATTTTTCCCCCTAATTTGTTTGATCTCTGCTTTAATAAAATGTCATTCTTCGATAGAAACACAAAAACAATTTTATAAAATTTGTGTACTCCAAATTAGAACTACTAACAAAATGTCCTTTTTTTTTCTTCGCTTCTGAATCCAAATCTTGTACTGTAGCTATGCTGCATTTTAGAACAGAAGAAACAAAGTAACTCTGACAACCTTTGTGATCAAATTCTATCAAGAGAATCCCGAAAGAAGAAAGAAGAAATTATACAAATTTATATGCGTACTTACAAACCATAACATTTATGTACCATTGGAAACAGGATATATATTTCTCATGGAATCAATGGACCGCCACTACTTAATTGTTCTCCCCCGCCACACATACTGGCCATGATGCTGCCGGCACCGGAATGACCCTGGATGTTGTGACGGCGAGCACACGCATCGCTTCACTGAAGCACCATCACCGGAGCTGTCCCCTCCACCACCATGAACTTGCACTGCCACAGGTGGTGCACCCTGAAACACAAGCCACCTTCTTTGCACCACCAAGCCTTCTCGGATCACATAAGAAACTCCCGGGTGACACATTGATTCTTCTTTGTCCTCTTCAAACTCTTCTTCCTCTTATGATATATATATGTGCCTTAGCTATACACAAGTTAAGAGTTCAAAAAGAAAAGAATATAAAGGGTTATATGACATTGTATTAGAAGAAGAAAAGAAAGGGGAAAAGATGGTGGAGAAGTAAAGGAATTGATGTTTGGCATAAAGGTCTTTTTAGAAGATTCCTTTTGAAGAGAGGTTTGTGTTTTGCAATGCAAATTGCAAAGCCTTACTTGAGGGTGTGTGTATAAATGTGGCTAAGCCAAAACCACACCCTGCATTGGTCCAAATCCACTACATGAACAAAATTTCCAAACTAGTGTGTGTGGCCCCATCACAAGTGGTCAAGCAACTCTCTTAACTCTTAAGGCACCTGTCTTTGATGCTGCCACCTGGGTATTTCTGGTGGCCAGGAACAGGTCCTGCGTGGCATGTGCCGCTAGGCTCTAGTGGATATCAATGAAGGAGGTTTTCGTTGACAGGAAATAATATGTGTTTATCTTTATTGCTTATTTAATTTATCTTTTCTATATACTTACATTTTAAAAATATATCAAAAATAAAATAAAAAATATTGCATGACGTCTTGTTTGTTTCAGAAAAGTTTTCCTTGTTAAAAGTGCTAATCACACTCGTTTTAGTACTCTCACATCTTTCATATTTATAGAATTAGATAGATGAGTAAAAATTATATGGATTTAATAATAATTAGATGATAAAATTTGTATAATTATAAATTAATATGTGTATATGTAGCATTGCTAACTGTTATGGGAGTTCGAGTTATATACTCGGGGCCGACTTGTATACTTAGTGTCGACTTCATTAGCAACACAAATCCAACTGAGATTTGGGCCGAGAAATAAAAGACTTGGCATTCGAGGTTGAGCTCTTGACTAGCTAGAGACCCAAGAGTTAGATAAATCACATGGAGAAGTCGGACAGTCAGAGGGCGAAACATATAACGGCTAAACGACCAACTCATGAATGAAAGATAACGGCAATTAAGTATTAATACCCGCTGTCCGACTATCATTACCAGGACGGCAACGACTATCCAAGAGTGAAGAGACCCAAATATGAGAGGTAAATATGGAGCCTACTATAAGTAGAGGCAGTATGAATGAAGAAGGACAAGGGATAACACATCCGAATACACTAAGTCGAGATAGCAAATCTTTGGCAAGAATAATTTGGCGCCCACCGTGGGGCTCTGGTAAAAATCTTCCTTCGCCACTCAAGGGAAAGACGAGTCGTACTGGAGCTCGGGAGGAAACTCCCAATTATCATTCAATGGTGGTTAGCGGGTCACAACTCTCCACTGAGCATTCTTTTCCGTGATTGGTATACACGGTAGAACAATTTGGATGACAAACTAGATATACGAAAACATATGGATGACTTCCATTACGTGAAGTTCAAAAATAGGAACAAGTTTCGAAGCATCATGATTATGATGAAGATCTGATGATCGTGAGGCCGTACATTCAATCATTGAAGAATTCGGTCGAGTTCTCATGGACGACCGAGTGTGTGAGTTCCTTTGTAGTGTTTCTTGGCTAAGTCGGCAGACAAAGTCAAGTCGTACTTTCAATTGTTGAAGAAGTCGGTCAAGTTCTCTTGGACGACTGAGTGTGCCTAAGTCGGCAGACAAAGTCAAGCCATGGTTTCAATTGTTAAAGAAGGGTCTCATGGACGGCCGAGTATGCGAATTCCTCTGTAGCGTTTCTTACCCAAGTCGGCAGACAAAGTCAAGTTGTACTTTCAATTGTTGAAGAAGATGGCCAAGTTCTCGTGGACGATCGAGTGTTCATAAGTCGGCAGAGAAAATCTAACCACACTTTCAATCATTGAATAATCTTGTCGAGTTCTCGTGGTCGATCGAGGCTGAGAATGCCTTTGCCAAGTTAGAGGAATTTCCTCATGTCTCCCCCCGATTCTGACCCGATTGTTCCATGTAAGATGCTTTATTTATACTTATCACTAACGGAGCTTGCTATTTGTGCTTTCATCATCTAGGAGATTTGAAAGGAGCAACGTTCGGTTTGTTACATCACCCGAGTACTACAACGCCTTGCGATTGGTTATCATCCGAGTTTATTGAATTTGATAGCAAACATTTGACAAGGGAGAAGAACTTGCAAATTGACATTTTGTCAAAGTAGGCAAGCCCCAAAAAAGCAGGTCAGACGAGCATAAGGATGGAAGAAGCTCTCCCGATGGACGAGCATAGGATATTAACAATGTTTATAATCAGGAGGTTTTTTTTTGAAGTATTATGGTTAGGTCAAGTTTATACTCAGACCAACTACTGTTACGGTTGTGCCGAGTGTTAACTCAGGTCCCACCTTGCTCATGTGAACCAATGTCTCACACTCAATATGGAATGTCTAAGCCCTTATGTCGATTCTCGACTTGAGGCTTAGGAGACTTCTGTTATGGATGAGTCGAGTATGAACTCGACCCCATCTTATCTGCCTAGACTAAAGTATGGTGACAGGTAAAGAAAGACTAGTCTTGCATGGTTGGAGGCCTGGAGGTCTACTACTGCATTATGGTTACCCGAGTTTATACTTGGGCCGACTTTGTTAACATAGAAGCCCCTTCGTCGCTCACGACTTGAGGCTTGGGGGACTAATGTTATGGCTAAGCTGAGTACATACTTGGATCCACCTTGCTCATATAGAAGTTATACTACACTTGGAAATGGAAAAACTTAATATTGGGGACGAGTTCGTGTTTAGCCCAATATTGAACACATAGAATGACCCAAAGGTCATATTAGAGAGGCAGGAGTTGGAGTTAGAAACGGTTCACTTATAAATGTGGAGGATTATAGGCATCAATGTCAGCCAACCGATTATAATTACTAGGGAGGCGACTGTTATTCGAGAATAAATAGGTCTAACTACGACAATTAAAACGAAGCCTAGTATAAGTAGAGGTTGAGAGGTTTGAGAAATGGGGAATACCTAGTTACTAGACACACTAAACCGAGATAGTAGTATCATTATTCATATCATTTTTATGCCTATTATTATTCTCAATGCTATTATCACCGCTCTCCATTATCCATCAAAGGACACTAACTATTCATCAATTATTCGGATATACAAGTATTCAAACCCCGAATGAAAAAAGAATTTATTAATTTAGAGGACAAACAAGAACATGAAGCCAGTCTTTATCTTGGCACCATTGTAAAGTCCGACTTATGTTTCAGCATTTTAAAGCCCGACTTATGTTTTAGAATATTAAGCCTATGTTTTGGTATGTTAAAGTCCGACCTATGTTTTGGCTTCATAAAGTCCGACCAATGTTTCGACATGTTAAAGTCCGACCAATGTTTCAGAATCATAAAGCCCGACCTATGTTACGGCATCATAAAGTTTGAACTATGTTTCAGCATTATAAAGTTCGACCTATGTTTCATAATCATAAAGCCCAACCTATGTTTTGGCACCTTAAAGCCTGACCTATGTTTCGACTTGTAGAGTCCGACTTATGTCTGGGCAACATGGACCCGACCTATGTTTCTGCACCACAAAACAGAACCTATTTCGACACTTTGATGCCCGACTTATGTCTCGACACCATAAAAGCGTAGTTTATATCTCGGTCAATAACGAACATAATCTGTTTAGAACGAGATGTTCGTTGCTGATCAAATGTCGAGTATTTACGCAACCTAACATATATCATTCAAAGAAAAACTTTGATAAAGTCGGTTGAGGAGCTATGTTATGGCTTGAGCCGTGTATTAATTCGGACCCAACTTATTGTCAAATACATCATACGAGAGAGATTTCAAGCCTCTTCGTTGATTCTCGACTGGATCTATGTTACAGTTGGGTCGTGTATTAACTTGAGTCAAACCTTGTGTGGCCGAGTGTATATGCTTGAGCCGATTTTATCCTTATGGAAGGTCCGTTGGAGGCTTGGGCTAAGGGACAAGAAGACTTCATATTTGAGGCCAACTTCATGATATCATCACTGCCTCAACTTAGAACTATGTTAGCCTTGATTCCTATTTGGGATACATAGGAGCAGAATGCTACATTCTGTCAGGTTATGTCCACAAATTACCCTTAGAGTTCATACATAGAAATGCTTATCTACTTTGTTTTGGTCAGAATTTGATCAACCAGATGTTAGCAAGAACTTACGGTATAGGCCGAGTATGAACTCGGACCCAACCTCTGAAATGTTCTGACCGACTTGTATCAACTCGAGCCTAACCTCTGGAATGTTCCGACCGACTTGTAGAAAAATTAACTTGGGCCCAACCTCTAGAATGCTCCGGCTGACTTGTAGAAAACATAATGGATGTACTTAAGAGACTTTAACGAACGTCGACCGGGTAATAATGACTCAATAGACAAATGGCCAGCTCATAAAAGCGGACGCTTGGCTACCGTAACGGACAAAATGCTTAAGATAAATGGGACCCAAGAAGATAATTATGGGCTTGAATTTCCAAGAATGTAATTATTGGGCGTATACTTATTTGAGCCCAATACCGTGAGCGTGAGTGTAAACTCTTAGCAAATATTAGACTTATAGCATAACATATAAGCCCCTTCGTCGCTTACTATTTAAGGCTTGGGGGGGACTTATGTTATGGGAGTCTAAGTTATATACTCGGGGCCGACTTGTATACTTGGTGCCGACTTCATTAGCAACACGGATCCAACAAAGATTTGGGCCGAGAAATAAAATACTCGGCATTCGAGGTTGAGCTCTTGACTAGCTAGAGGCCCAAGAGTTAGATAAATCACATGGAGAAATAGGACAGTCAGAGGGCGAAACATATAACGGCTGAACGACCAACTCATGAATGAAAGATAACGCTAATCAAGTATTAATACCCGCCGTCCGACTATCATTACCAGGATGGCAACGGCCATCCGAGAGTGAAGAGACCCAATTATGAGAGGTAAATATGAAGCCTACTATAAGTAGAGACAGTATGAATGGAGAAGGACAAGAGATAACACATCCAAATATACTGAGTTGAGATAGCAAATCTTTGGCAATAACACTAATATTTTTTTTTTGGTATTACATGCTACCTGTTATGGAATTTCTTGCTTTAGTATTAAAATTTATTCAATAGTTAGATATCACAAAAAAAAAAAATATATTGCCGAAAATTTCTGTTGTTGTCTTAGTTAGATATCACCAAGAAACAATATTACCGAAATTTTCTGTTGTTGTCTATGTTGTCTGAGTCTAACTATTATAAGGTGCTGTTCACGGGGTTACATTATCATATGTGGGGAAGGGCATGGAACTAACTAGAAGTTGGAACAAAGCTGCCGAAAGAAAGAACAAGCTAGGTGGATAAGGGTCAAGCACCTCTCCTGTTCGTTGTGTGTTTGGTTTCACGTTAAAAATCTTTAGAATTGATTTTGCTATCTATCAAATGTGATTTTAGTAAAAATGAAATGTTTGGTTACTGTCAGGTAACATTGATTTTACCTCTAGGGGTGGTTCTGATTGAAGCTACAAAAAGTAGCTTTTGAGTTGAGTTGAAAATTTTATACTAAATTTTATCTCAAACTTGCTTTCAAAATAAAAACATCAAAATATAAATCACTTCACTTCAAACTCAATTCTAACCAAATCAATTCTACAAAATCAATTACATTCAAAATCACTTTTATCAAACGCTCGTTGAATCACACCGAATTTGGAGACTTCTAGCGGATTTTAATTACGGGCACGTGTTTATTTCACAAA
The DNA here is from genome assembly GCA_030762895.1 of Sophora flavescens. Classification (NCBI taxonomy): domain Eukaryota; kingdom Viridiplantae; phylum Streptophyta; class Magnoliopsida; order Fabales; family Fabaceae; genus Sophora; species Sophora flavescens. The sequence continues at coordinate 22,433,053 of CM061066.1, forward strand.
AAGTGAAGCCATATTTTATACAAGGTGGAAATTGAAGTTGTTTAGTGTCAATTTAGCCACGATCATAATACATAAGGTCAATGTGATGGATTGCCTCGTCGGATTCTCGATCGAAGTCTTTGTTATCTTTCCTCACAGTTTAATTTGGCCTTTCCTAGTCAGGATTGCAGCTTTCCTGGGTGGTAGACACCAAGCCAGTGACAGTGATTATTGTTTAAATTACTTAAGCTCATAGGGTCTTCGTCATATGCACGTAGATGCATTATTCAATGCTGAGATGTTGGATAGCTGAGATTAGAATGAGTTTATCACTATGGGTTGAAAAAATAATTTGTAAGAACTCAAATGTTCAATGAGTTAAGAGTATGAAGTTTAAAAAGTGACTCTATGTAGAATTATAAAATGACCATTCAAATAGAACATAACTGTAAGAGCCCTATAGTAAGCAATGCGGGGTCCTAAAGTTGATAGCCAAGCAGCTCCCAGTAAATCATCTCCTAACGCAGGGAGTAAATTAACTAGAAACCTGATTCAGTGTATGATCCTACACTTGAAATTGTAAATTTTTTACAAGCCATTCAGCAGTTGAAGCGTTACCATTCTCTACTAGCACATGTGATTGAGGAACAGGTTCAATAGGCAACTTCAGAAATTGAGCAGTATTCATAAATTATTTATAGTATGAGTATCGCCCTATTTATAAAGCCCTGAAACTTCATAGTCCCCAAGCCATTAGATCCTTTGAGAGCATTATAGAAAAGATGATGGGCTTGTCCACGGAACTTTGGGCCATAGCATCACTGACTAACTCTGAAGCCTCATTTTATTCTCTCTGGCTGACACATTGATGGGCCTCATGACATAATAACATTAACATAATGATTTACATTCAGTGTAAGTATTGACATAATAACATTAACATTTGTTGTTCCTTTCCACCAGGAAAAAAAAAAAAGCATTTGAAGTAGCGATGACAAACATCCATCTCATTCTATTAACATATCTCGATTCGAACTTAATTGTGATGAATTCTTGGGTTTTATTTTATTTTTTTTTATTAAACTGAGTTCCTTTTAGAAATTATTTATCAGTTTAGGATTGTTCTCAAATTATTTATCAATGGAGGGTCCTTTTGGACACGTGGCATATTTTAAATTTTTTCACTCTGACGGGTCAAAGGCGCCATTCAGACTGACGCCTTCCAAGTCGAAGGCGCCACCAGTATTAAAAAAAAACAATTGATAGCAATAATAAGAGGTATAAAAAAATAATAGCAATAACAATTTACACCAATAAATATTCATCAATTATTACAGTAGTAAAATTTTTTTTACCTTGTAATAGCATTAATGTCATCGTTACTCCCTATACTTACAGTATAATTTTTTTTAGCATCGTTCCCTTAAAATTGTTGGTAACTTTCTTTTAATTCTTATAAGGTAAATTTTTTTTTACTACCGTAATAATTGATGAATATTTATTGGTGTAAATTGTTATTGCTATTATTTTTTTATGACACTTGTGATATTATTTGCTACTTGTTATTTGGGGATTTTTTTTATTGCCTCTTGTTGTTTTAAATAGATACTTTATCATTAATGTTATCGTTACTCCCTATACTTATAAGTATAATTTTTTTTAGCAGTGTTCCTTTAAAATTGTTGGTAACTTTCTTTTAATTCTTACAAGGTAAAATTTTTTTACCACTGTAATAATTGATGAATATTTATTGGTGTAAATTGTTATTGCAATTATTTTTTTATGACTCTTGTGATATTATTTGCTATTTGTTATTATGGGATTTTTTTTATTGCCTCTTGTTGTTTTAAATGGCTTTTTGACCAAAATGTGTTTCTTTTAGAAACTATTTATCAGTAGCAAGTAGCAAATAACAATGACAAGTAGCAAATAATATCACAAGAGGTATAAAAAAATAATAGCAATAACAATTTACACCAATAAATATTATTCAATTATTACAGTAGTAAAAATAAAACCTTGTAAGACTTAAAAGAAAGTTACCTGCAATTTAGAAGGAACATTGCTACAAAAAAAAACTTATACTATAAGTATAAGGAGTAACGATGACATTAATGATAAAATATCTATTTAAAACAACAAGAGGCAATAAAAAAAAATCCCCTAATAACAAGTAGCAAATAATATCACAAAAGTCATAAAAAAATAATAGCAATAACAATTTACACCAATAAATATTCATCAATTATTACAGTAGTAAAAAAAATTTTACCTTGTAAGAATTAAAAGAAAGTTACCTGCAATTTAGAAGGAACACTGCTACAAAAAAAATTATACTATAAGTATAGGGAGTAACGATGACATTAATGCTAAAGTATCTATTTAAAACAACAAGAGACAATAAAAAAATCCCCTAATAACAAGTAGCAAATAATATCACAAGAGTCATAAAAAAATAATAACAATAATAATTTACACCAATAAATATTCATCAATTATTATAGTAGTAAAAAAAAATTTACCTTATAAGAATTAAAAGAAAGTTACTTGCAATTCAGAAGGAACACAACTACAAAAAAAATTATACTATAAGTATAGGGAGTAACGATGACATTAATGCTAAAGTATCTATTTAAAACAACAAGAGGCAATAAAAAAAATCCCCTAATAACAAGTAGCAAATAATATCACAAGAGTCATAAAAAAATAATAGCAATAACAATTTATACCAATAAATATTCATCAATTATTACAATAGTAAAAAAAAAATTTACCTTGTAAGAATTAAAAGAAAGTTACCAGCAATTTTAAAGGAACACTGCTAAAAAATTATATTATAAGTATAGGGAGTAACGATGACATTAATGCTATTACAAGGTAAAAAAAAATTTACTACTGTAATAATTGATGAATATTTATTAGTATAAATTGTTATTGCTATTATTTTTTTATACCTCTTATTATTTCTATCAATTGTTTTATTTTTATTTTTTTTAATACTGGACTGGCGCCTTTGATCCGTTAGAGTGAAAAAAAAAATGTCATGTGTCCAAAAGAACCCCCATTAATAAATAATTTCAGAACCCTAAACCGATAAATAGTTTCTAAAAGGAATTCAGTTTATCAAAAAGCCTGAATTCGAGTTTTAAAAAATTAGATTTCATGTATTTTTTAGCCGAACTTAAGTTATATTTCAAGTTATCCCAACTTATCTAAATTGTCCCACAATTTTTAAGGTGTACATTGTATTTTAATTTGAGTATAAGTAATAAAACTTCTTGGATTAAATCAAGAGCCTTTTAATTTGTATAATATAATAACATATTCATATTAATATTATTTGTGTTAAAATATATTTTAACTTCACACTTCTTCAAATGTATGTATACTGTTTAAATTTATACGTTATGTCAATATATTAGGTTCACTCGGTTTCATCCCAGTCCAAACAAATGATTCTATCATAACATCGATACAAATTCGTGTCAAGATAAATTCATTCTAACTTATCCGATCGGGTGAACAAATATTTTGCATACCAATTAGATACATTCAATAAATATAAATATAAATATATAAAATATATGTTGATTACTTTTTCATTTAAATTCCGTTAAGATCTGTATCTTAAAATAGTGTCATTTTTGAAAGAAAAATGCTAAATATATATTTGTTTTTTTTTTCAAAATAATAACACACGTTATTAACCAAAATTAGTTCGAGTCTTAGGGTTTCTCTCCAACAGTGAGAAGACTGTCTACTTTTTTCAGTGCACTCTTGGTGAAAGTTGTCGAGTCTCTCCTTGTGTTTTCGCTCTGTCGTCACGATGGAGTTTGGAATGGAGGGGCTAAGGATAGTAGAGGAGGAGGGAGATGGGGTAGAGTATTATGCAAAGAGAAGCCAGGGTGTAGGTACAGACTATAAGCTGTGCCTTGTGGGTCGCTTCCTTACGGACAGAGCCATAAGGGTTCACATGATGCAGAACAAAATGGCGGAGGTGTGATGAGTGTGATTCCACCTCATATTTCATGTACATTTTTGCATGCATTTTCATATAGCTTAGGCAACTTTTATTTGATTTTTGTTAGTTTTTTCTTTGGAACGGGTAAGGTGGTTTCGTGGTGTTGTTTTGCAGGAAATAAGGGTAAAATGCTCAAGATTGACCATGATGGAGCTTGGATGAAGATAGAGCTTGAAAAGTGAAGAAAATGAGCCAAGCAGAGCCCATCACGGCCTAGCCGTGATGACCATTACGGCCATGATCAAGCAAAACTGGAAAGAAAAAAAGGCAAAAGTCAGAAGTTGTCACGGCCTAGCCGTGATGCCCATCACGGCCGTGACATGTTAGCTGAACCAGACAGAACTGATCACGACCGTGATAATCCAAAAGTTGAAAGCACGCCTATGGTAGAGCCCGTCACGGCCTGGCCGTGATGGCCATCACGGTCGTGACGCGCGTTATTTAAACCCAATTCTATAAATAAGGCATCAGGGGGCAGCACAGAGGAGATAGAACAGAGCATACTTTTACCCTAAAACGAAAAGACGTTCTCTCTGACCCAGGAGCTGCTGTGACGGCTGTGAAAAGCTTCATGGAGTTTCTTCTCTCCCTCTTCTCTATTGTTTTGGTTTTAGCTTTCTCTATTATTATGAGTAGCTAAATCCCTTTTTGTTGGGATTAGATGTAGCTAAAATGAATATCATGTAATCGCCTTGATATATTAATCTATGTTTATGCCTTCTCTATTAGTGTTTGATTCCCTTGCTTAATGCTTTTTGTGGTCTGATCATCCATGAACTGATTTTGAGATTTGATTTGCAATGGGGACGTTCTTATCAATTCTTGATCTGGAATTAATCACCTAGTAAACCTTGCATCCAGGAATGGATTTTAGTTTATTAGTAATCGTGTAATCCTTACTCTTAATGCAAATTCACTAATTAGGCCACCTAAGGAATTAGGGTTTAATTAGGGGATTTAGGCTCTTGTCATCTAAGGAATTAGGGCTTGAGTAATCTTGTGGGTTGATTTTAATATTTGAAGCATAAACTGGATTGGTATTCTTGGTATTGCATGAGGCTAAGGTTTGGTGAAGTCTAGTACCAACATCTTTTATCTATTTGAAGAATCCCTTTTTCTGCACTCCACGTGTTCGATAAAAATACAAAAAGAACTTTTTCCTTTTGTTTTGTTTATTTTAACTCTTGATTGGGCTTGGTATTTACTATTGAGCTCCCTTCCATCCAAAGGTTCACTTAGATAGTAGTTGATTTGGTACGTGCTAGTACTTGTCACAGTCCTCGTGGGAACGATATCGGTCTCATCACCGTATTACTTGTACGACTAGGTATACTTGCCTAGATTTCATAAATCACTAAACAAGTTTTTGGCGCCGTTGCCGGGGACTGTGTTTCAATATTAGCATACCCAATTTGATTACTAATTTAAGCACAATTTTATTTTTTTCTGTTTTATAATATGTTTTTCTTTGCTGTCATTGAGTGCTAACAGTCTTGCTCTCTAGACTTTTGTGCATGCGAGGTACTATCCCAGCCGACCAACTTCTCTACGATCTTGAAATAGAAAAAGCGGAAAGGAAGAATCGGAGTCAAGCAAGACAGCGGAAGTTACTAGAGCAACAAGAAAGAGAACAAGAGACATCCACTGCACAAGTTCATCAAGAACCACTTGAGATGGCAGGCAATGGTGAGGGTGCTCCACGGAGGACCCTTGGGGATTATGCCAATACAAATGTCAATTGGCATGTCACTAGCATAGTGAGGTCTCCAGTGAATTCCAACAATTTTGAGATCAAGCCGGGTCTCTTGAATATGATGCAACAGAATCAATTTGCCGAGCTGGAAAAGGAGGATCCTAATAATCATGTCTCCAACTTCATTGAGTTGTGTGATACGGTGAAGATAAATGGTGCTAATGATGATGCAATTCGCCTAAGGTTGTTCCCCTTCTCTCTAAGAGATAGAGCCAAGGCTTGGCTCCAATCTCAACCAAGGGGGAGCATCACTACATGGGTTGACTTAGAGGGTAAATTTCTTACAAGATTCTTTCCTGCCTCAAGATTTGTGAAGACACGGGGTGATATCACAAGCCTTTCTCAACAAGAGGGTGAGACTCTTCATGACACATGGGAAAGGTTCAAAGACTTGCTCCGAATATGTCCAAATCATGGGTTTGATGATCTTGTTCAAATGCAAACATTTTGAAATGGATTGAGGCCGTCAACCAAGCTTATGTTGGATGCCTCAGCTGGAGGTTCCATGAACACAAAGACACCGGAGGAAGCATTGACTTTGATAGAAGCTATGACATCTAATGACTATTTGATGCATCATGATAGAGGTACCACATCAAGAAAGGGAGTGTCGGAGTTAGATTCACAAACTGCACTTTTGGCTCAAAACAAGCTTATGACACAACAACTTGAGGCCATTACCAAGCAACTAGCTCAACTCCCACAACAACTCCAAACCATTCAAGGGACAACCATGCCACCTCAACAGGTAATGATCTGTGATTTTTGTGGAGGAGATCATGATAATGGAAAGTGTGAGGCCACACCTAGTTCCCATGAGGAAGCTAATTATATGGGGAACTATGGGCAGCAAGGTAACAACCAATATTCCAACAATTACAACCAAGGGTGGAGGAATCAAGCAAATTTTGATTGGAAACAAGATGCCGGACCAGCAAGCAAGCCTCTTCCCACACAGCTGCCTCAAGACCGGACTTCAATCTTGGAAAACACCCTCAATCAATTCATGCAAATGTCCATGTCAAACCAGAAAAACACAGATGCTGCCATAAAGAACTTGGAGGTTCAAGTTGGACAAATTGCAAAGCACTTAGCGGAACAATCTAGCGGCAGTTTTTCAGGTAATACGCAAATAAATCCTAAAGAGCATTGTAAGGCTATTGTTTTGAGGAGTGGTAAAAGTCTTGAAAAAGTGAGCGGTGAGCCTTTGTTGAAAAATGAGAGAGATGCTGAAAAAGCAAAGTTGAGTGCTGAAAAAAGAGAGAAAAATGAGGAAAAAGGCAAAGAGGTTGTAATAGAGGAAGAAGAAAAAGACAAGAGAGAAAAGTTAGTAGATGAAAATTCAATTTTGAGGAGGAGTAAAAGTAAGATTTTGAAAGATGGAGACAAGCCTCAAGAGATCCCTTCTTATGTAAAGTTGTCATATCCTTACTTAAGCAAGAAGAAGGAGAAGGAAGAGCAGTTTACCAAATTTCTTGACATCTTCAAGAGGTTACAAATCAACATACCCTTTGCTGAAGCACTAGAGCAAATGCCAACTTATGCAAAGTTCATGAAGGAGCTACTCACGAAGAAAAGAAGGTTTAAAGAAGGTGAGACTGTTGCCTTGACAGAAGAATGTAGTGCGATACTTCAAAGGAAGCTACCTCCGAAGTTTAAAGATCCTGGTAGTTTTACAATTCCCTGCACAATTGGGAGTGTTGCTTTTGGGAAGTTCTTGTGTGACTTGGGGGCGAGTATCAATTTGATGCCGCTTTCAATCTTGAACAAGCTTGGAGAAGGTGAAGTGAAACCAACAAGGATGGCATTGTAACTAGCCGATAGATCAATCAAGCGTCCTTTTGGTATTCTGGAAGATGTTTTGGTTAAAGTGGATAAGTTTATCTTCCCAACGGATTTTGTAATATTAGACATGGAGGAGGATGCAGAAGTTCCACTTATATTGGGGAGACCTTTTCTAGCAACTGGTCGTGCTTTGATAGATGTACAAAAAGGCCAACTTCGACTCAGAGTGCAAGATGAAGAGGTCACTTTCAATGTATTTGAAGCTATGCATCGCCCGAGTGATGAAGAGAATTGTTTCCGCATGGACCTTTGTTGCGTCACCGGCAAGTGTATCGGGTCGTCGCAAGTAATAAAATAAACACGGTAAGTAATTACCGAGGTCGAACACAAGGATTGGGCTACCAATTCGACTAATTCGCGAGAAGTTCGATACGTTTGGTCAAGTAACAGAAAGTGGTTGAGATTGGAGAGAAAATAGGATCGCAATCAAATTAACAAATCAATTAAGCTAAGTTATTAAAATTAGAAATTAAATATCTAAGGTCTCAAATCCACCTACCCAATCATGCATAGTACCCAAGTGATGATGATTATTCCCTAAGTTCAATTACAATGTCAACCAGGACCCCCAAATTCTCCTATATCCACTGTCGTGCTCAATAGGACGTATTCAACGATTGGATTAATTACTTACTAGGTCTCATAACCCTAATCATCAAACTCTGTTAAATCTGGCTCCTATAAGGTTGCACCGATCTCCTACTCACTCTCGTGCAATAGTCGATCGATGTTCCCAATTCAAGTTCTAAAACGCGAATTGCCTACTAAGACTCAACACGTTTAACTAGTCAATCACGCATGCATATGATCAACGCAATCAATTCAGAATTGGAAAACATTAATTGAGAAAAGGGAGAGAAACATACATCACATCGAATTCTACACTGCCATGGGTGGTTTCATTGATTCCTTAGACGAGGGGATTAGTTCCTCATGCTCGTAACGACGCACAAACAATCGGACATAATTACCATAGTAAAGTAAGAAAAAGAAAAGAGGAGACACGGCTCCAGAGAACAAGGAATTCGACACAAAACGCTATAAAACCAGTGGAGAACCAAAAGCTCCCCAATTCTGCCCTAAAACAGCAATATATAGGATTCAGGATCTGCGCGCGCTCGCGAGGCGAGTAGCCTCTCGCGAGGCGAATATTAAAAATGGCGCGCTTTCAAATTGGACTCTCGCGAGGCGAGAGTATATTTCACGTGGCGAGGCTTCAAATCCTAGTCTATCACAGCCGTTACCTTCATCACGGCTAGGCCGTGATGGTCTCTGTCCTCCAGGGTCTTCAGTATTCGCGAGGCGAGACAGAAATGATGACTGTTGCTGCTCAGCTGGTCTTCAGGCTCGCGAGGCGAGCAACCTCTCGCGGGGCGAGTATCTCGAGAATGGCAATTTCCACTGTTTTCTTCATTTTCCTTGACTCTAGGAGCTTCACTTCTAACCTGAAACATAAAAAGAAACAAAAAGCGTAATTCTACTCCAAATAGACTAAAAACTACTAAAAATACATAAACCGAGTCAAAGTCTAACTTAGGAACAAAACAAGGCCAAATTTGGGCAAAAACGAGATTGAACTCGAATAATTAGCACATAAACCACAGTCTTACTAGTTATAAAACTAGATAAGCCAGAGTCTTATCAAACACCCCAAACTTAAACCTTGCTTGTCCCCAAGCAAGCTAAAACTCAAAAAGACTCAAGACTTGGCAAGCTTAAAGATTCAATCAATTTCGCACAAATTTCATGTAATCTTAACAAACAGTTTTTCCTTCAATGAATCCCCCCTTGCATCAATGTAATCCCCACATTCATTTACTTTAAACAATTGAGAACTTCATCATTCATGCAATCATTAATCTAAGTTGAGGATCAAAGTCACACACAAAAGGAAGATCATCAATTTCAAACAATTGCCTTCCTGACAAGGGTATGTAAAATTTCACTCATTCGCTCAAATTCGTCTAGGCTATCAACTTTTCACTCAATTCCACATATCAAGAGCACTTCCCATGAATTTTATTTTCATCTCAAAAATAGTTCCCACGAAAACATGCATGCAATATCAAAAGGTCTTTTAAAGGTTGTAATGGGGCCTGGCTAAGGGTAGGATATTCAAGGATACTGGGCTTAAGTCCCTATGAACTAAGAGAGCATGAGCATTTGACACATTGAATCTCCACTCAATTCCTTTTTTCATTTTTCTTTTTGCCTTGGGTGACTACAGCCCTTTCCTTGCTAAGCTTTTTGTTTTGCCCCTTTTCTTTTGGCGATTTTTTTCTTTCTTTTTTTTTTCTTTTTCTTTTTGCCTTGGGTTTCAACCTTTATTTTTCTTTTTCTCAACCCAAAATGACATATCACCTTGTAGCCACCCCAAACTTAGTTTCTTACAACCCTTCTCTTGCTAAGCTTCCATGCTCTCCTAATCCTAAGATTGGGTTAACATGGTTTTTTCAGATTTTGGCTTATAATATAAGGTCATCAAGAAACAATAGGTCAATTAGGCTCAATGTGGCTAACTAGGGAACATGCATTAGGGATGGTTCTTTTCAGGCCAAGTAGCTATTTCAAAGAAAATTGCCTAAATCATTTGATGCAACACATAAACATGCAAACCATGAAGAGATTCAAGTAAATTCGGGAAAGTGCAACTTAAAAGTGATCCTCACAATCAAAAACAAACTTGGAGGCTCAAATCCTCACCTGGACATTTTCTCAAATTGTTTGACCGAGATACAATTCCTAGTGTGTGCACCCCTTCACCCCAAACTTGTCATAAATCAAGCAATCACAATAAAATTCTCAAGTTCAGTTTTCAATTTTTCACATGGGGATCAATTTTCTATTTTTAGAACCTAGGGGGAAATCATCAATGGTCAAAATAATTCATGCAATCAATCTATGCTAAATTTAATTAAAATCCAACAAGCTTGCTGACACATATTCATACACATACTCTTGATCTTCTCAAATTATTCAAGAGTGACAAACAAAAACAAAAACAAAAACAACAACAACAACAAAGTAATTGGTTCCCTCCCCCACACTTAAAGCATACATTGTCCTCAATGAAAGAACACAGATATAAAATAAGAGTGAGGAAAGGAGAGGGTGCTCCCTGATCAAATTGTAGTGTAGGTGGCCGCTTCCACACAAGGCTCTTCTACGGTTGCATCCTCATCCAATTGGTCCCTCGGGCACCCGTCTGTTGGGCCAAAGGCCTCTCCTGGAAGAAATCCTGCAAATCAAAAACTTAATTGCAGATTCGCAAGGCGAGAGATCACTCGAGAGGCGAATCTGGAAAATTGTTATTCACACTTTCCAGAATCGCGAGGCGAGTAGTATCTCGCGAGGCGAATCTGGAATTCCAACAGATGATGATGCCCAGAATCGCGAGGCGAAAGCAGTCCTTGCATCGCGAGACAGAAGCGTGAGTAAGCCTCTGAGATTCAGGGCTTCTGTCTCGCGTGGCCATTGTGGATTCGTGTGGCGAATCAAGTTTTTTTATTTTTTTTATTTTATATATATATATAAATGACAGAAACTAAAAATAAAAGATACCTAGCTTGGGTTGCCTCCCAAGTAGCACTTGTTTAACGTCCCGAGCCTGGCTCAAGTCGCCCCTAAAGGTTAATCCGGAAGAAGATCTTGCTTGCCATGCCATGCCTCCCCATGGTAATGCTTTAGCCCTTGCCCATTCACCTTGAAGTTACCAGAGGCCCTTCTAATTCTACTGTTCCGTGTGGACAAACTTGGAGGACCTTGAATGGTCCCGACCACCTTGATCTTAGCTTTCCAGGAAAGAGTTTCAACCTTGAATTATCAAGAAGTACCGTTTGTACGGGCTCAAACTTCCTAGGCAATATGTGTTGGTCATGCCTTTCCTTAGTCCGCTTTTTGTAGATTGCTTGCTTGCGGATCCCAGACAACTCATTTAAATCCAAAAGCCCTCTATAATCGGCACATACTCTCCACTCCGTGATGGTCCTTTTTGGGATCAACTCATTGTCTTCATTGACCACCACGGTTGTGCCACCTTTAAACTCCGGTGCTTTATCATCTTCTTCCATACCTTTGTTGTTGAGCATTTCCCTTGCACATTCATCCTTTGGGAGACTCGGTAAGGCTTCCATGTCTTTTAACCACTCAAGATAGACCTCATCCCCCAAAGGGTCTTTTTCCTCTCTATCATCATCATGGGATTTTACCAACACTTGTGCTAGTGAAGAACCATGGGCTTCTCTAGTTGCCATTGCCTTGACAATTGATTCCACCACATCCACTCGATACACATCCGACCTCTCAACAGGGTGCTTCATTGATTCAAAGACATTGAAGACTACCTCATCAACTTGCACCCTTAGAGTGAGTTTCCCTTGTCGCACATCTATCAAGGCACCCCCAGTGGCCAAGAAGGGCCTACCCAATATGAGAGGGATCTCGGCGTCTTCATCCATATCAAGCACCACAAAGTCCGCCGGAAATATGAACTTGTCCACCTTCACTAACAAGTCTTCGACCACTCCATAAGGATATTTTATAGAACGATCGGCCAGTTGGAGTGACATCCGCGTATCTTTGACTTCTTTGATCCCCAACCTCTTCATCATAGAGAGGGGCATCAAGTTGATGCTTGCCCCTAGATCACACAATGCCTTCCCTAGAGTCATCCCCCCAATGGTGCATGGTATCGAAAAAGAATCGGGATCCTTCAACTTTGGAGGTAGTTTTCTTTGAAGAATGGCACTACACTCCTCTGTCAAAGCAACCGTTTCCTCATCCAATATTCTTCGCTTCTTGGAGAGAAGCTCCTTCATAAACCGGGCATAAGATGACATTTGTTCCAAAGCTTCCTCAAATGGAATGTTAATTTGAAGTTTGCGGAAGACATCAAGGAATTTGTTGAACTGCTTATCTTGTTGAGGCTTCTTCAATCTTTCCGGATACGGTACCTTCATGTAGGGCGAGAGGTCTTGGGGTTCAACCCACTTCTTTTTTTGGAACTCTTCATCCACAAGTTTCAGCCTCCCCCCTTGCTCCGGTGCCTTGTCACTTGCCAACTCCTCTTTCTCAGGTTGCTCTTCCTCAACATGTGGTTGTTCCGGGGCCTTGTCCTCCTGAGAACTAGTTGCACCCCTGTTAGATCCCAACACCCTACCACTTCTAGTTGTTATGGCATTGCATTGGTTCTTAGGGTTGTTCTCGGTATCACCTGTGAAAGTGCCTGGGAGATGCTCATTAAGTTGCTTTGCGAGCTGAGCTATCTGCGTTTCTAGGTTCTGAATTGCCGACCCTGTATGAGTTGCTAACTTGTCAATGGTTGTGCTTGTATTGATTGCCAACTTCTCAACTGCCGTATTCATATTCTCAAGAGCCAACTCCCAAGGTTGCCTTCCACCATCTGTTATTTGCAATTGATTAGGCCCCGGAAGAGCCTGCTGAGTATTATGCTGATGGATTCCATAGTTCGGCCTCTGACCCTGTTGAGGTTGTTGTTACTGGGCTAGACCACCACTAGCATTACTCCAAGTGAAACCCGGATGGTCTCTCCTCATGTAGCCCCTGTTCTGATTCTGATTGTACTCATTCTGTCTGTTCCTCTGATAGTTGTTCTGGGGCACACTGTCATAGAAATTGTGGCATGAGTCCACATGTTCTCGAGAGAATTTGAAAGGACAGCTCTGAATGTCATGATCTCCATCACAATTATCACAACCCGGAGGCATTCCCTCGTGTATCACATTAACATTCTTGTTCCTAGACAAGGACACAACTTGCATCTTCAATGATTTCATTTGCTCTAGAACGGCTTCCATTGTTGCAGAACTGACTCCACTTGAGGTTTCCCTACCACGGTTGTAATCATTGTACGACATCTTCTCCAATAATGCCCATCCATCCTCAGCTGATAAATAGGAAAATGAACCGCCAGCTGCGGCATCACAGTTCATCTGGTAACGTCCCCTTAACCCGTTAAAGAAATGTTGCACTTTGGAGACCGGGTCAAAGAAAGCCGAGGGACATCTTCTCAAGAGCACATTATACCTCTCCCAAGCTTCATTATAAGTTTCATCCTCTGTCTGCCTGAAAGATGTAACGGCTACTCTTGCTTGTGCCGTTTTCCGAGGAGGAAAATATTTGGTTAGGAACTTTTGTGCCATTTGCTCCCAAGTTCTGATACTGTTCCTATCCAAGCTGTCAACCCAATCGCGAGCGACATCCCTAAGAGAGAGAGGGAAAAACCGCAAGCGAAACTCATCTTGAGAGACTCCTCTTGTCTTCTGCAAGTCACAAGCTTCAAGGAAGCGAGTGATGTGTCTATGAGGGTCTTGTTTGCCACTCCTATCAAACTGATTCTCACGGATCTGGGCTGTGACACATCCTTCCACTCTGAAGGAATCAGTATTAAGGTTGCCCCTCACGATAGAAGAATCACAATCACCCAATTTGGGTAGATCGTACTCGAAGAGAGGCTTGTAACGAGGAGGAGGAGGAGGGTTTTCTTCGGCCATCCTCTCAAGATTAATCGCTTCAACCTCTTTCGTTCTCTGGCTTCTTTCCTTATTCGCTTCTCGTCCTGGTGATCTCCGAATCAAATAGCAAGTCTTCTTGTGAAAGGGTACCTCGCATACAAAAACAAGCCAAGACCAAGTGGAATCAAAGAAGTAGAGAGAAATAATAATAAATAAAAATAAAAATAAAAATAACTTTACCAAATAATCAAACTTCCCTAAAAATTAGGAAAATTGGTTGTGCCAATCCCCGGCAACGGCGCCAAAAACTTGTTGAGTCACCGGCAAGTGTACCGGGTCATCGCAAGTAATAAAATAAACACGTTAAGTAATTACCGAGGTCGAACACAAGGATTGGGCTACCAATTCGACTAATTCGCGAGAAGTTCGATACGTTTGGTCAAGTAACAGAAAGTGGTTGAGATTGGAGAGAAAATAGGATCGCAATCAAATTAACAAATCAATTAAGCTAAGGTATTAAAATTAGAAATTAAATATCTAAGGTCTCAAATCCACCTACCCAATCATGCATAGTACCCAAGTGATGATGATTCTTCCCTAAGTTCAATTACAATGTCAACCAGGACCCCCAAATTCTCCTATATCCACTGTCGTGCTCAATAGGACGTATTCAACAATTGGATTAATTACTTACTAGGTCTCATAACCCTAATCATCAAACTCTATTAAATCTGGTTCCTATAAGGTTGCACCGATCTCCTACTCACTCTCGTGCAATAGTCGATCGATGTTCCCAATTCAAGTTCTAAAACGCGAATTGCCTACTAAGCCTCAACACGTTTAACTAGTCAATCACGCATGCATATGATCAACGCAATCAATTCAGAATTGGAAAACATTAATTGAGAAAAAGGGAGAGAAACATACATCACATCGAATTCTACACCGCCATGGGTGGTTTCATTGATTCATTAGACGAGGGTATTAGTTCCTCATGCTCGTAACGACGCACAAACAATCGGACATAATTACCATAGTAAAGTAAGAAAAAGAAAAGAGGAGACGCAGCTCCAGAGAACAAGGAATTCGGCACAAAACGCTACAAAACCAGTGGAGAACCAAAAGCTCCCCAATTCTGCCCTAAAACAGCAATATATAGGATTCAGGATCTGCGCGTGCTCGCGAGTCGAATATTAAAAATGGCGCGCTTTCAAATTGGACTCTCGCGAGGCGAGAGTATATTTCACGTGGCGAGGCTTCAAATCCTAGTCTGTCACAGCCGTTACCTTCATCATGGCTAGGCCGTGATGGTCTCTGTCCTCCAGGGTCTTTAGTATTCGCGAGGCGAGACAGAAATGATGATTGTTGCTGCTCAGCTGGTCTTCAGGCTCGCGAGGCGAGCAGCCTCTCGCGGGGCGAGTATCTCCAGAATGGCAATTTCCACTGTTTTCTTCATTTTCCTTGACTCTAGGAGCTTCACTTCTAACCTGAAACATAAAAAGAAACAAAAAGCGTAATTCTACTCCAAATAGACTAAAAACTACTAAAAATACATAAACCGAGTCAAAGTCTAACTTAGGAACAAAACAAGGCCAAATTTGGGCGAAAACGAGATTGAACTCGAATAATTAGCACATAAACCACAGTCTTACTAGTTATAAAACTAGATAAGTCAGAGGCTTATCAACCTTGTGGATGTAGTGGCAAAAGAAGTCTTTGCACATCAGCACCATTCCTCTACTCTTGAGAAGGTAATTGTGAACTCTATTGAAAATCTTGATGAGAAAGAGGAGAAGGAAATAGAGGAGTGTTTGTGTGATTTGGAAGCTCCACCCAATCAACTTGCTGTCAATACTAAGAAAGAAGAGCTCAAGAAGGATAAAGTCCAAGAGAAGCTCAAGTTAGAGCTTAAACCTCTACCTCCCCACTTGAAATATGTGTTTCTTGGTGAGAATGATGAAAATCCTGTCATAGTGAGCAATGTATTGTCCAAATTGGAGGAGGAGAAGCTTGTAAGGGTGCTTAGAGAGCATAAAACAGCTATTGGATGGTCCATCTTAGATTTGAAAGGTATTAGCCCCACATTTTGTATGCACAAGATCACGATGGAGGCTGAATTTAAACCGGTGGTCCAACCGCAAAGGAGGCTCAATCCTACAATGAAAGAAGTGGTAAGGAAGGAGGTGGTGAAACTCCTTGAAGCCGGAATGATCTATCAGATTTCCGATAGTGCTTGAATGAGTCCGATACAAGTGGTTCCCAAGAAAGGTGGCATGACCGTCGTGAACAACAAGAATAATGAGTTGATCCCAACTAGAACGATCACTGGTTGGCGAATGTGTATAGATTACCGGAAGCTAAATCAAGCTACTAGGAAAGATCACTTCCCACTTCCATTCATGGACCAAATGTTGGAGAGGTTGGCTGGGCTAGCTTATTATTGTTTCTTGGATGGTTATTCGGGATATAACCAAATTGCGGTTAACCCGAAAGACCAAGAGAAAACTGCCTTCACATGTCCTTTTGGAGTTTTTGCCTATCGGAAGATGCCTTTCGGTCTTTGTAATGCGTCTGCCACATTTCAAAGGTGCATGATTTCCATTTTCTCTGATATGGTAGAAAAATACATTGAAGTTTTTATGGATGAGTTTTCTGTTTTCGGTTCCTCTTATGATATTTGTTTGTCCAACCTTGCTGCTGTGTTAAAGAGGTGCATGGACACCAATTTAGTCTTAAATTGGGAGAAGTGTCATTTTATGGTGCAGGAAGGCATTGTGCTTGGGCACAAGATTTCAGCTAAGGGGATCAAAGTGGATAAATCCAAGGTTGATTTAATTGAGAAACTACCTCCACCAGTGAATGTCAAGGGTGTGAGGAGTTTCCTTGGGCATGCAGGCTTTTACCGGCGGTTCATCAAAGACTTCTCAAATATAGCCAAGCCGTTGTGTAGCCTTTTGAACAAGGACACGCCATTTGTGTTTGATACTGCTTGCCTTACTTCTTTTCAAATTTTGAAAGAAAAGTTTATCACTGCTCCCATTCTTGTTGCACCCAACTGGGAGTCACCATTTGAATTAATGTGTGATGCCAGTGACTACGCAGTTGGGGCAGTTTTGGGACAGCGAAGGGAAAAGTTTTTCCATGCCATTCACTATGCTAGCAAGGTTCTCAATGAGAACCAAATAAATTATGCAACAACTGAAAAAGAGCTTCTGGCCATAGCGTTTGCATTGGAAAAATTTCATTCATACTTGATTGGGTCACAAGTTGTAACACCCCCCTTGGGCATTACCTTATAAACACGTGCAGAAATAACATTAAAAGATAATTTGCTGGTGCTTTTGGAAAATAATTTATATAAGTACATAAGTGTCTGAAATTGGGTATAAAAATTTTGTCACAACTCCACACCTAAGCCTTGATCGGCACACAGACTTACTATAATAGCCTGGCAAGCCTATTTAATTTAAACTAAAAGCTAGTATTTTTACGAAAATTTCGACAGAGTCTCCTCTGTAATTCGGACATCCCAGGTAAAAAAAACACCTGCTAAAATAATTACATTTTCATTCCAGAATTCCATTTACACCAAATACAACCAGGCAGTATATGCTAAAAAAATAGTTATATCAATTAGCTATACATGACCAAAAGGAAAAGTTGAAGTTTTCTTTCAAAAGAACGCTCTTCGAGCCATAAACATTCCATTTTAAAACAAAGGCTCTCTGAGCCATACTCATACATACTTATCAAAAATAATCTAAGTCTCAAACCCTAAGCTGGTCATTCTAAAAGTTATTCCTGAGGAAAACTCACGTGATCATTCCACAATTAATACCTCATCAAGCAACTAGATCTAAGTCTCTGAGTGACTTAGAAAGACTCCTCTGCACCATATGTGTTAAAGTACCCAGAGTACAATAGCGAACCAGAAGAAACCTGATATGTGTGTAAGGGTGAGACGCCAATATATGAATTTAACACAATAACTAAATGCACGACACCACATAACATATATACATTTATCACACAAGCATTTATAAGCTAACAGTCTATCAATAGGTTCAACACCCCAAACATCATCGTTTAAAAATTATGCATGACACTTCATATTCATCATCTAATTTTCGTCCTAATCTCATGAGATATCCCAACATCCAATGAGTTGATCAGACTCCATAGCCACACTGGCTAACTTGGCACTCTGCCAATAGGTGCGCAACCTCTTCCCATCCACACAGGCACACAAGGCCAGGTACACAAGACCATTACACATTGCGAATGTCCACACTCAGGGCACCAATAGCAAGTAAGATGGGGTCTCCATGTCCTCACTAGGCACATGAGAAAAATGCATAACGGAATTAACTTTCGCCGCTGGTAATTAATGCATTAAACCTCAATCGCAGGCACGTCTTCCAAATGCATGCAAAACACTTTTGTTTTGATCTTTTCTTTGTGTTCAATCTTTCTTTGCCGAAGCTCAAAATGGTTTACGACTCACATAGTTTTAAAACATCTTTAAAACTTTCATCACAACACAGGACCTCACTGTCTGAGTGCTCAATCACGACACCTCTCGACCGGTGCACCAGTCTTAGGTTCGTGGTACTAGAAAACATCTTCCATGTTTCAACACGGTATACCTCACGTATACGGTATAGGCCCTCAAAGTCTAAATGACTGAGTCCATCACAACACAGAACCTTAGTATACCGACGTCTCGGTTACTAAGTTCCACACCACTTTAACACTGTTGAATTAACTTTTGATTTTCAGAAATTCTTTTAAAATTGGGAATTCTTCAATAGAATCCTTAAATACTAAAGCTTAGTTTTCACAAAGGTGAGTCACTTGAGGTTTTAACTTACTTTAAAATATGTACTGCCGTTTCAAAACACTTGCCTTCTACACTTTTCCAAATCTGTCATCAATTATCACTTTTTAAAGCTTTTTAAGCAAAAACTTAGCTTTTTCCACTTAAACAATTTTCTAAAATCATCCTTAACTTCTTTTCAACAATTAATTTCATAAAATAACTTTGTATAATATTTCAAACTTTCTTACATAAAAATTAGCAGACGGAAACATTTTCACGGTTTCGCTCTCATTGTGACTCATAAATTACTTTACACTAATAAATCATCAAAAATAATAATATTTCTCAAAACTCATTATTTTTCCAAAATAATACTTTCCACCACTATTATATTCCAACGTTTCCCATAAAACATTGAATATAATTTTCACAGTTTGTTAAAGCTTTTATCTGATTAATCGGTTGTGCACTGACCACTGTCAGGCTTCTCAAACAACACTCACAAGCAACATTCAACAACAGTTATCAAAATCATATCACCAAGCAGATCATGCATCATAGCAATCTAATATACAACTTAAACAACATAAACATATAACCACAACCACATAAATTATACAGACTACACTAAAAGCAAATGGTTATTGAGAAAAATCCCTCAGGCAAGCTCCCCTTACCTTTGAAGACAAGTAAAGGATCCTCGTCTTAATGCTCACGTTAGCTCATATCTACTCCATCAAGCAAGCATAGCAGTGCCAAACGTCTCAGAGAAGGAATCCAACAACGCGCAACAACCAGAAATCAAGAAATCAATTACACATGATCAAACACACATTCTAATTTGTTCTAAACTCTTAATCTTATTACCAAACAAGGTTATTTTCAAAGAAAATCATGTTTGAAGCTTACGCTTCACAATACCCTTTAAGGAAACTTTGTTTTGATTAAAGGATCATGAAAGAGAACTTAGGAATCATCAATTAAGAGTCATAATTGCACTAAATCATAATTAATTTCACAAAAACATACCCAAATTCAAATGAAATCAAATTGGGGTTTAGGGCTCCTAAATACAATTTAGGGAAAACTCATTTTAATTAAAGAATAATGAAATTGGTTTAGGGAAACACGAATTCATAGTCCCAATAGCATAAAACAAGCTTCAATTTCAAGATTGGAAGCTGAATTAAAAGGGTTAGGGTTTCAAAATCAATTTGGGGGTTTGAATCTAGAAGAGATTAGAGGGTAAAACACTCACACAAGCTTGAAGGCAGAGGACGCAGTGACCAGCCATGGGTACGGCGGCGGCGTCACGCAACTCCGGCGAAGTGGCAGTGGCGGTGGAACACTTCCCTACAACAACCCAGATCCATAAAGTGAAGCTAAGCTTCATAGAAAGGAAGAAGAAAGCTTAAAACACTATGAGAATGATGGAACCACCATGGAGGCGGCGACGCGCGGTGCTTACTGCGTGGAGCAACGATTGCGCGGCAGCAACGCGTGCAGGCGGTGGCGCCATCGCATCTCCTCCTCCCTACGTTGAGCGGCGGGCGGCGAGCTTCCTGGTGGTGTGGGCGGCGCTGCTATGGTGAGAGGAAGGAGGAAGATGAAGTTGAGGTGGGAGGAAGAAGAAGAAGAAAGAAGAAAAGAGAAAGAAGCAGAGAAAGAAAAGAGAGAGTGAGGGGGAGGCGTCGAGTGAGTGAGAGAGAGAAAAGAGAAAGTTAAGTTTTTAAACTAATTATTTAGTGATAGGTACAAAATGAGTGATAAATATTAGGCCTACAATAAACATGTTTTTACTTTTTGGAATCTAAAAATAAAGATTGATAAAGATAAGATTTCGAAATTCAAATTAGAGTAAAGATTAATAGTTGAACTGATCAACTAAGAAAATACTCAGTCCAAAATTTAATCTCCGATTAATGTCAAACCAAAATATTTTTAACTCTAAAATTAAATAGAATGAAAATATGAAAATGCTTTTCTCTTAATCACATTATTTAAAATATTTTTCTGTACTGGTAATAATAGTGGCAATAACATAAATTATTGTCTAGTAAGCGTGCATTCACTGAAATCAGTCAGTGCTAACGCACCCAATAAAATAATTTGAAGAGAATAATTTAATTACTCAAACTAAACAACATAACAAAATAAACATAACATCCAAATAAAATAATTAATCATATGTGTAAAAACTAGGGTGTTACACAAATCACTGTTTTTACTGATCATGCTACAATTAAATATTTGTTAACTAAGTTAGATTCAAAACCAAGACTCATAAGGTGGATTCTATTGTTGCAGGAATTCGACTTAGTCATTAAGGACAAAAAGGGCGGCGAAAATATGGTGGCTGACCACTTATCTCAGTTGGTGAATGAAGAGGTTACTACAAAGGAAAAGGACATTCGGGATGAGTTCCCGGATGAGGCTTTATTTCTAGTACATGAAAGACCATGGTTTGTCGACTTGGCAAATTTCAAGGCAGCCAACATTGTTCCAGAGCACCTCACTTGGCAACAAAAGAAAATATTCTTCTGGGATGCCAACCATTTCATGTGGGATGATCCATTTCGGTTCAAGGTTGGACCGGATGGCTTATGGAGGAGGTGTGTTAGTCAAGAGGAAGCGAGAAGTATTTTGTGGCATTGCCATAACTCTCCATATGGTGGACATTACAATGGGGATAGGACATCTGCAAAGGTCCTCCAATCTGGGCTCTTTTGGCCCTCAATCTTCAAGGACTCTTACAATCATGTGAAGAGTTGTGACAAGTGCCAAAGGACCAGGAACATATCTAAAAGGGATGAGATGCCACTGCAAAACATATTGGAGGTTGAAGTATTTGATTGTTGGGGCATAGATTTTATGGGTCCATTTCCACCTTCATTCTCCAATCAATATATCTTGGTGGCGGTGGACTATGTTTCTAAATGGGTGGAGACCATTGCAACACCGAAGAATGATGCACAGACAGTGATTAAGTTCATCAAGAAGAACATTTTTGCCCGGTTCGGTGTCCTAAGGGTCCTTATAAGTGATGGGGGATCTCACTTTTGCAACTCACAACTGAGAAATGTGTTGACCAAGTATGATGTGAGGCATAAGGTGGCCTCTCCATATCATCCGCAAACAAATAGGAAAGCGGAGGTCTCTAACCGGGAGATTAAGCGAATTCTGGAAAAAACTATGGCCGCTTCAAGAAAAGATTGGGCAAAGAAGCTTGACGATGCCTTGTGGGCCTACCGGACTGCATTAAAAACCTCTGTGGGGTTATCTCCGTTTCAGATGGTCTATGGGAAGGCATGTCATCTACCAGTATAGTTGGAGCATCGAGCCTTTTGGGCATTGAAGTTTTTGAATTTTGATGCCAATTTGGCGGGTGAGAAAAGAGTCAATCAGCTACATGAATTAGAGGAGATGCGCCTTAATGCATATGAGAATGTAGCTATTTACAAGCAGCGAGTCAAGACTTATCATGATAAGAAGATCGTGATGAAAGCATTTCAGTCAGGACAACAAGTTTTATTATTCAATTCTCGGCTGAGATTGTTTCCGGGCAAGTTGAAGTCTAAGTGGTCGGGACCATTCATTGTCAAAGAAGTCTCATCTCATGGAGCTATAGAAGTGGAGGATCCTACTTCAAAAAGGACCTTCAAAGTCAATGGCCAAAGGCTCAAGGCCTACTTGGGTGGTGACATCGAGAGATTGACCACAGCCTTGCACCTTCGTGATCCTTGAGATCACCGGCACGTCAAGCTAGTGACGTTAAAGAAGCGCTTATTGGGAGGCAACCCAAGTTTTCTTTTCCTTTTCCCTTTGTTTTTGATTTTAACTCTTGAATAATTTGAGAATATCAAGAGGAAAAAGATCATAAATTAATAGATGTGCTAAGTGTTTTCAGGGTAAAAAGGAAGGAGAAGCAAAAAGAGCAAGGACAAGCACAGTCAGTAACCATCACGCCTAGGCCGTGACACTGATCACGGCCGTGCTGAACCGGCTATGAAGATTAGAAAGGATCACGGCCCAGCCGTGACACCCATCACGAGCGTGATAAGAGGACCTTGAAGATCAGAGAGCATCACGGCCTAGCCGTGATGGAGGTCACGGCCGTGACAGGCCAGCTCCTGTGGACAGAATTGATCACGGCCTGCCCGTGATGAGCATCACGGTCGTGACACACTTTTCAGCCTCCCTTTGCCTAGGCAAGTGAGCCAACACCCGCTACCGCCTCGGCAAGTTGTTCCACTTTTCTCCTCTCTCCGACTTGATTATTTACATTGGGGACAATGTAAGTTTTTAAGCTTGGGGTAGGGGTATTTTTTAAAATTTTTGAATTTTTGCATTTTTCATGTTGCATTAATATAGGCATAGTTTTGCATGATCACATTATTAGATTGCCCATTGCTTAGAATATGCATCCGATTGTGAGAACTTAGTGCCAAATAATATGAGATAGTGAACTTTTGAACCCAATTTTTTTTATTCTTGTGATAAGGCTACAAATAGAAATGCTTGAGATGATCTTTGATAGTTGATAATTAGCATGAGGTTCTGTAGATTCGTGTTTCTCACTGATTTTTGAACTACTAAAATGTGAGATTTTGAGCCAAAAAGGGGTACTCACTAAATCTACCCCATTCTTTGTGATAGAGTGTTATTCCTCTTGGATTGTATCCTCTAGAACTTGACTTGAAACCGTTTTGAAGCTAAAAAATTTTTGAAAACATTTTTGAAAATGATTGAGGCACTAGGTATTTTTCCGGCCTCCTGAGCTTTGATTGACTAAATGCTACCCCTTAGTTGCCCAATTTTGAGCCTGAAAGAGTGAAATACTTTTTTTGGTACCTTGAAATATTTTGATGAATGATGTTTGATAGGAGACCTCCTAAAGTATTAAAAAAAGGGTAAAAAGGTAGTTGAAAAAGTTTGGGATGAGAAAGTTAGAAAAAAATATTTCTCTTGAATTGAAAATCTCTCCATCTCCAAAAAAAAAAAAATAGAGAAGGGGATGACAAAAGAAAGTGAGAAATAAAATGAAAAGAAAGAAAGAAAGGTGGAAAGATGAATCAAAACCCAAAAAAGGTATTTTAGAAGGTGTCATGCATTGCAATGCTTGATATTTTGTTTAGCCTTCTTGAAATTCCCTTTCCTTGATTTCCCCACCTAACGATTAATCCCATGGCCCCGTTACAACCAAAGTAAAAGACCTCTTGATTCTTAGGTGTTTTCATCAATAAAGTAGAGATTTGGTTAATAGTCAAGCTTATGGTAGAATTCATTCCTTGAGGAAATTGAGAGAATTGTCATATATCCCTAAACACTTGAGTGAGGTGATAAAGAGTGCCCGAATCAGTGAGAATATGAGTCTAGGAAACCTAAGCTTCTAATTGGACTTGAAATTGATTATCTCTTGGTGAAGTATTCAAAAATGCCTGTTACTTGGATTAGTTACTTGGGTTCTTGGTTCACTATCTATGCTCTGATTATTTATATCTTTTGGCCTTAGTGATTGCTTGAGGACAACCAAATGAACAAGCTTGGGGTGATTTGATGAGTGTGATTCCACCTCATATTTCATGTACATTTTAGCATGCATTTTCATATAGTTTAGGCAATTTTTATTTGATTTTTGTTAGTTTTCACTTTGGAACGGGTAAGGTGGTTTCGTGGTGTTGTTTTGCGGGAATTAAGGGTAAAATGCTCAAGATTGACCATGATGGAGCTTGTATGAAGATAGATCTTGAAAAGTGAAGAAAATGAGCCAAGAAGAGCCCATCACGGCCATGATCAAGCAAAACTGGAAAGAAAAGAAGGCAAAACTCGGAAGCTGTCACGGCCTAACCGTGATGCCCATCACGGCCATGACATGTTAGCTGAACCAGACAGAACTGATCACGGCCTATCCGTGATAAGCATCACGGCCGTGATAATCAAAAAGTTGAAAGCGCGCCCATGGCAGAGCCCGTCACGGCCTGGCCGTGATGGCCCGTGACGCGCGTTATTTGAACCCAATTCTATAAATAAGGCATCAGGGGGCTGCACAGAGGAGATAGAACAGAGCAAACTTTTACCCTAAAACGAAAAGACGTTCTTTCTGACCCAGGAGCTGCTGTGACGGCTGTGAAATGCTTCATGGAGTTTCTTCTCTCCCTCTTCTCTATTGTTTTGGTTTTAGCTTTCTCTATTATTATGAGTAGCTAAATCTCTTTTTGTTGGGATTAGATGTAGCTAAACTGAATATCATGTAATCGCCTTGATATATTAATCTATGTTTATGCCTTCTCTATTAGTGTTTGATTCCCTTGCTTAATGCTTTTTGTGGTCTGATCATCCATGAACTGATTTTGAGATTTGATTTGCAATGGGGACGTTCTTATCAATTCTTGATCTGGAATTAATCACCTAGTAAACCTTCCATCTAGGAATGGAATTGGGTTTATTAGTAATCGTGTAATCCTTACTCTTAATGCAAATTCACTAATTAGGCCACCTAAGGAATTAGGGTTTAATTAGGGGATTTAGGCTCTTGTCATCTAAGGAATTAGGGCTTGAGTAATCTTGTGGGTTGATTTTAATATTTGAAGCATAAACTGGATTGGTATTCTTGGTATTGCATGAGGCTAAGGTTTGGTGAAGTCTAGTCTCAACATCTTTTATCTATTTGAAGAATCCCTTTTTCTGCACTCCACGTGCTCGATAAAAATACAAAAAGAACTTTTTCCTTTTGTTTTGTTTATTTTAACTCTTGATTGGGCTTGGTATTTACTATTGAGCTCCCTTCCATCCAAAGGTTCGCTTAGATAGTAGTTGATTTGGTACGTGCTAGTACTTGTCACAGTCCTCGTGGGAACGATATCGGTCTCATCACCGTATTACTTGTATGACTAGGTATACTTGCCTAGATTTCGTAAATCACCAAACAAGGTGTGGAGACTAGTGAGGGGAGTCGCGATCACGGAGGCGGAGCCAGGGCTGTCCTTATTTCAGTTCAACCACAGTATCGACATGGAGAGAGTCTATGAGGGTGGTCCTTGGTCCTTTGACAATTACCTGTTGATTTTGGGAAGGATGGAGGCAGGAGATATTCTTGCACAGATGCCTTGTTTCACGTATCCTTTTGGGTACAAATCCATGACCTTCCGATAGGCTTTATGACTCCAGTGATTGGGAAACATCTTGGTGATTTCATTGGCGTTTTCTCGGAGTATGACAAGAACAATGCTTCTGGTATTTGGAGGTCTTACATGCGGGTTAGGGTGCAGGTGGACGTGAGGCTACCATTGATGAAGGAGCAGAGGGTGAGGGAACCAGGTGGAGAGTGGAGGACTGTGAAATTCAGGTATGAAAAACTTGGTGTTTTTTGCTTCTTCTGTGGTCGGATTGGCCACACAGAAGTTCTGTGAGGAGCTGGTGAAACCAGGGATTCGGAGGAGAGGAATCATGAGTCTGATGCGCTTGGTATATCTGCTGGAGTTAATAGAGGTGATCCTCCAGTAACGGTCCAAGATACTAGGCTGGTTACAACAATAAATCACGTAACAAATCATGTGGTGCATTGGCCAATTTTGCCACATAATCCGCAAGCAGCGATTGGGTTAGTTATGGACCATGATTCGCAGGTAATGATTGGGGCTGATCCTATTGGCCAAGATTTTGGTCAACCCACTAATCAAAACTCTTGTGGGGATGCAAATCCGAGGGATATCAAGAGAAGAAGGGAATTGTTGGAGGAGGATTCCTGTCAGATTGAGCCACCAGCTCTTTCAATCTCGGGCTATGATCATCAGCATTTTTTATCGGTAGGCTCTGGATCCCAGGCCTGCCGGGAGCCATGAATTTCCTCAGTTGGAACTGCCGAGGCCTGGGCAATCTGCGTGCAGTTCCTAATCTTAGAGACCTTATTCGGTCAAATAAATCGGATATTATTTTTTTGTTTGAAACTTTAGTTCAAGCTAGTAGGACTGAAGAGATTCGTGTTGGTATTGGTTTTGATTTTTCTTTTTCAGTTGATAGAATTGGTATAAGTGGTGGGGTGGCTATTTTTTGGAAAGCTTCTGTTCAATGCAATATTATTAACTACTCACGAAATTTCGTAAATGCTATTATTTCTGATCCCGTGAGAGGTGACTAGAGGTTGACTGGCTTCTATGGATTTCCTGAACCGGCTAGGAGAAAGGAGTCGTGGAAAATGATTTGGGATTTAGCTGATATGTCCTCTATTCCTTGGTGCATTATTGGTGACTTTAATGACATCATTTCGGCTGAGGATAAATGTGGTAGGGTTGATCATCCGTCCTGGCTCCTGAATGGCTTCCGTGATACTGTGGGCGAGTGTAACTTGGTTGATGTAGCTCTTTAGGGCTACCCTTTCAGATGGGTTAGGCGTAGAGGAAGCGAGATTATTATGGAGGAGCGATTGGATAGAGCAATGGCGATTGGATCTTGGTTGGATATTTTCCCTCATGCTCGTTTGCTTAATCTTTTGGCGGGATTGTCAGATCATAATCCTATTTGCTTAGTTCTGGAGGAGCAACATCGGTTATTCTTTCCTAGGAAGTTCAAGTTCGAAAATTCTTGGCTGAAGGAAAACGTGCTTCATGATGTAGTCTCGTCTAGTTGGAACACAATGGGAGGTGCTCCTATCATGGACAAGTTGACACATGTAGCAGACGATTTGTTTGTTTGGGGAAAAAACCTGAAATCTAAATTTAAAGATGAGATCCGTAGTTGCAAAGATCATATGGAAAGGTTGAGGGAGCTTCGTGATACTGAGTCAGTGGAGCAGTTTTTTACTTTAAAGCAGCGCCTATCTTCTCTTCTTGTCCTGGAAGTAGAGATCCAAGGTGGTTTGGTTGAAGGAGGGTGATCAAAATACAAAGTGTTTTTCACTCTGTCGTAACAGCAAGGAAGAGAAGGAACACGATCTAGAAGCTTATAGATGCTGATGGGGTGGAGGTTGATTCCCATTTTGGCATGCTGACAGGCGCGCGCGTCGAGCAAGCGCACGTGCGATTCCGGCAAGTGTACCGGACTGTCGCCAAGTAATAAAAGATATCGATCCCACAGAGACTGTGATCTCGAATCGCAATTAATTTTCAAACTGGCAAATCTGGACTGTATAAAAAGATTTGAAAAAGGATTTGATATTTTGAAAAGGTTTTGAATTTGAATTAAGAGATAACTAAAAATCAGATAAAACAGAAAACATATCTAAATGGATTCCTAGGGATTTAGGTTACCAACAAGATCGTTTACGTTGCTAACTCGATTATCCTTGTTAACTATCGAAATTGCCTTGAAGGCGAATTTATCCTCAAATAGCTTAAGCTCCCTCTCGGGTTACAAAAGCCGTGCCCAATTGAACCAAACCCTACTCTCGTGGTAGTCGAATTCAGATTGGACCCTTTGCGTTTCGTGACAATTCGTTGATCCTCGAAGGACGGCTTCTAACTCTCGTGATTTCAGTCCTAAGTCTGACTCTATAGATCCGACACCTAAGTTCACCGCTAGGTTCCTCCTTAGAATGTCTATGACACGCAAACAAGTGGCCACCGAATTTACGAGTGATTCAAACACTAGAAATCAGATCTAAAACAAAATCGAAATTAACAAAGATATTACATCAAATTAACAACATAAATCAGATCTTGTGCATGGCCCCAATCCCTAGAAACTAAGCTACTACTCAAGTTTTGTCATGGTGACGACAAGCTTGATTACAAATAACATGAAAACAGAACTAGGAGAAGAAGAGAAAGGAAGAGAGAGATCCTAAATTAAAGCCTAAGTAGCAGCCCAAAAGTCCTCTTATGCCTCTGCCTGGTCCTTATTTATAGATTTGGGGAGTTTGAGTCCCAATCTAACTCAAATTCTGATCCAATTCGGTTTCTTCAGGTCCAAGTAATGCGCGTCACGGTC
The DNA here is from genome assembly GCA_030762895.1 of Sophora flavescens. Taxonomy (NCBI): domain Eukaryota; kingdom Viridiplantae; phylum Streptophyta; class Magnoliopsida; order Fabales; family Fabaceae; genus Sophora; species Sophora flavescens. The sequence goes on from CM061066.1 coordinate 22,461,867, forward strand.
GTGATGGCCATCATGGCCAGGCCGTGACGGCTTCTGCCTTTGGCACTTCTGTAGAATTCAGACTTCTCGCGACGCGAATGGAGTCTCGCGACGCGAGCCTTCATTTTATAGCCCGTGATAGGAATTACAGCTAGGCCGTGACAGATTCTGACTTGTGGGGGTGAAAGGTCACGGCCGTGATGACCATCACGGCCAGGCCGTGACCGGTTCTGACTTCAGTCTTTCTTCCTTTTCAATTTTGCTCGATCATGGCCGTGATGGGCATCACGGCTAGGCCGTGATGGGCATCACGGCTAGGCCGTGATGGGCATCACGGCTAGGCCGTGATGGGCTCTGTTTGGCTCATTTTCTTCACTTTTCAAGCTCCATCTTCATCCGAGCTCCATCATGGTTGATCTTGAGCATTTTACCCTTGATTTCTGCAAAACAACACCACGAAAACCGCCTTACCCGTTCCAAAGTAAAAATAACCAAAAATCCAATTAAATGTCCCAAAACTACATGAAAATGCATGCAAAATGATAGACAAAGATGAGGTGAAATCACACTCATCAAATCACCCCAAGCTTAAGATTTTGCTTGTCCTCAAGAAATTACTAAGGCCAGAAGATATAAATAATCAAAGCATGGATAGTGAATAAAGAACCCGAGAAGCTAATCCAAGTGACAGGCATATTCAATAAATCCCCAAGAGATAATCAATTTCAAGTCCAATTAGAAGCTTAGGTTCTAAACCCATATTCTCACTGATTCAGGCACTCGTCTCACCTCACTCAAGTGGGTATATTACAACTCGCTCAATTTCCTCAAGGAAAGTATTCTACCATAGGCTTGACTATTAACCAAATCTCTACTTTATTAATGAAAACACATAAGAATCAAGAGGTCTTTTACTTTGGTTGTAACGGTCCATGGGATTAATCGTTAGGTGGGGAAATCAAGAAAAAGGAAAATTCAAGAAGGCTAAACAAATTATCAAACATTGCAAAGCATGACACCTTCTAAAATACCTTTTAGGGGCTTTGATTCACTTCTCCGCCTTTCTTTCTTTTTTTCTTTTTATTTCTCACTTTCTTTTGTCATCCCCTTCTCCATTCTTTTTTGTGTTCATTTCATTTCATTTATTTGGAGAATGGGAGATTTTTCTAGCTCAAGAGAAATATTTTCTAACTTTCTCATCCCATACTTTTTCAAACTACCTTTTTACCCTTTTGTAATACTTTAAAAGGTGTCATAGCAAGCATTATCCATCAAAGTAATTCAAGGTACCAAGAAAAGTATTTTATTCTTTTAGGCTCAAAATTGGGCAACTAAGGGGTAGCATCTAATCGATCAAAGCTCAGAAGGCCGAAGAAATACCTAGTGCCTCAATCATTTTCAAAAATGTTTTCAAAAATTTTTAAGTTTCGAAACGGTTTCAAGTCAAGTTCTAAAAAATACAGTCCGAGAGGAATTAAAACACTCTATCACAAGGAATGGGGTAGATTTAGTGAGTACCCCTTTTTGGCTCAAAATCTTACATTTAGTAGTTCAAAAATCAGTGAGAAACACAAATCTAAGGAACCACATGCTAATTATCAACTATCAAAAGATTATCTCAAGAATTTTTATTTTTAGCCTTGTCACAAGAATAATAAAAAAAAAATTGGGTTCAAAAATTCACTATCTCAATTCATTTGGCACCAAGCTCTCACAATTGGATGCATATTCTAAGTGAGGGGCAATCTAGAGAATGTGATCACACCCAACTATGCCTATGTGAATGCAATATGAATGCAACAATGCAAATGCAAAAAAAAAAAAAAATACCCCTACCCCAAGCTTAACACTTACATTGTCTCCAATGTAAATAATCAAGTCGGAGAGAGGAGAGAAATCGGAACAACTTATCGAGTTGGTAGCGGGTGTTGGCTCACATTCCAGTCAAAACTTGGGTGGAAATAGCATCACGGCCGTGAGGCTTATCACGGGCAGGCCGTGATCAATTCTGTCTTCAGGAGTTGCCCTGTTAGGTCGTGACCTGAATCACGGCTAGGCCGTGATGCTCTCTGATCTTGGAATCCTACTCATCACGCCCGTGATGGATATCACGGCTGGGCCGTGATCCTTTTTGTTCTCCTTTATTAGTTCATCACGGCCGTGACCACTGTCACGGTCAGGGTGTGATGGCTTCTGACTTTATTAGTCCTTGCTCTTTTCGTTCTTCCTTCCTCTTTAACCTGACAACACTAGACAAATCTATTAATTTATGATTTTTTGCCTCTTGATCTTCTCAAATTATTCAAGAGCTAAATTCAAAAACAAAAGGAAAAGGGAAAGAAAGCTTGGGTTGCCTCCCAAGAAGCGCTTGTTTACGGTCCTAAGCTTGACCAAACTTCCTTCGATCAACCGGGGTCGGCTGGGCGTAGAAGTGCAGGAACATTTCTCTTCCATGGGACTCCTTCAAAGAGTCGATTCTGCTCATATGGCCAGTTGCGCTTCCGCTTTGCTCTTTTCATTCGGACCTTTCTTGCCTTACTCCCTCCCGGCGGAAGTTTTGTTTCCACATGATCAACAACTCCAACTCCATCACTACTGGGTGCATCATTAGCCATGCATATCTTCGGAGTTACTTCCATGTTGAGCTCTTCTTTTACCACTGGAGACGTTATATCGATCCTGCACACATGGCTCTCAAAAGGAGGGTTGTTATAGGAGTTAGTAAATTCAAAATCGACCCTACCTTCCTCTACATTTAGAGAGAGTTTACCATTCCTTACATCTATTACTGCTCCAGCGGTGGCCAAGAATGACCTTCCTAAAATGATGGGGAATTCATAATTCCCTTTCATATCCAATACCAGGAAGTCGGTAGGGATGAAGAATTTCCCTACCTTTACAGGAACGTTCTCTAGTATACCTAGAGGAGTCCTAGTTGAGCCATCCGCAAATTGTAAGGAGAATTTGAATGGTCTCAACTCTTTCGTTCCCAACCTTTCCAAGATAGCGAGCGGCATCAAGCTCGCACTAGCCCCTAAGTCACATTAGGCTTGGTCGATTTGCACTTGTTTAATTGAGCAAGCGATAGAGAAGCTACCTGGGTCTTTCAGTTTAGGAGGCATTTTAGCTTCTATGTCCACTTGCTTTCTCTTGACCAACCTTTGTGGGAAAGGTATTGGGGGTTGGTACGGTGGTGGAGGGACATACTTTGGTTCTGGCTCTTCCTTTTCGCTCATGTCCTCCTCCGGTTCCACGTCCTTTTCCCCCACCCCAAGCTTATCATTCCTCAAGTGTATGGCATTACAATGCTCAATGGGATTAGCTTCGGGTTGACCCGGGAACGTACACTTAGGTCTAGTGTAGGTGCTGGCTTGTTGGGCAATCTGGGTTTCTATCATCTTGTTATGGATTGCTAAGTTGTCTACCATAGATGCTAGCTCTTTTATTGCCTCGTTTACTGCCCTGCCTTGCTGTCTAAACTCCTCATTTTGTTTTGTCTGAGTTTCGACAAAACTTTCCAATAAAGACTCAAGTTTAGACTGCTGTACCTGAGGATACCCCGCTGTGGGTTTTCGATTACCTTGGCCTTCTTGGAACTCGTGGTTCAGAGTGTTGCTGTAGTTGTCGTAGGAGAGGTAAGGGTTGTTCTTCCTTTGGTTGTAGGGATTTGGGGGACCATAATTGAGCAACTTCGGGTTTGTGTCGTAGAAGTTGTGACAAGCGTTCACTTGTTCCCCCGAAGCGCCGGATCCATGAGCAATTCCACGTGGGCACTCCATGATGTCGTGTCCCTGCATTCCACAAATCTCACAAACAATGTTAGTAGCACCTATTGCACTCACATTAGCCCTTTCAAGCCGATCAAAACGTTTATTAAGTGAGTCTATTTTTGACATTATAAGATCAGTGCTATTAACTTCAAACTTACCCCCCGAAATCTTGTTCGGGTTATTACCTCTTTCTAAACCCCATTGGTGGTAGTTGGTGGCCACGTTTTCAATGATGTTGAAGGCCTCAGTCAGAGGCCTATTCATAAAGGCTCCACCAGCTGCAGAATCAAGTGACACCTTCGAAGAGTAGTCCAATCCGTTGTAGAAGGTGTGCACTAATAACCACCTCTCGAGTCCATGGTGTGGTAAAGACTCCAGTAGTCCCTTGTAGCGATCCCAAGCTTCTGATAAGGATTCTCCGTCTTTTTGGAAGAAGTCGGTGATCTGGGTTCGTATATAGGCCGTCTTGGATGGAGGGAAGAATTTCTCCAAGAACGCCTGTTCCAGTTGGTCCCAAGTAGTCAAGGTGTTGGTGGGCAATTGCTTTAGCCAAGCCTTTGCCGTTCCAGTCAGAGATGAGGGGAATAACCTTAAGCGTATAGCATCGACTGGGGCACCATGAATCCTGATTGCATCGGTGAACTCCAAGAATGTTTTTACGTGATCAGTCGGGTCCTCCGAGGGCAATCCTCCGAATTGGTGCTGCCTAATCATGTTGATTAGCATAGGCGGTATAGTGTAGTTCTCCGCCTCAATCTCTGGCCTGGCAATCCCAGTTCGCAAACCCCTAGCATTTGGGGTTGCGTAGTCCTTCAACGGTTTCGTATCCGGTTGATTCGCCATGAGTGAAATGGGGGTCAACCTCTCTCTCTCACTTTGTAGTCTCCTACGTCTATGGAAGGTCCTCTCGATTTCTGGATCAACCTCACTAAGGCTCCCAAGACTTAGGGATCTTTGCATATAACACACAGAGATGGATACACTAGAAGGAAAGAAATTTTGATTTTTTTTCAAATATAAAAATTAAATAAAAAGAAAAGGTCCAGAAAAATCAATTTAAAAATTAAATTGAGATTCGAAAACACATAGTCCCCGGCAACGATGCCAAAAGCTTGACAGGCGCGCGCGTCGAGCGAGCGCACGTGCGATTCCGGTAAGTGTACCGGACTGTTGCCAAGTAATAAAAGATATCGATCCCACAGAGACTGTGATCTCGAATCGCAATTAATTTTCAAATTGGCAAATCTGGACTGTATAAAAAGATTTGAAAAAGGATTTGATATTTTGAAAAGGTTTTGAATATGAATTAAGAGATAACTAAAAATCAGATAAAACAGAAAACAGATCTAAATGGATTCCTAGGGATTTAGGTTACCAACAAGATCGTTTACGTTGCTAACTCGATTACCCTTGTTAACTATCGAAATTGCCTTGAAGGCGAATTTATCCTCAAATAGCTTAAGCTCCCTCTCAGGTTACAAAAGCCGTGCCCAATTGAACCAACCCCTACTCTCGTGGTAGTCGAATTCAGATTGGACCCTTTGCGTTTCGTGACAATTCCTTGATCCTCGAAGGACGGCTTCTAACTCTCATGATTTCAGTCCTAAGTCTGACTCTATAGATCCGACACCTAAGTTCACCGCTAGGTTCCTCCTTAGAATGTCTATGACACGTAAACAAGTGGCCACCGAATTTACGAGTGATTCAAACACTAGAAATCAGATCTAAAACAAAATCGAAATTAACAAAGATATTACATCAAATTAACAACATAAATCAGATCTCGGGCATGGCCCCAATCCCTAGAAACTAAGCTACTACTCAAGTTTTGTCATGGTGACGACAAGCTTGATTACAAATAACATGAAAACAGAACTAAGAGAAGAAGAGAAAGGAAGAGAGAGATCCTAAATTAAAGCCTAAGTAGCAGCCCAAAAGTCCTCTTATGCCTCTGCCTGGTCCTTATTTATAGATTTGGGGAGTTTGAGTCCCAATCTAACTCAAATTCTGATCCAATTCGGTTTCTTCAGGTCCAAGTAATGCGCGTCACGGTCGTGATGGCCATCATGGCCAGGCCGTGACGGCTTCTGCCTTTTGCACTTCTGTAGAATTCAGACTTCTCACGACGCGAGCCTTAATTTTATAGCCCGTGATAGGAATTACGACTAGGCCGTGACAGATTCTGACTTGTGGGGGTGAAAGGTCACGGCCGTGATGACCATCACGGCCAGGCCGTGACCGGTTCTGACTTCAGTCTTTCTTCCTTTTCAGTTTTGCTCGATCATGGGCGTGATGGGCATCACGGCTAGGCCGTGATGGGCATCACGACTAGGCCGTGATGGGCTCTGTTTGGCTCATTTTCTTCACTTTTCAAGCTCCATCTTCATCCGAGCACCATCATGGTTGATCTTGAGCATTTTACCCTGGATTTCTGCAAAACAACACCATGAAAACCGCCTTACCCGTTCCAAAGTAAAAATAACCAAAAATCCAATTAAATGTCCCTAAAATACATGAAAATGCATCCAAAATGATAGACAAAGATGAGGTGAAATCACACTCATCACATGCGCAATATTTCAAAAGAATATTTTGATAAGCTTTTTGAAAGGAGACAGGGGCAATACTCTTTAGTTACTGATTTGATTGATTCTAGAGTGACGGATCAGGATAATATTATTCTCCTTGCCCTTTTTGTCCAGGAAGAATTTCGTGTGGCTCTCTTTAGTATGCACTCAGATAAGGCTCCGGGTCCTGATGGCCTCAACCCTGCTTTTTATAAGAGGTTCTGGGACATGTGTGGTGGTGATATCTTCCAAGCTTGCTGTTTCTGGCTTGAAGAAGGTGTTCTCCCTACAGGTATTAATGATACTAACATTGTGCTTATTCCAAAATGTGAGAATCCTTTCTCTATGGGGGATTGGAGACCTATTTCCTTATGTAATGTGCTTTACGAAATTTTATCAAAGGTCCTTGATAATCGGTTGAAGTTGGTTTTGCATAAATTTATTTCTATTGAGCAATCTGCTTTTATTTCGAGAAGATCTATTCTCGATAATGTTTTGGTTGCCAATGAATTCATTCACTATTTAAAATTCAAGACTAAAGGCGGAAGGGGGGGAGATGGCTTTAAAGATAGATATTAGTAAAGCCTATGATAGGGTGGATTGGGGTTACTTACAGGCTATGCTAACAAAGCTAGGTTTTGCTCCCCGTTGGATTAATTGGATTATGATGTGCATTAACTGTCACCTATTATGTTAGTATCAATGATGTTTTTGTTGGTCCCATTATTCCAGGTAGGGGTCTTCGGCAAGTAGATCCTTTGTCTCCTTACCTCTTCATTATTGGTGCTGGGGGCCTTTCGGCTCTTATAAAAAGATAGGAGATCAAAGGGGATTTGCATGGTGTTAAGATTTGTAGGCGTGCTCCTATTGTGCCTCATCTTCTGTTTGCGGATGATAGTCTTTTCTTCTTCCGTGCAAATGACTGTGAAGTCTCTACTATGAAAAAAAATCTCCATGATTATGAGTTAGCATCAGGGCAATCTATCAACTTGCAGAAGTCGGGTTTTATTTAGTAACAACGTGTCTTTGGAAGTCAGGGAAAATCTTATGTCTCTTCTTGATGTCAGAGCAAGCTTAGGCTCTAAAAAGTACTTGGGCTTGCCTTTGATGATCGGAAGAAACAGGAAATCCACCTTTAATTATTTGAAGGACAGGGTTTGGCATAAAATCAACTCGTGGTAAGGCAGATCTCTTTCTAAAGGGGTCGTGAGGTTCTCATCAAAGAAGCTCTTCAGGCTATTCCGACCTATTGCATGAGTATTTATTCAATTCCTCCTTCTCTTTGTGATGAGATTCAGAAGATGATGAATTCCTTTTGGTGAGGGAAAAGTAGTAATGGTAATAGAGGTATCAATTGGTTATATTGGGATAAAATGGTGGTTAGCAAGGAGCATGGAGGTATGGGCTTTTGGAGCCTTCAAGCTTTCAACTTGGCCATGCTAGGGAAACAAGGTTAGAAATTTATTTCTAACCCAGACGCTATGGTTACTAGTCTTTTCAAAGCTAAATACTTCCCAAATGGGTATTTTGTGGAGTCTTCTCTTGGTCATAATCCAAGTTACTCATGGCGTAGCATCTGGAGTTCCTGGGTTCTGGTTAAAGATGGTTTGAGATGGAGTGTCTGAGATGGCTCAAAGATCCGTGTTTTCAGTGATTCTTGGCTTAGAGGAAGTTTGAACCCTAGACTTATGGGTCTAACTCCTCTTCACTTGTTAGATCTAAAAGTTAAGGACTTGCTACTACCAGGAGCTAAGAGATGGAATACATTTGCGCTTCAGCAATGCTTGATGCCCTATGAGGTTGAGGCCATTTTAAGCGTCCTGTTGTTTGCGTCATCAGTGAGGGATTGTCGTGTGTGGGGTGCAAGTGAGGATGGGGATTTACGGTCAAATCTGCCTATGAGTATTGCTTGAATAATTTTGTCGATTCCTCTATATTTTTGATTAAAGGGGACTGGAAGTTGATATGGGTTTTGAAAGTTCCTCACAAAGTAAAAGTTTTTGCTTGGCAAGCTTGCAGAGACTACCTTCCGGTTCGTTCCAGGCTTCAATCCAAAGGAGTGGTTTGTCCAGAAAGCTGTTTATTTTGCTCAACAGGTCTTGAGAATACATGGCATATTTTCCTATCATGCCCGAGTGTTCAGGGCTGTTGGGAGGAGGCACATCTTTGGCAGCGGATTGAGCCTTTGCTTGGTGAGGCTGAGAGCTTTTCTGAGCTTTTTTAAGCTGAGCAGCTCGCTAAGCAGGGAGTTGAGGGTGTGGTTTGTTATGTTGATCTGGAGTATATGGAGAAAACACAACCTAAAACTCTGGGAGGATAAAGTTGAAGAGGTTTCACAAGTGGTGTTCAGAACAACGAGTGTATTGGATGAGTGGATGGCCGCGAGGTCTACCCAGGAGGTAGCAGTCCCTACGCCTATTGTAAAGTTAGGTGGGAACCTCCTCCTCTTGGGTGGTTAAAGTACAATATCGACGCTGCTTTCTTTAAGGAGAAGAATCTTATTTCGTTTGGATGTTGTTTGCACGACGAGTTTGGTACTTTTGTGCTTGCCAAGTCTGGATGGATGAACCCGTTGCTGCAGGTTAGGGAGGGGGAAGCGGTTGCCCTTCTAGCTGTCATGGAATGGATTATGGACATTGGCATGGACAAGGTTATTTTTGAAGTTGAAAGTAAGAGTGTTATCTCTATGATGAGTGTGATTTTACCTCATTTTTCATGTACATTTCGGCATGCATTTGCATATAGTTAGGCCAATTTAGTGTTGATTTTGTATAGTTTTTCCTTTGGAACGGATGAGGTGGTTTCTGGTGTTGTTTTGCAGGATTTAATGGAAAAATGCCCAGAAATGAGCCTTGGGGGTGCTTGGCTGAAAAAGAGCTTGAAAAGTGAAGGTTATGAGCCAAAAGAGTATCACTACTGGCCGTGATGGGCCCTCACACTGGTGAGTGAGGAAGCGAGAGGCGAAGAAAGATTGAGCCAAAAGTCGAAGCTGTCACGGCCGGCCGTGATTGCTATCACGGCCGTGACTCGCTAGTTGGAAAAGTCGAAACGATCACGGCCTGGTGGTGATGACCATCACGGCCGTGATGAATAAGTGAATGAAGAGGCGCCCAAGTCGGAGACCATCACGGCCTGGCCGTGATGGCTATCATCCTGGCCGTGACGGCGACGGACCTATAAATGAACCCGCACCGAACAGAAAAAGGGATGAACTTTTAACCTAATAAGCTGCACTTGAGGGCGGCCGAGGCTGGTGGCTGGAGAGGGTCTCTACCCAAAAAGGGGGGCATTTTCTCTGCTCTTGGATGGAGAGAAGATTGGAGGAAGCTTGTCTATGAGTGTTCTTCATCCCTTCTCTTTTTCTTTTTTGTATTTCCTTATCATGAGTAGTTAAATCCCCATTGTTGGGGTTAGATGTAACTTTTCTGAACTTGTGTAATTGATTTGGTATTTTAATACAAGTTTCTATTTCGTATGAGTATGTGATTCTGTGTTTAATGCTTTCCTTGGATTAGCTACCCATAGGAATGATATGCTGCTTTAATAGATGACTGGAAGGTTGGTGTTAAGGCATGCTCATGAATCATATGCCAAGTAGGTCAAGAATCTAGACATAGGTGTTGACTGCTTGCAATCTTATAAGTCTTAACTTAATGCAAAATCTCAAGTTATTCCACCTAAGACATTAGGGTTTAATTTGGGGTTTTAGGCTCAATGCACCTAAGACATTAGGCTTGAGTAATGTAGAAAAGGCTTGATTGGCATAATTGAATTAGGACTTGTGTTAGAAGCCATTTCATTGCAACTAAGGGAGGATTAGTGTAGTCTAACCCTGACAATTCTAGCCATATCTCTGTTTGCATACCAAGTGTTTGTTAAAAATTCTAAAAGACCAAAAACATTTTATTTTCTGTTTAATCCCTCACACTTTAGATTAGTCTAGATAGTTGTTGAATTTGCGAATTGGTAATTGACATCCAATCCCTGTGGATACGATAACCGGTCTCACCACCGTATTACTTGATTGCGACAAGGTGCACTTGCCTTTAATTATATATCTTAAAAATACATCGCATCACTCTACAAATCATTTTGCTGCGGAGTTTGGTGATATTATTGCGAATTGTAAGGAAAATCTTAGTTATAATTTAAATCTCAAGATTGAGTTTGTTAGGAGATAAAGTAATGTTGTTGCTCATAATCTTGCTAGGACGATTTCTAGATATCATAGTCTTCATGTTTTTGATGTTATTCCCATTTATATTGTTGCTACTATTGTTATTGAAATGAAATAAGTTTTTTCCGGTAAAAAAAAAACACACACACACGTTATTATATTATCATTATCAATTGGAAAATTCTACAGGATATCTTACTTCCAAATGACAACATATACAAATTTCATGATTTCAAATTTCATTATATCTCGTGACATCGATTTCCTGGATAAAAGAACGTAATGAGAAACAAAAATTGGAAAACGAAAAGCATGACGTATTTTTCTTGGGCCACATATAAAAAAATAAAAAAATAGATAACGTACAAAAGTCAACCGATAAAACATTAATTTGACCATACTAGTACGAAACTACGAATAAAGTACTACTATTCAGATGTGCAATACTGACCCGTCAACATATTCTAGAGAACTTGGTGTTGAATCTTGGATAGTTGTTGCTTGAGAATCCAAACTTACAAGGCACAAGAAATCCAGACATCGACGGAAAAAGAAAAATGTTCATCTCATATTTTGCATTATACCAATTTTTCTATAATTAAATTTTATTTTTAACTATATGTTAAACAAAAATAATTTAATAAATAACTATATAATAGGTATAACTATAAAATATGCTATAAAAATGATGGATCATATGTATAATCAAATATTATAGAATTATTTTTTATTTGGATTTTTTTTGAAAAGTGATTTCAATTTTTTTTTGAAAAGCGGATTTTAAGAAAATTAATAATTTTTTATTTAAATAGTATAAAAATCAATTATATATATTAAATAATGAAACAAGGTATGAAATTTTTCTAAAATAATAATATTAGTTTTTTTTAGAACAATAATAATATTTGTTTAATAATTAGTTATACATGGGAAAAATGAAAACAATTATTGATTTTTCAAAATAAAATAAATTTCAAACTTTTAACTTTTCAATAAATCATTTTTTATAATTTTTTAAACTAATTTGATAAACATCTCAAATTAATTTTAAAATAACTTTTTTTTATATACCTAATGGGTGTGGCTCAGTTGTTTGTGCAGGCTGAGTTTGTAGGAGAGAACTTGAGTTCGAATCATACAAAACACATCTTTGGGGAGAGCGCGAAGAACATTAATTGCGTTTGATTTGTAAAAAGTATCAGGACAGCACAGGACAGTACAGCACAGGAGAGAGAGAGGAGGGAGGGAGAGAGGAGAGAGATAGAAGAGAGAGGAGAGAGATGTAAGGATAATTTTGTCTTTTGTTAGCCTGTCCATGGGACAACTTTTTGTCCCATGGTTTGGTGGGGGACAAAATTTTGGGTTTTTGTCCTGTCCCTCACCCCTTTTTTTGTCCTGTCCCTTGACCACTTTTCAGATCAAACAGGGGACAAAAATTTTTGTGTTGTCCAGTTCCTTGATTTTCTGCAAATCAAACGCACCCTAAGTATGGCTAAGCACCCTAGTAGTTGTGGATACTTCATGGACACACTGAAAAACCAAATATCTTAATTACGGTGGTTCGAGCCAAAAAATAACTCTTTTTTATATAAAAAAAATTGTTTTAGTTTTTTTTTTCCAAAGGAAATAGTAATATTTAAAAAAACATGATCCAATGATTAGACAATCACAATTCAGTGAATTTACCTTCCGTGTCCCTGCACGGCTGCACCGAGTCAAGGAGTCGCCAACATCATCATTGACGTGTCTGGAAGCTCACTCTTCCTTTCGTTTCTCGTTAATTTCACACCTTCTTCTCTCCCTTTACCTATAAAACCCAACCCACCCATTTTTCCCTCTCTCATACCCTTTTCAGATTTTCTCATATAGCTTCCCTTACTTCAACTTTTCCACCATTTTCTCGCTTCTTTTCCCCGCAAATTATTGTTTGGAAAAACGATGGCAGTGAGGCTTTTCGCTTTCCCAGTTCTCATTTTGATGTTCGTCACAATCTCTCATCTTGTTCAAGCTCAGGACTTGGCTCTGTCTCCTGCACCTCCTCCTACCAGTGATGGTCAGTTTGTTAAAAACTTACCATTAATTTTTCTTCTCATTCTTCTTAATTTTTCAAGTAACCAAATTTAAATTCCCCATTATTTGTTTTTTTTTATATAATTTAATCTCGTTTTATTTAATGCAGGCACTGCAATTGATCAAGGAATTGCTTACTTTCTTCTGCTGGTGGCACTGGCAATTACTTACATGTTCCATTGATTTTATTAAGATTATTAGGATTTTTTTTTTTACATTTATATACGACATGATGAGATTATTACTATTATTATTATGATGAGATCAGTGATTCTTTATTTTTGTAATTTCTCTTAGTATTTAATATTTATTGAGGAAATTAGACCATTTTTTTGTACTGTAATCAATTATTATTATTATTGATGAAATTTAGCATTCTTTCTTCTTCCGTCTCTTCTCAGTTCTGTGCTAAGTGAATTCCCCTTCTCAACCTTCCATTCTTTTTTGTTTTTAGACGCGGTTTTGCTTTTTCTGTGTGGACTATTTTTCTTTGTAATTTTGTTAGGACGCGGTGACATTCATGTACACATGGAAAGTAAAAAAAAATAATAAAGAAACAACAAACTGGTCAACAGGTCAAACCATCCGAATTTGAATGTTATAGATTCTTAGAATTAATAAACCCAATGCAAATGACGCATTTACGATTTGGTCACGGCTACACTATTTTTTACTTAAACGAAAATTTATACTAAATATGTATGAAAGGTGTATATATTTATATGGTGGTATCTGGAAGAACTTATTTAAGCTCCTTTTGACTTATCTGATGACATAAGCTCTTATACAGTGTGTTTAGCAGAGTTTATAAAAATACCTTATGTCATCTCATAAGGAGTTTTTGACTTGTTTTCATAAGGCACTGGGAGAAGCTTATGGAATTATCATAAGAGCTTATGCGCTTAACACTCTCTCCGTGTTTTTCACTATTCGAATCCTCTCATGCCCCTTTCTTTCTTTTTCTTTCTTTAAGCGCTTATGGCATAAGCTCTCATACGATAAGGGTGGCGTTTGGAAGAGCTTATTTAAGCTCCTTTTGACTTATCTGATGACATAAGTTCTTATGCAGTGTGTTTGGTAGAGCTTATAAAAATAACTTATGTCATCCCATAAGGAGTTTTTGACTTATTTTCATAAGTCACTGTAAGAAGCTTATGGAATTATCATAAGAGCTTATGCACTAAACAGCCTCTCCGTGTTTTTCACTATTCGAATCCTCTCACGCCCCTTTCTTTCTTTTTCTTTCTTCAAGCACTTATGGCATAAGCTCTCATGCGATAAGGTCTTATGTCATAAGCTCTTAATTAAGTTGTTTACCCAAACGCACCCAAGGTCTTATGTGATAAGCTCTTAATTAAGTTATTTACCCAAACGCATGCTATATGCTAATAACTTCTAAACATTGTTCAGCATCCAAAACTATAGTTGTAAATTGGAGTTGCAACAGATATTTAGTTTTTAATTACAAGCACCCACTAGAGAGGAAAATTTCAAAGCCAAGGAGAATTGTAAATAGGAGTTGCAACAGATTTAGCTTGAAGATACTTGTGAAGGGCTTTCAATCCATAATCTTTTCCAAATCCGCTCATCTTATACCCTCCAAAAGGGCAATCAATATCAAAGGCAAAAAAGCAGTTGATCCAAATGATGCCTGCACGAATGGACCTTGAGACAGTGTTGGCAATATCCAAGTCCTTGGTCACAATCCCTGCTGCCAAACCATATCTAGTGTTGTTGGCTTTCTTAATTACTTCCTCAATAGTCCTGTTGTATGTATATACCATAATTCAACATTCAGGTACATAATCACACACTTCTTTAATGCTAAGACAGTGAAAAAGAATACAAAATGGACTTACTTGAACTTAGAAAGTGTCATCACAGGTCCAAATATTTCATCTTGGGCTATTAGCATGTCCTCCTAAACATATTTTTTAAGAAGTAAAAAAAGAATAATATTAAGGTTAATTGTCCAATTATGATGGAGTGTCAGTTTCATGCTTCATGTGGAGTAGGAATACACCTTAACATTGGTGAAAATAGTAGGTTCAATGTAGTATCCCTTGTTGCCCACTGGCTTACCCCCAGTCAACAGGGTGGCTCCTTCTTTCTTCCCATGCTCAATATAGGCAAGAACTGTATCAAAATGTGCCTTACTAATCTGCAGTAGAAAATCATGAGCAGAAGAGAATTATGTTAACATTTATCTTTTTCTGCAAGCAGCTACTTCAAGATTGAAATATAATACAGTGGGAGGGTGAATACTAGTGTCTAGTGAACGTATATAAATATTACTTAAAAGCATAAACATAGTTGTGCAGTTGTACCAATTTAAAGCATTCTTACTTGGGGACCTTGTTGAACTTTAGGATCAAAAGGGTCCCCCACTACCCAAGTTTTTGCCTTCTCCACCACCTTCTTCTCAAATTCATGATAAATCCCATCTTGGACATAAACTCTGGAAAATGCAACACATACTTCTCCCTGAAAATTGCAAAGACATAATCTCAAATTCATAACAAGTCTTTATTCTCTTTAAGTTGCAAGATTTCATTGAAAGAAATTATACCTTGTTGTGTAGGATGCCAAAAAGAGCAAGGTCAACAGCTGAGTCTACATCAGCGTCATCAAAAATTAAGACTGGTGACTTGCCTCCTAATTCGAGTGAAACAGGTTTCAAATTACTCATTGCTGCAGCTTGCATTACTTGACGACCTGTTTCTGTGGACCCAGTAAAACTTACCTATAACATAACATAATCAAAGAAAACCTTAGGAGTAACCTAGTTGGTATCAAATGTAATGCATCTACAATATATAATGCTTGACATGAAAATTACCAAATCAATATCCATATGTGAGCTTATTGCAGCCCCAGCAGTTGAGCCAAATCCGGGTACTACATTGAGTACTCCATCTGGGATACCAGCCTTGATGAAGATGGGACACCAAAAAAGCATGTCAGCTTAGCCTCATCGCTTAGGTGTTTAGTATGCCAATTTTTAAGATGAAACGTTAGATACGAGAGTAACTTATTGTATAGGGATTTAATTGGTATATGTCATAAACCATCTCTCTTGATAGCTTAAGCTGTATTTCAAACATTGACATGTTAAGAATGACTAAGATAATTAATGGCCTTTTCTAAGACCTAGTTTATGCCATAATACAATAGTATGTTTGATTCATGTAGTAAACTCCACCTAGTTCAAATAGGTTGCTTTTGTTATTGTTATTGTATTGAAGTGATACTAAGATACCAAACTTAAACTTCTAAGTTCTAAGATACCGAGATATCTTACATGCTAATGTTCCTAAATGATTAAGGAGTTATGTTTGATAAGCAAGCTAGTGAACCAATTTGTCTAACCATACCAGCTTAGCAAGATGTGCATAAAAGAGTGCCGAGAGAGGCGTTTGCTCGGCCGGCTTGAGGACCACGGTGCATCCAGCAGCCAAGGCAGGACTAACTTTGGTGAAGAACATAATGGTAGGAAAATTCCAAGGGATAATGAGTCCAACAACACCAATAGGTTCCATTAGGGTATACAAGTGCAGGTTCCTGGATGTTTTGAACACTTCTCCATGAATTTTATCAGCAGCACCAGCATAGTAACGCAGGATATTTGTTGCTTCAGGAATGTCCACAGCCTTACACCAACTGTATAGCTTTCCCCCATCAATTGTATCCAATGTTGCTAATTCTTCTATGTTCTGATTAATTAGCTCTGCCCACTTCAACATAATCTTTGCTCTCTCCTATCAAACATCACACGACCAAATTAATATATATTGCTCACTACTTTAGAATTAACATCGCCTATGTTTGTGTAAACTTGTTGAGATTATACCTTTTTTAATTACTCTGAAGCGGTAAATTAGATAATAGTTGAATCTTTCACAAACTCTTTTTCATATTTTTATTTTGATCAACTTGATTAGTAAGCAACTAAAATGGTTTCATATAATAGCAGTGCTATTTTTAAGTAAAGTTTTTTGTAAGAGAGCTAATCACTAATGCCTAATGTACTTGGAATCACGTGCAAATAAAGGTCAAAATTGTGTTTGTAACGTAAAAACTTTAGCAAAATGCACATTCAAATACATTACAATGCATTACTTAAGGAAGTTATTTCACTTTTTTTTTCATTCGCAAAAAATAGTGACTAAATTAGTTTATAAACAATTTAATTTAACATTATCACAACTATGCTTTTTGCTAGTAAAGGGTGCATAATTTTTTAATCAATTATAGCAAATAAAAGATAGGTGAAGATCTGAACTTACAGCACCGGTCATGCGTGGCCATGGACCAGAATCGAATGCTTCACGTGCGGCTTTCACTGCAATATCAACATCTTCTTTGGTAGCCTCTGCTATTACTGCTATCACTTCCTCTGTTCTTGGATCCACAGTCCCAAACGTTTTTCCTTTTTGTTTTTTCAAATGTCCAAAATGCATAAAAGTTTAACAAGTTAATTTAATTGTTTGAGTACAAAAGATGGAGACCATGTTTAGGAAAGCTGAATTTTTTACATTTCAGCTGTTTTATATTCCGTAAAGTTGTTTTTAAAATAATTTAATATGTTTGTCACTTTGATTAAATTTATAAAATAAGTTTTTTTTTGAAGAAAAAAAAATTTATGTCATCTATTTTGTTTTAGCTTGAATTGTTGTGATTTGATTATTTTTCATTCTCAAAATTATCTTTCTTGCTTACCCCTGCAAAACTAACTTCCAAATAAATATTATTAAATTATACAAATAACTTCATATCATTTTTCGTAATTTACTATATAAAAGTGATTTTTACATCATCCAAACTAAATAGATTATATTAAAATCATTTTTCAGCAAATAGACCCAAACAAAAACAAATTCTGTATATAATCGATTATCACAATAATCAATTATACAAAAATCGATTATCAGCATAATCTTTTTTTTCCAACTTTCCCATATATACTCAGAATCGTTGTCCTATTCTATGATTTGGCAGGTTTGCTTACAAGCAAAAATTAATCAAATAAAGTTTGACTCTTCATCATTCTATAAGAGTTTTGTTATTTTGTATAATGTATTTAGAAAACATTTGGGACAATAACTAATATATTAATGTGTATTTCTCAATTTTTATCTAGAAATATGTTACAACTTACAACTTAATATTTACCCGCCTCATAAAAATCAAATATTATCTAAAAATGTTATACTAAAAACATTTCTCTTATGGAGATAAGAGTGTAATAATAGCTTGATTTAATACAGATGTAAAAAAAGTTATGTTATCAACTAATCTTATATATAACAGTTAGAAAAAAAAATCTAGAGCCGTCTCTCTCTCACAACCTTTCCTCTACTCTTTCCCTTCTTTCTCATCCACCGGAAGGGAGTGGTTTTGGGCTATTTTTTGGCCTGGAACCACCCCTATACATCGCTTTTCTCTCATTTTATCTAAATAAGGGGTTTTTCCAAATAGATCTGGTTTTTCTTTCGTGTTTTTCCGTGTTTTCGTCGTCTGCGTGCGGCGGTGTTTTGTTCGTAGTCTTGTTGCGGCGTCGTTTGGTTTCCCGTCTTGTTGCAGTGTTCGTTTGGTTCAGATTGGCAGATCAGCTTCAATCCATTACAGATTCAATCAAGACTTCAGCGTCAAGATCCAGCGGCATGGGTATTCCGGTCACTTTGATTTTGTCACATTTGTAGGTATTTTGCTGTGTTATGCTATTAACTTGGATGATGTGAGTTTGTTCGCAGATTCATCCTTTTCAGTTTTTAGCGATGTTGAATTTATGTTGTTCTCGATATATTTTACCAATTTGAATGAATGAATATATTTTTTAGTAAAAAAAAGAGCTAATCTTATATATAATTATATCTGCAATTATTAAATAATTTCTTTTTGACAAAAAACATTATTATTAAATAATTTCTAATAATATAATAATATATAATGAAATAATAATGTAAAAAATCTTCACAAGTAAATTTTATTGCTATAGAACTCCTATTCAACTATTCTAGACCGGGATAAAAATTATTATATGTCTTATTTTGGTGTATCATATCTTCCTTCGTCAATAAAATTTTGTTACATATTCTATATTTTTAAAATTATATGAAATATGTGGATGTTATTGGTGAGGTCATGCTGTGATGCACAGTGAGATGCGTGTATCTCTGAACACTTATCCAAATTGGGTTCTACGTAAATATTTCGTCATATACATATTTTACTTTAACATGGAAACCAAGCAAAAAGCCACATTAGAAAATGATTCAACAGTTATTAGTGCAATATAATAGAGGAATATATGATGAGGAATCAATTAGAACCTGAAACTGAATCCACGAATTCTCCATTGATGAAAAGCTTGGTAAACTTTTCTGATGGAATCTTGACAAAGGAGTCCGTGAGGCTTTGGCCATTGCTCAAATTTGACATATCTCTATATATATTATCTACTTTTCTGTGTATGATCTGCTATATATGTGCCAAATAAGTTTGTAGAGGGAGTAATTTGAAGTGGGAAGTGTGGTTGGACATTGTGTAGAAGGGTTACTGCAGTAATTTATATGGATTAAGGAGCACATGCATCATGCATATCTCACGTGAGTTCTGCATCATTTTTATTGCAGTTAATTATGGCGTTACAACGGTGCTTTCAGTAAATAGGATCATAAGTTAGGTGGCTGGTATAGGTGGGCAAATATCAATCTTTTTTTTTTTTCTCTAGAAAATAAATAAAAAAGTTTTGTCAGTTTCTAACCACTGCCATTTTGCTTCTTTTTCATTTTCCTTTTTGAATGCCACAACAAAGTCAGAATTGGTGGGCAACACAAAGAATGGTGCAAAACGTGCCTCACGTACGTTTACCGTGAGTCAATAATTTTTTTACCTAATTACGAAAAAAATTTATATAATATTTTATCCAATTCCAATTTTGTAATTAATTAGCATATATTTTCCAAGAAAATCTAAGATCTAGAGTTGTGTGAAGAAAGACGTCAGTTAAAAGTGCAATTTAGTTAAATATCTACTAGTAGAGATGTTCATCAACCGATCCAAACCGATTCAAACCATAAAAACCGAACAAACCGTGTACTGGCCGAGAATGTAAGACCGAGAACTCGTCTATACATCGGACCAACCGAGCTTACCCCCGCGAATGGGCCTTGACCCAAACTCCTCCGAAGCCGAGGACATGTCAGCACACCTGACACCCGAGAATAACTACTCGGCCCCAGGCCATCCATCCGCAGCTAACTGGGCCGAATATCTCGCTGGCCATAATGCCACTCCGGGCAATCAGGCTCCGGATATCTCTCCCCATGATCGCGATCTGATCCTAATATTCCTCCGCTTATTTTGAGCTCCGATCCCGAGAGAACAACTATAAATAGGGGACTTACCCCTCATTCTAGAACTACGTTTGCTTTGATTCCCTTTTGGATACGTAGGAGCAGAATCCACATTCTGTCAAGCACAATCCAAAAACACCCCACTAATCCTCGTTCGGCCGAGTATTTCATACCCGAGATATTTGGCAGGAACAAACCGAAAATGGAAAAAACCGAAAACCGAAAAAACCGTAATTTTTTATTGGATTGGATCGGATTTTTGATCCTATAATGAAATCCAATCCAAACCGATCTATTATATACATATATTATTATTTTTGAAATTATAGTATTACTCATACTTAAACATTATTCTACATACTTTTATATCCCTTATTCTCTTTAATATTTTTGTTAGAATGACATATATAAGACTATTTAGAATAAATATTAATATCTTGAAGTTATATTTTACTAAAAGTTTTGATGCATAGCATATATATATTTGATTGAGTAATCATGAAAAATAGGAAAACAATTAAGTAAATTTAAAAAATAATTAGCTACAATTTATTTGTAACTGATTCAAGGGAAAAAATAGGATAAGTGAGAGTAGATATAGAGAATTAATATAAAAGAACGTGTTAAAAAATATCAATAATTTTTTTCTTCTCAAACTCCCAAATTAAAACAAAGATTATCTTTTACCACTTTTAAATAAGTAGAAAGGACACTTGACATTAGAAATAAAAAAATAAAGTATGACAAAAACCGAATTATCCAATCCAATCCAAACCACATTTGATTGGATTGATCGGATCGGATCGGATCGGATTTTTTGAAGGAAGCAAACCGATCCAATCCAAACCGCACGATGTTTTCATCATTGGATCGGATGACTTTTTAACTCAAAACCAATCCAATCCAATCCACGAAGACCCCTATCTACGAGGAATTGGGTTCAATCAATGGTATACAAATTACTTTAAGGCTTTGTTTGAGTTTGGAGGGGAAGGAATGGGATGAGATTAAAGGGGAAGGAAATGAGGGGGAGAGGAGAGGAAGGAAAGTATTATCCTCACCTTGTTTGCGAGTGCATACTGTACGAGGGGAAGGAAATTGAGGGTTTATGACATACCTTAGTTAAAAAAATTAACATAAGTAATATTCTTTAAATAATATTAATGCACCTTTTAAAAAATATATATTAATGCAAATTAGTAAATACTGAGATGGTAAATTAGTAATTTAATTATCCCCCCTCCAAAAAAACACCAAATTGGGGTAAACCAAAAAATTGGGGTGAGGAGGGGGTTTGGGGGGTTTTCTAAAATCCTCAAAATCATCCCCTCCAAATTTTTAAACTCACAAATAAGGAAGATATTCTCACAAACCTTCTATTTCTCTTACTTCCTCTCCAAAACAAAACTCACAAACAAAGCCTAAGAGAAAACAAAAGTTCAAACTCTAGAAACTTATGAAGAGGATCTAAGCATGTAAGAACATCCACATCCCAGCATCCCACTTTGAAATCCTTAAATGGATCTTACCATTACATATCACTCATTTTTACTTTTAATAACTTAAACACCTCATCTCTCCATCTCAACAACTCTTAAAAAATTCTTAAATATACCTCACAGTGACCCCACATTCTTACAATTTTGATACCAAGTACCCGCTTTCAATTATTTTTAATTAAAAAAAAATGTCAGGGACCAAGCACAAGCACCGAGTGCCTGTGCAAGATCCCTGCTTGTTAAGCACCAATCGAAGCATCAGCTCCATCGCATCAAATTTTTAAGGATCGATGCTTGTGAGTTAAGAACCTCACTTTTTCACACCGGTGCAGATGGCCAAATAGCTCTCTTGATCAAAACATAAGCACAGGTTAAAAATTTAACTCCAGAATCAAATAATTTACTAAGAGGTTCATGAAAAGCTATTAAGTACACGTATTTTCGTTCATTTTTCAGGATTAGGTAAAATTACTGTCATCAATCTGGTGGTAAGAATTTTTTTTAGTTAGCTTTATTGTTGAAACAAATTATGATACTTTTCCCTTTCAAAACTTAAAAGTCACGCAGTCACGCATTATTATGAAGGTGTAAGCTCACCTTAATCAATTGGTAGAGGTTTTGCCTTAGTGGGTGAAGCAAGAACTTGGAATCAAGTCCCATTTTTGTATGAATAAACCAAAGAGAAAAATATCTCTCCTTTTAACCAATAAACCGAATAAGCAAAAAAAACAATCACATATTATATACTAATGTTAAGACGTTCATTCTTATCAGTGAAGAATGCCTCAAAATTAGTATATTGAGAGATACAGAATCTGCTGGCAAAGACACCATAATCGATTATGGTATCGATCATAATCGATTATCGTGGGAGAAAAGTTGTTTGGACGCGAAAACGGTTACGCTAACAGAATGGTCATAATCGATTATGTTAATCGATTATGGCTAACAGAACATAATCGATTATGGTAATCGATTATGGCTCGTCTCAGCATCTATAAATATGCAGCCATATCATTCAGAAGGTACACAAGTCATAATACACAAAGTTTGAGTGTGAGACTTCTAGAGTGATATTGTTAGGAGATTTAGGAAGGATTTGTGAGCAAGAGAGTCTTGTGGGTACAATTTGTATCTTGAGGGAATCAAGAGAGATTGTGAGAGATTTGGGAAGGTGCATAGGAATAGGAAGATCAACCTTGGGTGTAGTTCTTGAAGAGCATGGTGAGAAACATAGGTGTACAAGAATAGGTAAGGGTTGGGGGGATTTTCTATTGTAAAGCCTTGTAATCTCTTTGTTGATCATAGTGAAGATTTGCCGCTCTCTCCCGTGGACGTAGGCCCCACCGGCTTAACCACGTTAAATCTGGTGTTCATCTCCTTTATCGCTTTTCTGTTGTGTTTGCTTTGATTCTTGCATTAGTGTTGTGTTCTATTTCATTTAGTATTTTGCTTTGTTCTTGGATTGTTTCTAGCTTTGTTTCTTTATTGTTTTCAGTACTGTTTCGTGACCACATCAAAACCCAACAAGTGGCACCGTCTGTGGAAAGATTGAAGCAAGACTGCGAAACAAAAGTGGTGTAATGGATTACATAATCGATTAATGTGCGAAGCAAGAACCAGAGGAGGAATAATCGATTAGAGAATCGATTATTGTATTAATCAAGAACTGGAAAGCAGGACCAGCGAAGGGATAATTGATTATATAATCGATTATTGTGCGAACGAGACAACGATCAGGAAGAAGACGAAGGATTTGGGTGCAGAAGGAAGAATTTCGGAAAAGATATAAACAAATTGCACGGTGAATCATTTGCATCAGTTGACTAGGCAGCCTAGCGGTTTGGTGTTGGTGGTAACGTGTTTGAGGTGTCGGGTTCAAGTGTTGGCTCCTGCTTATGGGTAGTTTTTCTTTTCGATAAAACTAGTTAAAGCATTAAAAATCCTAGAAGTTGCAGCAGCAGGTTATCGAACCAGAGACGCAAGGGACGCGCAGCCTTAGTGCAGAGGCGGTAACCACCAGGCTACATTTCTTTTTTGTGCAATTGATTATCTTTGGAAAGTTCTTAAACAAGCAGAAATTTTGGGAAGTCAGGAAACAAAGGTGTATTCAATTTCAGTTTTCTTTTTCAGGATTAAATTACATTCTTCTCTATTTCTTTGTTATTGTTCTTGGCTGGTTTGCTGTGTATGTTTCTTGTTTGTAACAGGAACATGAAAGCCATTTTCTGGAAAGCATGAGCATGCCATGGAAAAAGAAGGGAAGAACAAAGATTAGAAGAGAAGGAATGAATGAGATCGCAGAACCAGAGCATGTGGAGGTCGTTTCTTCGAGGCATGGTGTTAGGTCCATGGATGTCCAAGAAGATATGGCACACAAGTTGGAGCTAGAACCTGCGGGTGGAAGCTTGGTTGAGGTTACGTGGTGGTTTATGTTTTTCCAGGAAGAAAGTGGAGTGATGATTGATGCAAGTGAGAAGGTAGAGGTTTTGGTGAAAAGGGGTGCTTCAGGTGGAGGTAGACCTTCTAGGGCATTACCTCGGGACAAGTTCAAGTCGAGCTTGGACTTGGGTTGGATTCTATGATGCATAATCATAAGTGGGAGAGCGGCACTAGGATGAGCACTATGATGGTAGAAGATAGCTGATTTAGAGTCAAGGTGGAGAATTGTGAAGAATGCCTCAAAATCAGTGTATTGGGAGATGCAGAATCTGCTGGCAGAGACACCATAATCGATTATGGTGGCGACCATAATCAATTATTGTGGGAGAAAAGTTGTTTGGGCTCGAAAACAGTTACGCTAACAGAATGATCATAATCGATTATGGCTAATAGATTGGGCATAATCGATTATGGTAACCGATTATGGCTCGTCTCAGCATATATAAATATGCAGTCATATCATTCAGAAGGTACACGAGTCAGAATCCACAAAGTTTGAGTGTGAGACTTCTAGAGTGATATTGTTAGGAGATTTAGGAAGGATTTGTGAGCAAGAGAGTCTCGTGGGTGCAATTTGTATCTTGAGGGAATCAAGAGAGATTGTGAGAGATTTGGGAAGGTGCATAGGAACAGGAAGATCAATCTTGGGTATAGTTCTTGAAGAGCATGGTGAGAAACATGGGTGTACAAGAATAAGCAAGGGTTGAGGGGATTTTCTATTGTAAAGCCTTGTAATCTCTTTGTTGATCATAGTGAAGATTTGTCGCTCTCTCCTGTGGACGTAGGCCCCACCGGCTTAACCACATTAAATCTGGTGTTCATCTCCTTTATCGCTTTTCTGCTGTGTTTGCTTTGATTCTTGCATTAGTGTCGTGTTCTATTTCATTTAGTATTTTGCTTTGTTCTTTGATTGTTTCTGGCTTTGTTTCTTTATTGTTTTCATTACTGTTTCGTGACCACATCAAAACCCAACATTATCTATTTTAAAATGAATTTAATTGGTATGCAAATTCGATATAAAGATTTTTTATATTATCAATTAATCATAAATTGTTATATCATTACAAAAATTAACTTTTATTCTAATTACCTTAAAAATCACTCATTTAATAATTTTGGTTAACAATATAAAAAACGTTACACTTATAATATATAAAAATTAAAATATTTTTTAAAATTATGTAAAGTTTCTTTACACCAACATAATTAATGATTACTTAGGTAGACATCTTGCCAGCTTGGCTTATTGAAAACATAGCTAGCGGTTAAATGGTCAGATGCATAATAGGCTAGCCAGCCTCACAAGTCTGCGGAGTAGGGGTGTTCGCGGATTGGATTGGATCGGTTTTGAGCTAAAAAGTCATCCGATCCAATGATGAAAACATCATGCGGTTTGGATTGGATGACTTCCTTAAAAAAATCCGATCCAATCCAATCCAATCAAATGCGGTTTGGATTGGATTGGATAATTCAGTTTTTGTCGACAAATTTTTACATGATTATCTTATGTCTTGTTAAGTGGTATATAAAAAAATCATGTGTAACAACTAGAAAAATATTAATATGGTAAACACCAATAGGTGCAAAACAAGGAATGCAGCAACTTAATAGGCGCAAAACAATAAAAATATGGCTTCCAGCCTTCCACACAGCTTAATACTTAATGTTATAGGCGCAAAACCAGAAAACCCTGTCAATGAAGATGGATTGTGTCAGATGCTTTCTCAGAGATCTAATACTTAATACTTTCTCAGAAAACCTTGTCAACGCAAAACCACAAAAATATAGCTTCCACACAGCTTAATACCTAATATGCTAAACTTGCAAGTCAAGATCAGCATTATCACTAAATGAGGAAAATAAAAATAAAGATGTTTCTTAACAAAATGTCAACACCAAATCAATACATAAGAAATAAGAATCACATACTTAGCAAAACAATAACATCAAACACAACTTGAAAACATCTTCCTTGGAATCATTTGTAGGAATTCTCTAAGCATTTCATATTCACCTGAAATATGTTCAAAGAAGGAAAAAAAAAAACAGATTCAGAAGAATGCAATTTAATATAAAACATTTTGTAATATTTAAAGAATGACAATTCAATACCTTTAAGCAAAATTAATCAGACTCAGCTCCAGAATCGTCTTCAGCTATTTGTGTAGGAGGCATTAGATCTAAAGATTTAAAATACAAACTTGTTAATAATTGTAAAATTAGAATTAATATAAACAACTATAACAGTAGTAAGAATAAAGTAAATTGCCTAGCTCCATTTTTTCAAATTCTTCCAAAAGTTCTTCAATATCAGTTGTTAAACAGTAATGATCTCAAAGTAAAATTCTACCAAATAAGCTCAAACTTACCTCAGACATTTTGGTAAGGTGGATGGCAACCTTGACTGATTGAGCTTGATGGTTTTGTAAAGCCTGCATTATTGAAACAAATTCAAACAGATTATGCAAAATACAAAAACAACAATGACAGAAACGAACCACCCACCACCCATTCTGATAACAAACATCTTAGAGACATTACATTGGAGGTAGAGGATGAACAAAAGAGTGTGTACTGTGCAGAAGCTCTGTCTGCTTTGAGGAAGAGAGTTACGAAAAGGGGAAGATCTAGTTTCACAAATGAAAAATGCTTAACATAAGAATAAAAGAGAGAAGAAGAAGAATGGAGAGAAATAAGAGAATCACAGAAGAAGAAAAGTGGGTTACAACTTACAGAGGACGACTATACGCAGCTACATGGAGACGACGACCTTCAATCCTTCACGGTGGCGAGGTCGCGACAGTGCTTGGTGTTATTCACTGTGGCGACGCCGTGATGGTTCTTGGTGGTCGTCACGGTGGTCGGCTGCTGGGAGATTCAAACTCAAATCGAAGAAGGGTTGGGAGAAGGGCTTGGAGGTGCAGCTCTGATCAAAAGATAGAAACTATCGAGCTCTGAACTAGGAAAAGGAATTAAGGTTAAAAATGCCTCTAAGGATAAATAAGGAAGTATATTTCAATAGTAGAGCAATAACGTAAATATAAGTGGAATAATATATAATTATATATATATATATATATATATATATATATATATATATATTTGTATATATAGAAAAGTTTGGATCAGTTTGGATTGGATTGGTTTTTACAACTAGGAACTGAAAATCGATCCAATTCAATTAAAAATTCGGTTTTTTGCAGTTTTCGATTTTTTCGGTTTTCGATTTTCGGCTTTTCGATTCGGCTACTGCGATTGACATTGGATTGGATCGGTTGATGAACACCCCTACTGCGGAGTGACGGGTCTTATTGGGCCACCATTCTCACCTAGCTTTCTAGAACGGAATGACAGTTGTGATTGGGCCAGCACTCTCATCTAGCTTTCGTATTCTCAGTTCTAGTCCAGCTTGACAAGTCCGATAAATTAGTTTATAATAACTTATTTGATCAACTTGTGATTTTGTTTATCCAAAGTAAGGAGATGTATTTGATTGAGATTTTAAAAGATTTTAAAATATTGTTTTTTGATAAAAAAATCTTGTGGTATTCAGTCAAGACTTTTAAAAAATATAAATAAGTCTTGTGGTATTCAATCAAAACTATTAGAAGTTTTTTTAGAGGGTGTCCAAATCCAGTGGTATTCAATCAAAACTTTTTATAGCTTACAAATTAACAGTCTTTTGATATTCAAAAGTTTGTCAATTCCGATGGACTCTTTTTTACAATGGATTTTGTGGGACTTTTTAATGTAAAGTATAAATACCAAACTCATCCTGAAATCCCATCCAAAGCTGTCCGACTTTTTCATTCCCTCGTTCCTTCTCTATAAGCCGTTCCTAGACTTTTCTTTTGGTAAACAAGTGCAGTCCCTATCTCTCTTGCCATGGTTTCTTGCTCTGAAACACGTTCCTGCTTAACTGCTTCTTCTAGCGTTACGATTTCTTTCTCTTTTTACTTTGGTCTAGTGTGCTTGCGTATTAGGAAAAAAACAATTCAATGACAATGACCCTCTTCTTGAAACCACTTTTGGTCTAAAATGGTGCAGGAATACTAGAGCAATGATTTTTGTACACTAAAATGGGACACCATTTGGTGTCTCATTTGCTTTTTGGAGATATGTTTGAGAAACATGTATACAAAAAGTAAGTGAGAGATATAGATAAAAATATACGATGTCCAAAATTTATGTTCAAATATCATAACTCGGGTTACTAATAGGTTGAAATTACTTTGGCATGTGTTGTGCTTGGGCATAACTTGGTAAAAGTTGTCTTGCCTGCTTCGCGGGCTCGAGTCATGTTACAGGAGAAGTGGGGAACACTATTGATCCCTTTTTAAAAAAAAAAAACTTCACTTTTTGCTTTTGAATATAATGGGTTATATATATATATATATATATATATATATATATATATATATATAGTTTTTTTTTAAAAGAAAAAATAGTAATGATTGAATCTATATTATGTTTTTTTTTGTTGGTACACTCGTTTCAAATTGTTATTTTGTTGATTGATATAATAGATGTTCTTGTAAACTAACTACAAGTTTCTTATATGTGTTGTAGGAGTATTTTAAATGGGGGAATCAAAAGTAAAAGGTAGAACACTGTGAATTAGACAATGAAGGTCATCAATGAGTTGTTGCACCTTCTATTAGATGCTATAAATAGTGGATTACGTGATGCTAATGGGTCGCTTAGCAAGTGAAATGTAGAAATCGTCTCGATGCGAAAACTATTGACTCTAATTGGTTCTTAATTAAAAGATTAGAAAGTTGTATTGGGTTTTACTTTTTATTATAAATTATTCATTTCTTTGTTATCTTTTTCATTAACTCTGGTAACTTTGAATGTTTGTTAAAAATCACGTGTTTCTTTCAAATCTTATAAATCCATATAGTTCATTCAAATCTTATAAAGTCTTATAATATAAATCCTTTAAAATCCAAACATGAGAATCTTGATTATAACAATCTTTTAAAAAAAAATCTTAAAAGTCATTACATTCTTACATAATCTTTTAAAATTCACTAGACTTTTTTAGCCCAAAATAATCTTTTAAAATCTCAATCCAATACACCCCCTAAAAGTGTTTGGTACCAAAATGTGGTTCGTCTATGTGATAATGGATTTGGATATTTAAGTAGATAGTTAGATATTCGAATCTTGACTCTTGTGTATAGAGAAAACCTGGTTGGGAAGGGAGAAGCCACCTTGTGTGCCCAACAGGTTCCTCAATGACGATTAGTCACAACTAACGATGGTGGATACTTCACATTTATAACGTGGTTACCAAAAAAATAATAAAAAATAAAAGTGTTAGATAAATAAGTTTATCAAATTAGTTTATAATTTTTATAAAGTATTTAATTTAGCTTATAACTTGTTAATTTTTTATTTTATTTTTCCTATTATTATTTTAATGAAAATCCTACTTTGTCCGATCCCTATACCTCGATCATAAAATAAAATTTATATGAAAATTTATATAAACATGTCATTTTATTATTTTTTTGATAAAAGCGTTAAAAATAAATAATTAACATTCTAATTATATAGCTTCAATTAGAATTTTAAAAAATACTTATATAAAAATCGTATAAAGATGTTCTTTTATGTCATTTTATATTTATAAGTTAGTTTAATGACTAACTTTACCAAATACTTCAAATTTAACCAACTAGTTTTTCAACTATTATTTATAAACTTTTAGCTAAAAATTAGTTTATTAACTAAAAGCTAATTTATCAGATATTTTTATTAAATAGAGTCATAATTTCTTGTGTACGTGTACCAATTGGCCGTGACACCTTTTTTTTGTATTTTTTTTTTATATTAGTTATCTTAGAATATGGGAACTTTAAAAAATTGCTATAAGTTGTAACTGGAAATTCGTACAAAAAATGTCATTTTAAATCTTAATAGAACATTTGAAGTATTTTTGTGCTATTGTTCATATGCGCAATTATACACGCATTTTTTCTTAAAAAAAGTTGTATGCACTTATCTAACCTAATCTATAAAGGTAAAAAAAAATGTCAATTGTTACTGGAACCAGCGGAATGTGTTATATATATATATATATATATTAAGGATGTGAAAAAAATCAATATTAAGCATATAATCATATATTAATGATCAAGATTAAAAGTTGTCTAGTAATCATATCACCATTTAAAAAAAATCATATGTATTCTTCTTTTAATCTTGATCATTCAATTAAGATTTAATGATATGATTATTCTTGGATGCTTAAAATACAAAACTACAAACTATTTTCACTTAAAGAGAGTAGTGACAAATGACCATGATTTGAAGTTTGGTTTCTAACCTGCATAATATTAGGAAAATAAGTAAGGAAATTTGCAAAAATTGTTTATCTGGTCCATTAAGTACCCGTGATTGGCATCTGATCTGTTTTACTGAAAAAATCCAAATCCTAATTAAAAGGCAGTGAATCAGTTTGTTTGAATTGTTTTCTATATTAACTTCAGGAAGACTTGCGGTGTGGTTGCAGCTTCTCCATTTTGCAATTGTTGGAAATAATTCAAATATCAATAATTAGTTGTAGTGGTTGTTACTAGTTAGTGTTAGTTACATGACAGTTAGTGTTGATAAGTGAGTTAGTTAGAATAACTAACTATGTGATCCTTGTGGAGCTATGTCATGTGCTTGTATAAATACCCTATGAATTGATGAATAAAGTGTGCACTGTGATATTATCATCTTCTCTAATTCTTCTCTATGTGAGTGTATGTATTCAGTGTGAGTAATTGTGAGATTGAATAATTCTTGTTCCAACAATGGTATCTAGAGCTACAAGATTAGGGACTTGTGATTATGGGTCCATGGCTGTGCAAACTGGAGAGATTATGGGTGCGGATTTTTCAATCCCATTACCGGTTCTTTATGGCAAGAACCTTGAGCATTGTGTTGTGAAAATGAGAGTAATCTTTGAGTTTCAGGAAGTGCTGAAGCTAGTGGATGATGGGATCCAAGAAGAGGAGGATAGCGCCTTCTACAAAGAATACAAGAAGAAAGATTACTTGGCTCTCTCAATTCTTTATCAGTGTGTAGATGATGTAAACTTCGAGAAAATTGCAGCAGCTACTTCAGCAAAGGAGGCCTAGGACATTTTGAACAATGTCTATGAAGAAGATGAAAGAAAGAGTGATAACAAGAAGGAGGCCTGGGACATTTTGAACAATGTCTATGAAGAAGATGAAAGAAAGAGTGAGAACAAGAAGGAAAGAACAGCGATGGCAGCAAGCCAGCAAATCCAAGAAATTGGGCATTTGGTGCATAACAGTGCAAGTGATGCTGAGTTGGTGGAAACAGAGAGAAGCGTTCAAGAAGACGGAGACATAGATCGAGAAGAGCTGAGTGTTGAAACTTCTCTTGCTCCTCAGCGCTACACTCTAGAATCGGAGGTGCTTCTTGTGGCTAAGGAGGAAGGTGGCACACCAGAGAGAACAGGGTGTGAGAAATCGCAGTCGACGGAGACGGCGGTCGAGACGGTGGTGCCGGAGCTGGAGACAAATGTCAAGATTGCTAGAGCAAGTGAGAAGGGCGAAGATGAACGACGAACAGAGGTCGAAGTACAATGCGGGGTCAATGTCGATTCGGAAGTGACGACACCGCCGCAAGAATCACCATCACTGCCGTCACATCGCTGGAAGGAGCGAGAGCAGCCAGAGCCGTGTTGCCAGTGGAGGTTCAGCCGGAGAGGATTGAATCAGGTCCGGTCACAGTGCCTTCGGAACCACCGGATCGAGCCAGTCACGCTGAGGTTCATAGGAGTTTTTCTGGTTGGATGCCATGGAAAGTCGTTTGGAAGGCTGACGGGCTATTTATGACCAGGATATCACCGGAACCGAAGGACCTGGTTCCTCACACGATGGCGACAAGAGCAGAGGGGGTGGCATCGCACGGAGAAGCCAAGGTGATTTTGTGGGTAAGTGCCGTGAAGAGGGAAACGATTAGGCCACCGCCACCGTAGCTACTGGAACGGTCGTCGCTGGAAGCACTGCATCAGCCACCACCAGACCCACTAGTTGAGCTACTATGGACGAGGGAGAAATTTTTGTGCAGTCATGAGAGATGAAGATGACAGGCAACAACAAGTTGCTATGGTGGAAGAGGAGATGCCGATCACCAAACCGTCGGACCGAGCCTGTCATGTGGTGGTTCATTGAGCATTTTCCGGTGAGCTGCAGTGGTGTAATGTCAAGGTGAGGCAGCTGCTGTGTACTATCGTGGAGGAGAAGATGATGGCAGGGGCATGGATGGAATTTCGAAATTTTGGTCAACTTTGTGACCTAATGGGTCAAGCCCAAGTTGTGGAGGAGGAGCAGCAGAAATTTATTTCTGCCTTGGGAGCTCAATTTCAGAAATTGGCCATGTGTTTGTCTCCATGGGTGAAGCCCAAATTAGTGAAGAAATTGAATTGGGTCCTAAGCTGAAAGATGATAGGGAAAAGGGTCATATTGGGTCAATTTTATTTGCTCTTGTTGACCTAATGAGTGAAGCCCAATTATACAAAAGATTAACATGGGATCCAGGTGGACTTTTATGTGTGTTAGTGTTAATAATGTGTGCATTATAAAATTGCAAATTTAGTGTAATAGTAAAAAGGTGTATGTGGGATATTTGAATTAAGGAGGTGTGTTGGAAATAATTCAAATATCAATAATTAGTTGTAGTGGTTGTTATTAGTTAGTGTTAGTTACATGACAGTTAGTGTTGATAAGTGAGTTAGTTAGAATAACTAACTATGTGATCCTTGTGGAGCTATGTCATGTGCTTGTATAAATACCCTATGAATTGATGAATAAAGTGTGCACTGTGATATTATCATCTTCTCTAATTCTTCTCTCTGTGAGTGTATGTATTCAGTGTGAGTAAATGTGAGATTGAATAATTCACTACAAGAAATTCTGTGATTAGCTATGAAGAATTTTATAGCTGATTCGTAGCTAATTTCTGGCTAACAAATTTAGCTTCAAATTAACTACAAAAAAGCTACAAAGTTGGTGGTAGCATAAATTGAGTGGCAAATTAGATAGGAAACTTTTCCTAGCTAATTCATTGCTAGTCTTAAAAAAGTCTTAGCTATTTGATAGTTAATCCCTAGTAATATGCTGTTATGAATTATTTTTTCTAGCCAAATGGATACGACAATGACGTAGCGATTTTGTAGCCAATCTATAGCTAAAATTCCGTAGTAATTTTGTAGTTATTTTCTAGCTAACTCATATCAAAATTAAAAAAAAAAATCATTCGCTAAATTGGTCCCAAACACCTGTTCCAGGTTTAGCGACTGCTCTGACGACCCATGTACAATCTGACATTCGATGTGAAAAATAGTGGGCAGTTCCCCATATCTATAAAATAGTAGAAGTGAAAGAAGCACATGAGATACTAAGCTTAATATGAAATTGAGCTACATGGATTTAAATATAATTCATTATGAAAAAATAAGTCCAATACATACAACTATATCACTTATCAAACAAATACCATCATACATTTGTACCCTAGCATAAGCTTCACTTCTTAAGTGGCAGCTACAAGCATACTTACATTTTCTGAAAGAACTGAAAATAAAAAACTGAAGGAGGAAATTAAATCTAGTTGAAATTCACCAAGGTATTTGAGTACAAGGAAGAATGATGGTATGACAATGTATGTCATTTTGGATTAGCCGCTGTTGATTCTAAGATAATAGCCAAAAACAAGATGGCTCCCAAAGTTTCCCTATCAGCATTTCCCTGAAAATAAAAAAACGAGAACATGGAAATAAAAAAAAGATAGAATGTCACCTACTGGTAAACTTAAAATTAGCAGGGGAAAATATACTGGTAAACTTAAAATTTAATTTACACAAAATCGGGATCAACATTTTTCCAGCTTTCCATAGTTGAGTGAGTTGTAGCATAGATACTGTCACCTACTCACCTTTCCTAGAGTTTCTAGGCATGTCAAGTGTTAAATTATATATAAAGAACTGAATTCATATAAATTGGAAATCACAAAATCAAAGTCATCAAAATTCAGAAATACTTAGAATTCAATGAATTAAGCACTTGAAAACCAGTGCCTAATTGTATTTTTTAAACATTTGTTTTATGAAGATAAACATGAGCTATAATATGAAAACACCTCAGAAGACTTGAAAACCACGGAAATCTCAGCTTGAGCTTGTTTTCAGAAACAGGCTTCAACAGAATTTAGAAGGCCCTGAAGCAATTTTCAACGAAAAAAATGGAAAACAACATGGAAAAGGACATGACATAGCATAACACAAGAGAAATCATATATCTGTTGGTGAAGTGCATCCCAACACAAAAGCTTCCAATACATAACAAAATCACCCATTTATGTGACATAACGCTTCTTAGAGGTAACTCTCCTTTGCTTTTCAAATTCATTGTTTTATAGTTTTTTCTTCAAAACATTCTTCAAACTTTGCACTCAGCTTGCAAAAACCATGTTCAAAACTAGGTTTTAGGAACCGACTTGAAGAAAACTTGGAAGCAAACTAGGGGAGCAAAGGAATCAGAGAGTGCAGAAAAGGAAGCAAACTTGGAAGTGGGGACCTTTGGAAAGAAGGAAATTTGGGTGGCAGGGCAGAGAGGAACAGAGAGGTGCTCTGTTTTCATTTTTTTCATATATTCATATCCATTAATCAAATATTATCAAAACTAATATAAATATCTTAACACAGTCACCAACAACATGGGCATCCTCGTGAGAAGCAAATTCAGTCTTGCCTGGAAATATCATGGGAAAATAAGGCATTTATAAATTTCATGCATTGAGATTTAAGCATGGATATCATCTTCAACGGTCTTTCATCTATAGAGGGTGACTAATTTAAAAATTAAAGTGGTTCCAGACTTTGTAATATGGAAATTGGAAAGCAAAAAGAGTACATACTTCATAACAATGAAAAATCATTGAAAAAGAGCAAAGCTATAATTGATTAGAAATTTCTTTTTCCACTCTGAGCATCATTGTCATTTTGGGTAAAATCTTGATTCATGAAGTTTAGAACCCTTTCTTCCATATAGAAAGTGGCAGCGTCCTGCAAATTTGAACACATATAATTCACTTAACTAGCTTTCAATTATACTCACTTTCTCACATTAATAATTGCCATTAAAAGGGAATTTTGATATAGTGAATCATGAAGAAAAAAACCAATGAAGTCCATCTAAGGGTGCAAACATCAACATCCATGGGTTCAAAAATTATCATGTATTTATTTAAGCTCTTATTCACTCAATGCAAACATGTAGAATGTCAGGAACAATAAAGTTACTACACTACTCGAAACCGAAGGCAACAGAGGATATTGATTGTTATCACTAGTAATCACAGATTATGCAATTACAATTGTAATAGAACTCAACTTCCACTTGTAAAATAGTGCAACAGTTGGATATCAACATAAAATATTGCACCAAATTGTATGTAACAGTTAAAATCAACTAACCTTGCAAGTTTTTTAGAAGAATTCATAAACATCCTTCTCTGATCCCTTTATGGACTTGCCTCAGGCTCCATAGCCTATTTGTTATCCCTAAAACTCCAGCGTTTCAAATTAAAATTCTCCGGTAAGAAAATATGTAAAGAGAATTGAGAGATCATATTAAATTTGAACCTGATATTTAGATTGTATAATTGTAGAATAAATCCAAACATACGTTACTATATATTAAAGTCCAAAAACAACACCTAATCTTTGAGAGGGAGTAATGTCTCAAATAAATTAGTCAAAATAATGGCAAGGGTCCTAATGCATCATATTAGCTAGTTTTGTAACTCAATACTTATCTCGGAAGGAGAAAGAAAATACTTATATGAATGAGATCCACATCATCCACCTAGGAAACGAAGGCATTGAACACCTCATTGAGATAAACAAACAAAAAGCTAAAATGAATACATTTGATACTCAAATATAGAACGACAACCAAAGTGGCCATGTTATATTTCTTTCTTTTCATTACATCTCTCTATTGTTTCAACTCCATATTTACATATAAAAAAAATCGTTTTTTTATGATAAAATATTGTTTTATTTGTGTTCATGCTCTGACATTTTGGGAACGACATAAGAGCTTTCCGGTAATATGTCTCTTACCTGAATTACAACGGAACAAGGAGGGGCATGTGAAACTCTAATCTAATATCAATGAAACTGAAGAATGTATGAAACTAAAAAGTAGTTAGGGCAGAAAAACTCAGCTATTAAGTATGTAAACATTTTGCATATATATTAAATTCTAGGTGAAAGGTAGTTTTAGAACCCTCACTTTATGATGCATGATACCTCAGTTATAAGGGAGAAAATAAAATGCTTTAAAGATGGCACTAGATTTGAGGAAGTTTCATCCTTTGTGAAGGACAATTTTAGAGAAAATTCTAGGTACTTCTCTTCCTTCCATTCTCCCCAATTTTTACTTTTGAAAACATTTACACTGCTTTCTAAAGTGTGTAATACTCTCCAATCTATTGGTAATAAACCTCAGCAACAATTATATATGTGCATTTTCAAACAACAATTATATATACATATTTTCAAAAAAATTCCAATTTACCATAGATGCTATCAAGTTCACTAAAATAATAATCAAATTCAAGTTCGGTCATTTTATCAAACATGAACATGCATTGTATATATGAATTGTGTTTGAGCACCCAAATTGAACCAAAGCATCCAAAATCAATTCACTTTGTATCAAAATCATCCAAACCATATTGTAGCATCGAAATTTTAGCAAGATTAAACAAATTCACATATCAAAATTGTACCAAAAAGTTGTATTATCGCCAAAAAAATTAGTGAAAAATGAAATAGAATTAGAGAAACTAACCTTCTCTCAGCTAGAATCAGAGTTCTTGGCGATGAAGTTGAGGTCGAAAGTGAGAATCAGAAATGGACTACACGAGCACAAATTTGTGAGAAAATTAATGATATTTGTATGAAAACTGAAGGAAAGAAGAAAATTGTAAGGATTGAGAATCTGAGATCATTTCGACCTAGATTCCTAACTAAACTAAGAATTTAGAATGAAAATGTAAAGTGAAAACTATCCAAATCTGAAACTGATGGAACTTGGCGAAGAGACAATGCTCACAAATAGGTTGTGAATCGGTGAGGTAGGTTGCAGTGCAGTGAGGGTGGGAGCAAAATTAGGAAAAACTTCACCGACAACGTCAAGGAATTGTCATTGTCATCATATTAACTTTTTAATGGCTATTATTTATTGGCCACAAAAGTTTTAAGTTAGATGATAAAATAGTGGCAATTAATTTATTGCCATTGAATAATTGAATAAGTTGCCAATAAAAATAAATTTTACTGTAGTGTATTTAGTATTAGTGTTAAGCAAGAAGAAAATATATACTTACTGTAGCTAATATGTAGTTAGTTAATTTTAAAGTAGCTACTAATTCTATTAGTAGCTATAATTAGTAGCTAATCCCATAATTTGTTGTAGTGATTTTTGTTCCAACAGCAATTAGTTTTCCATTGGTCTATAGTTTGGAGTTTTTAAATTTATTATATGTCTTAGTGTCTTCATTTCATTATGCCATAATTGACCTGGAGTCAATTGTCATGCGAGCAGAACATGCTTGTGAGGATCTTGTTGAAGGAAACGATAAATCCTAATAGAAACAAATGTTTAATGCCAAATCATGTCCTGATCGCAACTTTTATTAATTTGAATGGAGATGCTAATTAGGACATAAACATGTTATTATTATATCATAAAAATGATTCTTTCACAACACTCCAGTCTCACATCAGTTTATATTGGTAGAATTAAAGCGCGATACTTTAACATGCTATATATAATGTTTTTTTTTTTTTGGTAGAACATGCTACATATAATGTGGTATATATGTGTTTATAAGATTAGCATTGCAATATAACATCATTTGTTCTTCACTTCTCCCACCCATGTAGTTATTATATTAACACGTTAGTTTAACTAGTGCAAAATATACTTTTAACATCGAGGTTTTAACATCGTTTTTTAAAAAATCGATGTGAAAAAGGAGGTGGTGGTATTTTTGAAATTAAATTAAAAATTTTTAATATCGGTTTTATATTAAACCGATGTTATAAAGGTTTTAACATCGGTTTCTAAAAACCCGATGTTGAAAATTGAACCAAAAATAAAAAAATTTAAAAATGCATAATTTAACACATCAGTTTTGTCATAACCGATGTGGAAATGTGTATGTTTTAACATCGGTTTTTTAAAAACCGATGTGGAAAAACGAATAAAAAATTATGGAAATTATAACTTTTAACATCGGTTTTAATAATAATCGATGTGTAAAACCTTATAACATCGGTTTTTTTTAACCGATGTGTATTGTTATCTGTCATTTTTAATTCCCTCTTCCTCCTTTTCATTTTCGCGCTGCTATATAAGAGACCTTTTCATTTGTCCTTTTCATCTGCATGCCCTGTGAGCTCACTCTCCCTCCTTTTCATTTTGATTTCTTTGAATATTTGTGCCGGTTCTTTGATTTCACTCATCGCTGCCACCATTCACTCCTCGAAAGGGTTCTTCAACCCTTACACCAACAGCGGCGGCGGGGAAAGGGTTCTGTGGTGCGGCTTCAGGGTCACCCTCCTCTCTCCTCCAAATTAAGGTAAACCCTTTTCTTCAAATTTTTTTTATAGATTTATAGAATTATATCATCGCTAGCGTTGGGACTTCTTATATGATCTTTGAGGAGAATAAGTTCATTGTGATAGCAATCAATTCATGACTTCTGTTTGACATGGAATCGATGATTAATTCCTTAGAGACTTGTTTGTTGTGCATTGCTTTAAAGACCTGATTATTAGCTGGTCTCCCTGAAATTAAAGAGGGGAAAAGGAAGCTGTTAATTTGTTATAATCCTCTATTACTAAAGCAGTGCTCTCATTTCATTTATCAGTTTATGTTTACTGGGTGTCCATGTGCCTCCCAATTATTAGTTTATGTTTGAAAGATATGGTCAGCAATGGGTCATTTCATAAACAGAAAGCCAAAACTTAATCACCAGAATCTTGCAGCTTTGCAAGATTGAGAAAATTTAAATTCTTAAATGCAATTTCCTGATTTTCTATGTTGTTAAAGTTGTCCATGAAATGTGGGCATGGTGCACCTAAAAATTTCTCTTCCATGAATTGAAAATGCAAAAGGCAATGATATTCAGTTAAACACTTCATACTAAATGTCATATTAGAAGCTTACTCTGTTGGAATGTTATATTGAGGGTATCTTTTGTTAAGAAACTTTGCTAGCTCAGGAACACTAGTATTGTGACCACAACATGTGTATCGACCTGAAGCAGATTCTCTCTCTGCCACAAATATATGTGCTCGAACAATATCCTCCACATGAGTGATGGATATTGATCCTGACACCAATTGCATATCTTTCAAATGGTTTAGAAGGGAATCATTGCCTGTAAGGTATCAAATTGTCATTGAAACATTAATGAGTCAAGTAATATTGTGCTTCTAAGCATTTGACAAGGGTAATAGTGCATAAACCAGTGGATTAGACAGTTTTTGAACCTGTTATCAGGGAAGTGGCAATGCCAATACTTGTTGGGATGTCTGGAGTGAGAGAGGGACCAGCTGTCAGAGTAGGTATTAGAGTTATGAGATCAATGTGATTTTCTTCAGCAAATTCCAATAACTGATGAAGTGATGTTTACTATTTCTGCGTCTGGCGCCATTTATATGATCTGCTCCTCTTATGTCTCTTTCAAATTCAGAATGTTTTGGGACTTCTTCCTTTAGAAAACCTCTCACTGTCTATGAAATTGTATATTTTCGTTGAATACATATGCTTCTGATCATCTTTTTTGTGTTGAACAATCTTGTTGGAGTCAACACTTTACTTTGAAAATGCATGATGGTGACTACTTGGCTGCCTCTCAATTAAGTTTAAGAAACTGTGCATGGAGAACTTTTTTTTTATTTTACTATTGTTCATTTAAAACAAAACAAGTTACTTACTTATGCTGAATTTACCAATTTATGGTTAATTTTGCTATTCTTTTTTTCTTACCATTGGAGGAAGAATGAATTTATCAATGCTATTGCTATATGGCTTGCTACATATCTATTAATTAATAAATACAAGTTTTCTCAGTTTCTAATGAAAAAATTGTCATTAGTTATTTTCCCTTTTTGCTTAATTAGGGGTATTCTTATAGTCACAAATTCATTCAAAAATCTCAACTCCATTTGTATTATTTGGATATATTCCAACTTATGTCATGGGTTGTTTTCTACTTCCTTCTGGTCTTGTTATGAAAATATTCACAAAGTGCTTCTCTTTTTGTATAGGTACACTTGTTGTTATTCATTATTCATTACGGTTTCCAGCTGAGTGTTCTTCCCACACCCGGTAAGCTTTCACCTCTCCATTTTTCTCGTTTGGTTTTTGTTTGTATTGTACTTGGGGATTGGAGTGTTTTATTATTTTTCTTAATGTTAATTATTTAGTAAAGCCTTAGTTTCCCGTTTGAGATTTCCCGTTTGAGATGTAATACTAATGAGCACACATGTACGTGCTTAATGTACCGCTCATTGTGTTGGATCTTGAATTGTCCAAAGTTGGACAGTTTGGGAAAAAACTTTTTCTTCATTCAGTTAAAATAGTTATTCATTGATTCTAATGTTATATACTTGATGAAAGTTCGGATTGATACATTTCCTTTCGTTCTCCGGGTTCATACTTTATCGTGGTTGATGTCATCGCGTTCAAGTCGTGTACGTCGGAGACCGAAGGGAAATGCTGCCGAAATTTTGTCGAGTATGAGCATGAGAGTTAAGGACTAACTGTTAACCAAATGTTGAAAAAGTTTCTTCTCGAATGGGATAGGGCCATACCCTGTCATAAGAAGTGGTTGATGAATATGTTGGACTAAGTACGAAGTTATTGGTTTAGTCATGGATCGCGGTTGGATGAATGCTAGACGGACAAGTGATGAGTATGAGAATGGAGTGGAAGATTTTCTACAGTTTGCAAAAACAAATGCTCCTGATAGTGGTAACGGAAGGTTTTATTGTCCTTGTTTTAACTGTTTGAATGAGAGACGACTAGAAGCTGAGGAGATACGTGATCATCTTATTTGTGATGGGATTTGCAAGAGTTATACAACATGGATATGTCATGGTGAATCGTTAGACAGGCCGAGGGTGTCGGATAGAGAAGAAGTTGATGACGTGGAAATGGACGATGGACTAGAGGACATGATCCGTGATGTTGGGCAAGAGTCTTTTCGGCACACACATGTGTATGATACTTTGTGCAGTGATGCGGAAGTGGCTTTGTATCCGGGGTGCACTAATTTCACATGGTTGTCAGCGGTGTTAAGATTGTTCAATGTGAAGGCGAGAAATGGGTGGAGCGATAAAAGCTTTACCGAATTGCTTGAGTTGTTGAAAGACATGCTTCTAGAAGGCAACACATTGTCATCTCGAAACTATGAGGCGAAGAAGATATTGTGTCCGATGGGTATGGAGTATAAGAAAATACACGCTTGCCCCAATGATTGCATATTGTACAGGAAAGAGTTTGAAGAGATGCACGAGTGCCCCAGGTGTGGGGTATCACGCTACAAAGTGAAGGATGGTGATTCTAGTTGTGATGTTGTCACCAAAGGTCCTCCTCTGAAGGTGTTATGGTATCTTCCCATGATTCCGCGGTTCAAGCGATTGTTTGCTAATGTAAATGACGCAAAGAAAATTTGATGGAATGCAGATGAGAGGAAGTGTGAAGGATAGCTTCGGCATCCAGCCGATTCTTTGCAATGGAAGAGAATTGATAGTTTGTTTCCAGATTTCGGCAATGAGCCCAGAAACCTCAGGCTTGGACTTGCTACCGATGGAATGAATCCATATGGAAACTTAAGTAGTATTCATAGTTCATGGCCTGTTCTCCTGCTAATTTACAACCTGTCTCCTTGGTTGTGCATGAAGCGCAAATACATTATGTTAAGTATGACGATTTCAAGTCCTAAACAGCCAGGAAATGATATTGATGTTTATGAGTCCCTTGATTGAAGACTTGAGAATGTTGTGGGATGAAGGCGTTGACGTGATCGACGGGTATTGTCGTGAGACATTCAGATTGCGTGCCATGTTATTTTGCACCATCAATGACTTTCCAGCATACGGGAACCTGTGTGGGTATAGTGTTAAGGGGGATAAAGCATGTCCAATATGTGAAGAAGGCACATGTTACCATCCACTGCAACATGGAAGGAAGACAGTTTACCTTGGGCATCGGAGATTTCTCCGACATAATCATCCTTATCGTAAATTGAGGAAAGCTTTCAATGGACTTCTGGAGAATGAAATTGCTCCGGTGGCCTTGACTAGAGAGCAAGTTTATGAAAGGGTGAACAACACTAATGTTATCTATGGGAAGACCCAGAAGAAGGCTACCGAGAAGAAAATATGGAAGAAGAGGTCGATCTTCTTTGATCTTCCATACTGGTGCAAGCTTGATGTAAGACATTGTATTGATGTGATGCATGTGGAGAAAAATGTGTGTGACGGTGTAATCGGAACGCTTCTCAACATTCAAGGCAAGACAAAGCACTACAAAAAAAAGGTTGTTTAGCGACCGAAAATAGTGACCGAATTTTTCGGTTGCTTTTTGAGACCGAACTGGCGACCGATTGTAGGATCTACATGAAGTAGTGATTAGAGATAATACTGCGACCGAAATAGCGACCGAAATAGAGCGTAGCAGGGTTATCGGTCGCTATTTCCGTCGCTAAATAAAGGAACTTAAAAGTCAGTAATTTTATCCCTTCTTAGCGACCGAAATAGCGACCGAATTAAATGCAACGGTTGAAAGTCAGAAATTTTATGTATTCTTAGCGACCGCATTAAATGCAACGGTTAAATTTTATTTACATTTGCGACCGATATTAATTCGGTCGCTAAACGGCGCGAAAAAAAAATTTAAAATCGCGCGTGTTAGCGACCGATTGAGTTCTCCGTCGCTAAATTTATGAATTCAAATTTCAAATTAACTCATCCCGCGACCGAATTTAGAGACCATTTTTTATTTAAGTGATTGCCGACCGATTTAGCGACCGATTATTTCGGTCGCTAAATTATAAATCCATAAAACCGTGAAATCTTTCCCTTCTTCCTCATTTCTGCCTTCTCTTCCTTCCTCCCTCACCCATCTTCGATCTTCTCCCTCGCGTTCAGGCCGCCACCACCGCGCAGTGGGCACCGCCACCACCGCCGTCTCCGGTAAGCCTCCGTCCTCCTCCTCCTCTTCTTCCATCTCTTCCCTCTTCCTCTCCTCTCTTCCTTTCCCCTCTTCCTGCTCTGTTTTTAATCCCCCCCCCCCCTCTGTTTCAGGCCGCCATACTCCGCCCCCTCTGTTTCAGGCCGCCATACGCAGCTCTCCGGTCACCACGCACGTGCAGAGCTCCTCCTACCCTCTTCTCTCCTCATTTTGTGCATTCCCTGCTCTGCCTTGAGGTAACCATGCATGGACTCTCTATGTATCATTTTTTATTTTGCTTCATTGTTTCATTGCTTGCTTTATTGCTTACTACTGAGAAGAGCTACTTGTGTATTTCATGTGAGTTGTGAGTTGTGATATAGGTGACTGTGATTGAGTAGAACACCTTACCATTGTTTCTAATGTAAGTTGTGATTAATCTTGATGTAAATTCCTATTTAAAAATTACCGTGGTTTTCAATTTTCATTCATATATTTATATCATGTAATGAATATTAAGATACATATAATAGATGTCATTATA
Source organism: Sophora flavescens (assembly GCA_030762895.1). Classification (NCBI taxonomy): domain Eukaryota; kingdom Viridiplantae; phylum Streptophyta; class Magnoliopsida; order Fabales; family Fabaceae; genus Sophora; species Sophora flavescens. The sequence goes on from CM061066.1 coordinate 22,505,556, forward strand.
TGAGATGTGATATTTGTTTAAAATAAGAAACCAAGTATATGATAAAGATTGCTTGTAGAAAGTAAGATTAATTGTGTGGAGAGCAATTAGTTTTGCTTTGAGTGCAATCAGGTTTTGGTTTTAATCCATTTTATGTTGATTATAGAATGGACCGTTAAGTGTAATGATGTATCGGGTTATTAGAACACTTCTTGTACTCTTATGTACACGACTTGCTTGTTTATAAAAAAAAATTATGGTGGTTAGTGGTTACTTGTCAAGTTTAATTCTTATGGGTTATAAATACTTGTTTGGGGGAATTAGTAAAGGTATATGAAGGGGTGACATTAATTGAGATGTGTTGTAGAGATGTAGAGATAATGGCAAGAAATTGTGGATAAAAGAGATTGAGACTGATATTACAGACATTAATTTGTAATTAATCTTGTTAATAGATTCATATCTTATATTTAATACTGAGATTTGTGGAAGATATGTTTTGATATGAGATATGTGATATTTGTTTGAACTAGAAAATTAAGAATATGATACGGGTTGCTTAAGAGAAGGTAAAATTACAGGGAGAGCAAAGAGTTTTGACAGGAGAGTAAGTGTGGCTACTTTGCCAATGAAACCGCATCGGACCGTGATTGCGGACTGCATCGACCACAATCTGTTTATCTTTCCATATCTTGGCTGAATTTATGTCTTTGAATATCTCACAATAGTATGATCTATAGCCTCTGTGATGCAGCTGTTTACTTGAATAATTTCATATCATATTGTACGTGTATGCATTCTGATTGTATTGTATTTTGATTCGTTTGGAATCCATGAATTTGTTGGTTCTTGTCTGAATCTGTTTCAAAAATTTCAAAAGAGGGTTTTAGGGATTTCAAGTTCTTGTTCACTTCTTTGTAAACAAAAAAATATTCTTTGTTGGAGTATGAAATGATCTAAAAACATTATTGTAGCCTGTAATTCCAAGAGAGCTTTTCACTCATTTTGAATCGGATTCATTTGGTAATTCTACTTATCTCTTTTCTGTTTGATGATGTAAATTTATTGAAGGCTGGTACTTATATCTGAGCATGTTCATACATTTGGATTGCTATGAAGAATAGTTTATTCTCTTTAAAATAAAAATCTTTCAATAACAATGAATCAATGTAATTAGAATAATTTGATATGTATTTATTGATAACTTGTTTGGAAATGATTATGGAATCATATTTGTATATATTTACATTATAAGCATTGGAATGAATTGATAAAGTGTTATTAGTTCGTAAATGACATGACTTTGTTGTTGTTAATATTCATTTACTAATTTAAAGTCCATGAGCTTAATTAGAAAGTCTCTTCTTGAAGCCAACAAAAGCGAGTCTCTTAGATAATGAAGGATTAAGTATAGGGTTAGATAAAATGAAGGGGTAGGCACTGTTTGCCAGGCACATGCATGACGGGCCGTCATCATTAAAACATTATTCACATTAGAAAGCAACTTTGTACACAATATTATGAAAACAACTCTGGTTTTTTACTCATTTGTTTTATTAGGAAATGGAGCTTTCCAGAAATAGTTGTTGATGACCATCCTTACTAGGTTATCTAGGCACTTCCGGTAGGAAAAGTCCTCTCTATGACCATCCTTCAAAACGACGTAAAAGCATCTGCTTTCCTGAAAACTACTATGTTTGCTAATATGTAAAGTTGCATGTGAAGTTGCATTTCTTTGTTCTATTTTAACATGATAGTATGCTACATGGATCTTTCCATCTTTTCTTATTATCACTTGATGAAGTTTAGACATATGATTTGTTTTCCTTATCGTTTTATCAGAAAATGGACCCGACTAAATGTTTTGAGACAGCCATCCATATAGACTAGGTACAGTATCTCATCAACTTAAGAATAACGATCGGATTCACGTAATGATGGTTAAGGCATAAACTAATCATTTACTAAATTGTTCTTGTGTATTTGCAGGATTTGATTTCAATCCCGCGATCATTTTACCGTCGTTGGGGACAACAAATACCGCGTGTTGTGACTATTGAAGACAAAAGCGGAAATCTGTTCAATGGGAATATGGTAATCCATGAGGATCGCCCATATTTTGCAACAGATACAAATGGTATCAGGGAGTTGTATTTGTTGTCCACTGGTGCATTGGCAAAGTTTAAGTACCTTGGGGGTTCTCGTTTCTACATGTTCACCCCTTTGGAAGATTGATGAGTTTTGATATTTTGATTAGTACTTATTGACTGTGGTGTATTTTTATGTTTTGATCGTTAATTAATACTTATTAAACTTTTTTTTATAAACCATTATTAAACTTGCCTTAATTAATGTATATGTTTTCTTGATCATATTGACTGTGGTGTTTTGGATCGTTAGTACATCATATTTATGTTTTCTATTTATTTTAAAAAAATATTGGTGTATTTTGTTTATATCAGAAATTAAAAATCAATGGGGTAATAGTTGAAAAACTATATTTGGTCGGCAGGATCGTTACAGGAAAAAAAATTCAAAATTTTGCGACCGAAATAGCGACCGAATATCGGTCACCAAATAAGGCGAGCTGGGTATGCGACCAACTATACGGCGACCGAAATATATACTTTTGCAACCGAAAAATCAGTCGCAGATTTGCGACCGAAATATAAGTTCGGTCGCTAAACATTTAGCGACCAGGGTTTCTGTTATCCCCTTAATTCGGTCGCTAATTCGGTCGCTATACTGTATAGCGACCGAATTATCATGTTTAGCGACCGAAGATTTCGGTCGCTAAATAGGTTTTTTTTTGTAGTGAAGGATGGTGTGAATGCTCGTCTGGATCTAGTTGCGATGGGTATACGAGAGCAGTTAGCTCCACTTAAAGAGGGGGATAAGAAGACTTATTTGCCCCCAGCATGTCATACTCTATCCAAAAAAGAGAAAAGAAGTTTCTGTGAATGTCTACGGGGAGTCAAAGTGCCACAGGGTTACTCTTCAAATATCAAAAGACTTGTCTCAATGAAAGATCTCAAATTAGTTGGCTTAAAGTCTCATGATTATCATGTCTTGATGCAACAACTACTACCGGTGGCCATTCGTGACATATTGCCTAAAAAAGTCAGACATGCCATTACTAGGTTATGCTTATTCTTCAATGCTATATGTAGCAAGGTCATTGACACTAAAAAGTTGGATGACTTGGAAAATGAGGCAGCCATTATCCTGTGCCAATTGGAGATGTATTTTCCACCTTCATTTTTTGACATCATGGTTCATTTGATTGTTCATCTAGTGAGGGAGATTAGATTGTGCGGCCCCGTTTATCTAAGGTGGATGTACCCGATTGAGTGATACATGAAGATCTTGAAAGGATATATGAAGAATCCACACCGTACCGAAGCATCTATTGTTGAAAGGTATGTTGCAGAAGAAGCTATTGAGTTTTGTACAGACTACATGTCATAAGCGGAACCTGTAGGGCTTCCGATGTCTCGTCACGAAGGAAGATATGATGGTAAGGGTACACGAGGTATTACTGTTAAGAGCATAGATCAGGAGGAAGTGATTCAAACACATTTGTATATATTGAATAACACTGATAAGGTTGAACCATACTTATGTTAGCTCAAAAGCATCATCAATGAAACTTACCCTAGAATGAATGAAAAATGGTGTTTGAACAAGCATAAAAAGACTTTCTTGAACTGGTTTAAAGAAAAAATTGCAAAGGATGGTATTGCTTCTGATACATTAAAATGGCTAGCACATGGGCCTAACTTTGATGTCATATGCTGGAGTGGGTACGATATCAATAAGTTTTCCTTCTATACAAAGTCCCAGGATGACAAAAGTACTATGCAAAACAGTGGGGTTATGGTCGTCGCTGAGTCCATGCATTTCTCTAGTTCGAAAGATAAAAACCCTATTATGGCATATGTTTCATACTTTGGAATCATTGAAGAGATATGGGAGGTTGATTACACGAAGTTTAGAGTACCTGTTTTTAAATTTCAGTGGGTCGACAGTAACAATGGTGTGCAAACCGATGAGTTAGGATTCAAATTGGTGGACCTTAATAAGGTAGGTAATAAAGAGGAGCCTTTCATCATGGCATCCCAAGCAAAACAAGTGTTTTATATCCGTGATCCTTCTGACAAAAGGTGGTCAGTGGTTCTCCAGGGAAAAAACATGTATAATGGTAGTGAGGGAAATCAAGATTCAACTCTTGATATTTCTGATACTCCTTCTTTCTCAAAACGAGTGCCTAATTTCAATGAGGAAAATGAAGTGGATGATGTACATGCTACTCGTAATGATCACCAAGAAGGGTTATGGGAGAACTTTACTAATTGATGACAAAGTAAGTTTAGTTTGAGTTATGTTTAAAGGCATATTATATGTTTACGTTGATATTTATAAGTTATGTTTACGTACGTTGATCGATATTTATAAGTTATGTATGATATTTGTCCTGACATACTAACAAGTTTTTTTTTGGTTTAAACAGGTATACATGGATGATCCTAAGGATATCCCTCCTTCATGCAGCGGGTCGGAGACCCCGTCTACGGGTAGAAAGGGTAGACGTGCCACAGGAATGAGGAATTTGATTGTCAACCGTGGTTCAAATCAAAGGATAAGAATAGACTTTGATAATAACCTCAATCCTATTGGGCCAATGGCAGAGCAGTTTAACAGTTTTGTGGTGACCCTTGGTAGGAGCAGGCCGAGTATACTCATTGATAATTGGAAAGATGTACCGGCGGATGTGAAGAATCAGATATGGGAGAGTATTCTGGTATCTATACTTTTACGTCCTGTGTTTATCTGTATCTACTTTATTTTAATCTTACTAATATCATACGGTAATTCGTTGATTCTTTTGGTCTTAATGTAGCTCACTTTTGACATACCGGATACGACGGTTATGAAGAAGCGTTTGATAAAGTATGTTGGTGAGCGTTGGAGGGCTTTTAAGGTCGACCTGGGCAGATACTATGTATTCAATCCAACATGTGAAAATAACCCACTTGAGGTGTACCCGTTTCTTGACCAGGTGACGTGGGATCGCTTTGTTCAGAGCCGACATGATCCCGGCTTTCAGGTTAACTTATTTGATTTGTCTCTAAATTTATGTAATTTCATTAATTTTATTTACTTATGTAATTTAATTGTCTTCTATTTATAACAGGAGAAGAGGAAAAAGGGGCAGGAAAACCAAAGCAAGAATGTCTACCCCCATGTCATGTCTCGTGGGGATATAAAAAGCTTGGTCAGATAATGGTGGAAGAGGAAAAGAAAGCACGTCACGAAGCAGCATCTTAGGAGGATCCTAATGCTGAAAATCGTCCAGAGGTTGTTGATCCACCTCCACCCCCATGCCATCGTAAATGGAAGAGGGCCCGACAAAGAAAAACGGGACAATATATATCTAAGGAGGCCCATCAAGTAGCTGAGAAGATTGTAAGTATAGTTTGAATTGTAATTGTCATTTTAAGATTGTTACCGAATTGTAATGTGACCGGATATTTTATATGTGATAGGATGCCTTGGACGGGCAGGTAACCCAAGAAACCTTTGTTCCTAGAGGACGCGATGATATCTTAGCTGCTGCCATCGGTAAACCAAACCACCCGGGCCATGTCATTGGTGTTGGATGGGGCGTCGGCATTCGCCAATACCATGGTTCATCTTCACACCAATGCCACAGGGATGTTGATGCAGATAGAGCACGGCTAAAACAGGATATTGCAGCTAAGCTTAGATAGGAGATGGCCGAGCAGTTTGCCCAGCAGATGGCAATATTGACTTCTGTGTCCTAGCAGATGACAGCCGGTGTCCAACCCTTTGTCCATGTGAGCACTAAGGGATCATGTGATCCTCCTCATCAGCCTGAAAATGATGATGATGGTGATGATGATGGTGATGGTGATGATGATGACGACCCTGATAGGTGTGAGTTGTATGTTGATGATCATCATGATCGCCGCTTAGTAGCATTGGGGAGGGCACATAATAACTTAGGTAATACCATACACCATCGTTTATTACCGGATGAGCAGCTGAGGGTCGTTGTTGAGATTATTCGAGATGATGATGCTCGAGTCCATGTGCCCACTGAGGAGGTTCAAACAGTGGGTCAGGCCCCCGATAACTTCTTCCTCTGGCCAAGAAGACTGGTCAGCTTTCTTGTTGCATCTGAGGTATTCAGTTAGTTGTGTTTTTCTATATTCATAGTTGAAATTATTTATTATTGTTTAAAGATAATGCTTTATTTTTATTCGTTATAGGATGTTGGAAATGATATTCTGCCTAAAAGGTTGGATCTAGGAAGACCAGAGATGTCTGCTCCTGCCAAGGTATTCATTTGACCATTTAATTAATTACGAATGAAATAACTTCATTATCTGTGATTACTACTATATATCTTTGTTGTTTAGGGGATCGACAAAGGGGCACCTGGTGATGTTTTTAAACTTCTGGCTATACAGGTTGTCACCATGGAGAATGACGCAGCTTTGGTATGGTTGTAACATGATGCCAGTCCAGGTGATGAACTGTATATCCCAAAGAAGGAACTTATGGAGATTGTACTCAATAAAGAAATGGCTAGTTCTGCACACCTGTCGTTATGGTGCATGTAAGTACATTTTATTTATAAGCTAAGTAATTAATTTTTAAATACTATGATAATTAACATGTTTTTTCAATATATTAGGTATCTGCATCGTATGTTAGTTGATCAGGGTAACCTCGCCCTTTATGGGTTCATTGACCCCATGTTCATTCAGGGTGATGTTCTCCTAGCATCAGAAGATCGGGTCACCACCATACGTGATATACTTGCCCGAGACGATCATCAATTCTACCTTGCGCCTTATCTCAATAAGTAAGTACCGGTTATTTAATTATAACTATATATGACTTAGTCACTAATTGTACCGCAAATACAGCCAGCATTGGCAACTGTTGATCTTGTACCCTAGGATGAACGTCGTGGTCTTCTTCTGCTCAATTGGAAATAAGCCGACGAATGAACTGAAGACGATCATCGAAACGTAAGCATTAAAATACTTTATAATCAGTAATGCAGTTGTTTTAATTATCTGAAATCTATTAGATATACTTTAATTAATGTTTATTTTGTCATGATAGTTCTATTAATTCAAACCACATGTTGCGTGGTGAAAGGCGCCGGGCTATCAGATGGATTATTCCTAGCGTAAGATATTTATTAGTTCAAATGCATCAAATGCAGTGGGTATAATTATTGATTTCTATTTAATTCTTCATATTCTAATTGGGTTTCATTTGTACGTAGTCACATATATAACGTGGATCATGGGAATGTGGATACTATGTGATGAAGTGGATGGTCGAAATTATCTCTTCCAGGATCACTGAAAGATGGCACGAGGTAAATGTTAATTTGTAACAATTAGAAGTAACAGTTATAGATTCGTTATATATTTTATGTTAGTTTAATACTTAAAAGATATAATCTTTTGTCCAATTAAACTTGCAGATATTCAACAATCCGACTCCATTATCTGATGCCGACATCAATAACATAAGGAGGCGTTTGGCAACTTTCTTTCTTGAAGTGTACCAACCATAGTTTGGATATATATATATGTGTGTGTGTGTGTGTGTGTGTGTGTGTGTGTGTGTGTGTGTGTGTGTGTGTGTGTGTGTGTGTGTGTGTGTAGTTAGTTTAAAAACTTATCATGTACTAGTTATAGTGTACTTTTGATTGATCATATGTATTTTGGTATGAAATCTATAATATATCATGTAGCTTTCTGGTTTCTAATTATCTTTATTGTCTGAATGTAATTGAAAGTACATATATATTGTTCGTAATAAATTCAGTATATATTAATTGTGTTTTTGTTGTACAAAAGTGATTGTTGAGAATATTTAGAGTATGTTATTCTGGTATTGATTTGCATTATTACTGAAACAGGGGAAATGAATGATAGAAATGTAAATAACAGTTTCAAAAAAAAATAGACTTTACACATCGGTTTTAAAAAAACCGATGTGGAAATTTCAATTTCCACATTGGTTTTATTGAAAACCGATGTGGAAAGTGAAATTTCTACATCGGTTTTCATGAAAACCGATGTGTAAATTGAAATTTTCACATCGGTTTTGTAAAAACCGATGTGTAAAGTCTAATTTCCACATCGGTTTTCTGAAAACCGATGTGGAAAGTGATATTTCCAATAGTTTACCAATTGACAAATGAACTTTCCACGTCGGTTTATGTAAAAATCCTTGTTAAAAATGTACTTTAAACATCGGTTTAAAAATCGATGTGAAAAGTGACAATAAACCACATCGGTCTTTTCAACATCAGTTTGAAAACCGATGTGAAAAACAAAAAATAACCGATGTGGAATCCCTTTTCTACACTAGTACTTAAACAATGACATGTGAGAACGCAATTCTAAATAATCTATTTACGGATTTTAACCATGGATTCAATGGTTTCAATTGGAATTTCCTAGCAATAAATATAATAACATAATAAAAGGTCAGTGACTCGGTGTGCTATATTTGAAGTCAGAACTCAGTACTTGGAAGACAAGTCAATATATTCAATTCTTAGACACTGTTTTAGAGTAGAGTTTATGTTTGTGTTCTCATTCATCAAATTAACGAGTGTTTGAATTATGAGATTTGGCTTGTTAGCTAGCATATATTAAGTGAATGGTAGCTTTCTGAATTAACGTCTGATTGTGGCATAAGATACTATTAATCTTTAATGCTGTGAACGTGGGGTCAAGCGGGCTATTTTGAAAAATCTCGTCCTGGCTGCTTACCTCACTAATAAGATTATTTTTTCCTATCTATTCTATTGGCACTATAGTATCTATTTGTTTTAGATTTTGTAAAAATAAAATCACGTTTTTGAAAACTTCTCATTCATAAAGTTTAAAATAATTGTTCTTGAAAAATATTATTTTCATGTTTGTGTTTAGAATAATGTCAACCAAATAGGTATATAACAGTTGATCACATGCAAATGCTTAATATATAGTGGAATGGGATAGGTTGAAGAACTTCTACAAATTACTCAATAACAAAGTTTATTAGGAGGCAAGTAAATAAAATTATCCACTCTCTTACTAGGATATATGTGTTATATGCTAGCTCCCATTGTTTTTGTATTGCTTCAAGTTGTATTGCTGCCGTGTTTTTGAATGAATTGTCATAGTTTGATTTTGATATAAAAAAAAAAGATAGTGGTTGAAGAACCAATAACCATTTTTTTTAAATAATATTATTATGAGATACCTCTTTTTTAATGAACCCATAATTCGATTTAAGTTTTTGGGTTTGATTAAATATCTTGAGATACTTTCACAGTTGACACTTGACACACACATTATTTATTTTAATATATTATTTATGAATTTAGTTGGTATGTATTATTAAAATATAAAAATTATTTATACTATCAATCAATCATAAATTATTATATCGTTAAATAAGGTTGACTCTTAATTATTATAACTATTTGAAAAGTTATACTTGTGATTGATTAATAATATATAAAATATTGAATAAAAAACAATATTAGAAATTTTATATTGATAATATATTAAAATTAAATGTTTATTTTTTTTTTCTCGTGGAAAAACACTTATTTATTATATATTTATATTCGTGGAGGCGCTTCAAAGACTATGCCTGGGAGTTGACTTTGAACCATACTTTGAGGGAGGACAATGTCTGCAAATTTGCTTGTGAAGGAGGGAGCTAATGCGGACCAACATTGCAAGACTTGAGCACTTGTCCGCCTCAGCTGTCAACTACACTGCTTGCGGATGCTTTAGTTGTTTTACATTTTTGAGGAGTGATACTTTGATATAAAAGTAGATATCAAATGCAAGAATATCATATTTGATGTGATATTTTGAATTAATGAAAAGAATAAAAATAAAAAATAAACAAATATTATATTATATAAATATATGATATTGGATATCAAAACTGTGTCCATCATTAATGTTACACTTTAGAATTTAGTTCTTTGGTATGTTCTGTTTCTTTAGTTTTCTATCTGGTCAAAAAAAAATTTGTGGACCAGTGAAATTTAAAATCTACCGTCAAAAAAAAATATATATCTTAATATGCACAAGATATTGCCATCATAATTGACTTTTCGTGATACACGTACTCGTAGAAATTAGATAGATTTTAGAGTTATAATAATAATAATGAAAAAAAAATTCTCTATCCAATTAGACGTGTAATAGGATTAATCCTCTAACAAACCTTTTAAGCGATTTGATTTAATTGAACGAATTGTTAGTATTTCTTTTTAATTGAATCAATCATAAATTATAATATTATTAAAAATAGTTGACTCTCATCATAATTATTTAAAAGTTATAATAGAATATTTTTTATTGGTTGATAGTGTAAAAATTTCTAATCTCTCTTTTTTTATATATTTTAATCTCTTTTCTAATTCCAAAAAACAGTAACTAGTGCAGAAAATGGATTCCACCTCGATTATTTTTGGCTTTACACGTCGGTTTTAAAACTGATGTTGAAACGACTGATGTGGTTTATTGGCACTTTACACATCGGTTTTATAACCGATGTATATAATATTTTATACAACGGTTAACTCTTAACCGATATGGAAAATTAATTTGTTAATTCGTATCCTATTGTGAAATTTCACTTTACACATCGGTTTTCATTAAAACCGATGTGTAAAGTGAAATTTCACATCGATTTTGTTTAAAACCGATGTGGAAATTTCACTTTCCACATCGGTTTTAATGAAAATCGATGTGTAAGGTCTCATTTTTTTTTCCTATTATTTACATTTCTATCCTTCCTTCCCCCTGTTTCAGTAATGCAGATCAATATATACCAGAATAACATACTGTAAATATTCTCAACACAACTAACATATATTGAATTTATTACGAACAATACATACATACATACATATATATATATATACACACGTTCAATTACATTCAGAGACAACAAAAATAATTAGAAACCGAAAAACTACATGATATATTATAGATTTCATATCAAAATACATATAATCAGTCAAAAGTAATAGCTAGTACATGATAAGTTTTTAAACTAACTACATATATACAAACTATGGTTGGTACACTTCAAGAAAGAAAGTTGTCCAACGCCTCTTTATGTTGTTGATGTCAGAATCAGATAATGGAGTTGGATTGTTGAATATCTGCAAGTTTAATTGGACAAAAGATTATATCTTTTAAGTAATAAACTAACATAAAACATATAACGAATCTATACTATTACTTCTAATTGTGTCAATTAACATTTACCTCGTGCCATCTTTCAGTGATCCCGGAGGAGATAATTTCCAACATCCACTGCATCACATAGTAGCCACATTCCCATGACCCACGTTGTATACGTGACTACGTACAAATGAAACCCAATTAGAATATGGGGAATTAAATAAAATAGAAATCAATTATTGTACCCACTGCATTTCATGCATTTGAACTAATAAATATCTTACGCTGGGAATAATCCATCTGATAGCCCGAGTACGCCTTTCACCACGCAACATGTGGGTTGCATTAATAGACCTATCATGACAAAAATATTAATTAAAGTATATCTAATAGATTTCAGATAATTAAAACAACTGCATTACTGATTATAAATTATTTTAATGCTTACGTTTCGATAATCGTCTTCAGTTGATTCGCCGGCTTATTTCCCAATGAGCAGAAGAAGACCACGACGTTCATTCTTGGGTACAAGAGCAACAGTTGCCAATGCAGGCTGTATTTGCGAGCAGATTAGTGACTAAGTCATATATAGTTATACTTAAATAACCGGTACTTACTTATTGAGATAAGGCGCAAGATAGAATTGATGATCGTCTCGGGCAAGTATATCACGTATGGTAGTGACCGGGTCTTCCGATGCTAGGAGAACATCACCCTGAATGAACATGGGGTCAAAGAACCCATAAAGGGCGAGGTTACCCTGATCGACTAACATACGATGCAGATACCTAATATATTGGAAAAACATGTTAATTATCATAGTATTTAAAAATTAATTACGTACTTAACTTATAAATAAAATGTACTTACGTGCACCAAAACGATATGTGTGCAGAACTGGCCATTTCTTTATTGAGTACCATCTCCATAAGTTCCTTCTTTGGTATATACAGTTCACCAGGGCTGGCATCATGTTCCAACCTTACCAAGGCTGCGTCATTCTCCATTGTGACAACCTGTATAGCCAGAACTTTAAAAACATCACCATGGCCAGGTGCCCCTTTGTCGATCCCCTAAACAACATAGATATATATTAGTAATCATGGATAATTAAGTTATTTAATTCGTTATTAACTAAATGGTCGAATGAATACCTTGGCAGGAGCAGACATCTCTGGTCTTCCTAGGTCCGACCTTTTAGGCACAATATCATTTCCAACATCCTATAACGAATAAAAATAAAGCATTATCTCTAAACAATAATAAATTATTTCAACTATGAATATAGAAAAACATAACTAACCGAATACCTCAGATGCAACAAGAAAGCTGACCAGTCTTCTTGGCCAGAGGATGAAGTTACCGGGGGCCTGACCCACTGTTTGAACCTCTTTAGTGGGCACAGGGACTCGAGCATCAGCATCTCGAATAATCTCAACAACGACCCTCAGCTGATCATCCGGTAATAATCGATGGTGTATGGTATTACCTAAGTTATTATGTGCCCTACCCAATGCCACTAAGCGGCGATGATGATAATCATCAACATACAGCTCACACCTATCAGGGTCGTCATCATCATCATCATCATCATCATCACCGTCATCATCATTTTCAGGATGATGAGGAGGATCGCATGAGCCCTTAGAGTTCACATGGACAGAGGGTTGGATAGAGGGTTGGACACCGGCTGTCATCTGCTGGGACATAGAAGTCAATATTGCCATCTGCTGGGCAAACTGCTCAGTCATCTCCTGTCGAAGCTCAGCTGCAATCTCCTGTTTTAGTCGTGCTCTATCTGCTTCAACATCCCTGTGGCATTGGTGTGAAGATGAACCATGGTATTGGCGAATGCCGACTCCCCATCCAACACCAATGACACGGCCCGGGTGGTGGTGCAGTTTCCGATGGCAGTAGATAAGATATCATCGCGTCCTCTAGGAACAAAGGTTCCTTGGGTTAGCTGATCATCCAAGGCATCCTATCACATAAAATATCAGGTCACATTACAATTCGGTAACAATCTTAAAATGACAATTACAACAAACTATACTTACAATCTTCTCAGCTACTTGACGGGCCTCCTCGGATGTATATTGTCCCGTTTTTCTTTGTCGGCCCCTCTTCCATGAACGATGGCGTGGGGGTGGAGGTGGATCAACAACCTCTGGAAGATTTTCAGCATTAGGATCCCTTTGAGATGCCGCTTCCGACGTGCTTTCTTTTTCCTCTTCAACCATTTTTTCGAACAAGCTTTTTATATCCCCCACGAGACATGACATGGGGGTAGACATTCTTGCTTTGGTTTTCCTGCCCCTTTTTCCTCTTCTCCTGTTATAAATAAAAGACAATTAAATTACATAAGTAAATGAAATTAAAGCAATTACATAAATTTAGAGACAAATCAAATAAGTTAACCTGAAAGCTGGGATCATGTCGGCTCTGAACAAAGCGATCCCACGTCGCCTTGTCAAGAAACGGATACACCTCAAGTGGGTTCTTTTTACTTTTTGGATTGAATACATAGTATTCTGCCTGTGTCGGTCTTAAAAGCCCTCCAACGCTCTCCAAAGATACTTTAGCAAACGCTTCTTCATAACGTATGTATCCCGGTATGTCAAAGGTCAACTACATTAAGACCAAAAGAATCAACGAATTATTGTATGATATTATTAAGATAAAAATAAAGTAGATACTGCAGACAAACACGGGACGTAGAATTATAGATACAGTAATACTCTCCCATATCTGCTCCTTCACGTCCGCCGGTACATCTCTCCACCTATCAATGAGTATCTCGGGCCTGTTCCTAGCAAGGGTCGCCACAAAACTGTTAAACTGATCTTCCATTGGCCCAATAGGATTGAGGTTATTATCAAAGTCTACTCTTATCCTTTGATTTGACCCACGGTTGGCAGTCAAATTCCTCATCCGTGTGGCACGTCTACCCTTTCTACCGGTAGACGGGGTCTCGACCATTTGCATGAAGGAGGGATATCCTCACGATCAGCCATGTATACCTGTTTAAACACAAAACAAAAAAAAACTTGTTAGTTTGTCAGGATAAATATCAAACATAACTTATAAATATCGATCAACGTACATAAACATAACTTATAAATATCAACGTAAACATATAATATGCCAAACTTGATGGTAATATCAAACTAAACTTACTTTGTAGTCAATTAGTAAAGTTCTCCCATAACCCTTCTTGGTGATCATTACGAGTAGCATGTACATCATCCACTTCATTTTCCTCATTGAAATTAGGCACTCGTGTAGAGAAAGAAGGAGTATCAGAAATATCAAGAGTTGAATCGTGATTTCCCTCACTACCATTATACATGTTTTTCCCTGGAGAACCACTGACCACCTTTTGTTAGAAGGATCACGGATATAAAACACTTGTTTTGCTTGGGATGCCATGATGAAAGGTTCCTCTTTATTACCTACCTTACTAAGGTCCACCAATTTGAATCCTAACTCATCGGTTTGCACACCATTGTTACCGTCGACCCACTGACATTTAAAAACAGGTACTCTAAACTTCGTGTAATCAACCTCCCATATCTCTTCAATGATTCCAAAGTATGAAACTGATGCCATAACAGGGTTTTTATCTTTCGAACTAGAGAAATGCATGGACTCAGTGACGACCATAACCCCACTGTTTTGCATAGTACTTTTGTCATCCTGGGACTTTGTATAGAAGGAAAACTTATTGATATCGTACCCACTCCAGCATATGACATCAAAGTTAGGCCACTGTGCTAGCCATTTTAATGTAGCAGAAGCAGTACCATCCTTTGCAATTTTTTCTTTAAACCGGTTCAAGAAAGTCTTGTTATGCTTGTTCAAACACTATTTTTCATTCATTCTAGGGTAAGTTTCATTGATGATGCTTTTATGCTCACATAAGTATGGTTCAACATCATCAGTGTTATTCAATATATACAAATGTGCTTGAAGCACTTCCTCCCGATCCATGCTCTTAACAGTGATACCTCGTGTACCCTTACCATCATATCTTCCTTCGTGACGAGACTTCGGAAGCCCTACAGGTTCCGCTTCTAACATGTAGTCTGTACAAAACTCAATAGCTTCTTCTGCAACATACCTTTCAACAATAGATGCTTCGGGACGGTGTGGATTTTTCATATATCCTTTCAGGATCTTCATGTATCACTCAACCGGGTACATCCACCTTAAATAAACGGGACCGCACAATCTAATCTCCCTCACTAGATGAACAATCAAATGAACCATGATGTCAAAAAATGAAGGTGGAAAATACATCTCCAATTGGCACAAGACAATGGCTGCCTCATTTTCCAACTCATCCAAATTTTTAGTGTCAATGACCTTGCTACATATAGGATTGAAGAATAAGCATAACCTAGTAATGACATGTCTGACTTTTTTAGGCAATATGTCACGAATGGCCACCGATAGTAGTTGTTGCATCAAGACATGACAATCATGAGACTTTAAGCCAACTAATTTGAGATCTTTCATTGAGACAAGTCTTCTGATATTTGAAGAGTAACCCTGTGGCACTTTGACTCCCCGTAGACATTAACAGAAACTTCTTTTCTCTTTTCTTGATAAAGTATGACATGCTGGGGGCAAATAAGTCTTCTTATCCCCCACTTTAAGTGGAGCTAACTGCTCTCGTATACCCATCGCAACTAGATCCAGACGAGCATTCACACCATCCTTTGTCTTGCCTTGAATGTTGAGAAGCGTTCCGATTAAACTGTCACACACATTTTTCTCTACATGCATCACATCAATACAATGTCTTACATCAAGCTTGCACCAATATGGAAGATCAAAGAAGATCAACCTCTTCTTCCATATTTTCTTCTCGGTAGCCTTCTTCTGGGTCTTCCCATAGATAACATTAGTGTTGTTCACCCTTTCATAAACTTGCTCTCCAGTCAAGGCCACCAGAGAAATTTCATTCTCCGGAAGTCCATTGAAAGCTTTTCTCAATCTACGATAAGGATGATTACGTCGGAGAAATCTCCGATGCCCAAGGTAAACCGTCTTCCTTCCATGTTGCAGTTGATGGTAACATGTGCCTTCTTCACATATTGGACATGCTTTATGCCCCTTAACACTATACCCACACAGGTTCCCGTATGCTGGAAAGTCATTGATGGTGCAAAATAACATGGCACGCAATCTGAATGTCTCACGGCAATACCCGTCAATCACATCAACGCCTTCATCCCACAACATTCTCAAGTCTTCAATCAAGGGACTCAGATAAACATCAATATCATTTTCTGGCTGTTTAGGACCCAAAATCATCATACTTAATATAATGTATTTGCGCTTCATGCACAACCAAGGAGACAGGTTGTAAATTACAAGGAGAACAGGCCATGAACTATGAATACTACTTAAGTTTCCATATGGATTCATTCCATCGGTAACAAGTCCAAGCCTGAGGTTTCTGGGCTCATTGCCGAAATCCGGAAACAAACTATCAATTCTCTTCCATTGCAAAGAATCGGCCGGATGGCGAAGTTGTCCATCACACTTCCTCTCATCTGCATGCCATCTAATGTTCTTTGCATCATTTACATTAGCAAACAATCGCTTGAACCGCGGAATCACGGGAAGATACCATAACACCTTCGCAGGAGGACCTTTGGTGACCACATCACAACTAGAATCACCATCCTTCGCTTTGTAGCTTGATACCCCACACCTGGGCACTCGTGCATCTCTTCAAACTCTTTCCTGTACAATATGCAATCATTGGGGCAAGCGTGTATTTTCTTATACTCCATACCCATCGGACACAATATCTTATTCGCCTCATAGTTTCGAGATGGCAATGTGTTGCCTTCTGGAAGCATTTCTTTCAACAACTCAAGCAATTCAGTAAAGCTTTTATCGCTCCACCCATTTCTCGCCTTCACATTGAACAATATTAACACCGCTGACAACCGTGTGAAATTAGTGCACCCCGGATACAAAGCCACTTGCGCATCACTGCACAAAGTATCATACACATGTGCGCGCCGAAAAGACTCTTGCCCAACATCACGGATCATGTCCTCTAGTCCATCGTCCATTTCCACGTCATCAACTTCCTCTCTATCTGACACCCTCGGCCTGTCTAACGATTCACCATGACATATCCATGTTGTATAACTCTTGCAAATCCCCTCACAAATAAGATGATCACGTATCTCCTCAGCTTCTAGTCGTCTCTCATTCAAACAGTTTACACAAGGACAATAAAACCTTCCGTTACCACTATCAGGAGCATTTGTTTTTGCAAACTGTAGAAAATCTTCCACTCCATTCTCATACTCATCACTTGTCCGTCTAGCATTCATCCAACCGCGATCCATGACTAAACCAATACCTTCGTACTTAGTCCAACATATTCATCAACCACTTCTTATGACAGGGTATGGCTCTATCCCATTCGAGAAGAAACTTTTTCAACATTCGGTTAACAGTTAGTCCTTAACTCTCATGCTCATACTCGACAAAATTTCGGCAGCATTTCCCTGCGGTCTCCGACGTACACTACTTGAACGCGATGACATCCACCACGATAAAGTATGCACCCGGAGAACGAAAGGAAATTTATCAATCCGAACTTTCATCAAATATATAACATTAGAATCAATGAATAACTATTTTAACTGAATTAAGAAAAAGTTTTTTCCCAAACTGTCCAACTTTGGACAATTCAAGATCCAACACAATGAGCGGTACATTAAGCACATACACGTACGCTCATTAGTATTGCATCTCAAACGGGAAACTAAGGCTTTACTAAATAATTAACATTAAGAAAAATAATAAAACACTGCAATCCCCAAGTACAATGCAAACAAAAACCAAACGAGAAAAATGGAGAGGAGAAAGCTTACCGGGTGTGGGAAGAACACTCGGCCGGAAACCGTAATGAATAATTAATGAATATTCTGCTTAATATTATGCTCGGACTGAGTGTACCTATACAAAAAGTCATATTTCATGAACTGACTTTTCCGTTTCTAAAACAGAAAATGCAGCTGGCTATTTAGCAATAATATGAAGAACAGAAAATGCATCAAGACGAAGAAGATGAAGAAGAAGAAGGGAACACATCTTTAACAACAGAGGCAGCAGTGAGGTAATTAAGCATCTTTAACAATAGAAGACCATGAAAACACATATTTTAATTCCCACCACAGCATGACTAAGGCTCGTAGGGATAAACACTTTGTTAACAATGGGCCCAAAAAAATGCATTCTAGAGAAAACAAATTTGCAGCCAACAATTCTACTAACTCACAATGTTAACATCCCTTAATGGCTTAATTTAACTTTTGTTCTCAGTATAAAGGAGGAAACAATTAAAAGTGCAGTAGAACCAATGTCATTGCAATATAAACAATACAAAGTAAGCCTCATTTCTCTGTTTTCGTTGAGTTCAGTAAAACTCATTTTTTATTATCACTTCATAACACTAAAAACCTATAAGCATATAATCAAAGTGGCACATGCATGCTGGTTCATATTTGACACATCGTGACCAATCTCTTTGCTTTAACAAAAGGTTGCAAATTGGAAATGAGCAAGTGAAATCATCATTTTTACAAGAATTTAACATGTTCTATCTATACTACACTAAACCACTATTAAACAGAATAAGCTTTTTCCTAGTAACGTATGCATAAATCAGACAGCACACCAACAAAGATTACACACCTGAACATTACTTTTCAGATTACAGAATGTGAATACTTGAACCAGAATGTATTGTTGCAATTAGAAATTCAAATATCAGGAGTTCACATACCAATGAGTACTGCTGCAAACGATGTGATCAATTTGACATAACATTCTCACACACATTTAAGCAAACATATGACAAGCAACCCAATTCTAGAATTCCATCAATCATCAGCAATAACAGAACCCTTAAAGATACTAAAAACCAGAAGAGAAATCATAGAGCAGTGCATGGAAGATAAGACTTTAACCACTCAGGCTTTTCATCGAACATTTCATCTCCAAGAGTTTAAATACAACTAAATCCATTGAATCGATTAAAGCTGAATATTACTAAGTTGTCAACAACAGTGCAAACAAACAACAGCAATAAAGGAAGATGGATGTTAGTTACCTCTTAAATGGTCTCCCTCTCTTGCACGCTAATGGGGCGAGTGAGTGTGTGCGACCTGTTTTCGTGGCAATGGAGGTGAGGAATGGGGTTTTCTGGGAGGGACAGTGAGCACAGGCATGCAAGATGAACTTCGAGGAGAGAGCGCGCGTTAGAGCGAGAGAAAGAATGGGAGTGTTAGCGGAGGCAGCGGTAGGGATGAACTTCGAGCTGGGAGGCCGCGCGTTAGCAGAGGGAGGGAGTGCTTTCTGTTTTAGGGTTCATAAACTGAAGAATGCAGGGATAGGGCGCGGAACAGAATGAGGGAATGATAAAATTTGGGAATATTACACATCGGCTATGCCTAAAACCGATGTGGTTAACCATATTATACACATCGGTTAAGCAAAAACCGATGTGTAAAAATTAAACTTTTAACTTCTGAATTTTTATTTTTAATTTTATACATCGGTTACTAAAACCGATGTGTAAAAGTAAAATTTTAATTTCTATTTTTTTTCTTTATAATTTTATACATCGGTTAATTAGAAACCGATGTGGTTAATCACTATTTTACACATCGGTTCATATAGAACCGATGTTGAATGTTAAAAATTCTGACTTTAAATTTTTTTTATTTTAATTTTAAACATCGGTTATAAATAACCGATGTGGAAAGGTTTTACACATCGGTTATTCTCTAAACCGATGTGTAATACTTTGATTTTAATTTCAAAAATGCCACCGCCTCGTTTTACACATCGGTTTTTAAGAAACCGATGTGTAAACTCCGATGTAGAATCCCTTTTCTGCACTAGTGAATTATTACAATTCACCGGTTTCACTGACAAATGTTTTAAGAAATTTTAATTGAAATTTTTAAATAAAAATAAAAGCATTTCAAAATTATTATTTCATTTAAGAAGTTTTATTTTGAATTATTTTATATATATATATATATATATATATATATATATATATATATATATATTGTCAATAAAACTCAACTTAATTGAGTTTAAATTCTTTCCATCCAATCTTAGCAAGTTTCAAAATTATCACTAAATTGTTTGAAAAAATAATTTTAATTTAATGTGTTACCGGTGGAAAACTTTTTATATTGTCAATCATAAATCATCTTATATATAAATTTTAAAAATATCTATAATAAGAGTTTAAAGATTTATAATAATATGACAATTTTGCATAAAAAATAATATGACAATTCATAATTGATTGATATTTTTTTTCTTACAATAATGACATATACTATTTAATTCCAGTAAAAATTGCTGATGAACCTAAATTTTTGTGCTGATAAACGTCCGTTGGCAGATATTGGTTAATTGGTTAATTAATCACCAGTACTTCAGATCCGCCTTTGATTCCTAAGGGCGGCTGCCCTGAGGTTGTATCCTGCCCCACACAATGAAATCAACATACTAGAATATTAGATTATTATTAGTAGAGATTAAGCCACAGTTTGTTACAAATTTTAAAAAATTATTTTTGGGAATATTGGTACAGGAATAAAAATTTTCATGTTTGATATAAGTTTTAAAAATTTATTCTCAGACATAAAAGATTTACATGAATAAAATTAGTGAATGATAGTTAGAAACTTGTGAAAACTCTATTACCATGTATGAAGGATGGAAAGAAATATTTATGTGAATGTGATTCCCGGGAATGTAATTTGCCTGAGAATAAAACACTCTAGAAACCAAACGTCACCTAATGAGTGATCCAAGAACATTGATTAAGAAACCTAAAAAATAAAGTTTGTATTAGGAAAATAAGTGTAACACTTTCCGAAGTGATAAATACATCATTCTTCACTTAAATTTTCCTTTTTTAATTCATTAAACAATGCCCTAAGGGTACTCGTTAGCATTCTCCCTATTATAATTACAAGCGTATTGCTAATTATAATATGGACACTGATTAATATTTGTCTTATTATAATTTTTATTTGTATATATAAGATTAATATACTTATTTTTTTATTGACAAAAAAAATTAAGAATTTAATTTTGATATATTAACGATACAAAGTTTTTTTAAGAACTAAGAAGGAATTACATCAGATAAACCACTTCCTCTCCTATCATCACTAATTAGCCATTCAGAGGGGGGAGGGGAAATCTAGCACGGTCATGGAGAAGTCGCGAGGCACCACCTGAATAGAGGTACTCCAAGCTGGAATTCTAAGGAGATGCAGAGCTTCCTCGAACATAGATCTAAGAGGGGCAATAAAGATATGCCCCTTGGTAAAAAATTCAGCAACCATACTTGAGTCTTTGAACACACACCAAGACCCTTAGCCAAATCAATAGCTCGAACCAAAGCCGTAAGTTCAGCAACCAGAGATAGGTTTTTTTATACTAACATTCAATCTCATTCCACTTTATATATGATTTTTAAGATAATTACTATTTAAAAGTCAATCATTTTAATTACGCAATGACAAGGACACGTGCACTTTAATAAGTGGGGGGCAATTGGTCTCACAAGAAATATTTTTTAGGAAATTAATATATTTAATAATTTTTATTTTGCCCCCAAAAAATCTGGATGTTATATTTGCTTGCCAAATTGTCATTCGTCTTTTGATAAGAGCGAAAATTATTTTTATAATTTTTAATTTTTTTATTTAATAAATTACTTCTCATTTATCATCGAACATAGATTTCACAATGAAATCAAACTGTTTTTTTTTGTCTTCCAAAAAGAACCATGCTATGTCTTGTATATTGTTTATTTTTTAAAGCTTATACACATTTATAACTCTTTTAAAGCTTATACACATTTTTGAATCCATCACTACTTGAGGTATGGATTGATTATCAATATAAAAACTCTTTTCACTAATAGTGTATATTATAATTAAATCCTTTATATGTTTATTTTTAAGGAGAAATCTATGTAATTAAATCCTCAGTTGAGAGTGTAAAAAAATATGTACATTAATAGTATATACCAGTTAAATTCAAATTTAAATAGATTAAGTTAACAAATAATATGCTATCACTACTTATTAAGAATCACAAATTTAATTTTTATACACTGTTAATATAAGTTACTATTTTTTTTTATTTACATTTTGAACCAATTACGAATCATCCGATGTGATATGTGTGAGTTTTAAGTTATTAATTATAACAGCCAATATTTTTAAGTATGTGACCATTTATAATTTATTGGCAATGTAAAAAGTGTTTTTACTAATAAGATATCAATAAAATCATAATGATAAAGGACCCGAATATATTATCATATACTAGGTAAGGAAGATTTTGATCTAGTTATTATATTGTATTTTTATAATTTCATTTTAAATTTAAAATTCGATGCTATGTTTGTAAAGGAAAACATTTTTTTTTTACATTAAAACGGCCAAATAGGATATCATATGGTGTTATTCTTTTTTAATTATTTTAATATATATGTATATAGAAAAATAAAATGTAAATAAGAGATATAAATAAGGGTTTTGCTAACAATTAAGGAATTCAATAAAAATAAATTTTCACTGAAAAAACTAAAATTAACATTTATCAAAATTTAAATACATCATTTCCAATTCCAAACATAATTCACTAGTGCAGGAAATGCTTTTTACGTCAGTCAAAATTGATTTTGAACATCTGAATAATCCCAACGTTACTGGAGCAGTCGTTAAAAGTGTAACTTTTTACGTCAGTTCAAAACTGATGTTAAAAGTACAC
The DNA here is from genome assembly GCA_030762895.1 of Sophora flavescens. NCBI lineage: Eukaryota > Viridiplantae > Streptophyta > Magnoliopsida > Fabales > Fabaceae > Sophora > Sophora flavescens. Next base: position 22,528,643 of record CM061066.1, read on the forward strand.
TTTTAACGTTAGTTGATTACATAACTGACGTTAAAAGCTATTGTTAAAAAAAACAATAACTTTTAACATCAGTTGTTTCATTCAAGTGAAATTAAAAGCTTAACTTTTAACGTCAGTTTTTATTACAACTGACGATAAAAGACATTTTTTTATAAAAAAAATTTACTTTTAATGTCAGTTGTACTAAACAACTGACTTTAAAGGCTTTTTTTTTTTTTAAATTCTGTTACAGTATATCCCTTCCCCCAACTATCTCTGTCGGGCCCTGCATTCAGTAAACAGTCAAGTCCAGTAAACAGTCTAGTAACAGTCCAATATTTCACTTAACTTTCATTAATAAAATAAAATTATATATATACAAAGGAACAAATGGGGGATAAAAAACATACTAATTACTACACACCTACATATAAGTTTCTATACTAATTACTAACTACACATCTTCTATATACTCCCGAGGTATACTTGCGGGCATCTCAAGAGGCTAACCATTTTGTCTAGCCTTCTCTAACTTCTTCAATGACGTGGCTCCTCTACCCCGTTTCCTCCGAGACTTTGATGTCTATTTGGACAAAAAAATGTTAAATTAGAGGGTTATGTATAACAAAGATAAATAAAGAATATATAAAAAAAACTTAAACTTACATTATAAATAAAGAATAAAGATAGTATATAATATGTAAACTTAGAGTATCATCAGGCGTAGTCCCCATAGTATCCTGCGTAGGCCCCATAGTGTCCTCAAGTGCATGCGGGTCCGATTAATCCCTGTGTATGCCTGTTCAGAAACGGTAAATATTAAAATATGTTTTTTTTAACATGGATAACTAAAGATAAAGATAAATACAGATGGATAAATAAAAATAAATCAAAACTAACATGGATAAATAAGACGTTTGCCTTAAAAGAACAAAACTCACACTATAATCAAGTTTAAATTACCTATATCAATATCCCTTCATGATGATCATCACGAGTGGCATGTACGTCGTCCACCTGTGTTTCCTCAATTATAGTAGGCATGTTTGTTGAAAAAGAAGGAGTCTCAGGAATATCAAGAGTTGAATCTTGATTTTCATAACTACCATTCACTACTAGAAAACTTGAATTTTCGGACGGAAATGTTTCCGTCTGAAATTTTCCGAAAATTTCGGACGGATTTCACACGGATTGTGTTATTTTTTATATTTTCCTTGATCCGTCTGAAATCCGTCCGAAATTTTGGACGGATTTCACACGGATTGTGTTATTTTTTTATATTTTCCTTGATTTATCTTACATCCGTCTGAAATCCGTCCGAAAATTTCGGACGAATTTCACATGGATTTGTTATTTTTTATATTTTCCTTGTTTTATCTTACATCCGTCTGAAATCCACCCGAAAATTTCGGACGGATTTCACACGGATTGTGTTATTTTTTATATTTCTTACATCCGTCTGAAATCCGTCCGAAAATTTCGGACGGATTTCACACGAAATTTGTTATTTTTTATATTTTCCTTGATTTATCTTACATCCGTTTGAAATCCGTCCGAAAATTTCGGACGGATTTCACACGGATTGTGTTATTTTGTTTATATTTCTTACATCCGTCTGAAATCCGTCCGAAAATTTCGGACGGATTTCACACGGATTGTATTATTTTTTATATTTCTTACATCCGTCTGAAATCCGTCCAAAAATTTCGGACGTATTTCACACGGAATTTGTTATTTTTCATATTTTCCTTGAAAAAAGATTAAATAATTTATCTTATAAATATGATTAAAATATCTGATCTTAATAATTAAAAGTAAACAAGATTTATGAAAAAAAAATTAAAAAACATATTTAGACTAATAAATGAAATCAATCCCTATTAAAGCAATCCATACCGGTTTAGTTTGAGTAATTAAATTACTCTCTTCAAATTATTTTATTGGGTGCGTTAGCACTGACTTATTTCAGTGAATGCACGCTTACTAGATAATAATTTACGTTATTGTCACTATTATTACCAGTACAGAAAAATGTTTTAAATAATATGATTAAGAGAAAAGCATTTTCATATTTTCATTCAATTTAATTTTAGAGGTAAAAATAAACTAGTTTGACATCAATCGGAGATTAAATTTTGGACCGAGTATTTTCTTAGTTGATCAGTTCAATTATTAATCTTTGCTCTAATTTGAATTTCGAAATCATATATTTATCAATCTTTATTTTTAGATTCCAAAAAGTAAAAACATGTTTATTTTAGGCTTAATATTTATCACTCATTTTGTACCCACTAATACAAAAAAATCAGATTTTTCTCTCTCCTATTTCTATCTAAAACCCGAAACCCCCTCCCCCTCACTTTCTTCTTTTCTTTCTCTGCTATCTTCTTCTTCCTTATCAAACCTATTTCTTCTCTTCATCCCATCTTTCTCCACCTTCACCCACCCACCTCATAGGACCTTAGTTGCATGCCACCATCCGAAGGGGCACCGACCATCCGCGCGCTGCCCTGGGAGCGCCCTCCGACAGCTGCGCGACGAGGAGGAAAACGTCAACACGTGTCTGGTGGCTCAGCTCGTCTCTCCGCCTCTCTCTATCGCGGTACGCTGCTCTGACCGCCGTCCATAGTGGCTTCCACCATGGTTGTGTTGTTAAAGCTTCCTTCTCTCCTTCTATGAAGCTCATCTTCTTTGTTTGGCTCATGGGTGCTTCAAAACGTTGTTGCCGCTGTCTCCGCCATAACTCCGCCGCACCGGACCTCCAAAATAGCCACCACGTTCCTCTTCCTTCACCTTGGGTAAGTGTTTACCCCTAATTTCTTCTAGTTTCAAAAAGGCCCAAATCAATTACAAACCCTAACCCTATCCTTTTAATTTCAGATTTTAATCTTAAAATTAAACCTTGTTTTATGAAATTGGGACTGTGAATTAGTGTTTCCCTAAACCAATTTCATTATTCTTTAGTTAAAATGAGTTTTCCCCAAATTGTATTTAGGAGCCCTAAACCCCAATTTGATTTTACACTTATAGTTAATTATTTTATTTGGATGTTTAAGTTTATTTTGTTACGTGGTTTAGTTTGAGTAATTAAATTTCTCTCTTCCAATTATTTTATTGGGTGCGTTAGCACTGACTTATTTCAGTGAATGTACGCTTACTAGACAATAATTTATGTTATTGTCACTATTATTACCGGTACAGAAAAATGTTTTAAATAATATGATTAAGAGAAAAGCATTTTCATATTTTCATCCTATTTAATTTTAGAGTTGAAAATAAACTGGTTTGACATCAATCGGAGATTAAATTTTGGACCGAGTATTTTCTTAGTTGATCAGTTCAACTATTAATCTTTACTCTAAATTGAATTTTGAAATCATATATTTATCAATCTTTATTTTTAGTTTCAAAAACTAAAAACATGTTTATTTTTAGGCTTAATATTTTATCACTCATTTTTGTACCTATCACTAAATGTTAAGTTTAAAACACAAAAACTCTCCCCTTCCCCCATCAGACTCGTAAACCCCCCTTTTCTCTTTCTTTCTTTCTCTCTCTTTCTTCTTCTTTCTCCTTCCTTCTCTGCTGCTACTTTCTCTTCCTCCCTTCAACCTAATCTTCTTCCTCCTTCCTCTCACCATAGCAGTGCCGCCCACACCGCCTGGAAGCTCGCCGGCCGCCGCTCAACGTAGGGAGGAGAAGACGCGATGGCGCCACCGCCTGCACGTGTTGCTGCCGCGTGAAAACGCGTCCGCCGTCGCGCGATCGTCGCTCCACCGCGGTAAGCACCGCGCGCCACCGCCTCCATGGTGGTTCCCACAATGTGAGTCATCTTAATCTCTTCCTTCTTCCTTCTTCCTTGGTCTTACTCTATCTCTCTTGTTGGAACAGAACCACCACGAACCGCCACTGGCCGTCGCGTCGCTGTCGTCCGCCGCCGCATCACAGCACCACCACAACTTCTTCTTCTTCCTTGGGTGAGTCAAAACCCTCTCTTGTGTCTCAGATTCAAAACCCCCAAATTGATTTTGAAACCCTAACCCTAACCCTTTGATTTCAGATTTTAATCTTAAAGAATAAACCTTGTTTTATGAAATTGGGACTGTGAATTAGTGTTTCCCTAAACCAATTTCATTATTCTTTAGTTAAAATGAGTTTTCCCCAAATTGTATTTAGGATCCCTAAACCCCAATTTGATTTTATTTGAAGTTGGTTATGTTTTTGTGAAATTAATTATGATTTAGTGCAATTAGGACTCTTAATTGATGATTCCCAAGTTCTCTTTCATGATCCTTTAATCAAAACAAAGTTTCCTCAAAGGGTATTGTGAAGCGTAAGCTCCAAACATGATTTTCTTTGAAAATAACCTTGTTTGGTAATAAGATTAAGTGTTTAGATCAAATTAGAATGTGTGTTTGGTCATGCGTAATTGATTTCTTGATTTTTGATTGTTGCGCGTTGTTTGATTCCCTCTCTGAGACGTTTGACACGGCTATGCTTGCTTGATGGAGTAGATAATTACACTCTTGGAGCTAACGTGAGCATTAAGACGAGGATCCTTTACTTGTCTTCAAAGGTAAGGGGAGCTTGCCTAGGGATATTCAATAACTATATGCATGCGCGTATGTGTGTAATTGAGTATTGTGAATATTATTGTGATATTGAGCCAATACTTGAATAAAAATCCTAATTCTTCTTTGTTTATTCAATTACATGTAATGAGTGTTGCAATAACTCATGGACTGATGCAAGATCTAGGAAAACATATGTCCTGTTTGATGGGTGGATGGGTGGATCGGAGTTTCCAAGTTTCTTCTTTCATTTTGTTTGCTAATTTCTATTCTACGCAGAGAGAGAAAGTGAGAATGAGTTAGAGAGAGATAGGAATAAGAAAAACAAAGGAGGGTTATTGAAGTTTGAAGATAGGTGCTGTAAAAAATTAAAACAAAACAAAAGGAAAGGGATATAAATGAAATGAAAATGGGATGATGTTGTTTCTCTGCTAATGCTGTACATGTAGCAGTTTTTGGCTGGTTGCAACCTCCTTATTTTTAGGCTTTGCTGTTTCACTCTATTTTGCTTTTAGTTTTTGGCATCTAGCTTTTAGTTCTTTATTTTTCTTTTAGCTTTTAGTTCTTGATATCTGATTTCTGTTGAATGTTCATTTGTGCAGATTGAAAAGCCCTTGCAAAGACATGGAGGCAGGCTTGAGCACAATGAGACTTATTGTGGTTCCTGTTTGCACCTGAAAATTTAAAGGACCATATAGATGTTTAAATACAATTTTTGAGATTTCATCCTTCTTTGATCAATTGTGTTTCTAAACCCCAATTTATGACTTCCATTAAGTGTTTAAATATAGTTTTTGAGATGTTGTTCCTGATCCTCTTTTATATATAGGTCCGCATTGGGCAATACTTAAATGGGATTTATATACTATTGTTTGTACTTGTTAGCCGTCCATTGTCTGTAGCTTGTTCTAAGGCTAAGTTGATGTTTGATGCTAAAGCATAATAGTAGTATGCTTTTCAAAAATGTTTGATGTTTGATGATTCTTATCCCCTTTGGACATAGGGCTTTTCGAAAATCATCCATAGAATGCGCGTCACGGCTGTGATGGGCATCACGGCCTGGCCATGACAGCTTCTGCCTTGAACGTTGCTTCACTAAATGGTCTGTCACGGCCGTGATGGGTATCACGGCCTAGCCGTGACAGATTCTGCCTAGAAGGGGTCTGGCTCAGTTGACATGTCACGGCCGTGATGGGCATCACGGCCTGGCCGTGACAGATTCTGACTTTTCATTCTTCCGTGGGAAATCCGTCCCAAATCCGTTGGAAAACAAAAATAAATCTATCCGAAATCCGTCCGAACAATAACCAACAAAATCACAACATCCGTCCCAAATCCGTTGGAAAACAAAAATAAATCTGTCCGAAATCCGTCCGAACAATAACAAGAAAATCACAACATCCGTCCCAAATCCGTTGGAAAACAAAAATAAATTTGTCTGAAATCCGTCCGAACAATAACCAAAATCCGGATTTCCACGTTGTCCATATTCCGTCCGCAATCCGTCTGTAAATATTTTCAGACAGAATTTGGGACGGATTTTATAATTTTCAACGAGGCTTTTTTGGACGGGTGACATTCCGTCCGAAATCCGTCCGAAATGAATTATCCGTCCGAAATTTGTCCAATTTTCGTCCGAAATCCGTCTGAAATTATGTCCGAAAAAGATGGATTTCTAGTAGTGATTATGCATGCTTTTTCCTTGGAGAGCCACGAACAACCTTTTGTTAGAAGGATCAGTGATGTAGAACACTTGTTTAGCTTGGGAAACAATTATGAAAGGCTCATTTGTATGACCTAACTTGCAAATGTCTACCAATGTAAACCCCCGTTCGTCGATTTGTACACCACATTTAATATCGACCCACTTACATTTAAAAACCGGCACCGTAAGCCTAGTGTAATCGAGCACCCAAATCTCTTCAATGACTCCAAAGTAAGGTATCGATGCTTTAACGGGTTTTGTGTCCTTTGAACTAGGGAAGTGCATTGCTTCGGCCACGATCATAACCCCACTATTTTTATTGGTACCCTTGTTATCTTGTTCCTTTGTATAAAAGGAAAAGTTATTGATATCCTATCCACTCCAACATATGACATTGAAGCTAGGCCCACGTGCTAGCCATCTTACCTCGTCAGAAGCAGTACTACCATCCTTAAGCATTTCTTCCTTGAACCATTGTAAAAAAGTCTTGTTATGCTTGTTCAACAACCACTTTTCGTTCATTCGAGAGTTTTCTTTCTTGACTTTTCTTTTACGTTCACAAAAGTAAGGTTGAACAAAATCGATGTTGTTCAATACATACAAATGTGCTTGCAGCACTTCCTCTTGACCCTTGTTATTAATTGTTAAACCATGTGTACCCTTACCTTGACATCTTCTCTCATCATGACGAGGCTTAGGAACCCCTATAGGATCTGTGTTATGAAGATAGTCTGAATAAAACACAATAATGTCTTCTGCAACATACCTTTGAACAATAGATGCTTCAGGACGATGCAGATTCTTCACATACCATTTCAAGATCTTCATGTAGCGCTCAACTGGGTACATCCATCTCAGAAAAACAGGCCCACATAATCTAATCTCCCTCACCAAATGAACAATTAAGTGAACCATGATGTCGAAAAAGGAAGGAGGAAAATACATCTCCAATTCGCACAAGATTTTAGCAGACTTAACTTCCAACTCATCCAACTTATAGAGGTCAACGACTTTGCTACATATAGAATTGAAGAATGAGCACAACCGAGTAATGGCATGTCTCACATTTTTTGGAGCAATACCACGAATAGCAACTGGCAGAAGTTGTTGCATCAAGATGTGGCAATCATGAGACTTTAAGCCAACCAATTTGAGATCACTAGAGACAAGCCTCTTGATATTTGAAAAGTAACCATGTGGAATATTGATGCCCTAAAGACACTCACAAAAACTATGTCTCTCTTTTTTTGACAAAGTATGACATGTTGGAGGCAAATAAGTCCGCTTACCATCCTCAACAACTGGACTAACTGCTGTCGTATACCCATAGCAACGAGGTTGAGACGAGCATTCACATCATCCTTTGTCTTGCCCTAAATGTTGAGAAGCGTCCCGATCACACTATCACACACATTTTTCTCCACATGCATCACATCAATGCAGTGTCAGACATCAACCTTGCGCCAGTATGGAAGATCAAAGAACATCAACCTCTACTTCCATATGTTTTTCTCAGCAGCCTTACCCTTCTTTTTGGACTTGCCAAAAATAACATTGATGTCCTTTACTTTCTGATAAACCTGCTCTTCATTTATGGCCGTCGGAGCATCTTCAGTCTCTTGGTATCCATTAAAAGCTTTTTTCATCTTACGATATGGGTAATCACGTCAAAGAAATCTCCGATGCCCAAGGTAAACCGTCTTCTTTCCATGATGCAACTGAGTGTAGAATGTGCCTTCTTCACATATAGGGCATGCTTTATGCCCCTTGACACTGTACCCGGACAAGTTCCCGTATGCTGGAAAGTTGTTGATGGTGCAAAATAACATTGCACGAAACTTGATAGTCTCGTGAGAATACCCATCAACTACATCAACTCCTTCCATCCACAGCTTTTTCAAGTCTTCAATCAACGGGCTTAGATAAACATCTAAGTCATTTCCCGGTTGCTTTGGGCCCGAAATCATCATAGACAACATCATGTATTTGTGCTTCATGCACAACCAAGGAGGCAGGTTGTAAATTATCAACAAAACAGGCCATGAACTATGAATACTACTCATGTTACCATATGGATTCATTCCATCCGTAGCAAGTCCAAGCCTTAGGTTTCTTGGCTCATCGTCGAAATCCGGAAATAAATTATCAATATTCTTCCATTGCACAGAATCAGCCGGATGGCGAACCTTTCCATCACGTTTCCTCTCATCATGATGCCATATAAGATTCTTCGCATCTTTCACATTGGAAAACAATCGCTTGAACATTGGAATTATTGGAAGATACCACAACACCTTCGTTGGAGGATCCTTTTTTGACACATCACATATTGAATCATCAAGATCATCACCATTATTGTATTGTATTGAAGTTTTGCATTTTCCCATTAGTGTAAGCAAGTAGCAGAAGGCAAGCTGGTTGGCAGCCAGAAGTAATATAATCATGTTTGACTCTGGAATCATACTTGGAGAAATCTTATGATGAATCCTATTAATGAATGATATGGCTGCATTGACATTAGGTAGCTCCTCCTCCACTCTCCCTCTCTTTGTAATTGGAGAGATTAGTCTAAGATACACAAATTACTACTAATGAAAAGAAACCATTGGATGAGGTTTAATACGATTGATTGCTTAGTGCAGAACTGTCTTGAGAAAATAATTAAAATTATGTACCACCAGATATGTAAAATATTGTCCCTCGTGACATTTATTTATAGCAAAGTTAGTCACTATTTTTGTTGTACTTGACATTATGATAATCTCATTTGATGCCATTCATTTTCATTCATTCTGCCACCACATTTTGTTGTTATTTTCAAATTTATATTGATGAATTTTATTTAAGTGATAACTTTTTTCTTATTTTATCATATTGTTCATATTTCATAAATCTTGGCTTGAGGGGCGTCTTAACACAAGAGGTACATTTGCAACAGTGTGGTTCAGTTCAGCTGAGAAAGATTCTATCAGCCATTTATGTCCCACCCAATTGCCTTGTCTCCTCTAGAATGTGCTTTTGTTTTTCTTCACTTTGATGGTCCTATTTGTGTTCATGAAAGAAAATATGTCATTTGAGTTTATTTTAATACTTTAGGCTTGATTTGATAAGTTTTATGGCTTGATTTGATAAATGTTTGAATAGGTGGCTTTCCTATCCTTTTTAGTGAGTTTTGGATCTAATGTTATCATCATCAAAAAAACACATGAAGTTTGGCTATGATAAATGCTATGAATTTTATCAACAATTAAAGGGTACGACATACTCTGATACTATGATAGCTAGTGTCTCCCCTATAATATTAGACTTGTGTGTATGTACAAGTGATCTGTATGGGTATTTTTTGCAGGTTGGCAGCAAGGATTTTGTGCCATCAGGCAAAAGATGGAAGCCACGTGCACAAATTATTTAGAATTACTAGTGTGTTGATTAGTTTGTATACATTGTTAGTAGTACGTGGTCTAGTGTAGGTTAGCGATCTTTTGGTTTATGGACTTAAATATTAGAATTGGTTATGTGTAAGCCTTACTGTGCATTGTGTTAAAGTATATTAGTTAATTTATTATATGCATTATTTTTATATTTGGTTTGGTTTATATATACTTACCAATATTGTATGTAAGCTTTGTACATTATATATGTGTGGTTTTTTTGAGTACTTCTAGTACTCTTTCAATACAAATTTGATTTATCAGCAAAATAAAATACTGTGAATTGTTGAGTGCAGGTGGGAAATGTAGAAAAACAAAGTGAATAATAATATAAAAAAACGGGGAATAGGTAGCTCTTCCTTGAGAAAGTGCTATCTATTGCATACTTTAGACGGCGCTTTCTCAAGGAAACGCTGTCTAAAGTATATGCAATAGATAGCGCTTTCTCAAGGAAGTGCTGTCTATTTTTATTTTTAGACAGCGCTTTCTCAAGGAAGCGCTACCTATTCATCACACTTTCAATAGTGTTTTTTTAAGCGCTGCCTATTTTTTCATCTTTAGTAGCGGGTGAATAGATAGCGCTTGTAAGTGCTACTAAAAGCAAAAAAAAAAGCTCTATTAAAGCCCTTTTCTGTAGTAGTGTGGTGATGATCAAAGGAAGTAGCGGAAGGGTTAGGGTAGGAGTTATCAGAGGCAGAGAGTAGTGAGTGAAGGACGGTGCGTGGGTATGTGTTAATGTATATTTTTCTAAAAATTTTGGGAACTCAACTTTTAACGTCAGTTTTATTAAATAACTGATGTTAAAAGTATTTAAAAAAATACTTTTAACGTCTATTGTTTAAAACAACAGACGTTAAATGTGTAATTAATCTAAACATTTATAGTTTTGACTACTATGCTAACTTCCCATGCGCCTTGTAACTTAACCCTCTTAATGAACATTAAATTTTTAGCAAGTAACCACACGAAATATTGAAGAAAATAAGGCAGTCTTACTCTATATAAAGCACCATTCTTCCTCTATATGACACACACTTTCGTTTTCTAGCTATAGCTGCTTCACAATATGGCTCTGTCATATTGGAGATTATTATTCGTTCCTATTCCTAGACTCAAAGGTTTTTGTCTTAATGGTCAAACAATTTCTGAGGTTGTGTAAATCACATAACAAGGATGATAAGGTTGCGTAAATCACATAATATGATTTGCTCACCTTATCTATGTTTATGGTATCTAAGTGCCCCTGTCTCCTCTGCTTTAGCAGCAAGCGACTGTGGCTAGGAGATTTTTCTTGATGGAGCATCAAGGACTGAGGCTGGGCAGAAACTTTTTTATTTTTTAATCATGTAACTTGTATCTTATGAATCACTTCAATGAGATCTGGTTTGAGTATATAACTTGTATTTTAAAAAAATTTATTTTACTTTGCACATGATTTTATTTATTAATTCAATATTAGAAAAACAAAGCAATCGTAAACATGCAAATACGGAATTGAATTGAGAAAGAGAGATGACAGTACTGAAACTTTGAGGGTTTAGGGAGTTACCTGCGTTCAAAGTTATGACAATGTCTCGGTTTTTGCTTTCCAGTATTGGAGGGACATTGAGGGTTGGAGCGGAGAGACACTATGGAAGAGACTTGAGGGTTTCGGATCAATGAGGGAGAGAGAAGGAACGAAAGAAGGAGGTGGAAATTAAGGGTGTTAAAGTGATGGGAATCACTTTTAAGGTCAGTTGTTTAAACAACTGAAGTAAAAAGTGTATCTTTTACATATGTTGTTTGTTGTTTAAACAACCGACGTAAAAAGTAATTCACATCACTTTTAACGTCAGTTGTTTAAACAATTGACGTTAAAAGTATTTTAAGTGAACTTGATAATTACGGTTTTGTCACCATCTCCTTTGTTACGTCTTATTTTTTATTAACAGACATTAACCTTACCTATTTATTACCTATTTTGTACTAGTCATTTTTTCTGATGAGTTGGAAGTGTACTGTTAAAGATGATTCCCTATGCACCACCCTTGTCAATTAGGTACCAAATCTTACACTATCTGTTTTTTCAGAAAGGTGTAATATTTACAGTAAGTTGTAAAATATGTAAATAATTTTTAACTATTTTTAAATATATTATTTATTATAGAATTCTTATTTAATGAATGTTGGACAACTCATCAGAAGTATTGTACACATTAGCATAACATAGAAATTTCGTAAATAAATGGTTTCTTAGTATACTCATTAGTATACCAACAATATATTAATACTTTATATTAATTAATTAGTATACTTAAATTAGATATATTAAAAATATTTTTTTTTAACCAATGGATTGTTGGTAAGTGGAAGAAACTTGTCTCTATAAGGAGGAGGATCCGGGGAACCCGGGTTCGAATCCTTGTAGAGTCACCTCCATTGGGAGGCTGAGAACTAAGGGATAAAATCCTACTTAATCAGTCGGACCATATATTAGTCTCATAGCGGGGCCGAAGGCCCTAAGCCCTGAAATACTCTGGTGGATCCACTTGGCCCAAATGACTAATTAGGATGGGTTCCAATATTTTTTTAAAAAACACATTTATGATATATCCTTATTTTTTTCAGAAGTTATTATTATTTTTTATTTTGGAAAATGTAATAACATTAACTTTTTTTTTTCGTGTTTTTTGCATTTCTAAAATAAACATCCAGTTATTTTTAATTTTTTAGACAAATTTTAATTAAGAAAAAAGATCATTGTGATTATACAAACAAATGGTTCAAGCAAATTTGAATGTATTTTAGTTTACATATTTAAAATTGAGTTTAAATCTAATATACTATACAATTAATAATACATGATATATCATTAAAAAAATTAGAATTCAGCAATTGTCAGAGAAAGTAATAATTTTTTATTGGTATAAAATATGTGATTGGATAAATAAAATTGAATACTGATAATATATGGAAACTATTGTTTAAAATAAATACAAATTGAATATTAAATAATAATAACTCATCAAGACTGCGACAAAGAGATAAATCATAGAAGCAACTTATTAGTACTTAGAGAAAGAAAAAAAATTGCGTACGTGGGTTTTTTGATATTGACGAATTAATAATATAAAAAATTATTTAGCAATAATTAAAATAAAAACACATGATAATATGATGAAATAATATGAGCTGCGTTTTTCACATTTTTATTGATTTTTTTTAAAAGTTTCACATAATTATTCTGAGATTCGAGTATTTTTAAAAGTAAACTCTTTATTTTTTTATTACTAAAAAAGTAAACTCTTTTTGGTAACGTTTGATTGGAGGGAGACAGAGGGAAGTGATGGGAGGAAATTTTTAAAATTTAGTATGTTTGATTCAACTTTTTTTAATGAAGGGGAGTAGACTCACTTCTCACTTAATATTGACCCCTAGAATGTTAGGGGATTTAGAGGGGAGACGAGAGATTTTAAAACATTTTACATCTTGACAAAAACATCCTCATTTATTTATTTTGAAATAAATAATTATAAGTATGTAAAAATAAATTTATTTTAAAATCTCTCCCCTTATAAACCAAACAAAAATAATATTATCCTTTAAACCAAACACACGTTAAGGTCTACGGACGTTTATTTCTTTTTCTATAAAAAACCAAACACAAGTTTGGACCAAACTCCTGGATCCTTGCTGACAACAAAGACAAATAATGTATCCTAATGAAAGTGACAAAAAACGATCCTAGCCGTGTGTCTAATTTATACGCCTCTGTCCACTCGTTGTTTGATCGTTGCTCTTGGAGTTTGTATATAACACAGTGAGTCACCCCTTCCTATTTCCCCAAACCAAACTTGTTTTTTGCCTTTGTCTCGAATTCTCCCTACCTAATTACCAGACACACAAATATGACTGGTCTCTCCAATGGCCACGACGCTTCCTCCTTCAACATACCCACCATCAAGTTCACCAAGCTCTTCATCAATGGACACTTTGTTGATTCCCTTTCAGGTTCTTCTTCGTCTTTCTCTACCTATCCTTTCCCCTTTTTTATTGCTTTCCATTTCATGTTCTATATAAGGTTTCTCATCTCATCCGAAACGTATTTCTCGGCGATGGATTGAGAAAGGAGAAATGTCAGTATCATGCTACTCTTAACACGTCCTTTTATCATTAGATGAATTTTACATTAAATCATATGTTTTGATGAGTTTTATATGAAATCTACCTAATTGAAAAGTGTGCAGAGAAGATAGGTATGTTTTTAGTATATTTCTTGAAAAAGATGTGGTGGCTAATAACTTAGGCCACCATATGTTGAGGATTTGAATATCATGATGAAGATAATAGAATTGTATATGTGAATATAATAAGAATTATCCCTTAACATGTACTCTACGTCTTTAATGGATTAATCATACTAGTCCAATACTACTACTACAATCCAGGACCTACAAAATATTAAGGTGTATACATCCTATTTCCTGAATCATGTGTCCGTAAACTTTTTCAATTTTAAAATTACTACTTAAAAAAGTGAATTTCGTGTAACCACCGTGTGTCCCATCTAAAGTTGTGTCAAACAATTACCAAAACCTAGAGACAAGGTTAAATCTCACACGTAAATTCTAAAGATAGTTGACAATGAAAGGTTCAATGGTTAGAGTAAAGCGGTGAATAGATAGAGCTTGACTAAAATAATTATTCTTGGCCACGGAACACCCTGTAATATTCATGATAAAGTGAATTTTTGGTAAATTCAATAATTTGAATTTTTAACTTCGAAAAGGTAGAAAGTAATGTTATATGCATATATTTATACAAATTATTATTTTAATTTTACAATTGTACAGTCTAATTCTTTTATTTACCTGTGATATGTGCTCTTAAGTAATGTGAAAAAAAATTATTAAAAGTAAAAATAAGTAGATAATGCATAGAGGTAGAATGAATATCTAAATACTCAAAAAGTTTTTTTTTTTTAATAAATTGTTAAAGCCTTTTGTGTTTAAACTTTTTCCCTTAAAAAATTGAAAATACAGGAAAGGAATTTGAGACAATTGATCCAAGAACAGGAGAGGTGATTGCAAAAATCGCAGAAGGAAGAAAGGAAGACATTGATGTTGCTGTGAGGGCGGCACGTGATGCTTTTGACAACGGTCCATGGCCTCGCATGCCCGGCGCTGTACGTTATCTTTTTCTTATTTTTAAAATGCCGCCCCGTTTGTTTAATTTCCTTTTCTCCAATTAAATTCTTATTAAAGTTTATTTATAAGCCGTTCCATATTTTGATCATTAGAGTCAGCGCGTTGGTTAGCATGATGATGCAAGGGTTATCCGTTGACATTTAATTTTGATACATCCGATTTTTTTTGGGGTACATACATTAGAAATTGAAATAAAAAAAGAAAACATACATCAGAAATTACTTTAACCAGATTTAATATGTATAATGACCTTGCATAATTGGATTGAAGGAATTTGATAATCATAAGTGCCTGTTTGGTTACTAACGCAAATTGGCTTTTGATATGCCAAACCCCAGTTATTATAGTAACTGATATGTTTGGATGTAAAAATTAGTTCAAAATAATTGATTCCATTGGGTTATAATTGATTTTAATGAAAGCAAAAATTTCTAGTTTTACTGATTCTGGGTGTGGGATCCACAAAGTTTTTTATATTTACACATCAAAAATGATTTTACTTTATTATCCAAACACAAATCATTCTTTTAAATTCAGTTTTGAAACATCATTATCAAACACAAACCAATTTTTTCAATCTTGATTTTTATAAAATCAGTTTCTTTAAAATTAATTCCTTTAAAACCAATTGTGTCAAAATCTAAATAAAACGGACCCTGAATGGTTACTCAATTAATACAAATGTTTAATTGGATATTAATTATGTGACTTGATTTTGATTATGGTTGATATGTTTTGATTTTTTTTAATTTTTGGGATAAGTCATTCAAATAAATGATGCTATTTTGATGCAACCATGTTGTCACGTCATAGATAATAATTGAATTTGTTATGTAATATCGAGGAATTCAATCCTCGAAATGTGTAATCCTGACCTGTACAATATGTTGGCAGTATTTGTATCCATGGATTGTTCTGACTTCTGAATATAAATGTTAATGTAAGCTGTGTCCATACTCTATACTCTATAATGTACTCCTACATTATAGAGTGACCGAGCTGCACGGGACCAATGAAGCCGACACATTGCCAACATATATATATATATATATATATATATATATATATATATATATATATATATATATATGATAAGAGACGTGTCTCTTATTCAGGCAGGAAAGCATGTGAATCCATCTGTAGAAACCTAAAAGCCTAGAACAATAAATAGTCATTGGTTGGATATATAATATAAATAAATGAAATTTTAGATGATGATTTTTAGTAATCTTAGCTGGCCTAGACCCATATTATATTATTATATTATATAAATAAGATTTTAGTCATTCCCCCTGAATTTGAAAAATGATTTTTAAATCTTAGCTGGCCAAGACCCCAACATTTGTTTCAAGGAGGGCACTGATTACACGAAAGGTATAGTTTTTATTTATTTTTCGACGGAACGAAAGGTATACTAGTTAATAAAATCTGGAACCAGCTAAAAGTCTCCTCAGCGCTCAAAAGACCGCAATTGGAAAGACTGAAACAGGGAGGGGATTGAAAATTCTTTTTTTTTGACGCAAGGGAGGGGATTGAAAATTCAAAAACATCAATTCATGTCTATAATATTTAGGTTAATGATTTAAGACGCTTTAAGATTAAAGATGCATGAGAATATAAATAGCCTATGTATGTAAGTATTTGTATATGAGTTTAATTTTGATTTGTCCTAAACTTTTTATCCGGTTAACCATACATATACACACACATATATATATATATATATATATATATGGTTTTTAACGTAGTTATCATAAGAATCAAATATTTTTAATAAAGATTATCAAAAACATATTTTTAATAAAATGATAATATATGACCGTATCAATTATTTGTATATTAAGTCACACAACCTTGTGTCATTTATTCAAGTATGTACAAATTTTTGTGATAAAAGTATGTATACTTTTATTAAATCATGTGTTTTTTGGATTGCAGTTTTTTCAATGAACATTTTTTTTTATCTTCATGTGACAAACTTCTGGAACAGTATTACAATGGAAGCCATTTTAATGAATTTAAAAGCTTTGGTTTTCGCTGATGATTTGGCATCAAGTAGAGTAGCAAAAAAAGGGTTGTGGTTTGGTTTATGGATGATACTGTTCAGCTGTGATAAATAATTTGGGAATCTAGAATGAAAGTTCAAAGAGTCTTGTAAGCAGGGACTTTGGGAGGGTCAACTATATATGGGGTGATGACACATCTTTGACTTGTTAAATACAACAGTCGAATCACATATGATGGGTATGATGTAATAGTAAGCAAATTGTGAGGAAACAACTCTTCTTATGGTTAAAGGAAACTTGCATTTAGTTCCTCTTAATAAGAACGAAAACATATATTTTTTTTATTTATTTATGAATTCCTGAATATGACACCTATTTGGGATACCGTGTCAGATATGAGTGTGAGTCATTTTTCTCATATATATATATATATATATGTGTGTGTGTGTGTGTGTTTAACAGAAGTATAATGAATTCAGCATATATAGAATGAATTCTGCAACATATTAACTTAACATGATCTGCTAATCAGGAAAGAGCAAGAATTATGATGAAATGGGCAGACCTAATTGATCAAAACATAGAAGAGATAGCAGCATTAGATACCATTGATGCTGGAAAGTTGTACCAATCGGGTAAAACTATTGACATTCCTGGAGCAGCAAATGCTATCCGCTACTATGCTGGTGCTGCTGATAAAATTCATGGAGAGGTATTAAAACCGTCTAGGGAGTTGCATGCATATACTTTGATGGAACCAATTGGTGTCGTGGGGCACATTATTCCCTGGAATTTCCCAAGCACCATGTTTGTTGCCAAGGTTGCTCCTTCCCTTGCCGCCGGTTGCACCAATGTCCTCAAGCCTGCGGAACAAACACCTCTTTCGGCTTTGTATTATGCTCATCTAGCTAAGCTGGTATGTTTTCAAACAAATGGTTCATTTTCTTGTCAAACATATTTGGCTTTTAGAAGTTAACTACTACTTGAAACTAAGCTGATTAATTGGTTTTCCTTTTTTTCTTCTTTTGAAGGCTGGAATTCCTGATGGAGTGCTCAATGTAGTACCCGGATTTGGCCACACTGCAGGTGCTGCAATAAGCTCACACATGGACATAGATAAGGTAATTTACATGTTAAACATATGGAAGTAACGTGAGAGATTTCTTGCATAATCCTAAATTACTTAAGTTGGAGTATTAGGCCAATTATATAATTGATTAATAGATAACTATCATAGTTAATTAATGATTAGTCAACGTAATCTCCCATAATTTTGGATGTAATTGGTCTAGTGTATCCAATTACTTCTGAAATTGACTTGATTGTGCATATCTAGGTTAGCTTCACTGGTTCAACAGAAGTAGGCCGTGAAGTAATGCATGCTGCAGCTAGGAGTAATTTGAAACCGGTTTCACTTGAATTAGGAGGCAAGTCACCACTTGTAATTTTTGATGATGCTGATGTAGATAAAGCTGCTGAGCTTGCTTTATTGGGCATCCTATTTAACAAGGTGATATTTCTTTCACAATATTCTATTTCATCTTACAAAGCACCCCAATCATACAACTTTAACAATTTTTTGTATTTCTTCTTATATATTTCCAGGGAGAAATTTGCGTTGCGGGTTCACGTGTGTTCGTTCAGGAAGGGATATATGATGAAATTGAGAAGAAACTTGTGGAGAAGGCAAAATCCTGGGTCGTTGGGGATCCTTTTGATCCTAAAGTTCAGCAAGGACCGCAGGTATGGATATAGTAACACAATTATATCTGCACTAGTACTAAAACATATCATGGTTGTTTTCTTGTAAATATCCACCAACTATTATAATTCAAGCACTTTGCTTAGTTGCATGAGACAAGTTATTAGGATCCTCCTTTGTTGCCTAACATATTCTTATTGTAGGTTGACAAGAAGCAATTTGAAAAAATTCTTTCCTATATTGAGCATGGAAAAAGGGAGGGAGCCACCCTTTTGACAGGGGGTAAAAGAGTTGGTGACAAGGGCTACTACATTGAGCCTACAATTTTCTCCAATGTTAAGGTGAATTTTAATTCCACAATAGTATCAAATATAGGGTGCCTTCGGAATAATTAGATTTCTAACCACCATATTTCTTTTCCTTTTCATTATTAACTACCTTTTAGGAGGACATGCTCATAGTACAAGATGAAATATTTGGCCCTGTGATGGTGCTGATGAAGTTTAAGTAAGTTATAGATTTATTTATTTATAATCATTTTGTAGTCTTTAGCACCAAGAGAAAATGTCGGTGAGTTTGTTAATGAATACTAAACTTTAGTATGATAAATGAACAACAGGACCATTGAGGAAGGAATCAAGAGTGCTAACAACACCAAATATGGCCTAGCAGCTGGCATTGTGACCAAGAGCTTGGATATAGCAAACACTGTGTCAAGGTCAATTCGTGCAGGCATTGTGTGGATCAACTGTTATTTTGCCTTTGGGAATGACATTCCTTATGGAGGATATAAGATGAGTGGATTTGGAAGAGATTTTGGATTAGAAGCCTTGCACAAGTACCTACAAGTTAAATCGGTTGTAACCCCAATTTACAATTCTCCCTGGCTTTGAACCAAATGTCTCATGCGTAGATTGCGTGTAAACTAAAGTGAACAATACGTGGTTTTCTACTGCTGTCCTTCATCAAAGCAATAAAAGGAAGAGCATCTTATGCTGCACACAGTAAATGTTACAAGTATGTCTTTCTTAATAATATTTATGTCTGTTATGCACACCGTAGAAATAAGTTCACCGGCCCAAAAGTAGAAAGCACATTTCCAAATGAGTTAATTGGGCTAACGCCCAAAACCAAAAAGAACGAGATAATTGGGCTTACTTGATTTCACCCACAATCAATCATGCGAAGGAAAATTACATTTATTAATTACGTTTAAAAATATATATTTAAAATTAAATTAAATTATTTAACATGACAGTCAGTGTGTAACACCAATAATTTAATAATTAAAACGCATGATTTCAGAATTTCCAAAAAAAATCAATGAATTTTAAATACTAAACAAACAAGTTTTTTAAAACAATTGATTATTGATAATTACATTTCGGAAAATATCAGTACCATCCAAATCTGGAAACAAACACGGCAAGGAACTCATAGGAAGCTAAAATTGGACGCACACAGCATTTAAGAAATCCACAGACATGAAAATTCAAGAAAAAGAAAAATGACAGATCAAAATCACATACATTATCTACACTGGTTTTTTCATTAGAGTCTATCACACATTTTTGACAGATGATGATTTGTTCAAACCAAAAAAAAAAAAAAAAACTACACTCCATTAGAGACACTGGTATGATAATCATGATTCAAGAAAACCAAAAAAGTTGGATTCATTTTCCAATCTTGCCCCTGAGCTTGACACCAAGGACTCTCTCCATCTTGGCCAACACGTTCTGGTTAGGAACCGCTTTCCCGTTCTCGTATTCCTGCACCACCTGAGGTCGCTCGTTTATCTGCTTCGCCAGCTCAGCCTGGCTCATCTTCTTCTCCAACCGAGCCTTCTGTATCGCGTGCCTCACCTCCCCACCCACTCTCTCCAGCGCTGCCGGTTCGGTCCCTTCCTCCAGCTTCCGTGCGTTCACGACCGGTCCGGTTTTCTTGTTCGAAGCGGCGTCGAACTTCTTTATTGTCTGGACCTCTGCTCCAGACCGGAGGGCTTGGTTCACGGTCTTCGGGTTGCGAAGGTCATGCGCCTTCGGCCTAGACTTGTGGAGCACCACTGGCTCCCAGTCTTGGGTTATGACTCCCGTTGATCGGCTCGGCATCGTGAAACGAGAATTTGGATTGAGATCGATGGAATGAGAAATGAAGAGACGAAGACGAAGACTAAGAGAGAGTAAAAGGAATTGACGTGTGAGTTGTGAAGCAGTGTTATTATGGTTATATAGGTGGCGAGTATCTGGAACGTTCTACTCACAATGGGTTGATGAATTGGTTACGGGTTTTCTCGAGAAAGTTCCAAATTCCAATAGGAATAGAGTGATGTCATTCACTATTCTAACCTGCGTTATTTATTAAGTTTCCTAATTATGTTTAAGGATCTAATAAAAAAAATTTGTTTGCAAAATTGTGTATTTAGGATTTAAAGAAGAGTAATATTTAATTTTTTCAATACAAATTTTTCTTATGGGTTTCTTCTATGTTTAGGACACTCGTTAGTAAGATCCTTTTAACTTTTAAAAAATAAATCATTATTTTCCCCCAGCAAAAGGACCAAAAAATTAGGCTAAATCCCTATTTTGGTCCATTATCTTTATTTTAGTTTTCATTCTGATCCATTATCTTCTTTTTTTTGGCGTCTTGGTCCCTTCTCTTTTTTTTAGTTTTCATTTTGGTCATTTCTGTCAGTTTTCCATTGACGGCATTAGGTATCCGTCGTGAGTCGCCAAAAACCGTCACAGTCGCCGGAAACCACCTCCGGAATCTGGATTTTAGAGAGAGAAAATCTCATTTTTCTCTCTCTCCTTTTTTCCTCCTTCGTCCTTCTTCCTCCTTCCTCCTCCACCACCTCCCAGAACCGCCACCACCGCTAGAGCTCGCCGTCAATCGCACCACCAGCGACCTCTTTCCAATCGAAACAGTGACAACGGTGAAGAAAGAAGGGTCCAAAACGGAAAGAATGGAGAAGAAGGAGGAAGAATGAAGGAGAGGAAGAAGGAAGAAGGAGGAAGAGAAAGAGAAAAACGAGATTTTCTCCCTCGAAAACCCAGATTCCGGCGATAATGGCGGTTCCAGCAACTGACCGCGACGGTTTCCGGCGACCGACGACGGCGGATTCACGGTAGGGACCAAAATAGGCTAACGATTGAAAGATAGGGGATCAAAATAGGCTAACGGTTGAAAGATAAGGAACCAAAATGCCAAAAAAAGATAAATGACCAAAATGAAAACTAAAATAGATAAGGGACCAAAATAGGGATTTAGCCAAAAAATTATTATCTTATGTATCTCAAATTCTAATCGACTCTTAGGGGTGAGAATAGATTAGGCCACCCTTTAACTTTCTATTCAAAATAAACTTATGACGAAGTCAATCCCCACCACAAATGAGTGCCTCAATAGATTCCACATTTAATTTAGACCGATATTCATTAATAACTCTACCTCAAACACTAAATGTAGACTCCAAAACCACATTTGAGATTCGAATGGCTAGTATATCTGCAGCTATCTTTGACAAAACCATGTATTTTATAGGCTGTTACTCCTCCACCACTCCAAGGCACTAAAGGGGTTATTACCATTAGGTTTAGGTCGTGTATTTTTTCTATTAATCCTTGCCTACCATTGTTGCTGTTGCTTTGTCCTGAAATTCAAGGGTTGAAATAACACTAGGGGGATTGCGTGCATAAGTAAATGGAGAACAAAAAGGTGCTGGATTGAAATATAAAGCTGCGGTATATCATGGCTTTGTCTTAAATACACACAAATCATCATCAACCATCAATGCTCATAAAATTCTAATTATTAATTTAAATAGATGGGTGAGAATGATTGATGACTTAATCTCTGATGAAAATGTAATATCAAAGTTTTCAAAATGGCAAACTCACCCCATTTTCACCACACTTCTCATATCGCTAGTTTCTACCCATTAAACTGATTGTCCTCATGGTTGGAATTAGGTTCACCAAAATGTGTCACCACACCAGTTGTCTTTGCCCATCTAGCATCGCCACCCCCACCACTGCCACCCTCACCCACTGTGGCAATAAGGCAACAGCTATTGGAATCAGTATCAGTTACCACTGTTCACTGACCAGGTTTCTTTAAGCATTAAATCCAACAGCGGCATGCTAAGTATATACCCAGTTCTTTAATCACAGTGTTAGATAAATTCTATTGGGCCTTTTCCCCTTGAAATCCCTTCAACCATGGGCTTTTAATATTTATAAATAATTAGTACTATTTTAAAAAGGTTCTCCTTTTTCCTCGCTCCATATATATCTTTCTCACAAAATTTGGGAAGAGCAGATTTGAAGAACTGAGATTATTTCTGTGGAAAGTGGAAACAATCTGTATGGAGATTATGCAAGTGAATTTGACGCCTATTTCTGGGTTGCAAGCAGATCTGACAACGCTATATCTGACAAGGGATTGAAATCGACCCACCCCTCTTTGTATCATAAAAAATCGACCCACACAGACAGTGTCTCCCCCCTCTTCGTAGCAGAAAAATTGACCCACACACATAAATACCAGTTAATGAAGAGAGGACACCACCGGAAAAGGGAGGAGCCGACGACGAGCGACGACGAAACGAACCAACGAAGGAGACAAAGCGAGGAGGAAGCGAACGTAATTAGGAAATTAGGTTTTTTCTTTCTCTGTACTAGGCTTTTCAATATTGTTTACTAATTAGGAATTAGGAGTTAGTAATATTGATTTCTGTAATAAATAATTTATTATTATATATTATATATTTAATATTTATTTAAAAGTAATATTAATTAGATCGGCCTATCAGGTTTCGTAGGCTTTTTCAGAAACTCGAACCTGACCTATTTATCTAAAAAGACTTTTGAAAAAGTTTTGACCCGACCTTTTTATTAAACAGGTCAGGTCATAGGTCTTGTCGGGAGACTTGACCTATTCCCACCCTCTAGTATTAAAATAGACCTGACGAATTCCTCCTCCCAACAACCATCTCATTTCATAAACATTTTATTTACACAAAGTTAATTTAATTTTGAGTTGAGGAATACACAATGTTCAGCACACTGGATTAGTTTTTCTTGCTATCAGGGAAAAAAAAGTATCAATCAGAATATTGTAGAAATAATTTTGACAAAAAATAAGCAAAACCGGTAGAAGGGTGAAGAGTGAAAAAGCTGAAAAAAAAAGATTATACTTATAATCTATTTTCAAATAATCGATTAATGTGATAATCGATTATAATCAGAATCTATTTTTGTTTTGGTATGTTTGCTGAAAAGCAATTTTAAGATAATCTATTTCATTTGAGTGATATGAAAAAAAAAATCACTTTTATATAATAAATTACGAAAAATGATATAAAGTTAATTGTTTATATTAATAATATTTATGTTTTCTTCTTAACACTAAAACTTATTAAAATGTTTAATATTTTTGCTTATTTGTACTTTTGGTCCTCCAACTTTAGTTCATGTGTGATTTGGTCCTTAATTTTTTTTCGAGCACATTTGCTACCCAATTTTTTGAAAGTTACAAAATTAGTCCCTCCATCCAATTTCCACCAATTTGTGTCCTACTTGGCAGGTGTGGTATCATATGACAAGTCCACCTGGATTTATTATATTAAAATAATTATTATATTTTAAATTAAAAAATTAATAATTAAAAATTTAAAAAGGATCCAAAAGTCATCTTCCTCCCTACAGGTGCTCCTTACTACTCTCTCCACATTTTAGAGATTTAGAGGAACCATATTTCTAATCAGTTCTCATTCGTAGTCCTAAATATGTCTTCTCTTCTCACACCGTCAAATAAATATTTTATTATCCTTCCCCAGGAGATCGATTGATTCCCTACGTATATATGTCGTAAAGGAGTCCACGGCGGCGAGTGCCTGTGCCCGAAGGTCGAAGACGTAAGCCACCGCATCCTTCCCCATGGTTCACGACGATGGTTCACGATATGCAATTGGTGGTCGGATCTGGAGGTGGCGATGCCGAGCGGTGACCAGGTCGCGGCGAACCGCGGGACACTGATCTGGTGGGTGAGAAGGTGAAGATGTGGGTTGTGGTTAAAGAAGGAGTGATGGTGGTGAAGGTTATAGAAATATGTTCAAGGTGTTTCTTGTTAGGTTTCAATGGTTCGAGGTTTTGGAAATGGTTGCAAAATGGAGGTTCCGGTTACTTGTGAGGTTTTTGAGGTTGAAGGAGATGTACATGGTGCAAGTGTAATGGAATGGCCGAAGCTCTATTAATGGAAGTTTTTGGTGAATGATGAAGTTAGGGGAAAATTTGTTTGTCATGGAAATTGCATTGAGTTTTTTCGAGGAGAATGTAATTGCAGAGCCAACAAGGTAGGAAGAAGATGACTTTTGGATCATTTCTTAATTTTTATTTTTTTAATTTAAAATATAATAATTTTTGTAATATAATAAATCCTGGAAGGACACAAATTGGTGAAGATTGGATGAAGGGACTAATTTTGCAACTTTAAAAAAATTGGGGATCAAATGTGTTCGAAAAATGAACCAAAATCACACTTGAGCTAAAGTTGGAAGACCAAGAATGCAATTAAGCCTAATTTTTTTTAAAAAAATAATGTAAATAAATAAATAATTATAGATGTTATTAGACACGTGTTGCACCAAAAACAGAAAAACTCGTGAATAATTGATCACAAGTCAAGCAACAACGAAAAGTTGCTGACAGTGATGCTACAGTGACGTTGGGGTGGGGGCAAGAAAGGAAACGCCGTGGATGCTGAAAAGCTTTTTAACAAAACAACCCAAAGGTACAGATTATCCCAAAACAGTTTAAACTGGTTTAAAAAGCTCTTTTAAACAATAATCTTTTTATCCAAACATGATAATTATTTCATAAAACAATTTAATTATTCAAAAACACCTGATTGGGAAACAAATAATCTTTCTCAAACAAGCCCTCAGTTCTAAATTTCAAATTTCTACTCCACGCCCCCATTCAATGGGTTGAGTACTTGTTGAGCGCTAAAGCTAAATACTCTTTCGCGCCAATATTTTCACTTTCCAAACGCACACTTCTACCTTGTTGCCATTCACACTTCACAAAAATCTCTCTGTGACTGTCTCACTCTCTCTCTTTGCTGAAGATGAATCGCCAGAAATCAATCCTCTCATTCTTCCAGAAAGCCGCACCGGAAAAGCACACTTCCGGCGGCCGTACAGGTACCGATTCGTCGGTTCAACAAGCCAACCGTAATGTCACGGCCGCCTTCAATCCACCGCCGTCGTCCGATGTCAGAGGAACCGACACGCCGCCGGAGAAGGTGCCACGTCAGATTCTACCTGCTAGGTTCGCGCCAAAGGAGAACAACCTGTTCGAGAGCATCATGCATAAATTCGTCAAGGTCGACGATGATAGCGAAAGAGTTAGTCTCAGGTACGCATCATTCATTACCTTAGGGTTTTCTTTCATGGAAATGCGAGTAAGTTGAATGTGGTTGTTCTTAAAGACTTCGATATTTTTTTTCTATTGCTTTCGTATTCATTTGCATCAAAACAATGGCGCAATTTGTTAGAAGATGATATTATGTGACGCTTCATGTTGATTTGGGAACCGTTCAGTAAATTGATACAACATTGTAGGTTGAAAAATTGAATCGAAGCACGATAGGGCATTTTGAAAAACTACGATAGAATTTTATTGTTTAGGAAGTTACACTTCACTGAACAAAACATGCAGTTGAAATTGAATGTTGAAAGTTGAAACGATTCTCACATTGCAACGAGAAGTGCTAAAACGATGTTAAGAGTTTTTTATTTTATTTGCAGAAGCCAGTCATCAAATGAGGGTTTGCCTAAATCTCATTTATCATCGGGAATATGTAATGATGCTAACCGGAAAGGATTGCAAAAGGAAGTAGCACCTTTTGTATTTCAACCTATGGTGAGAGATAATGGTGTAAATTTGAAGGAAAAGTCTAATCAGGAAAATGTGGTCTGTGTCGAAACTGACGATGACATTACTGGACCAGAAACCCCAGGGATGCAGCCTCTTGCTTCAAATGCAAAGCGAGGTCGAGAGGATGGATCCAAGTCTCGGTCCATGCTGGATTCTGCCAAACGAGTCAGATTCCTTGAGGATTTAACAGATATGAACATGACTAAGAAGGAAATGGAAGTGGCTAGCAAGTTTGAGTGGCTCGATCCTTCTCGAATCAGGGATGCTAGTGGAAGAAGGCCTAATGATCCTTTGTATGACAGGACGACACTCTATATACCTCCAGAAGTTATGAAAAAGATGACAGCATCTCAGAAACAATATTGGAGTACAAAATCTAGATATATGGACGTTGTGCTATTCTTTAAAGTGGTTAGTTAATCAAGTACTTTGATTATCAACATCTTAATTCCTTTACTTCTGATGATTTATTTAATTTTTATACATAACCTTTGATTAATATGGTCTGCTATAATTAATGGTCATCACAGGGAAAATTTTATGAGCTGTATGAAGTGGATGCTGAAATCGGCCATAAGGAACTTGATTGGAAAATGACATTAAGCGGTGTGGGAAAATGTCGACAGGTGATTTCAAGTTTATAGTTGTTTGCTTCTTGACCTGTTTTTCCATCAGTTCATCTCTTAAAGTGAGTAATGTTTACTTGTTGCTTCAGGTTGGTATATCTGAAAGTGGTATTGATGATGCTATTCAAAACCTGGTTGCTCGTGGGTAAGGATTGAGTGGGACTGGGATTTCATTTGATATTTGATACGACATTTATTGAACATTTGAAGTGGAGATTTTGTGCAGGTTTTAGATGATCATAGTTAATTCCAAATTGATTGAACTATATGCACTAAATCTCAATAATTGTTTTACATGTTGATTTCCTAGTTAACTTGTAGACTAATTATGCTTTTTTCAATGTGAAGATATAAGGTTGGACGAGTGGAGCAGTTGGAGACGTCTGAAGAAGCAAAAGCTAGAGGAGCTAATGCTGTAAGTTTTCCCATGTTCGCAGTTGTGTTGGCTATGTGGCTTCACTATGTTCATGTAAAATGTTTTGCTATTTTGCATCGCTTGACGAGTTATGTCTCAACCAAATGTTTTTATATATATACATATTTTTGCTGTAGCTTACTTTAGCTACATGAGAAATTATTGCAGGTATCTATTTATACAGTTAACATTCTTAGTTCCACGTGTCTTAGTTCATCCAATATGATGATGACAACTTTTTTAGGAAATTCCCAATTGGTGTTGCATATATAAAATTTGTCAGGATATGCTATTGTCCTTTGAAGATGTTCCTTTCCTGATTGTTTAAATTATTGGAACTGATTTCAGACCAGTCTTTATATAATATTGTATCCAGTATCCTAAATGCCTTTGAATTCCTATAATTCTTCTCGGATCTCTCATATTTAGACTGCCTTTTTGCATGGAATGATTTTCACCACTGGGTTGCAGGTTATTATGAGAAAATTAGTTCAGGTAGTCACTCCATCAACCACCGTGGATGGTGATATTGGCCCTGATGCCATTCATCTTCTCGCAATAAAAGAGGTTCTCATGGTTGCTGAGTTATTCATTGTTTGAATGCTATTACAAGTATTTTGTATTTGTAATAGATAGTTATTTTAAATATTCATACTTTGAATTATTAACATGATGATGAAATGAATATTTTCTACAGGAAAAAAGTGGTTTGGATAATGGTTCAGTTGTGTATGGATTTGCTTTTGTTGATTGCGCTCGTCTTAGGTTTTGGGTTGGTTCCATTGATGATGATGCATCTTGCTCTGCTTTGGGGGCTTTATTAATGCAAGTATGCTCAAATGCCTGTTCATATACTACTCCTGTTTGTGTAATTATTTTTTGTGACCGATCATTCAAATATGTCAAATTGTTAACTAATTCGATTGTTGAAATTGGGTTTTAGGTGTCACCCAAGGAAGTTATATATGAAAGCAGAGGTGAACAGTCTTATTTACTTTTCCCTTAACTTGAATACTCTTAAATTCTGATGGATATATAAGATTATTTCTTTGTGCTAAAATAAATATGTTGTTTTGCAGGGCTATCAAAAGAAGCTCAGAAAGCACTTAGAAAATTCTCGTTAAATGGTGAGATTTTATCTTCCATTGTTGGTTTAGGGATAGACTAGCATGGTATAAAAAGCATCCTAGAATTTTCAATGGGTGTTTCTACTTTCTTTACTATGTTTTGACTTGGAAGCTGTATGTGAACTATTTGTTTTGAAAAATAACCTTCTTGCATGGTTTTGTATAATAAGTTAATAACAATCCTTGGCGCAGTTAGTTTTGCTATGATTCCAAGATGAGCTATGCTTCAATGTTTTTACCCCATAAGATGTGCTTTTGATTGACCTAGATAGTTAATGCATGTACTATACCCGGGGTGCCTGAAAGAAGGAACAAAAGGTTCGTTAATTTAAGCACCTGTCCGCTTTGAAGCTGAACAGAATATCTTCATAATCTTCCACATGCTTCAAACAGAATATTTCATTTCTTACATATATGACAACTATTGTGTAACAATAACCAAATCCCCCCCCCGGGTGTGGTCTTCTACATGGATGCTGTTTTATTGTCGGTCCATGTCATAAAGATTAGACAAAGTTTTGTGTTGGCTGTCTTCTACCTAACACAACCCTCCTCTTTTGTTCGGGCTTGGAACTGGCTATGTAAAACATAGGCAGAGCTACTATTTATTGTTCTTAAAGTGTAAAAAACAAAATTTCGCACTTAGGAATATACATTCTATCCTGTGCATTCACTACTATGTGTAATTTGAGACTAGTTGCATCATAAACAGTTTGGAGTTTGCAATTTTTGTTCAGTTTGTTGCAGTTAGATATTTTGGCATGATATCAACTTTTTTGTGGGATAAAGTTTTAAAAAATTTATGTTTACAATGCTAAGTTGAATTTATATATTTATTTAAAAAAGTATCCTTGAATCTCAATATTGGTTTCTATTTCTCTCGCAGGTTCCACAGCACTACAGTTGACTCCAGTGCAGTCGATCAATGAGTTGGTGAACTCTGAAATTAGTGATTTAGTTCACTCGAAGGGATACTTTAAGGGGTCGTCTCATTCACTGGATCATGTGCTGAGCAAAGTGATTAATCGTGAAATCACTTTGTGTGCTCTTGGTGGACTGATTGGTCATCTGGATAGATTGATGGTATGCTTTAGTGCTTGCTATGATGCATTTCTAGAGAGTTTTATGCTCAAAGAATTTGCAGTAAAAGTGTGTTTATGATGATCGATTTTTATTTTTTTTTACTTTTCATACAGTTAGATGATGTCCTACAGAATGGGGATATATATCCGTACCAAGTTTATATGAGTTGCCTCAAAATGGATGGTCAGACATTGATAAATCTAGAGATCTTTGGCAATAATGTGGATGGTGGCAAATTAGGCAAGTAGTTGTTCTGTTTGAGCCCTCTTAACATTCCAATATATTTTCATGGGAAATTTCAGTATGCAATCCTAAAATCTATTCTGTTTGAGTTTCAGGTACATTATACGAATATCTTGACAACTGTGTGACTTCATCTGGGAAGCGGCTTCTTAGGAACTGGATCTGCCGTCCGTTAAAAGATGTTGAAGGAATTAATAACAGGCTTGATGTAGTCGATGATCTAATGGCTCGCCCAGAGGTCGTGTCGCATATTGCTCAACATCTTCGCAAGCTTCCAGATTTGGAACTATTGCTTGGCCGGATTAAGTCTAGCCTTCAATTATCAGGCCCACTCTTACTGCCCCTGTTGCTAAAAAAAATATTGAAGCAGAGGGTGAGTTCTGCTACTCTTTTGTATAAATTTGTAAATGCTAATTATTTGTTACTTTGATGTCTGAACAACTTTTCTTAACTGATTTTTTGAACTAACTGCTCATTTTAATGTCAAAGAAACTGGCATCTGGCTTTTTATACAAACATTGAAATTGGTTTTAGAGAAATTTATCTACACTAAGGAAAAAATCTGATAAAATGTATTGTTTAAAACTTCAGTTTGTCCAAGCTTGGTAACCTATCTAGGAATTCAGGAGTTCTGACCATAGTTTATAATGATATATGTAGAAAAAGTGTACTAAAGTTTATAATGATACGTGTTGTATTGCTTTTCTGCTATTTAGTGCACATGAATAATTTTTAATGTAATGCAGGTGAAAGTGTTTGGGTCTCTTGTCAGAGGGCTTCGGACTGCTTTGAGTTTGCTGCTTCTTCTACAGAATGAACAGCCTCTAATATCATCCTTGACCAAAGTTTTTAAACTTCCAGTTCTGTCTGGTAGTGATGGGCTTGATCAATTTCTTACTCAGTTTGAGGCAGCTGTTGATAGTGACTTCCCAAATTACCAGGTATTTTTTCTTCATCTATTTCATTTTCAAATAATACAAGGTGAAACTTTCTCCATATATTCTTCCCAGTTCAATGTCATAGGTGCTATGCCCAATCTCATACAAGGTGTATTCGTTTTTGTTATTAGGGTGATGATTAGAACAAAATGTTTCACTTGTGTATATGTCTGACCTTATATATTTGGTGCCAGAATCATAATGTAACAGATTCAGATGCTGAAACACTTACGATACTTGCGGAATTATTTTTGGAGAAAGCTGCGCAATGGTTTGAAGTTGTTCAAGCCATCAATTGCATTGATGTACTAAGATCTTTTGCTGTTACTTCTAGCTTTTCATGTGGAACTATGTCCAGGCCTGTCATTGTGCCAATATCAAAAAATACAAATAAAGACAGTGGAGGACCTGTGCTTGAAATGAAGGGACTATGGCATCCATTTGCCCTTAGAGAGAGTGGATGTTTGCCTGTACCCAATGACATAATCCTTGGTGAGAATGGAGATGTGCATCATCCTCGCACGTTGCTGCTGACTGGACCAAACATGGGTGGAAAGTCAACACTTCTGCGTGTCACCTGTATTGCTGTTATAATGGCGCAGGTTCTCTCTCTTCTCCACTCTGCCTGTTTGTTTAAGCCAGACAGTAGACACCACTTATGAGTCATTTCTTTTTCTGAAACTATTTTGATATCACACATAATCCAATGTAATGGATACAAAGAAAGAAAAACTATAACTTCTTTTCACACCTGGAAGAGAAAAATATTACACAAATTGGAAACAGGATGGTCATTGTAGACATTGAGGGTGCTGATGTGTGATATTATAAAACCCCAAGGGAATTGCATATCACGTTTTATGTATTTATGCTTCTGATGTCTTTGCAGCTAGGCTGTTATGTGCCATGTAAAAATTGTGTTCTCTCCGTTGTGGATATCATCTTCACACGTCTTGGAGCCACAGATAGAATCATGGCAGGGGAGAGTAAGTACTTTACAAAAGCTAATGTGCTTTACGGTTTGCATTGCATGCATGTACATTGGAAGTTGTTGCATGCCTAAACACATCGATGCTTCCAATATAGATTTTGAGGACTTGGAAAATATTGAATCGTGGTCTTAGGATGTGCATGTGTACAGATGCAGTTTGCCTCTCAACTTTATAGATTGCCAATCCAACAAACTTTGCTTCTATTTTCAGGTACATTCTTTATTGAGTGTACAGAAACCGCATCAGTGCTTCAGAATGCTACTCAAAATTCTCTGGTTATACTTGATGAATTGGGTCGGGGAACAAGCACTTTTGATGGCTATGCCATTGCATATGCAGTGAGCCTCTGCACTTTGCTATTGTTTTTTTGTCTTAGTAACATCTCTGGTTCTGTTTTTAAGTGTTGTTCCTACTTCCATGCTTACTCTGTGGTAGACATGCTCAAAATTTAAACACTCTAAGAGCTTAGTAAAAGGAAAAGAACGTTGAAAATTGCAGTTTTCTCCTGTAGTAATGGAGGCATCCATCAGAAAAAAATACTTTGCAATATATGATTGTGTCAAGGTTCTTCGGTTATACTGTACATTATGCTCCATGCATGGTAAAACATTTTAAGTAATACATGCTCCATGAGTGATTGACTAAATTTATTGTGTTTCAATATTCTTGTCCCTTTTTAATAATTCTCCAAGTGCACAGGTATTTCGTCATCTGATTGAAAAGGTCAACTGTCGCATGCTATTTGCCACACATTACCATCCACTCACGAAAGAGTTTGCCTCTCATCCACATGTTACCATGCAACACATGGCTTGTGCTTTCAAGTCAAAATCTGATCACTATTCCAATCGTGATCAGGAGCTAGTCTTCCTATATCGGCTTGCCTCGGGAGCATGTCCAGAGAGCTATGGCTTGCAAGTTGCCCTCATGGCTGGGATCCCAGAACATACGGTAAACGTTGCTTCAAAGGCTAGTCTGCAGATGAAAGAATCAATTGGTAAAAGTTTTAAGTCATGTGAACAGAGATCAGAATTCTCAACTCTTCATGAAGAATGGTTGAAGACCTTAGTGTCTATCTCACGAATAAAGGATTGTGAATCTATTGATGATGATGTTTTCGATACATTAGTTTGTTTGTGGTATGAACTAAAGAATTCATTTAGATCAGGCAACTACAGATGTGGAGCGGGGCAGGTGGGATCAAGAATCTGACTTTTACACATTGTTTGCACCGATTTTGGGAAGAGGGAACTGCCGAAGAGAGAATCGTAGTAGAAAAGGGAGAGTTCAACGGTTTGGATGGGAGAAGAAATGTGGGAAGAGAGAAGTTTTTCGGTGGTACTCGTGCCAAATTAAAATCTCTCCTGAGTAAGCGAGATTTTTGTAGAACCGGAACGTGGATATATGAAAAGGCTGTTTTGTATTTTATTCTTGTACTATACATATACATGGGCTGCATGTAAATTTATACTGTAGTGATTAAGGACATTTAATTTCAGTTTGGGAAACCTTCGTAGTAGCACTATATTTTTATTTAAGGAAACAAATAGGCCTTTCAAATATAATAATTTACGAGAATACTTAATTAAATTAAAATATAATAAATTGTTAGGAAATTAAATTAATTAATCATTTTTTATATATATATTTTTACATATATATATATAAATATATATACTGTTCTATAATATTCAAAATGTTAGGTATATACTTTTCACGAGGATAAAATTTTGTATGAAAATGTAACCCCTATTTATATTTGAAATATTATTTGTAATGAAATGAAGTGATTTAGTTTGCATAAAAAAAATGAAAATGTAGTAAATTTTATTAATGTAACTTAATCTTAGCATGATTATCTCATTACAAAATTATTACAATGTGTTACTTTTATGTAATGACTTTACACAATTACACGAGAAAGTTAGCAGTCATGAATACCAACCAAAGCTAATTTACTAATAAAATGAATGCTAAATTATGCTTTTTGATCTTTTATTTTTATTTTAGGTTTTAATTTGGTTCCTCTTTTAGTTTTCATTTCAAAATGGTCCCTTATCTTTATTTAAGGTTTCAATGTGATTCTTTTGGTTTAAATTGTGGTACGAAGATGACCACATTGGAATAGCTTTCACAAAAATAAGGGATCATTTCAGAAAAAAAAAATTAAAAGGGGTATCATTTTGGAATAAAAAATGGGACTACATGGGTTTAACATTTACAAAATAAGGATCATTTCGGAAAAAAAATAAAAAAGGGATTAAATTAAAATCTCAAATCTATAAGGGATCGAAAATATAATTTGACCTATAATGAAAGATCATTTACAAATATCTAACCTAAATATAAATGAAGTAATAAAAATCATACTCATATTTTATGAGCAGCTTCAAGATGTATGCTCAATTTTGATTTGTTTGTTCATATCAATGACAAAAGTAATTCTAATAAAAAATTAAATGCATAAAAATAATTAATAGACTTGTGAAAGTATTAAAGTTTTAATGCTTCTAGCTAATTAGTAAATAATTATGCTACACATTTTATTTATAATTTGTTTTACGTTTTTTTTTTCATTTAAATTTTAGGGAACATGTAGTGGTACAAACACTATCAAGACAATAATAAAACAACATGAGATGTACCACTTCTTTAGCAAACAATACGGCAATCTTTTTCCCCATAATTCTGTCTGTCCTCACACAGATACGAAAGTCTCTCCAAAAGTCCCTCCTTTATACTCGCTCTTCTCCACTCTGACTGTAACACTGACCAAGTATTTCTTTCTTCCAATAACAAGAAGAGGAAAAAACAAAGCCACTTCCTTTCCTCGTCCAATTCAGCATCACCAACACCAAAATGGACTTTCCCTTTTTGGTAAAACACTTTCATTGCACATCAAGTGGTGTTGAAAATTTTGAGGTGCACAAAAATCTTAAGCAATTAAATAAAGTGTAAAAAATCTCAACATTATTACCATGCACAAACACACATAGTAAAAGTATAGAGGAGCATGCACTCACGTCCTTAACTTAACTATCTTCATATGAAACGGTTCACTGCAATGGATATTGCAGCATCAAATTTCATGAATGGAGAAGATGATCATCATCAAAACAAGAAGGATTCAACCAAATCCAAAAGAAAACAACTTGGACTCTCATGCATGTTAAACACCGAAGTTGGTGCAGTCCTAGCTGCAATTCGTCGTAGCCCAGAATTCAACCCTCTTTACAACATCTCTTCCTCAGAAGAAAGCTATGACTCTTCCATTTTGAGTTCCTTGAGGTCCCTTCGCTCTCTCATCTTCAACCCTCAACAAGAATGGCGCACCATTGACCCTTCCATCTACCTCTCTCCTTTCCTGGATGTTATACAAAGCGATGACGTACCAGCCTCCGCCACAGGTTGTTACAATCTCCCTCAAGTTAGAGAAAACTCCACTATTCGAATTCACTTTCAATCGAGGTTTGAAATTGCGGTCACGATTACTTTGCATTTACGGATAATTACGGGAAAATGCAGTCGATGCCACCATAATTGCAAGTGCGTTTCAATTTTGGAAACCTCCAAAACCAAAACATTGTAGTTCCAATTGCGATCGTAGACCTTTATTTAAAATCTTGCTTTCAACTATGACATTACAATGCTATTATTCTCCTATTTATTCTACTAACCATGTAATGTAACTATTATAGGTGTTGCACTCTCTTCCATTCTCAAGATTCTCAAGTTTGAAGTCTTTGATGACAAGAGCCCAGGTGCAAAAGATGCCATGGAATCCATTGTCTTAGGTATCACAAGCTGCAGGCTAGAGAAAACTGATCCAATTTCTGAGGATGCCATGATGATGAAGATACTGCAAGTTTTGACAGGGATAATGAACCATAAGGCTTCAACATTGCTCAATGACCAAGCTGTTTGCACCCTTGTGAACACTTGCTTTCAGGTTGTGCAACAATCTGCGAGCAGAGGAGATTTGCTTCAAAGGAGTGCAAGGTACACCATGCATGAGCTTATTCAGGTTGTGTTTTCTAGGTTACCTGAGATTGAGTTTAAGGGCGGTGAAGGAGATTCAGAATCAGACAGTGATGATGGTGGGAGTTTGGAATCTGGATATGGGGTTCGTTGTGCCATTGATATATTTCATTTCTTGTGCTCTTTGTTGAATGTTGTGTCAGTGGTTGAGACAGATGGGACTACTTCTCATACTGCTGATGAAGATGTTCAGATTTTTGCATTGGTTTTGATCAACTCAGCTATAGAATTGAGTGGGGATGAGATAGGGAAGCACCCAAAGCTTTTGAGGATGATCCAAGATGACTTGTTTCACCATTTGATTTACTATGGCTCATGGTCCAGCTCGTTTGTGTTGTCCATGATTTGCAGCACTGTATTGAATGCATATCACTTTCTGCGAAGGTTAGATTTCTTAAGGGAAAGAGAGAACAAAATCTTGAAGATAGATTGATTTTATTTATGTAAGAATAATGCTAATGCTAACCATATACATTTAAACACGTCATCTCATATTACATAGTTTTATATTAGCGTTTCATTCTTTGAACATTCAAGTTCTTATTCTGCTGCCCCATATTTTCTGTACAAGTACAACTTTTTTTAAAAAAAAATCTATCTTTTATTTTCTATTTGTAGGTTTATTCGTTTCCAACTAGAAGCTTTCTTTGGATATGTGCTAATTAGAATTGCAACTTTCGGGAGCACAATTCAGCTGCAAGAAGTTGCAATTGAAGGAATCATAAACTTTTGCAGACAACCAACATTCATCATTGAAGTTTATGCAAACTATGACTGTGATCCATGTTGCCGGAACGTGTTTGAGGAGGTTGGAAGGTTGCTTTGCAAGCACTCATTTGCAGGGAATGGTCCTCTGACCAGTTTGCAAATCCAAGCCTTTGAAGGACTACTGATCACAATTCACAACATTGCAGACAATATTGATAAAGAATATTCAAACCCTTTAGGTCCCTACTCTATTCAAATAACTGAGTGTACACCTTTTTGGGAGGAGAAAGATAATGAAGGTGACTTGGAAGCTTGGGTGGAACATGTAAGGGTGAGAAAACTGCAGAAGAAGAAGTTATTGATTGCTGCAAACCATTTCAACAGAGATAACAAGAAGGGTCTTGAGTACTTGAAGCATGCTAAATTAATATCCGACCCTCCAGATCCAAAGGCATATGCCTACTTCTTTCGTTTCACTCCAGGTCTAGACAAGAAGACAATAGGGGAATATCTTGGAGACCCTGATGATTTCTACCTCCAAGTTCTCAAAGAATTCACGGAAACCTTTCATTTCAATGGCATGAATCTTGATACTGCACTCCGGTTTTATCTAGAAAGTTTTCGATTACCGGGAGAGTCGCAAAAGATTCAACGAGTACTAGAAGCATTCTCAGACAGATTCTTTGATCAGCAATCCTCAGACTTATTTGCAGGCAAGGACACTGTTCTAATCTTGTGCTACTCCCTCATCATGCTTAATACTGATCAACACAATCCACAAGTCAAGAAGAAAATGACAGAAGAGGAATTCATTAGGAACAATAGAGCAATCAATGCAGGGCAGGATTTGCCTAGAGAGTTCCTTTGTGAGCTTTTTCAGTCTATTTCAACTTATGCAATTGTCCTTGATCAAAATAATGTGTCCTTGGACATGAGCCCAAGTAGATGGATTCAGCTTATAAACCGGTCCAAAGTAACACAAACTTTCACACAATGTGATTTTGATCGTAGAATATGTAGAGATATGTTTGCCTGCATTGCTGGTCCATCAGTGGCTGCTCTTTCATCATTCTTTGAGCATGCTGAAGAAGAGGAGCTACTCCATGAAAGCATTGAAGGCTTATTCTCCATAGCAAGGATTGCTCAGTATGGACTAGAAGATATTCTTGATGAGCTCATAACATCCTTCTGCAAATTCACCACACTGCTAAATCCTTATGCTTCAACAGAAGAGACCATGTTTACATTTAGTCATGATTTGAAGCCTAGAATGGCAACAGTTGCTGTTTTCACTATAGCAAACTATTTCCGAGACTCGATTCGAGGAGGTTGGAAGAACATTATAGACTGCTTGTTAAAACTCAAAAGGCTTAAGCTACTTCCCCAATCTGCCATTGATTTTGAGGCATCAATGGATGACCCAACAACACCTGAATCAGGTGTCATTTCTCCAACCGATGATCATAAGTTTGGCAGTAATCGATTTTCTAGCATAATGCATCGTTTTACA
This sequence comes from Sophora flavescens, assembly GCA_030762895.1. Classification (NCBI taxonomy): domain Eukaryota; kingdom Viridiplantae; phylum Streptophyta; class Magnoliopsida; order Fabales; family Fabaceae; genus Sophora; species Sophora flavescens. The sequence goes on from CM061066.1 coordinate 22,566,843, forward strand.
CATCTTTCATCAGACAATATGGAAGATGGTTTGACCCTTGGTAGTGAATTTGAACAGAACCTCAAGATGATCAAACTGTGCAGAATTGGCAGCATCTTCAGCAGTAGTTCAAGCATCCCCAAAGACTCCTTACAAAATCTTGGGAGATCTTTGATATTTTCAGCTGCTGGAAAAGGACAAAAATTTAGCACACCTGTTGAGGAAGAAGAAACTGTAGGTTTCTGTTGGGATTTGATCACTGCAATAGCTTTAGCTAATGTTCATAGATTCCAGATATTTTGGCCAAACTTTCATGAGTATCTGCTAGCAGTTGCTCAGTTTCCCATGTTCTCTCCAATTCCATTTGCAGAAAAGGCTATTTTAAGCCTTCTCAAGATCTGTCTCAGGCTCTTTTCCACACTAAGAGAGGACAAACTAGCTGAGGATCTTATTTTCAAGTCTATAACTTTAATGTGGAAGCTTGATAAAGAAATCCTTGACACATGTCATGAGACTATATCACAAACAATTAGCAAAATAATCACTGAATACCCTGCAAATTTGCAGACTCAATTCGGATGGAAGTCAGTGCTGAACTTGTTATCAGTTGCATGGAGGCATCCTGAAACCTATGATCTGGGAATTGAGGCCTTGGTTGCTTTATTTTCCGATGGCACTTATATGTCACGAACAAATTATCCATATTGCATAGATTGTGCTTTTGGTTGTTTTTTAGCTAAGAACAGCCCAGTGGAGAAAAAGAAGAAGATACTGGACCTATTAGCTGATTCAGTAAACTTGTTGATTCAATGGCACAGAAGCCAATACTCAGATCCTGGGAGCAATGTTAGTGCAACAAGCAACACAAGCAGTTCCTCCATGGAGGACAATACCAGAGGTCCTGCTTCTGCAAACTACAACATGAATCTATTTGTGAAACTAGGAGAAGCATTTAGAAGGACAAGCTTATCCAGACAGGAAGAGATAAGAAACCATGCAGTTCATTCTCTTCATAAAAGTTTTAATCTAGCTGAAGAACTGCTTTATATATCACCAAACTGCATTAACTATTTCAACCTTGTGATTTTTGCCATGGTTGATGAGCTTCATGAGAAGATGTTGGAGTACTCAAGGAGGGAAAATGCAGAGAGGGAAATGAGAAGTATGGAAGGGACCCTTAAACTTGCAATGGAATTAATGACAGATATGTACTTGCAGTCCTTGAAACAAATAACTGAGAGCCCCGGGTATAGGTCATTCTGGTTAGGCATATTGAGAAGAATGGACACATGTATGAAGGCTGACTTGGGACATTATGGTCCATCTAGTGTGAATGAAATAATCCCTGATTTGTTGAAAAAGATCATAACACAAATGAAGGATGAGGAAATTTTAGTGCCGAAAGAAGATGATGATTTGTGGGAGATAACATTCATCCAGATACAGTGGATATGTCCTCCTCTCAAGGAGGAGCTATTTCCAATGTAGAAGAATGACACAAAATCACACACATGTATGAAGACTATTTATTTTTGCAGCACACTACTACCTTTATTTTTTAACTTCTTTTCAGCTGATGTAAAGTGATAGTATTTCATTCCATTATCCTGCATTATACCCTTAATCTTAATGGATAGTTTTTCTAACACCAAGCCATCATTTTTCGACATGAGCTGTTAACCCGTTTCAGAGAACAAAATACCCCTGCTCCATCTATTACACCATTTGGCCAAACATATTTGTTTCAATAAACTTTTTCGTTCAAGTCTATTGGATCAATCATTTACTCCAACAAAAGATAACTTCAATAAGTTAAATGATATGTTATCTCATGAAAGAGTAAAGGATTATTTATCTGGCTTGTGGATGTTGGTAACAGCATGCCATTGTTTAATACTGGTAAAGGTCTCTATTAGTACTTCAATTCCAAAGATTTCATATTTAATTTTCGATAATAACTGGGAGAAAATAGAATATTCCTGTAATTTTTAGTGACGACAATTTTGGTATTTTTTAGTTATAGTAAAAGTAAGATATTAATATTTTAAATGTTAAAAAGACAGTTGGAATTGGCGGAGCCCAAGAGCCATAAGCGAAAATTCTAAATGGTGACAACCAGATTCATAATTCAGTGGCGATGCATTTAAATTTAGCTTACTATCAGCATTAAGCTTCCACCTCTTACAGGATGAAACCACGTATTTGGCAGAAATATGCCAAATTATTAGAAGTGCACAACAATTTTTTGCAGGTGACTCTTACAAAACTATTACTCTTTTGAAGCAACTTCCTCGTTGTCAGGGTGCATAAAGGGGTTAAACACCTTATTGGTAGCAGCTCAATTCAGCTTGTAGACAATCTTTCCTCTAAAACTTTTTGCACTCTATTCAGATATTACCACGCTTTCCAAGGTTGCAACTCCTAAGAGAAAAATTTAAAACACTACAATATCAATTTCAAATATTATTGAGCAATCAGGTACCTTGAACCATTTAAAGTTAGCAAAACATACATGTATATATTCATTAACCGGGATTCTGGGAACAAGAGATGAAAATTAGGCAGAGAGGTGTGCCTTTGAAAGCATAAAAGCACACCTCCTTTAATGCATAAACAGCCGGTGAATCTGTGTAATGCAAACTCTCCTGCTGAAAATTTCCCCATGGCTATGTTTTTTTCCTCAAAATCTTGAACTCTTAACAAAATGGGTTTCGGAAAAAATATGCACTCTTAACACCATTTCTTCATTTCATAAATCCCAATCAACTCTAGATTACATTATCAAGCTTGTGGTGATAGGAAAGTCAGCACTCCTAATCTTTAGACATTGTTTTTGGCAAAAAAGACCAGGCCCTCTCAATGAAATAGTTTGATAACCCAAATTGTGAACCATCTTACATTCTAACCTCTCATCCGAGCAAACAAACTGTATCAGTTACACTTCCTTTTACTATTCATTAAACAAACGACATGTCAATTTGTCAAATACCTGATGTTCTTCCATTATCCTCAAGTCTGAAATATTTAATATACATACGATCATTCTCTCAGTTTAGGTTCGAACCTAGCATATATTGTAATTTAGTCTCAATTTCATTCAGGTTTTCGGGATACACTTTCCTTTAAGTCAGTACTCACAATGAAAAGTTAAAATCTAGTTTCTTATACCTAAAAAAAAAAAAAATCTAAAAAACAGTTTTTCTTAATTCTAGAACCTGGCCATACAGTCTCTAATTTAATTTTTAAGTCATCACTTTCAGCATTTCATAGCAAGTAAGTCAACTACTTGGTTTATATAATGTCATCGTATAGAATATGAGTGTGGCTCCAATCTCATTTTGCTATTGATCTGAGGAAAAATAATTAGATAACCAAGGTCATGCCCAAAAAATGTGACCATCCATAGAAAAAAGCAAATTACGTTGATCATCAGTACTAAACAACAAGAAAAAGGAAACATAAACATCTGATCCCATTATCATAAGCAATACAAGCAAATATAATTATGTAGCAACCAACCTTTGTTACATCATTCACTTAGATTCTCAGCAGAAGTTTCTGTGTCCTCCTCATCCGCTTCCTGTATTTTAGCAATTTCAGCCTGAGCCTTTTCCAAAATCTGCTTCTTCTGCAGCTCCAACTCCCTATTAAAATCCAACCTCATCTTCTCCAACTCCATCATCTGCTGCCTCTTACTATTCTCAATCTTCTCATATATCTTCCCAAACTTCTGAATAGAATCTGCCAGCACCCTATACGAAGTCTCCTCATCATCATCATCCTCCTCCTCACCATCACCACCACTCCCCGTCTTCCTCGGCGCAACCCCATCCGAATCATCATTATCCTCAGAAGCCTCGGATTCACCAGGACTATCCCTCATCTCATCAAACCCATTAGACCTATTCAAGTACACCCTTGTATTCATGAACACATACTCACCAGAATCAACCCCACAAGCAAGACCATACTCTTGCCTTGCAGAAGAAGCCATCAACATATCCATTTTCTTGAAATAAGCCCATTTACTATTATTCAAACACATTTCATCAATTCTAGCTTTCTCTTTCTTATACCTACGTTTCAGCTTATCCAACATGTTCCTACACTGAAAAACTGTCCTTTCAACCTTCAACTCCTCAGAAACCTTCTCAGCCACATCGTGCCAATCCTCAGACCTCAAACTGTTCCTCCCAAGTTGAAGGAACTTGTCACCCCAAACCTCCAACAGCACAAAAGTAGCGTGTTCCGTCCATTCCTCTGATGAGGAATTTCGATTATACGACATTTTCATGCGAGGCGCTAACTCGTAGTTGGAAACAGAGGAACCACCTCGTACCCTCCTCTTCTTATTAGGGTTCCTCGTGAACCCTTCATCCTCTTGGAAATTACCAACATACCCATTTTCCCCTTCGTCGTTTTCGTCTTCGTCGGCGTCGTTTTGGGCATCGTAATCGTCGAATTCCTCGGCTTCTACGTCGTCGTCGTCGTCGTCGTCTTCGTAACGAGTGGGTAATGGGCGATGGTGATGATGAAAAGGGGTTCCTCTAATTGGGTGTTTCTGGCGACGAGAAGGGTTTTGGCGATTCAAAGAGAAGGACTTTGGAGGATACCTTGCATCATCTTCCATTTCATCCATGTCGCTTAAATAGCGAAGCAAAAACCCTAACCGATTCTGCACCGTTGTGATTCGTGATTTTGAAAGGGAAGAAAATTGAGAACTTACGATGAAACTGAATTTTGGATATAAGAAGAGGAGAATCGAAAATGGGAGAGATTTGTAGGAAAGGGTTTTTGTGTAGATGAAATTGGGAAAATTTCAGGCAAAGTGTTCGTTCGTTCTCTCTCTCTCTCTCAGCCTGAGGTGAAAGACAAGTATTCTGGGCTGAAAGGAAGCCCGTTAGAAATGACGGAAGAAAAAGCTAATGGGCTGTTACCATAGTTGAAAGTTTAAGGAGTTTAGATCCAGTTTGGCCCAAAACGTGTTGCTACAACTTGTCATTGAGCTCCAAAGTCCAAACACTTAGAGCTTGTCATACTAAAATAAAATAACTTGAGCTAACTAAGCTTAATAATGGAGTCCTTTTACTCATGTACCCTTTGTTACATCAGTACTCTTATTTAATCAAGTAATGAATGTTTGAAAAGTCAAACCAAAAATAACAGAAAACAAAAACGACAACACTTTTATATTGTTGGTATGCGTTTGTACGAAATATTTTTGTACTCACGATCATTCTTCCGACCGTAAACTTACAGGTGTAAATATTGAAATAAAGTGAACTAATCAAAGTAACACGCACGAATTCGTTTTTGTGACATTTAACATTATTGTAGTTAAATCTCTCTCTCTCTTATGTTAATTAATTGTTCGCTATAAGTTGTATAAGAGCTTTTTTTCTTTTTAAATCCATTAGTTTTGTTGTTGTTGTTGTTATATCACTAAATTTCAACCAGACTCGATGATCGGGGTTTAACTATAACGATATTAACCTTCATCCAATAAATATATATGTATTAAATTTCATACAAAATATTCATGATTATATGTCCTAAAATGATAATTACATTAATAATCCATCAAAACGTAGAACGTCACTTCTACATATCATGAAAATCATTTATAATTGAATATATTTTAATTTTTTCAACAATTTTCTTTTAAATGTACACTAACAGACAATAATCAGTTAAAAATTGACCTCTCCTCTTGTTGTTTTGTTAAGTGTAGTATTGACTACATTCATCATCGAAAAAGATCACTATAATCGTTATAGAAACATAAAATGCATGAAAATAAGAATTATCACTCTATACACACGATAATAGACTTCTGATTGCTAATTTTTTGAGCAACCGATGACAAATCAGAAAGCCTAGTAATAATTTTGAAATTTAAAGATGTTAAACGCATTTTTTCGAAAGAAAAAAAAAGTCAGGGAGGCTCGGGCCTCTCCCAACTTATATACAATTCGATCCCTGAGTACAGTTTATATTACTTGAAAGTTGAAATGCATGGAAACAAACGACACCATGCATAAACCCACAATAATAGAAAGTATATGAAACCAAAACAAAAACCTAATAACAAAAGACAGTAGACAGAAACCAATTCATCTTTTCAGGGAAGTTTAAAGTCACTAGTCAAGTAAATGCCATTCAGAATATGCTGCTTATATAACTTGAAAGCATATTTCAGTTGCGTGGTCCCCTCCAATTCAGTTTGAAAACGTGATCAAACTCAACACTGGTGGGTCATTTAGACGTCAAAGACGATGGGAATAAGGTCCTTAGTTGTTGAACTTGATTCCAAGGTGGTGGTTTGCATGGTAGAGATCGGTTTCTCTTTGTGTCGCCACTTAAAACCTTTGCTAGATGAAGCAGTAGCTCTGATCAGATCTTAGGAATGGACATGTAGCATACGCCATGTTTTCCGAGAGTTTCAGCAGACAGACATTACAAATGCTCCCCCCTTGCTTTCTTTAACTCTACTAGATGATTGTAGAGGTGTTTCTACACCCAGGATAGTTTGTTAGTTTTGTTTTTTCCCCTCTTATAAAAAAAAAAAGACAGTAGACAGCAAACGTAGGCACCCAAAAAAAAATTTGAAAACAAACTTGAACTGCCATATATGTAATAAAAATGTAGGTAAAATTTTAAAAATATGTAAGACATATAAAAACACTTAGTTTTATGATTTGAAATTTAGAATTTTCGAAAGGAATAAATTTTCCAAGTTATGGAATTGCAAAGGATTTGTATTTGCATTTTTTTTTATTACTATATTTGCATACTTTTATTTGCACAAGGCATGGTAGTAGGGCCGACAAAATTATCCATAGACCCATTATTTTAATGGATGGTTTATAAATTTTTAATTTAACATGTGTATAATATGTGGATTAGTATTAATTGATGATTAAATTATAATTAAATTATTAATATATCAGTTATAAAATTAGTTCTTAATTACGTAACCAATTGGTGAAATTGTTGTTGGGTATTTACTAAGAGTGACCCTATGATGGGCTGGGCCATTCTAATGTTAACCCGTTGAGAGGTCCCTACTCTCTGCTGGTAGGTTAAAAAGATTGCCTCCCCATTAAGCATTCTTGACACACACACTGAACACCAACCAGAAAGAGAGAAGCAACCCTCTTACATTCTGATATATTGTAATGGATTCTACGATGCTCCAAGGTATACAATTCTTCTCCTCTCCTTCGATTAACATGTGTAATATGCTATGATTTGTATCTGTATGATGTTCTAAACAAATTAGAATTATAGGTTATCCTTCAATTGGTATCAGAGCCAAGGATAGATACATGTTATAGCTATTCTGAAAATTATATGAACCCTAATTTATGGTTTTTTTTCAATCAAGATGCAAATTTTTTTTAGGGATTTCATATCATGTTATATCAATATTGTAGAAATTTTCGTTTGCCCAGAATTTTTTTTCCTTCAGCAACTTTCGTTTTTTCATGCCTTGTTCTTCGAAAATTCGAAACTATGATTCTGGCCAATGATTTCAAAAATTGTTTGAGGGTTTATCTTCCTCCTTGTTAAGCGAATATTATACTAAATTTTCGTGCATGTTGGTTGAACGTACTGAGAGAATTTCTTCTCTCATTGTCGCGGGTTTCAAACATAAACCTAACTATTCTTCGCTTAATTTATCACTCGAATATCAAGCGAATCATGAAATTAGTATGGGGCTTCTATAGATCGAACAGTAACGATCAAAACCCCCCAAGAATCATCGAAAATGGTTGATTAAAACAGGAGAATCGATCGGGTCATTCTCGCGGGTCGTCGCGACCCGTTTCTGAAACCGGGTGAGGAAGATGACCTCTCCCTGCGATGCCCACTCGCGGTGCCCAGCGCGTGTGCCCACCTCTAGGGCCCAAAAAATTTTATTTTTTATTTTAAAATTATTAATTAATTATTTCTGATACCTTGGTATTTTTTTTTTTTGAAAATTTTGGACAACCTTAAATATTTTATATGGTTAAATCCGAAAATATATCGTATTTTTTAATACTGTACTCTCAGTTTTTTTTTTGGTCTAAAATTTTGTGATTGTTCCCTACTTTTTTGTGACACTTTGATATGTTATACTCTCCTTGATCATGTGTCATATAGATGGAATTAATTTTAGAGCCTTATGTGAATTAAGTTGTGTGTTCTATGCTATATTTGTTATATAATATATTTTTTCTAATGTATAATTGTAGCATGACTATTGATATTTTGTATAGTTATGAACTCACCTATCGTGGCTATAATTATACAAAATTTGTGTTATTAAATAATTAATTATTCTAATGTGTTATATTTGTATTATATTAATAATAATTATACCCTATCGGTGTACTATTATTAATATAATTCGTTATTATACATCGTACTATTGTCTTAAGCTTATGTCAATTATGGTTTTCAAGTACCCTATCGGTATTAGAAATTTTGGTGATGTAAGTTTTGTACATTGTATTATTCTTCTTATTATATTTCTTATTTATTATGATTCGGGACCCTTAGGCGGAATTATAATGAATAAGAAATTTGTATTATGGGCAAGATTGGCTGAACATATATATGGAATCATATTACCTTTCAATTCTTAATGATTCCTTATTCTTTGTTTTATGTCAGCCTCCTTCCCAAATTCTGTCAAAACTCTAAATGGGACAAACTATGAGGACTGGAAAGAGTCTCTAGATCTTTACTTAACCATTGTTGACTTGGATCTGGCCTTGAAGGAAGACAAGCCAGCAGCTCTCACAAATGAATCTACTGCAGCCCAGATGAATGCTTATGAGAAATGGGAACACTCTAATAGAGTGTGCCTGAAAGTGATGAAGTATACTATGGAAAAATCCATCAGGCAGAGTATCTTAGAGACCGATAATGCTAAAGAATATCAGAAAGCTGTTGGGGAGAAATTTATGACTTTTGAGAAGGCTCAGAAAAGTCAGTATCTTTCCTTGTTTGACAAGACCAAATATGATGGGGTCAGTGGTGTGCGTGAGCATATCATGAAGCTGATGCACTATTACAACAAACTGAAATCTCTTAAAGTTGAAATTGGCGAAAGTACTTTAATCTACCGGGTTCTTGAATCTCTTCCTTCACAATTCGATGTTATGAAGACCTCTTACAATACACAGAAGGCTGAATGGACAGTGGACGAGATGATTGCCATTGTTACACAAGAAGAAGAGTCCATTAAAAAGGATAAATCACACAGTGCTCATTTTGTTGCATCTGCTCCAACTCCAACTTCTAATTCAGGTACAAGATTTGTGAAGAAAGATCAAAAGGGAAAGAAGAAAAATACAAAGCAGCATCTGCAGGCTAAGAAAAGTTTCTTCAAGGGTAACTGCAAGTATTGTAAGAAGTATGGCCACAAGGTAGATGATTGCTATTTCTTGAAAAAGAAACAAGAGAAGCAAGGTATATTCCTGGCTCTAACATGCTTTGAATCCAATGTCATTGATGTTCCTCCAAATACTTGGTGGTTAGATTCAGGTGCAACCATTCATGTTGTGAATTCCTTGCAGGGGTTCACAAGCCTGAGGAAACCAAGTGATGCTGAGTCTAAAATTATTATGGGAGATGGAGCTGGAGTTTCTGTTATTGACATTGGAATTGTTTCTTTACTTTTTCCTTCTGGACATAATTTGTTTTTAAGAGATGCTGTGTATGCACCTTCTATGAGAAGGAACTTGATTTCTGTTTCTGCTTTGGATAAATGTGGTTACACATTTAAGTTTGGTAGTGGAAAATTGATTGTTTGTTCATATTCTATTTCCGTTGGTTCAGGGGTTTTACGTGATGGCCTTTATATGTTAAATCTACATGACACGTCTGTCAATTCTGCTGTTGGAAACAAACGCAGTAGGATTAATGAACATTCTTCTATGTTATGGCATCGACGTTTGGGGCATATTTCTAGGCCCCGTATTGAGAGGCTAGTCAAGGAAGGTATTCTTCATGATCTAGACTTCTCCGATTTTGATACATGTATTGATTGCATCAAGGGAAAATTTACTGCCAAGGTTAGGAATAAAGCAGCAAATAGGTGTGATGATGTGCTACGGTTGATTCACACCGACTGTGTGGACCTATTACACCCATTGCCATGGGTGGATATGGGTATTTCATTACCTTTATAGATGACTTCTCGAGATATGGATGGATAGATCTCCTTCAAGAAAAGTCTAGTTCCCTAGATGCTTTCAAATCTTTTAAGGTCTTTGTTGAGTTGAAAACAGGTAGGAAGATAAAATGTGTAAGATCCGACAGAGGTGGAGAATTCTATGGTAGATATAATGAGACGGGTAGAAACCCAGGACCTTTTGCCAGATTTCTTGAGGAATGCGGTATTGAAGCTCAATACACTATGCCTGGTACTCCTGAGCAAAATGGAGTTGTAGAGAGGCGTAACCGCACACTTATGGATATGGTAAGATGTATGTTGAGCCATTCATCATTGCCAGACTTTCTTTGGGGAGATGCCTTAAAAACTGCTGTCTACATTCTAAATCAAGTACCCAAAGAAGTCTGTACCAAAAACTCCATATGAGCTTATGAGTGGAAAGAAGCCGAGTTTGAAACATTTTCATGTATGGGGTTGTAAGGCAGAAGTTAGACCTTATAATCCTCAGTCTAAGAAGCTTGATCTTAAGACTGTTAGTGGTTTCTTTATTGGCTATTGTGTGGGTTCCAGAGGTAGCAGATTCTATTGTCCATCTCATTCTATGCGAGTCGTCGAATCTGATCGAGCGATTTTCTTTGAGGATGACTTGGATAGTGGGAGTGATATACCACGACTAGTTACTCTTAGAGAAGATCGCACCATAGTTCCTATACCAGTTGTTCCTTTTCCTACAGAAGTTATGATTCCAGCTAATGATGATGATCAGAATCTTCAACATGAAGATGGTGTGGCAGCACCACTAGTAGATGAACAAGAACATGATCTTATTGTTGATGAAGTTCCACTGAGACGATCTCAAAGAGTGCGCAGACCTTCCATACCAGATGATTATGTTGTATATCTTCATGAACATGAGTTTGACCTCAATGATGATGATGATCCTATTACCTTTAAGGAGGCAATTTCTAGCTCTCATGCTTCTGATTGGCTGAATGCTATGCATGATGAGTTGTCTTCTATGTCTCATAATGGTGTTTGGAATCTAGAGGATTTACCAATTGGTTGTAAACCTGTTGGATGCAAATGGGTTTTCAAAACCAAACGTACTCCAGATGGTAAAGTTGAAAGGTACAAAGCCAGACTAGTAGCTAAAGGCTATAACCAAAGAGAAGGCATTGACTATAAGGAGACTTTCTCACCAGTCTCTACAAAAGATGCATTTCGAGTTGTCATGGCTTTGGTAGCTCATTTTGATCTAGAACTTCACCAGATGGATGTGAAGACGGCTTTTCTGAATGGAGACCTTACTGAAGATGTTTACATGGTTCAGCCTGAAGGTTTTACTGAAATAGGCAAAGAGCACTTGGTTTGCAAGCTGAATAAGTCTATTTATGGACTGAAACAGGCCTCCAGACAATGGTATTTGAAGTTTGATCAGGTTGTCACTTCTATTGGCTTCAAAGAAAATGCCTCAGATCAGTGCATTTACTTGAAGACTTGTGAGGGTGAGTTCATCATTCTCGTTCTATATGTTGATGATATACTTCTTGCTAGCAGTTGTGTTAAAATTCAAATAGAGACAAAACTTATGTTGAGTAACCACTTTGATATGAAAGACCTTGGTGATGCTTCTGTTGTTTTAGGCATCCAGATTTATCGTGATAGGTCACGTGGTGTTCTTGGATTGTCTCAAAAAGGATATATTGAAAAGGTCCTCAAAAGGTTTAATATGCATTCTTGCTCCCCATGTGCTGCACCTGTTCAAAAGGGTGAGGAAAAATTTTCTAAATCTCAATGTCCTCAAAATGATGTAGAAATAAATGAAATGGAAAAAGTCCCATATGCTTCCGCTGTTGGCAGTTTAATGTATGCTCAAGTTTGTACTCGTCCCGACATTGCTTTTGCTGTAAATGCTTTAGGGAGATACTTGAGCAACCCAGGTTTGGGTCATTGGAAAGCCGTAAAAAAGGTCATGAGATATTTGCAGGGAACCAAAGATTATATGTTGACCTATAAGAAGTCTGATCAACTTCAGGTCACTGGTTATTCTGATTCGATTTCGCAGTTGCCCTGACGACCGAAAATCTACTACGGCTTTATCTTTATGATGGCAGGAGGAGCTATTTCTTGGAAAAGCGTCAAACAGACGCTTACAGCTACTTCTACCATGGAAGCAGAGTATGTTGCTTGCTATGAGGCTACTTGTCAAGCCATGTGGCTGAAAAATTTAATTTCTGGCTTTCATATTGTTGAAAGCATATCTAGGCCAATTGTGATATATTGTGACAATACTGCTGCTGTGCACTTCTCTCATAACAATAGAAGCTCTTCTCGCACTAAGCATTTTCATGTGAAATATTTGTTCGTTAGAGAGAAGATTCAGGAGTTTCAGACTCGTATTGAGCATATTGATACAGGAAACATGCTTGCTGATCCACTAACCAAAGGCTTAACTGTTGGAATATTCCGGAATTATGTAATTCATATGGGCTTAGTTAAGTCTTTTGATGTATTGGATTAGTGGGAGTCTGAAACCATTATTTGCCCATTATCGTTTTTATGAGATATGTCTTGTCTTCATATCTCTTATAGCATTTTAAGATGCTTGGACCATTCTTGAATTGCATATTTCTCTTTATTAATTATATGCAATTTTATATTCATCATTCTTTATGTGAGATATGAGTCTTTAGCATGTATGATTTACTTCCCTATCGGATACTATTTCTGCATTGTTAAAGCTTATATTTCTTATACTGCTGGTTAACGTGTGCTTTGATCGTAACTGGTATTTCTTTTTAATAATTGTTATATTTTAATAATTGATTAATGCTATCCAAGTGGGAGAATTGTTAAATTTTTAATTTAACATGTGTATAATATGTGGATTAGCATTAATTGGTGATTAAATTATAATTAAATTATTAATATATCAGTTATAAAATTAATTCTTAATTACGTAACCAATTGGTGAAATTGTTGTTGGGTATTTACTAAGAGTGACCCTATGATGGGCTGGGCCATTCTAATGTTAACCCGTTGAGAGGTCCCTACTATCTGCTGGTAGGTTAAAAAGATTGCCTCCCCATTAAGCATTCTTGACACACACACTGAACACCAACCAGAAAGAGAGAAGCAACCCTCTTACATTCTGATATATTGTAATGGATTCTACGATGCTCCAAGGTACACAATTCTTCTCCTCTCCTTCGATTAACATGTGTAATATGCTATGATTTGTATCTGTATGATGTTCTAAACAAATTAGAATTATAGGTTATCCTTCATTATGACCATCCAACTTTTTCTAAAATCCATTGGACAACCTCTAAAAAAAAACAGAGGATCAGTTTTTATCCACTCCAAAAAAATAACAACAACAACAACAACCAAGCCTTATCCCACTACGTGGGGCCGGCTACATGGATCATACGGCGCCATAATGTTCTATCATGAATCATGTTAACAGTTAAATCATTGGCCTCCAAATCTTTCTTAATAGTTTCTCCTATAGTTTTTTTTGGCCTACCTCTGCCTCTAGCTATTGGATTGCCCTCCACTTGATCCACTCTCCTTATTACAGAATCTAAAGGTCTCCTCCATACATGCCCAAACCACCTAAGTCGAGATTCAACTATCTTTTCTACAATAGGTGCTACCCCAACTCTCTCTCTAATGCTATCATTCATAATCCTATCACGTCTAGTTTTTCCGCTCATCCAGCACAACATTCTCATCTCAGCTACATTGATTTTACTCTCGTGTTGATTTTTTACCGTCCAACACTCCGTCCCATACAACATCGCTGGTTTAATAGCTGTACGGTAAAATTTTCCCTTTAGCTTAAGAGGTACCTTTTTATCACACAAAAAACCCGAAGCCTTCCTCCATTACTCCAAAAAAATAAAACAAAAATAAATTATAACTTCTACTCCATCAGATAGGTACCCTCTCCCCTTCCTTCTTCAAGCTGAATCAACATCTATCAGAACCAGAATCGGGCTAGCATGATCACAAAGGGGAGAACCGCAAATGGAACCAGAAACTTCGGGTCGGGTTTGAAACTCCAGATCGGTTGCCATGGTAGGCCATACCAGTTGGCATCAGAGGTGAAGGCAGCTGCTGGAAAACGTCTTCGACGACGGCGACATCGTTGTAAACGCCGAATCTAACGGAGCGTCGGTGACGAAGCCGTAAAATCAGTCGTAGATGTCGGCGTTGTTCTGGAGGGGGAATATGAGACTGGAGGAAACACCGTCGCGCCCGGTGGATTCCGACCAGGGGGAGTGCCAACTGAAGCGGATGGTGGCGGCGATGGCGACGTCGAAGGGAGGAGGGCGAGGCTTGACTTGACGACGTTGTATTACAGTGTGTACACTGTTTAATGAAGGACGAAGGAAGATGATACGTTTTTTTTAAAAGAATATTATAAGATCTGATATCATAACTTAAATGAATAATACCACTTTTTTTTTTGTATAAGGAGGGGCTTATAGCCCAAAAATACAAATTTGGTTAAAATAATGTTTTAGTCCCTATACATGTCATTCATTTTTAAATTAGTCCCTATACAAAAATATTTTTATATTAGTCCCTACACGTGCAACCGTTACCAAATAGGTCCCTGGCGTTTAACGATCGTTAACGACCATTAATGACGAACATTAAGTTGGTACCTACATATGTCACTCATTTTTAAATTGGTCCCTACATGTGTCACTCATTTTTTAAACAAATGTCGATGCCCCCGATTGGTCCTTATATGTGTTACTCATTTTTAAATTGGTCCATATATGTGCCACTCATTTTTAAATTAGTTCCTACATGTTTCACTCATTTTTAAATCGGAAGATTCCTTCTCCCACCTCCTCCATCTTCTCTCTCCCTCTCTCAACTCTTCCTTTCCCCAAATTGCCCCCGATTGTGCCCTAGCAGCCGCAATCTTCTGATTGGCCCACACTGCCACCTACGGCGAGGTTTCGCGGTGATTCGGGATAGCTCCAGTCCAGGCGTGTCGCGCGTTCTTCGTGGTTTGTAAAACCGTTACTGAAAAATTGGGGCATTTGTTCGAGCTTCGTATCGATTCTGAGAAGGTTGTTATGGAGAGTACAACAGCTTGCAGGCAAGCCTGCTGGAATCTTCAACAGCACTGGATTACACTCACTCAGTCAGGCAAGCCTACTGGAATCACTCAGTTGGAATTTTAACCAACTTTCATATCCGATAGGAACAAATATCATTCCATGATGAACCAACTGAGTGAGTGTAATCCGGTGCTGTAGAAGATTCCAGTAGGCTTGCCTGCAAGCTGTTGTGCTCTCCATAACAACCCTCCAAGAATCGGTACGAAGCTCGAACAAATGCCCCAATTTTTCAGTAACGGCTTTGCAAACCATGAAGAACGCACGGCACGCCTCGGCTGGAGCGATCCCGAATCACCGCGAAACCTCACTGTAGGGACTAATTTAAAAATGAGTGACACATGTAGGGACGAATTTAAAAATGAGTGACACATATAAGGACCAATTTAAAAACGAGTAACACATATAAGGACCAATCGGGGGAACCAACATTTGTTTAAAAATGAGTGACACATGTAGGGATCAATTTAAATATGAGTAACACATGTAGGGACCAATTTAATGATCATCATTAACGGCCGTTAAACGTCAGGGACCTATTTAGTAACGGTTGCAGGTGTAGGGATTAATATAAAAATATTTTTTGTATAATAACTAATTTAAAAATAAATGACACATATATGAAGTAAAACATTATTTCAACCTACAAATTACAAGTTTATTATCCGGGGTATGGAAGCCCCTGATACATTACTAATCAATAACAACATTAAACTACGGGGAGGGGAGCGAATTTCCTGAAAACCGAAATCTTTCTCTAGGCTTAGATTTACAAGCTAACCAGCACACGAATTTCCCTCCCACAAAGAGTGACTATATATAACTTCCCAGTGGGCTTCCAGCAAGCGTTTAATAGCATTTTAAATCTTAAAAAAATTTTTTTTTTTTTAAAAGTTTCAAGCACAAAAATATTATAGTAATAAATTTTTAAAAAAATAACGCTAAGAATTTCCAAGGACGGAAAGGGAGAGACAAGGGGAGAGGAGATAGAATATTTAAAAATTATATTTTTTTAAAACTTTTAATAATATTTTGTGGATGAATGAGAGAGATTATTTTGTAATATTCAGAAAAATTATTTAATCATTAGAAATAATTTTAATGGATGGATTGAATATCCATCCATAAAAAAATTATTAATGGATGGATTAGATGATTTTTATTAAATGGATCATGGATGAATTGAATTTTTAATAATATGTTTTTAGTGGATTGAAATGAATTGATGGATTATTTTTATCCAATCCATTATAATCCGAATCATAATCCATTCAATCCATTCATTTGCTATCCTTAGAATGTGTTTGGGAAAGCTGGAAAAAAAAAAAGATTATGCTGCTAATCGATTTTTGTATAATCCATTATTGTGATAATCGATTATAATCAGAATCTATTTTTGTTTGGGTCTATTTGCTGAAAAATGGTTTTAATATAATTTATTTCATTTGGGTGGTATAAAAAAATCACTTTTATGTAGTAAATTACAAAAAAGGGATATGAAATTATATGTATAATTTAATAATATTTGTTTAGAAGTTAATTTTACAGGAATAAACAAGGAAGATAGTTTTGAGAATGAAAAATAATCAAATAACCACAATATTAAACTAGAACAAACTAGATGACAAAAATTAGTTTTTTTTTTCGCTTAAAAAATTCAGTTTTTTTTTCGCTTAAAAAAAATCAGTTTTTTTTCCCTAGAAAACAAAGTGTCAAACATGCTAAATTATTTTGAAAATAGCTTTTTGAAGATAAAACAACTACAATCTAAAAAAATAAGCATTCTCAAACATGCTATTAGATGGTAGATGATATACATGGTGAATAAATTAGACCACATGCGAGCCACACATCATATCCGTCTTCATAGACGATGGTCCTGTTCTTACGTTTATAGCTTTGTTCTTAAATTAGGTGCGACTCATACACCTAACTCAAGCTTCTTACTTCCTTTGAATATATACCTTAATTAGGAAGACTAATGATAAATGAATATATTTTTGAGACATTAAGTATAGATATCATATGGTGGTGAATTATTTTTAAGTATTAGATATATGTGATGAGAGAGAAAAAATAATAAACAAGTAAAAATACATACATATATATATATATATATACACACACACGATGTTGAACACCAAAAATATGTTCATTTATCATTAATCAATTAAGAATGCCATTAAAGTGTTTAAATTGCACATACTCTGGGTTGACCTACCCAAACCCGCAATCCATATTATTTTGATTGGGATTCGTAGGTGATATATATGGTCCGGATCATAGTGATCGTTGAACTCACAAGGTGTAAGGTGTAGTTCGAGAGCTTAGTAGCTCGGCTCCTGTCCAGGGTTTGAAACCTGATGATGGGAGTAGAGCCGTATCTGTGAGCAGAGAAATTGTTCTTTAACTGATATTCTACATCATCAGGGAATTAGTTCTATAATTTCCGGTTGTGGGGATATTCTGTGTTTCATCTCGAACCTAAAAAATAATAAATGGCATGTCTTCCTTATGTGGCAGCGGCAGAGTGGAGAGGAGTATATATCAATAAAAGGCATTAGACGCTCAAATTAGAGCTCACACCAAGTTTGCAAGTTTAAAGGGACTCTTAGAGCATCTTTATTCCAGCACCTCACTTTGAAGTTCTTAAACGAGTCCCATCATTATACATCATCTATTTTTATTTTTTTATTACTTAAGCATCACATCTCTTCAACACAGTTACTTCTAAAAAGTTCTTAAATGGACCACATGAATAATCCCACATCCTTATATTTCATCAATAATTTACTTTATTTTATAATAAATTATTATTAAAAAAAAATGAAAGGACCCACTTTTTATTATAAGGAGAGATGCTTGTAGAAGCACTTTCTCTCTCTTGGTGCTTGTACATGAACCCACTACAACCCAGAAATTTAATAAGCACATATTCTTACACTTTAAGAATCCCTTAACCATGTTGTGTTGCATGTGCTCTTATGGTTTTTTTGTCTTAAGGTGCGTTTGGATAAACAACTTAATTAAGAGCTTATCACATAATATCTTATCGCATGAGAGCTTATGCAATAAGCGCTTAAAGAAAGAAAAATAAAGAAAGGGATGAGAGGATTCAAATAGTGAAAAATACGGAGAGGGTGTTTAGTGCATAAGCTCTTATGATAATTCCATAAGCTTCTCCCAGTGACTTATAAAAATAAGTCAAAAACTCCTTATGGGATGGCATAAGTTATTTTTATAAGCACTGCCAAACACACTGCATAAGAACTTATATCATCAGATAAGTCAAAAAGATCTTAGATAAGCTCTTCCAAACGCCACCCTATAATTTTTTTTTGACAAGCTAAGAGTATATTGATTTAGAATATTAGGAATATTCCAACCCATATACAAAAAGATCTAAAAATAGAACTAGATAATATAAATAAAATACCGCTACAATTTTTCTAACAGTTAACTTTACAGTTGCACCCCCGACCCCATTTTCAACCCAAAACCAAAAAAAACATATACATCGTCATTCCCCTTCCAATGGTATCCGGTTTAACCCGAATTCCTTGTTGATAAAACCAAGGAGACCCCACCATTTTGAAGCGCCAAAATTATCCTTTTTAGTGCATAATAAATTCAAAAAAAAAAAAATCTTTTTAGTGACGATTCAAAATAATATCACTAATTTAACTTTGACTTGACAGTGATAAAATATGACGAATTAAAATATTGTCATATAAGATGATCTTTATGACGATTTTTAGAACATTTAATGACAATTATTATCATCACAAATTGCATTGAGTAAATAACCAAAATGGTCCCTGAAACTGTGAGGTCGTGTCAAGTTGGTCCCTCAAATTAACGAAATTTCAAAAAGGTCCCTGAAACTGTCAAACGTTGATCAAGTTAGTCCCTCCGTTAGTCAGGGTTCGTTGACGCCGTTAACGGCGCTTATGTGGCACGTTACACGCATATTTGAGGGACCAAATTGATACAGGGACCAAATTGACACTCAATATTTTTTCAAAAACCCTAACTTCTTCTTCCTCTTCTTCTTCCCTTGCCACAATTTCAGGGCTCCATGGCTTAAACTCTTGAAACCAAGTCCAGGTTTCGGCCTCGCCTTCCTCCTCTCCAACACAACCTCCCCTCCCTCCGCACTCGCCAGCCAATACTTCAGCCTCTTCACCAACGCCACCTCTCCCTCTCACTTCCCTCTCCTCGCCGTCGAATTCGACACTGGCCAGAACCCCGTTCAATGACCCTAACGACAACCACATCGGCATCGACCTCAACAACATCGAATCCGTATACACCATCACCGTCGACTACTACAACTCCTCCGCCGCCTTCGTCCCCGTCCGCATGCGCACTGGCCATAACGTCCGCGCCTGGATCGATTTCGACGGCGATAATCTGCAGATTAACGTCACTGTTGATCCGATCAGCGTCTCACGCCCATTGAGGCCAACGCTTTCGTATCGAGATGCAGTCATAGCTAACTATCTTTCTTCTCATATGTACGTTGGGTTTTCTGCTTCCAAAACGAACTGGATCGAGGCGTAGAGAGTTCTCAAAATTACAATCTGTTAGTGAAGAAGGAAAAGGATACAAAATTCACTATTCGCTAAGGTTACAAAGTCGAAGATAAGGATTATCACTAATCGTATCTGGACCAATACGATTTATACTTGGAAACGGCAAGATTCAACCATGGCTTGTAGTTTCCATTGTAGTGAATGACAACAGCGTTTTCTATTTCTGTTAGGTTCAGAGCAAGATCATAACCAAGTCCCAAAACATGCCAACCTCGATCTAATGGATAGGTCAGATTATAAAAGGTGATTAGTCCTGGGGGTAAGGTTCCAAGCTTCCAGAGGGTTCTATCATCATTCTGTGGAGAAGAAAAAGCATCAATTCTGCATCTACTATTAATAAACTACTACTATCTACATGCAAACAACAGAAAGATACAGCTTTCAGGTAATTGAATTGAGGCCTGAAAAATGAAAACAAACGGGGGCACATTGCACACAGGAATCTTGGGGAAACCAAACATTAAGCTGTGGAGCCCTGAAATTGTAGCAAGGGAAGAAGAAGAAGATGAAGTTAAGGTTTTTGAAAAAATATTGAGTGTCAATTTGGTCCCCGTATCAATTTGGTCCCTCAAATATGCGTGTAACGTGCCACATAAGCGCTGTTAACGGCGTCAACGAACCCTGACTAATGGAGGGACTAACTTGATCAACGTTTGACAGTTTCAAGGACCTTTTTGAAATTTCGTTAATTTGAGGGACCAACTTGACACGACCTCACAGTTTCAGGGACCATTTTGACTATTTACTCAACTTCATTTTCTTACGGTGCCCTGTTCTCAAATTTTAAGGATGGACATTCCGTTTGCCAGAAAAGCACATTAAGTACTCTTTGGGTCATTGAGCTGGATATTGGCCAGGGTTTGGTATATCGGTTACTAGTATGTGCAACTATGTCCGGCATGGATAGAAATTTGCTTAACATGAAATGTAATATAGTATGATTAATATTTTAAAGATGTCATATCTAATGAAATATTTTACAATTCATAAAATTTTAGAACATTAAAGTGTTTGTAAATCTGCTTATATTAGAATTTGAAAGTATTGCTCATCTGATCTTACTAATTAATGGAAAAAAAAGTATAAACACAAACGTATATAACATAACTATAAAATAGAAAGCAATTTTGAAACAAACTGAACATCATATTGATCTTCGTAAGATATCATTGTCCAGTCAATATTTAGATCATTTCTAAAAATTACAACAACAAAAAAAACAGAAACCTAAAAAGCCAAAGGGGAACAAAAAAAAATCACAAAATACATAAAAAAATAGCTTCATAAAAAACATTCTTCAACTTTAAAAGAATAGCTTTCCAAGGTCTTGTCATTAAGGTCTTTCAGCACAGAAACACAATTTTCGCATAGCAATTCCTAGTTTTTTCCTCATCAACTCCAATGACAATTCGACATAGGAACCAAAAACTTCACATTCAATTTTGATGCTGGTTCATACAAATAAAAATCAGTTAGTACTCTTAATTTTTTTTTTAAAAAGGGTAAAATATTATCATCATAAAATACTAACCCATCATTGTCCAACTCCAATACATTCAACTTTAATTTTCTACCATCTATTGTATATTTTTTTTCAATGCCAACACCAGTAAGCAGACCAATAACATCTGAAGATCATCATTCGTTAGAAAATGTCAAAATTAATATGTATGATGAAGTTGGAGATATAAAGATGAGAGAAACAGTAAATATACCAGTTAGATAAGAAGTATCATAATTAAAGTCCAAGATTTTAGCATTGGAAACAAAAGAGTATGGAGATGCAACTATTTGGTTCTGCTAAGGAGCACGAACATTGGAAGTGTATTTAAAATTGAGCTTGTAATCATGTCTTGTGGTCTTGAAGTCACCTCCATTAGCTATAACACCAACATCAGTTATAATTACATCTTTCCCTTCAGCCAGTAGACTTTCAAATTGATAAATCAATGTTTTCTTTATAGAATCAGATATTTTATCACCCTGAAATAAACATGTAAACAACAATGAGTAAGGAAAATAAGACAATTGTTCAAATGTACACCAAAAAAAGTGAATTAAAATAACCTGCTCATCCATTAGCACCATCTCCAATGAGAATGGTATTCTACAACTATTCATACTTGGAACAACCCACTTCCTGATAATTTCAACTTTGATGTTCTAGGAATCCTTTTCAAAAGAGATAGCAGAAACAGGGTCATAGACTTCGGCCATTATGAAAGTAAAGCAACAAAGTTAGTGAGGTAGTCTGAGGATGTTGCATCTATTTATACTATTAGTTGCAATGGTTGGATGAGTATAATATGATGGTTCATTTGATTTGTCAAAATATTGGCCCCTTAAATTGTCATACACGGGTAAATGAATAATTAAACACGTTTTAGAATCAACATTTTTGGAACTGACGATTTATTTAGTGTGCAACATGTTTTGATGTGTTCAATATTTTGTTTTAATTGTTGGACAATGTTGAAATTATAATATGTCTTGGAATGTGTCAATCTCGATTGAATTCATCAAGTGAAATTAAATAGTTTAAGCTAGTATTTGAAATCACACGACTATTCAAAAGAATGATTTCAATTTTTAAACTAAAAATTGATGTTGCTTCTTAAATTGATACTTATAATTTGTATTCCTGAATATAATTTTTTTTAAGGCAAAAAATTAATTTTTTATTTCTAGATTAGGAAAGACTAATAGAAGCTTCCTTGATAAGCTTGCATTCTCACCGTGACATCTGTCCATACTTTCCTCCTAATGAGTTTTTTCTTTTTTGATAAAATGGGGTCTCTTTTATAATATGTATTTTTTTGACAAATCTTTTATAATATGTATAGATAGATAGATGTATAGATATAGATAGATTTATAGATTTTGTGATCATGAAACTGATTTGAACGCGGGGGTTTTGTCCATTGCATACTTAGTTTTCCGTTGGACGTGGAGGTCCCGTCCATTGCATACTTTATTTTCTGTTGGACGCCTAGGTTCCATCCATTGAATGCTTGCTTTTCTATTGGACGGGGAGGTCCCGTCCATTGCATACTTAAGTTTCTGTTGGACGTGGAGGTTCCGTCCATTGCATACTTAAGTTTCTGTTGGACGCGGAGGTTCCATCCATTGCATACTTACTTTTCTGTTGGACGGGGAGGTCCCGTCCATTGCATACTTAATTTACTGTTGGACGCGGAGGTTCCGTCCATTGCATACTAACTTTTTCGTTGGACGGGCACGTCCCATCCATTGCATACTTACTTTTTTGTTGGACGGGGAGGTCCCGTCCATTGCATACCTACTTTTATGTTAGATAGGGAGGTCCCGTTCATTGCATACTTAATTTTCTGTTGGACGGTTAATTCCCGTCCATTGCATACTTAATTTTCGTTGGACGCGGATATTCCGTCCATTACACGCCTACTTTTCCGTGGACGGGGAGGTCCCGTCCATTGCATCCTTAATTTTCTTTTGGATGCGAAGCTTCCGTCCATTGCATGCTTACTTTTCTGTTGGACGGGGAGGTCCCGTCCATTGCGTATTTAATTTTATGTTGGACGCGGAGGTCCCGTCCATTGCATACTTAATTTTCTGTTGGATGCTGAGGTTCCATCCATTGCATGCTTACTTTTCTGTTGGACGGGGAGGTCCCGTCCATTGCCACTACAACAGATTAGACTTTTAATAACGCACCTTTTATAGTATTTCCGTGTGGAAATGCTATTAAAAGTGATGGGGGGACTTTTAATAGTGTTTCCTTTAGGAAACGCTATCTTAGGCGATGCCTAAGATAGCGTTTCCTTAAGGATCCGCTATTAAAAGTGCCACTGCAGGAAAAGATAGCGGTTCCACACGGAAACGCTATCTTAGGTGATATACCCGCGCGCGCGTATCCTTTCATCCTTCAATTCCCAGTTTCTGCGTACCACTGACCTCATCAGTTCAAGTCTAGGGTTGCCATCTCCGCAGAGCTCGTCCTCTCTCACGCCTTCTCCCTCTCACTGTTGCTCTCACGCCTCAGACTCCCTTTCACGCCCCCATTGCTCCGCCACTCATCACCACACTACCTACGACCAAGGTATGCTCTCTATGTCCCTCTCCCCTATTGCGAACGAAAATGAATGTAGTTCTTGGGTCTGAGAGTTCTTGGTCCGAGTTTGGTAACAATGAGAGGTAATGAGAAACTTGAAAATACCACCTACTCTGGCCGGCATGGATAACTTACTATTTGATGTTATCCTTAGATTTCTGTTGTTTGCCGTGTCAGTGGTGGCAATCACGGTGATTGTCTCTAGTGAAGAAACGAAGCTGGTGCTTTTCGGAGGACCATTCAGTTCAACTTTACCAACAGAGACATCAACATGACCTAAAGGAAGGGATAACAAGGGTGGCGTGAGTTTCCTAGGCAATGATGAATTTCCAACAGTGTAAAGACATGAATATATCAGTTGTGGAGTATTCAATTTACGTGTTCTTATTTGTGTTTTTATTAGGTTTTGATTGTTCATATCAGTGTTCAAAACACTGTTTTTATCAGGTTTTTTTTCAAGCTTTGATATCAGTGTTTGATTCAGAACACACCATAACAGGTTAAAATTTAGTTTCAAAATCATATATGTGTCAAAGTTGTATATACTAGTTTGCTTCATTGCATCTATTTCTGGTTCAATAAAATTTAAGATAACAGGTATTGATGAAACAAGTGAATGTTAGACTAAAACAAACCCACTGCATAACCCCTGAATGTTAACCACCAAACTCATACAACATTTGCTACATCCCAACAACATGAAGATGACTAACACTGCAATAATCTATCCAACATTACAAGGCCAACTAAGAAATTTTCCCTCAACTTCCTCTCATCATATTTCGTCAGTAAAGCTTCTATAATTGGCTTGTCTTGGTTGTTCACCTCATCATCATCATCATAACATAACTGCCTTAGTTGTTTTTAGGTTGTTGAGCATGGTCTAGGTCATTTGCCATTCACTGAAAAGCAAGTGGTTACTCCAACAAGTAATCATCTGTCTTTGTGTCCTGTCAGTTTTTATGTTCATCATAATTGCTTCTCTTGTTTTGGGAACAAGAGTTGTGCTTTGTGAACTGCAACATGTGAGGTAAAGAGGCAATAATAGTACATCAATGGAGGTTTAGTTTGGTAGCACTAATTAACTGAAATGAGATTTATATTGCAGGGTCTGTCTATACTGGTGTTGATTTCTACAAGAAATTGTGTGGTGTTTCAATTGTTCGAAGGTGAGATTTCAACCAGGTATTAATTTTGGCAGGTCCACCCTAAATGACATGGTGCTACTAGAACTGCAGAAATAGAAGCAATAATCTCAGTTCCCTAGTTTGGTTTCTTTAGTTGTATTATGAACTGAGAAGTGAGAGGATTAGGATCCTCTCTTTTTGCTCTCTCCTTTTTCTCTCATATTATGAGCAAGAAAGACAAAAAACAAGTTTTAGTGGATCCTATACACAAGGAAATTTGATTTTGTGTTTGTCTCTAACGTGAGAGGAAAAAGAAGAGAATCCAAATCCAAAGTGAGACAATAGAAGAGAGAGAGAGAGTTCTCTAGAACTGATATTGAATCGAATATTGTAAGTTGAAAAATGTGATTCACTGGTGAAGCTGTTACTTACAGCTGTCACTTCTAACAAACCCTTAATGTCAGTAACCATCTTGCTTAGTCAGCAAGGATCTAAGTTACCTAACCTGATGTGAGTGGCGTGCATAGTACACCATACTCTAACAAGTTGTCTCAGATTCTTAGTGTCAGTGTGTTTATCATCCAGCCATATTTTGTGTTTTCCAATCCTAAAACTGGAATTGTTCACTGTCCTAACACAGTGCCTTGTTTAGGCGGTTCCTCTTTAGCTGAATATTTTAGTTGTTTTTGCATTGCAGTTTAATTTATGTAAGTTGAGAACCATTCAGTTCTCTTGCAGACTTACTATGTTTATTATAATTCTCTTCTTTCTTATATCTTTTTAGTCTTTGCCGTATGCTTGTCTATACTTTGGTTATTTGCAATATGATATCAAATATCTTGTGTGATAAAGAATAATCGGCAATGAAAAACCTATATGAGTATTAAGAGTACCAACCTTTTAAAGATAAATAACCTTTCCTTGAATGCCTGAAGTTTTGTTTTTCTTCAAGGGACCTGAAACTGCTACACCGATCCTTTCCTTTACCCAACTGAATACCCCCCTCTCTCCCATCTATCCCTTTTGATGCTTCCCCACTAATACACAGCCCCTGTCCACACTCAATTTGCCATGCGGAAAACCGGTAAGAGTTTTCATTCCTTTCATTCCTTTAATCTGTATACATTGCATGTAGACATCAACCACTCCAAAATCATAGTAAATATGTTTAATAAATATTTTTGTAGATTGGGAAAGCTTGGATCGGAAATGGATGTCTGCCAATCGTTTAACGAAGGAGTATGAGGATGGGGTGAAAGAGTTCATTAGGTTTGCAGTTCGGCATGCGGAAAACCCTAGTACAATCATATGTCATTGTTTAGATTGTTGTTATGCAAGGCGAGTTAGTGCAGCCGATTTGGAAGAACATTTAGTGTGTAATGGAATCGATCAAAGTTATACATGTTGGACAAAACATTGTGAGACAAGAGCTGAGTCTAGTGAAATGAGGAATCGTGTGAGATATTCATCATACGATACCGACACAAATACTTATGAGGGCGATCGTTTTGAAGACATTGCAAATGCTGTTGAATAGGATCTTCGGGATTGTCCTCAAATGTTTGAGAGGTTGGTAAGTGATGCAGAGCAACCATTGTATGATGGTTGTACTAAATTCACAAGATTGTTGGCGATGTTAAAGTTGTATAACTTGAAATCGGGCAACGGATGGACTGATAAGAACTTTACGGACTTACTCACACTATTGAAAGACATGTTGCCGGAGGATAATGTGCTTCCTAGTAGGACATATGAGGCTAAACAAATGTTACGCTCTATTGGCATGAGCTACGATAGGATACATGCTTGTCCTAACGATTGCATTTTATTTCGGAATGAATATGCATCGTTAAAGATCTGTCCTAAATGTAATGCCTCACGATATAAGAAGAAAGAATCAGATCCAGAGAAGGCTGTGTGGTATTTTCCCATAATACCCAGATTTAGGCGCATGTACCGTAGTTCAGAAGATTCAAAGCACTTGACATGGCATGAGGATGAAAGGCTCAAAGATGGCAAGCTGCGGCACCCGGCAGATTCTCCTCAATGGAAGAAATTTGATCATGATTATCCTGATTTTGGGCAAGAATCAAGAAACCTACGACTTGCATTGGCTACTGACGGATTTAACCCGCATGGTGTTCAAAGTAGCTCTCACAGTACATGGCCTGTGATTTTGGTGATTTATAACCTATCCCCATGGCTATGCATGAAGCACAAATTTATTATGTTATCTATGTTAATTTCTGGGCCCAAACAACCAGGAAATGAGGGGGATGCGCCATTGCCGGTACCTATCGATGGTGCAGATGTAATGACAGTAAGAGATGCAATAGGTACTTATGTGGCATGGCCAATTGATCTCGTGGTTGTAATTAATATGGTATGTAATTGCATTTTTCCACCTTTTCATATACGGCGTATATTTATTACATTAGTTGATCACTAACTGGCATATTGAAATGCAAAATTTTCAGGCACCTGCAAAATCTAAAGGCAAGGGCAGAGTGTCTGAATATACAAAGGAGTCAATTACAACCCCAGAAAATAAAGGAGGCAACTCTGAGGCCAACCCTCCTACAGCTGGTTCAACTAACATTTCTCTGGAATATTTCAATTTTCTTAAAATACATGAACGAAAGAATATGAAAAATGATGACCAATTGGACATAGAGATAGAACAAAATATTTTTGGTCAACATATCATTGATATGATCCATACTGAAAATATCAGAGAAATTGTAAATCATGAATGGGTATCTGCCTCCGTTATTTCCGTATATATCAGGTACTAAATCAGGCTTAAAGTGTACAATATTTTTTTAGTCTTTCCATTTAAATATTGATGTCATTAGTGTAATCCATTTTATATTTTAATTGAAGGTATTTGTATGAAGAATTGTTGCTTCCAAAGGAAAGAACGAGGAGGTTTCTGTTCTTGTCCCCACACCAAACAAATACATACTGCTACTTCGGGAGGGATTCACAGATAACGTATATAGCTGACCGGTTTGCAACTACAGAAAGAGAATATCAGCTCTTGTTTTTAGCGCCGCACAATGTTGGGTGAGTCACTTATCCTATAGGACTTAATTCACAATAATGAATTATATAAAAGTGGAGGTGCTTAGGATTTGTTATCTCAACATTTTTGTAGGAATCATTGGGTGCTGTGCGCGATAAATATTGTTGAAGAGATTATTTACTATCTGGATTCCTTGAATGTTGATCCTAGGAATCGCCCAGAATTAAAGAATCTGTTCAATAAGTAAGCATGCTTTTATATTTCTGATTTTCTATGATTCTGTCGAATGGCTTCCATGGTAGATACATGTTGCAAGTTGTCATGGTCCTAATGTGCTTTTGATTTTTGACATTTGAATAACTGTGTTGAATTGACATATACTGGGTTGTGGCTGTTGTGGTTCAAAATAAAAAAAAGCATGCGTGTGTTTGTGATGATTGAAAATATGTTTCTTAATGAAGTCTGTTTGATTTTGTGATTAGTGCTTTGCAAGTTTATCGCGCAAATATCGGAGCTAAGGTGCCGCGTTTAAAGGCAACCAACATTAAATGGATTCAGATAGAGGTATATTTGCAAAAACTTAATGTGCAATTAGATAAAAAAAACTATATTGATTTACTATTTTATTTTTTATAGTGCCCAAGACAACCCAACAGTATAGATTGTGGGTACTATGTCATGCGTTTCATGAAGGAAACTATCTTGCAAAACCAAGTTAAAATACCAATGGCGGTATGTTGTTTACTTAGCTTTTAACTGTGACTATTCAAATGTTTTAGCAATTGTAACTTAATTTATTTAATTTTTATGTCGCAGTACTTCCCTGACTTCAAATGCTCCACATACTCCACTGCCCAACTATCTGAAGTCAAGGAAGATTGGTGTGACTATATTGTTGAAAAGTTTATTTGATTATGTCAAATTGATCACAGTAGTTGCAGCAATACTCATTGGTATGTGAATAATGCTTTAGATTTCTAACTAGAGATCCACATCAACATTTTGTGTTGTGAATAGACTAATGGTCGAGGATAAAGTATTTTTCTCTTTGATATGAAGTCTATGAAGGAATCATTTTGGTAGCATCACCTCTGGATCCATCTTATTTAGTTACTCTGTCTGACATTTAATTTAGTTTAGTTAATCAGAACTCATTGGCAGGTGGTGTATGGCTTTTGGTGATGGTGATTGCTGCTACTTTTGCTAATGCTACTTATGAGAGGTTGCCATTGGAGGATGAACAAGCTGAGGAGGAGATGCAAGTGCAGCAACAACAGCGAAGAAAGAAGAACAACAACAACAATCAGGAGTGAATTCAGATGTAACTCCAGTTTCTCAAGGTTTGGGTGATCAACAAGTTTCAATGCCAATGTATAATTTGCCTCCAAATTTGGTACACAATGGTCAAATGTCACATGATGTTTTCTGGGCACCTCCACCTCGCCCTCCTCCTCCTTTCTAGCTGAGAGCCTTGTCAACCATCCGAATTTCATGTTCTTGACTTGTGTACACATGCAAGTATGTTTCTGACGGTTTTCTTGTAAGCATAGCAAGGTTGTTAGGGCCTTTTTGTTTATTTGTATGTGCTTCTAAGAAACTTATTAGATGCTATTATCTTTAGTTAGATATACTTTTACTAGTTTGTTTCTGGTGTTTAATCTTCTTCTTGTTTGGTGGAACTTGGAAGAGTTGGGTTATATGATAAGTGTAGGCAAGGATGAAATTAATTTGAAATGATCCAAGAATAGGATTGGAGCTATGTGCAGGAATTTATCACAATGAAGTTTTATGCATTAAATGGCTTGAGTGTTGAGCATCCTTTTATCCTTGACTCTTTGCCTAGTTGTCCATTTGCATTTAGTACTTCATCTAAAAGTGGAATTGCTGGAAAGCCATGGTTTGAGTAATGAGTAATGATATTAAAGTTTAAGTGGTGCATTGAATAATATTTTTGCAATTACTACTTTGATTCTTTGCCTTTAGTCAGAAGAAGGGTGCATTGGCTGTTTAGGCTTTAGAGGTTAAGCTCAAGTACCTTAATCTTGATGGTGCCAGAAAAATAGTTGAGGGGGCCAAGTCCTTGTTTCAGACTTCTAGGTTTTTCGGTGTCACTTTACAGTATTAGAAATCAGACTCCTGTTAGATTTGGATTTGGTCACAATGTAGTGGATATCACAATCGATGTATACACTCTAAGCTCATTTTCCTTTGTTTTGGATGATGTTGAAACTGGGAAGCTTTAATATTATGAATCAGTTGCTTCTATAATCTGTATATGATCAGTGTGACTGAAATATATGAAGTTTGCGGATTCCCTTATATACTTGGCTCCTTATTTTTTCTCCCTAATTTTATGCATCTTTTGCATACATATTTACTTCAGAAGTATAGTGGAAGCAAGGGAACATTTGTATTGACTGCAACAATTGTGGTTTTTTTGGTGATGTAGTTCAATTAGTGGAACTTCTACCAGCAATGAACTCGCAATACTAAGACCAGTAGGACTTTCAGCTACCCCTAGTAACCATTTGGAAACTCCTAATGTTGTTGGTTCTGTAGTATCTGCAGCTACAAAAATGGTTCAACCAGGTACATATAATATTTATCATTCTCTATATTTCTTAATAGCTAGTAACTTCTAATAGTTTATGTAAGGTACATAAGCTAATGTGATAAATAACAAAGTATTGTTGTGTTTCCAGTTGGCTTGCCTCAGGCACGAAAAGCATCCTTGGCCCGATTTTTGGAGAAGCGAAAAGAAAGGTAATTGCTGCAGCTGCTCTATCTTTTTTCTTTTTTCTCTATCACTTATTGTTTTGAATTGAATATGATATAAGGTATAGAAAATTTGTAAAATTCTCTCTTTTTCTTGAGTATGTGATTCCATGTTCTCTTCTATTAAACCTTGTTAGTGCCAAATGAATTTTCTGTAGTTGAAAATTACACACACACACACTGACACACATTTACACATACACATGAGGAAGCCTGCATTTGTAGAACTTTGTAGCATTTACTTTATTCTTTTTAGGCTAGGCTAACATGATAGAATTTAGATACATTCAATTCTCTTTAATGGGAGTTTCTGATGCTATCTAAAATGTTTGTTATTCCTCTATTTTGTTTATTTGTTTGTTGGTTGTCTATTTACTCTAATTGGGCATATATAATTGACTGGTCTCTGCAGATAAAGGATGGATTTGCTGGGGGAAAGGACCTTGTTGTTTCTGTCATGTCTGCTATGGGTGAGGAAAGCAGTTAATGCTCTGAAAGATATTGGGCCAAAGAACTAGATTCAATTGCTGCCAGTTTGTTTGTTGTTTCTATTTAAGCAAATATATTTCTGTAAGCCTTTATAGCTATTTGTTGAAGACCAGACTTATAAAATCCAATCAGACCACCAGTCGTACCAAGGTTATTTATTTATGCATGTGGTGACAAAACTAGATCACATTTTTCTGTTTTCTATGTTATCCTGTGACTTTCTTATAAAGGAGGAGTCTCTTTTAAGAAGTGATGTTTATTTTGACTGCAGTGATGATGGAATCTTATGCGCTAATGTACTACACCTTCTGTATGAATTGTCAAAGTAGCTAACAATATATGCATATGGATTGTGCTTCATTTCTTTGTTTACACCTTCTGTTTTTTATAAACAATATGCAGGAATGGAGGTAAAGTTAAGAAATATGTAAATTTTTTTTAAAAAAAGGGGGAATAGATAGCGTTTGTATTAACAAACGCTATCTAAAGTCAGACTTTAGATAGCGTTTCCGTGTACAAACGCTATCTAAAGTCACCTATTAATAGCACTTCCTAAATGCTATCTTTGCTAACGAGTTTTAATAGCGGTGGCATAGATAGCGGTTACAAACGCTATTAAAAGGCATCCGGAAACGCTATCTTAATTTTCTGTTGGACGCGGAGGTCCCATCCATTGCATACTTAAGTTGGTGGCGACTCCATGTTTAATTCCTGTTTAGAGTGAACCATTGTTTTAGGTTAACTGTTCCTAACTTTGTGGTCATTCTGTTCAGTTCGATAATGCAGGGGTTTGAAGTTTTTCAACTAAAATTCCGAGACATGCTGCTGGATAGGGTACATCAAAACATGTAAGATTTATAGATTTCGAAACACTTCTTTGTATACAACATTTTTGGTTACTTTTGAAACATTCTCATTCTCATTCTCATCTAGTATGAGTATCTTTAATCCATTCCTTGATCTAACTCTAGAAACTGCAACATAGAGTTGTCCGTGAGAGAAAACTGGCCTTGGGAGGAACAATCCCACCTGAGACAAAGATTGACCTTGGCTTTTGTTAATGGTCATTGCAAAACAGAGGGATAGAGGGAATTGTCTTCTCTCAAATTTGAATGGCATCCCTGAATTAGAGGGTATTAGGTTCATTCTTGGGATATAAATCGTTTGCCCAACGTTAGTTCCAGTTACAACAGTAGCACCAATTACATTCCTTCCTAACTCATTCACTATCAGCCTAGTACCATTGCATAAACCTCCACTGGGATCAATATTTCTTAGCAACATTACAGGCACACCAACCGTAAAAATTAATTTATGATTTGGAATGCCAGATGTTTTTATATCATTTAAAAACTCTGTTGTGAACCATTCAGATTGAAGTTCAGAATCTTCATCAGATTGGCAAGGTGAATCGCAGCTAAGATAGATCTTTTCTTCTCTTGGAATAAGGTCCAATATCATGTTGTTGATTTTCTCAACTGCTTCCAATGTAGGGGCCAATATAGCTCTTTCTTGAAAGAAATTTGTATCAGTGGTATTGTTCAACAAATCAGGGTAGGCAAAGTTAACTAACTGCAACAATGGACTATCATGTGCTTTTATTAGAAGGTCATCTGGAATTTCAATTTCAGTTTCATCATCCACATTCCCTAGAATAGAACCATCTCCTATCTTCAGAATCCAATCTGCAAAGTTCTGGATGAGAGCATTGTCACTTTCTGAATTTATAGAACTCCTTAATCTCATGTTTTGGGTCAATGTCAGGACTTTACAAAACTTCCATAAATATGAAAAATTTACAGTAGCTCCAATGACTTCCTATTTGGAACTCTTTCAAATAACCGGTAAAATTTGCCTAAAGTCACCTCCAAGAACAACAACCTTCCCTCCAAAAGGTTGTTCCAAGCTATTTGGATTTTTGTGTCTCATTATATCTCTCAAAGTCCTATCCAAAGCTTCAAAACATAACTTATTCAACATTGGAGCTTCATCCTAAATAATAAATCTGGCATATTGGAGTAACTCATCCTTTGGACTGCCTTGTCTTATGTTGCAGTTTGATGAATCATTAATGGCCAATGGTATAGAAAATTTGGAATGAGCAGTTCTGCCACCTGGTAAGAGCAATGATGCAATCCCGCTAGAAGCTACATTTAGGACAATATTACCTTTGATCTAAGAGCTGTTGATAGTGTATTCCACATGAATGTCTTCCCAGTTCCACCATATCTATAAAGGAAAAAAAAACCACCATTTTCTTCTGATAAAGCCTTCATAATATCTTCGTAAACATTTTTTTGCTCTTCTGTCATTGACAATAACAGAGACTGATGGGTCAGTTTTAACCGATCTTTATCGTAGTTAAGTTCATCGGCAACAAATCTATTACTATATTGGTAATGCCGATCCATTCGTGGAAACGGAAGACTGGAAAATTCTTCCAGACTTCTACCATTCATTTGGAGCAATTTTTCTACCTCAATCAAACAGAGATTTTTAATGTCATCTTCTTCCAAATGAAGCCCAGTGAAAAAATCTTAGTATTAAAATTATAAATGAAACAGTTGGATTTAGAGATAAATATATTATGATACATAGATTAGGTTGAGTCTCTGTACCTGGAATATTAAGAGACCTCCTTCTTTGGTGTACAATTCCATCTGATAACAATTCCCATGTTTGATTCCATACATCCTCTGGTCTACTCATAGTGTTTGCTAACAACAATGTAACAAAAAGCTTTCTCAGTTGTGCACCAGATGCTAATTCACTCGCTTCTGTAATTGCATCAATGAACTCTTTATCATCATTCAATAATCCTAAAGCATAACATGCTTGCTGAAACGTATTGTAAGTTACTCCTTTGACTGTTCTTATACTCCTATAACTGGTACAACCTTTCTATACAGTTAACAAAATTCTCATGTAGAACAGCTCACCTGTTCCAGGAGGAACATAATGAAGTCTACCAATTGAGTAACCCCGTTTCCATGGATGCCATCTTCTATTATTTTCATTATAAACGAATTTACATGGAAATTGAGAATAAGTAATCTCCCTTGCATCAGAATATTGCTGGTTTGCTTCCATCCATGCCATGAACATAGTAGTCTTTTGTTCATTCTTGCTTAAAACCTGTGGAATACTCTCATTCTCTTTGTATATTACTCTCTGTTGATTTGGAAGATGGAAAGTTAATCTCTGAACAGAGGGCATCTTTCATGAATGTCAAAGCCGAGAATTCTCCATACAGCTTCACACGGAGAAACATATCTGCAATCATAGTATTGTTTGATTTCATCAACCACAGATCTTTTGTCACTGCCTGCACTATAATTTCTAAACTCAAGCGTAGCTCTGTCAGGTCCTTTATCTACATATTTAAAAACATACTTGATGGCATTTGGCTTGTTGCAATATTCCATGTCAACATGAGCTTGGTATTTGATCAACAATTGAGGATTGAAAGGAACAACAAATCGATTATCAATTTCAACACCTTTTTTTTTATATTTAGACCCAAATCCCTTCTTCTGTATGTAGGATATCCATCCTCATCAATTACAGTGACATTTGGATACTTCTTTGGGAAAAACTTGCTACATTTCCCATCTTTCATGCATGGAGATTTTTTATTAGCTGCTCCACATGGACCATGAATCATAAAGTTTGAAACTACACGATTCAAGTTAGGATACAACAAATTAGATGGCAGCTTAGCAGAGATGTGATTGTCTATGTCTTAAGGCGTGACCAACTTGTTAGACTGACTCAACCATACAAGAATATGTGCATGTGGAAGTCCTCTTTTTTGGAACTCTACTGTATACATTCCTGAAACATGAATATTGGAAAGTTTAGTATATAAAAATGTACAATGTGTGATATATTTGTCTGAAAATATTAAACTTAAAGAAACACAAACCTGCATCAACATCTCCAAAAATCTTTCCTTTTTTAAAATCACTTATAATTTGATCCAATTTCATCTTGAAAACACGGCATGAAATGTCTGGTCTATCATCAGCTTTCAAATTTCTTGACCTTACAAAATTTTGAATTTCGTTCCACTTAGAGTTACATGTCACAGTGATAAAGAGATTTGGATATCCATATTTCTTGCAAATTGCCATTGCATCCTAACAATTATTAAACATATATCTCATCCCTCTAGTGAATGAAGACGGGAGGATAATTCTGACTCCTACTGTAGTTGGGTCAGTCTCACCTCTGGTAACAACTTCTTGTAATCCATTCAAAACATCACTCCTGAATGAAGCTTGGTTAAGCCGTATCCACTGCAATCGGTGAGCCTTTATCATAGTGTATGCGTTAACCAAAAACTGTTGAAACAACCTCTTTGAATTGACAATGTTCCCAAATTCTATTCTCCTATCTTGAATTCTGTAACCTAGAAATTCTCTCATGGTTACTCGTAGTCTCTTTCTACCTTCATTATTCAATTCAGAATCTTGAATAGGAATATTTTCTTTATAACCATCTTCTCCAAAAGGGAACAACAAAATGTATTGTAGAGGAATGAAAGATGTATGGGTCTCATGGATCCTTGAAAGTTGACCATCGTTTTTTTACAACAATGTCTCTTTCAAAATCCATGTTGTTTACATCACCAACTATCAATGCAGCAACCTCAGCTACTGTTGGCAAGTTGAATGTCCTAGGATCCCTGCATCTGTTTCTGAACAACCCTATGGAAAAATTTGAAGATTTGTTTGCTCCAAAAAAGTCTCTCACAACTCTGAAAGATTTGGCTAGTTGATTTGATTCGTCAATCATCACCTTCAAATCTTTACATAATGAAATATCCAATGAACCATCCTTGTCATTTGCACTGCAAAATATACATAAATAATTGTAAATAACAATGCAAATGAAATAGTGGTATAGGTTACAGTTTTTATTGGAAGATTATTCATACCTGAAATTCGTCATTCTGTTATTAATCTCGTTTTGAGTGTCATCAATGTACAGCTGAGCAAATCTAGGAGAATTTTCATCTGGTGGAACCAAGCAACCTATCCTATGAAAATTTTGACCACTGAGAATAAACTGTGGGGGTCCACTGCCATTGTTGATTGCTGATTCAACCTTTCCTCCAATAGAAGTAAACGCAAACATACTATTATATGCCCTTATGTTATCTTTGAAATTCTTGGATCTTGGATCGTGTTCTGTCATCAAATTCCATAACAGATCAAGTGGCCTTTTAAGGAATGCAAGTTCTATCTTTCCCTTCAAACAACAAATTGAGAATTTAGGATTGTTTGTTTTTTTTGATTTATCCGAATCCTCCTTATACCACAAAATTGCATGACAGTAACTGCATGTAAATGTAGGTCCTCCCAAGTCTAAAAGTTCGGTAACAATATTTTGAAAAAAAAAATTATTTAGCAACTAAAATGATGATTATACTAATGCTTTAATTAAGTGTAAAATATATTACCTTGGTTTTCTGCTTTGATGTATAGTTCCATTTCAACATGAGTATCATTTGGCAGGTTGTCTCGATTTAAATGGAGGGATCCATTCATTGTTATAGAACCTTCAAGGCTTGATATTGCATTCGGAGATTTAGTAAACATATTAGGTCTCATAGTTTCAGCAGATGAACTTCCTATAATAATTAATTAAAAATTATATAAATAAAAAAACAATAAAAGACAATGTCTTACCGATTTATATATATAGATATAAAATATATAAAATTTTTGCCCCTATATAATTTTTTTTTCTGTACCTTCTGATAAATGAAGGTACATTTGAAAGGTCATATGTGTTCCCTCGTGCTGTCTTACAGATGTCTTTGAAAGGGGGGAAAAAGATAATGCTTGCCTAATAGGTCCATTGAAAATATCTGCTCTGTAATCGCTAGTTTGAAGCTTGTGCTGCAATCCACTAAAAGTATAATATATATTAAAAAAAATTAACGTACGTTTTTTATACTGAAGAAAAAAAAAAGTTATCTAAGTTTAGTCGACGAAAACGATGCCATATGAATTAGAAGGTGTATGCATAGAAGTAAGTCCAGATGATAGTTTTCTGCTCTGAGAACTTTGAGTATTCAAGTTCTTGTTGTGTTGCAATAATGGTCGTCTGGAACTTGACCCTTCCAATCCCTCTGGAGGAGTTGATTGGCCTTCAAAACAACAATTTCAAAATAAATCATTGTTATTATTTGCAAAATATTAACAGATATGATTATAAAGATGAATATAATTAATTCTGAATGTGATATAATGGACATATGACTTTAAACCTGATTTAGGAATTTGTGACATATATGGAGGTTTGTAACTTGCAAAAAATTATCCATGAATATTAACATCTTTTGTTGTTTTCGGAGTACTGGGATCAATGGTAGGACATCCTGATGTTTGTTCTGATATGCATCTATCAGAAGATTGAAGCTGAAACAATGGGTGTCTTTTAACAATGGATCTGCATGCTGACATTGCTTTTGGTATGCCGAGATTCTCTTTATCATTTTGATCTATATCTACTAATGAAACAAAAATTGTTGAATTTTATATAAGTTTAACAAACATCTACATTAATATTTACTTTTATAAAACCAGTAAAATGAAAGAATGAAAAACATTTATCAACTACATTCCCTCCTTTTCTCTTTGCTTGTATGATTGATTTTCTTTTAAACCTTGTAGCAGAAGAATGAGAGGAATTGGGAGGCCCGTTTGAAGGGGAATCCATTGAATTGGGAATTCAAAAGAATGTAGGTATATTTTTTAATCTTTGATTTTGAATAGATGTACTATGAAAATTTATTATTTATTATTTTTGATACTCGAAAAACTAAATAATGGATCTGTTTATCTCTTTCTCAAAGTGATATTGATGAGTCTTTATAAGAATTGATTGGTTATTTAAAAATGATTGAAAGACACATTTTTAATTTTGTGTGTTACAGCAAGTTACACTTGGAAAATGCAGATTTATAAATGACATTAAATGCTTGATTTATAAACTCGGTCCATTGAATGCTTGCTTTTCTGTTGGACTGGGAGGTCCCGTCCATTGCATACTTACTTTTCTGTTGAACGGGGAGGTCCCGTCCATTGTGAGACACCCCGCTGTGTCCCTTTGTGACATTTAGTTTAAAACCACAATTATTAGTTCCTTAAGCGCGCGTTTAGCGTTAGAGATTTTCACAAATCATTTTCGAAATGTCCCCTTTAAAAATCGGAGATTTGTATGACGTCGGAAAAACACCTGATAGACAGTTTTATAACTTCAAAATTTAATCCAACCATAAATGGTCTCTGGTCTTACATCAACTGCCAGGAGCGGAAAAATAAATACACACACTCCAGTCGTGATAAAGACTTAGGAGATAAATAGATACAGTAATCCCAAATTGGTTTTTCATGCACATACACAGTTTTCATTAATAACATAAAATATTCGCAAGATTATAATATATAAATACTCCATGTTTATCTATTACATTACCGAAACACTGTTGAGGGTATCCTCTCGGTAGGAGCCCTCACAGGCATAGACTTATACAAAAAAATACTAAACAACTGAAAACATCTAAAACATCTCACAAGACGCACTGGCCATATACTACCTGGACCCTAATCACCATGGGTCAAGACTCGAGCTTCGGCATCTGGCTCATAGTGAATCCCGTCCAATCCCTCATCATTAAGTTTGTCCACCAGGTCTTCTAGTACGATTTCATAATAAAACAAAATACAACATGCAGAAAGATGCAGGGGATAAAAAACAGTTCTACCATCAAAAAAGGAAAAGAGTCATAGTAAACTATACAGCAATTATCACAGACACAACATCAGTCAATTCATCCATCTTCCATAAAATTCTTATATTCATCCTACCCTCACTCCTACAACTAAAACTCAATACTGAACATGGCTATGGGTTCCCCATCATAGTTATGGTTATCGCTCAATAGTCCAAGCGACACGCCCCATTCCCGGTGCACATCCTTGGTCATGATGAGAATGCTTATGCAAAGCAATGACACTATAGCTGCACATTAAACCCGGTGCACACCCCGGACCGTGGGTGCTCATGCAAAGCAATGACACTATAGCTGCACGATTATCCCGGTGCACACCTTCACCATGGTAAGAACGCTCACGCAAAGCATGACACTACAGCTGCACGATGATCCCGGTGCACACCTCGTCCACTCCCAGAGGTGCTCATGCAAAGCAATGACACTCGTAGCTGCACAAGTTAAGTTTACCCTTTGGACGGTCCCACAAGGACTTCGGGTCTTGTATGTGTCCGACATACGGTTATAGAAACAACACAACTTATGAACCTCGTAGACCCCTATGGTCATAACCTAATGCCTTAACCTCTCATCAAGACCTCAACACATACTCTATGTCACAACACCTCTTTAACATATTTCATGTAGGTTAGGCACCTCTAAAAATCATCATGATCCTCATGCCCAAAACAACTCATCTTGTAGACCACATATATATCTTCACTTAATCCACTAAGCATAAAGTAAATACCACACAGATCATGCATAACATCAAGTCAATCAAAGATATTTCAAAAACATCAACATAACACTAAATCAGTTCAATAAAGGTAATAAAACTCAAATCAACCATCAACAGTATAAACATCAACCTAATATCGATCAACCTACAATCCCCGAATCACCAAGGATGTTTTATAAAAGCAATTTAAAGCGACTCTGGTCTTGTCGATTATTCGACTTCTAGTAGGGTTTAGGTCGCCCTACATAATTACTACATAATTTACTACTTATCGATTCCGACGATAGATTGATTCTTTCCCCCACCTGGGTTATCGCCGAACTCCCGAACTCGAAGCTCCTCGTCGTCACACCACAAAGTATTAACTCCACCTTCTGTGAAGGTAAGGAGATTAGATACTCGAAGAGGTATACCACGAACGTCCTCGTTTCCTCCGAGATGGAAGTCTAAGGTTACAAAACATGAAATCATGAGTTAAAACTCAATCAAAGAACACTAACCACAAGGTACAGGTTCGGTTCATACAATAAACTATGATTAGGATTAGGGGTTTCCGAAATTTATGCGACTCTTGGATTTATGATCCTTAAGTGCTAGAAGTTTCTAAAACACATGCAACTTAGGGATTTATGATCGTTAAGTGCTAGGAGTTTAAAACAAGATTACTTTAAATAAAGTTGAACAACAATCCCACCAAGTTACACTTGATGGAGATTCGGCCTTGACCAATAAGATAGGCTGGGAACATTTAAACTTTCCAATCTCTTTGGTTTAGCATCCATTAATAGTAAGGAGCTCAAAACCATGATCACTTTGGAAAATGAAAAAAGAAACACCCTAGGTCCATAACCTTTAAGATTCTGTCATCCTTCGGTTTTCATGATAGAAATCTTTAAATTCTTCCAATCTCTTAGACCTTTTAGCATCCGATAACTTATGGAGCTCAAGTCTATGATCATCTTGAAAGCAACATAGGACTTTAAATAACAAAGCTCATAAGCACATAAAGTAAGAACAACATAGGCCTATAAGTAATTAGAGTATAATGACATAAGTAAATGAATCATAAATGACATAAACATAAATGACATAAAAGTAAATGACATAATGTAAATGACATAAAGTAAATGACATAAATATAAATGGCATAAAAGTAAATGACATAATGTAAATGACATAAATTAAATGGCATTAATATAAATGACATAAAGGTAAATGACATAATGTAAATGACATAAAGTAAATGGCATTAATATAAATGACATAAAAGTAGAGTAAAAATCTTTAAACTTTCCAATCACTTAGACCTAGCATCCTTTAACATAAAGGAGCCTTGGTCCATGATCATTTTGGGAAACAAATCTTTAAACTTTCCAATCACTTAGACATAGCATCCTTTAACATAAAGGAGCCTTGGTCCATGACCATTTTGGGAAACAAATCTTTAAATACAAACTCATACTTGTAAAAGTTGAAACAAGATCCATCTAAACCATATGCATGGTTTCGGCCTCATTAGAAAGTAGAGGTTAGGAAACTTTGTTTTACACAACCTTTTAGTATGTTAAACTACAAGTAAATACAAGACCATAGAAATTGGTTTCAACTCAAAAGGAGTTTTCTACCATTTTTGAGAGATTTTTGAAGATAAAAGCTCATATATGACATAAAGAAGAAAATTTAGAAAAAGATGAAGTTTTTTTAAAGAAAAGAATACATGAGAGTATTACCCTAAGCAAGAGGAACAACTTTTATGAAGAACACTTAGTGAAAAGAAGAAGAAAAGCTAAAGCTTTGGAAGCTTGAAGTTAAGAAAAAGATGAAAGCTTAAGAGTTTTAATGGAGTAGAAGAAAGGAAAGTGATGAAGTGAAGATGAAGAGTGGTATTTATAGAGGAAAGGGGGAGGGTGCGCGGTTTTGAGAAGAGGAAGCAAGGCTTGGAGAGGAAGTTTTGGTTTAAGGCATTGTTTGGATCATTTAAGGAAGGTTTAATGGGTTTTTGGAATAAAATAGATTATAATTTGAAAAGGTAATCATGATTACTTTAAAGTGTGTCATAAGTATCTAAAGTATGTCATAAGCATTTAATTAGGCATCCAATCAAGCCTTCTCTCATCCTTTAGGGTTCCTTTAACTGCTTAAATACGTAACCGGTTGCACATCCGATCGTATTTTCTGAAGGTTTCGTCCGGATAAAATATTATATTTTATTCCTGGACCACAAAATTCGAAAATTTACCAAACCCACACAAAACATAATAAAAACACTAACCGTCTCATTCATGAATTAAAATTTTGTTTCTAGCTCAGTAAACTTGTACTGGCAGTGAGAACCCAGACCGGTTTTTGTCTGAATTTTCGATCAAAAATTTTACTGTGACTTCATATGATAAGGTGGATTAGGAATATGATTTTATTTTATTAAAAAAATATTTTCTACTTTCATATTAAAATATAATTACTTATATTTTAATTGATTAAACAGTATAATGAAAATCAGGCTGTTACATTACTACCCCTCTTAAAAGAAAATTCCGTCCTCGGAATTTACATACCTCAGAAAAGATGTGGATATTGTTGTTGCATATCCGCCTCGCGTTCCCAAGTTGCATCTCCAGTAGTTTCATCCCATATGACCTTAACCAAAGGAATCTGTCTACCACGAAGCTCCTTAATCCTTCTATCTGCGATCCTCACAGGTAAGGCCTCATGCTCTAGGTTCTCTCGCAGTTGTATCGACTCAGACTCAATCACATGAGATGGATTAGGATAGTACTTTCTCAACTGAGAAACATGAAAGACTTCATGAATGTTGGAAAGATTTGGTGGCAAGGTCATTTGGTAAGCTACTGGACCAATTCGTCGAAGAATCTGAAAAGGTCCCATGAAACGAGGAGTAAGTTTTCTAGATTTGATAGCTCTGCCAATCCCAGTTTTCCGAGTAACTCTCAAGAATACGTGATCACCTTCCTGTAATTCTAATGGTCTCCTCCTCTTGTTACTGTAGCTCCTTTGCCTATCCTGTGCTTCCTTCATCTTTTCCCTTATCTTCCTGACTTGTTCCGTAGTCTGTTGTACCACATCCGGACCCAAAACTTGGTTCTCACCAGTCTCATACCAACATAATGGGGTCCTACACTTTCTGCCGTCTGAGCCTCATACGGTGCCATTCCGATACTACTGTGGAAACTGTTGTTATAAGTAAATTCAATCAATGGTAAGAACTCATCCCAACTGCCAGTGTGTTCCAACACACAAGCTCTCAATAGATCCTCTAATGATTGAATTGTCCTCTCTGATTGCCCATCGGTTTGGGGATGATAGGCAGAACTCATTCTCAATTTTGTTCCCAAGGCATGTTGCAATTGTTTCCAAAATTGAGAGGTAAATCTAGGATCTCGATCTGAGACAATGCT
Source organism: Sophora flavescens (assembly GCA_030762895.1). NCBI lineage: Eukaryota > Viridiplantae > Streptophyta > Magnoliopsida > Fabales > Fabaceae > Sophora > Sophora flavescens. The sequence goes on from CM061066.1 coordinate 22,610,173, forward strand.
TAATGGCACGCCATGCAATCTAACCACTTTGATGTAAATCCGGGTTAACTTTTCTAATTTATCACCTTCTCTAATAGGTAAGAAGTGAGCACACTTCGTCAACCTATCAATGATAACCCAAATCGCATCATGCTTCTTAGGAGTTCGTGGTAATCCGGCCACGAAATCCATAGCTATACTATCCCATTTCCATTATGGGATATCTAAAGATTGTAATAATCCTGCTGGTTTCTGATGTTCAATCTTCGCCTTTTGACACACCAAGCAAGATAAAACATACTCTGCTACTTCCTTCTTCATTCTGGTCCACCAAAACATTTTCCTCAAATCTTGATACATCTTTGTGGATCCAAGATGAAAACTCAACTTACTCTTGTGTGCTTCTTCCAAAATCATCTTCCTAAGTTCTGCATCCTCTGGCACACATATCCTATCCTTAAACCTTAACACACCATCTTCTCCCCTAGTGAACTCAGAAACTTTACCCCCGTCTATCCCCTTACCATTCTCCCGAAGGTATAGATCCTGAACTTGCTTATCTTTAAGATCTTTCAAGAAATCACTACTAATAGTGACCATACTTAAGCAAACTTTATCTTTCCGTAATTCCATTCCTAAGCTCAGATCTCTGAATTGTTCAAGCAATTCTAACTCCTTAACCATCATTGCGGATACATGCAAGGACTTCCTACTTAAGGCATCTGCTACCACATTGGCCTTACCAGGGTGGTACAATAACTCAAAATCGTAATCTTTTATGAACTCCATCCACCTCCGCTGCCTCATATTCAATTCCTTTTGATCGAATAGGTACTTCAGGCTCTTATGGTCACTGAAAACATTAAACCTTGCTCCTTACAAAAAGTGTCGCCATATCTTTAAAGCGAACACTATTGCTGCTAACTCCAAATCATGAGTCGGGTAATTCCTCTCATGAATCCTCAATTGTCGGGAAGCATAAGCGACAATTCTTTCCTCTTGCATCAGAACACAACCTAAACCTTGGTATGACGCATCACAGTATACATCAAACTGTCCTAGAGGGTCTGGTAAGATCAACACAGGTGATGTAGTCAACCTTTCCTTCAACTTTTGAAAACTCTGCTCACACTTGTCCGCCTATACAAAAGTTGTATCCTTTCTTGTTAACTGCGTCATAGACAACGCAATCTTAGAGAATCCCTCTATGAACCTCCGATAATATCCAGCAAGTCCTAAGAAACTCCGTACTTCACTCACTGACTTAGGTCGTTCCCATTCAAGAACTGCCTCAACCTTAGCTGGATCTACGGCTATTCCTTCTTTATTAATCACGTGCCTTAGGAATTGCACTTCTTCAAGCCAAAACTCACACTTGCAAAGTTTGGCATAAAGTTGCCTATCCTTTAAGACTCGCATTACCAAACTCAAATGTTCCTCATGCTCTTTCCACGTACGAGAGTAGATAAGAATATCGTCAATAAACACAACAACAAACTTATCGACGAAAGGTCTAAAAATTCGGTTCATGTAATCCATGAACACGGCTGGCGCATTAGTTACACCGAAAGGCATGACTAAATACTCATAGTGCCCATACCTCGTCCTAAAAGCCGTCTTGGGTATATCTTCCTACCTTACCCTGATATGATGATACCCAGATCTTAAATCAATCTTCGAGAATATTGCTGCTCCCTTCAACTGATCCATCAAGTCATCGATCCGAGGCAACGGATATTTGTTCTTAATTGTCACCTTATTCAACTGTCTGTGATCTGTGCACAACCTTGCACTTCCATCCTTTTTTTTAACGAACAACACCGGTGCCCCCAAGGCGAAACACTCGGTCTGATGAACTTTTTCCCCATCATATCGTCCAATTGTTCCTTCAACTCATCCAACTCAACCGGTGACATCCGATAAGGTTCTATAGATATAGGCCCTGTCTCTGGTACTAGGTCTATAGTGAATTCCACTTCTCTTTCCGGTGGCAAACCTGGAACGTCTGGAGGGAAAACTTCAGGAAACTCTCTCACGATAGGTATAGAATCTATGTTGGGGATCTCATTAGCTTCCATTGCACAAAGCCTCACAAATTCCTGAGAGTTGTTACTCCTCAGAGGTACTCCTTCATTGGCAGACACTATACTAGAAGGTTCAAGAAATGATAAGGTCTTACTAGAACAATCTAGCATTACATGGTTAGCCGAAAGCCAATCCATGCCAAGGATAACATCTATCTGTTGCATAGGCAAACAGATAAGGTCTACAACAAAAGTTCGATTTTCAATCAATATAGGACACTTTAAGCAAACAGTATGGTAATCAAAGGATTACTAGTTGGAGTAGATACCGTAAGGATATAAGGCAATTTGGAGACAATTAAGTTCAAATGATCTTTACACTCATGCGAGATAAAAGAATGAGTATCACCTGAGTCAAACAATACGTTATAGAGTCTACCAGCTATCAGACACATACCTCGTATGAGTTCAGCAGATTGGGAGGATTCAGCTCCCTTCACGGTAAACACCCTTCCAGTGGCTTGGGGTCTAGTTGCTGGGGCACCTCTTCCAGCTCCACCTCTATTATCTCCGTAACCTTTTCCCGTAGCTGCTAGTTGTTGCATAACCTTCTGTCTGCAGTCTCGTGCCATGTGACCTGATTTCCCACAGTTGAAACAGTTGGGTCCACTTAAACAGTTGTTTGCATAATGTGGTCCCCCACATCTGAAGCAAACTACACTTTGCGATTGCTGACCACTTCTAGTACTGGTGCTGGTCCCTGTTTCTGCCCAGGTCTAACATATGGTTTCTGTCTCCACTGGGAACCACTTCCCCTGCGCCTCTGGAAACTTGATCGGTTAGGTCCTCCAATCCTCATTTGTTTCTGCTCATTATCTATCCTCAGATCTATGCTTTCGATGGCACTACATCTCTCGACTAGCTCTGGGAAGTACTGTATGTCAAGAGACACTACAGCCCTCTGCAGCTCATCTCTGAGCCCTTCCTCGAATCGTCTACATTGCCAGTCTTCATTCGGAAACCTCTGATAGTATTCTGAAAACTTGATCAGCCCCTCAAACCTCGATGCATACTCACCAACAGACATATTGCCTTGCTTGAGGTTTGTGAATTCCTTTTCCTTCTCGCGTCTAACTATTCGTGGAAAATACTTCTCGAAGAAGCAATCAGTGAATAATTTCCAGGTAACTACACTACCTTCGGCCTCCAATAACCTTCTCTTGCCCTTCCACCAGAATTCTGCCCCTCAGTCAACATAAAGGCGGCATAAGTCACCTTTCTATCCTCTCGGCAGCACATAGTATCGAATATCTTCTCAATCTCCTGTATCCACCATTCTGCCTTCTCTGGATTGTATTCTCCTCTGAATTTAGGTGGCTTCCCATTCATAAAGGTTGCCAATCCGGCATCCTCAGATGCTACTGCCCTCCTCTGGTTCTTGATCTCTAGCTGCTCTTTGTTCATTTGCAGCATCTCAGCATTCTGCTGGGTTTGCAATAGCATAGCAGCGGCTATTGTCTCCATGGTGTTGGGAGTCGAAGATGATCCTCCTCCAATGTCAGCATTGTCATTGACAGCTCCAATGACCCTTTCTGGAGTCCTTTCTCCACTGTTAGTTGGACGTCCTCTTCCACGTGCCATGATTCTGGTGAAAGAAATCATCCGCTCTAATTAGTATGACATATAATACTACATAAGCAAGTATATAAATACCATATGCCATACTAATATTAACTTTTGTATTAGGTTTTGACACTCTACCCCACTTCTAAACATAGTCTAAATCCGATGTGGATTCAACTAGACACGGCCAGTAACAACACCCTAACTTTTAGTAGTCCGATCAGAATCAAACTGCTCTGATACCAAATGAGACACCCCGCTGTGCCCCTTTGTGACATTTAGTTTAAAACCACAATTATTAGTTCCTTAAGCGCGCGTTTAGCGTTAGATATTTTCACAAATCATTTTCGAAATGTCCCCTTTAAAAATCGGAGATTTGTATGACGTCGGAAAAACACCTGATAGACAGTTTTATAACTTCAAAATTTAATCCAACCATAAATGGTCTCTGGTCTTACATCAACTGCCAGGAGCGGAAAAATAAATACACACACTCCAGTTGTGATAAAGACTTAGGAGATAAATAGATACAGTAATCCCAAATTGGTTTTTCATGCACATACACAGTTTTCATTAATAACATAAAATATTCGCAAGATTATAATATATAAATACCCCATGTTTATCTATTACATTACCGAAACACTGTTGAGGGTATCCTCTCGGTAGGAGCCCTCACGGGCATAGACTTAGACAAAAAAATACTAAACAACTGAAAACATCTAAAACGTCTCACAAGACGCACTGGCCATATACTACCTGGACCCTAATCACCATGGGTCAAGACTCGAGCTTCGGCATCCGGCTCATAGTGAATCCCGTCCAATCCCTCATCATTAAGTTTGTCCACCAGGTCTTCTAGTACGATTTCATAATAAAACAAAATACAACATGCGTTAAGATGCAGGGGATAAAAAAACAGTTCTACCATCAAAAACGGAAAAGAGTCATAGTAAACTATACAACAATTATCATAGACACACCATCAGTCAATTCATCCATCTTCCATAAAATTCTTATATTCATCCTACCCTCACTCCTACAACTAAAACTCAATACTGAACATGGCTATGGCTTCCCCATCATAGTTATGGTTATCGGTCAATAGTCCAAGCGACACATCCCATTCCCGGTGCATATCCTTGGTCATGATGAGAATGCTCATGCAAAGCAATGACACTATAGCTGCACATTAAACCCGATGCACACCCCGGACCGTGGGTGCTCATGCAAAGCAATGACACTATAGCTGCACGATTATCCCGGTGCACACCTTCACCATGGTAAGAACGCTCACGCAAAGCATGACACTACAGCTGCACGATGATCCCGGTGCACACCTCGTCCACTCCCAGAGGTGCTCATGCAAAACAATGACACTCGTAGCTGCACAAGTTAAGTTTACCCTTTGGACGATCCCACAAGGACTTCGGGTCTTGTATGTGTCCCACATACGGTTATAGAAAAAACACAACTTATGAACCTCGTAGACCCCTATGGTCATAACCTAATGCCTTAACCTCTCATAAAGACCTCAACACATACTCTATGTCACAACACCTCTTTAACATATTTCATGTAGGTTAGGCACCTCTAAAAATCATCATGATCCTCATGCCCAAAACAACTCATCTTGTAGACCACATATATATCTTCACTTAATCCACTAAGCATAAAGTAAATACCACACAGATCATGCATAACATCAAGTCAATCAAAGATATTTCAAAAACATCAACATAACACTAAATCAGTTCAATAAAGATAATAAAACTCAAATCAACCATCAACAGTATAAACATCAACCTAATATCGATCAACCTACAATCCCCGAATCACCATGGATGTTTTATAAAAGCAATTTAAAGCGATACTGGTCTTGTCGATTATTCGACTTCTAGTAGGGTTTAGGTCGCCCTACATAATTACTACATAATTTACTACTTATCGATTCCGACGATAGATTGATTCTTTCCCCCACCTGGGTTATCATTAACTCCCGAACTCGAAGCTCCTCGTCGTCACACCACAAAGTATTAACTCCACCTTCTGTGAAGGTAAGGAGATTAGATACTCGAAGAGGTATACCACGAACGTCCTCGTTTCCTCCGAGATGGAAGTCTAAGGGTTACAAAACATGAAATCATGAGTTAAAACTCAATCAAAGAACACTAACCACAAGGTACAGGTTCGGTTTATACAATAAACTAGGATTAGGATTAGGGGTTTCCGAAATTTATGCGACTCTTGGATTTATGATCCTTAAGTGCTAGAAGTTTCCAAAACACATGCAACTTAGGGATTTATGATCCTTAAGTGCTAGGAGTTTAAAACAAGATTACTTTAAACAAAGTTGAACAAAAATCCCACCAAGTTACACTTGATGGAGATTCGGCCTTGACCAATAAGATAGGCTGGGAACATTTAAACTTTCTAATCTCTTTGGTTTAACATCCATTAATAGTAAGGAGCTCAAAACCATGATCACTTTGGAAAATGAAAAACGAAACACCCCAGGTCCATAACCTTTAAGATTCGGCCATCCTTGGGTTTTCATGATAGAAATCTTTAAATTCTTCCAATCTCTTAGACCTTTTAGCATCCGATAACTTTTGGAGCTCAAGTTTATGATCATCTTGAAAGCAACATAGGACTTTAAATAACAAAGCTCATAAGAACATAAAGTAAGAACAACATAGGCCTATAAGTAATTAGAGTATAATGACATAAGTAAATGAATCATAAATGACATAAACATAAATGACATAAAAGTAAACGACATAATGTAAATGACATAAAGTAAAGACTAAACCCCTGATTTGGTCCCTGGGAAAAACACTCGGGTCTGAAATAGTCCCTATCCAAAAAAAACTATCCATTTAGTCCTTAAGAATGTATTTCCGGGACAGATTAGTCCTTCTGTCAGTTGACCACCTTTGACCGCAGGTTAAATGCTGACGTGTCGGTTTCCATTCCAAAACGCATGCGTTTTTTCCTTCTTCTTCCTCCAGCTTCTTCTTCTGAGACACTAGGTATTGTTTACGAAAGAAACAACCACCACCGCCCAAAATCTCGTCACTCAGCTCTCTCCACCGCTTGAAATCTCTACACTCAGTCCTCTCCACCGCCTCCAACTCTACTTCTACACTAAGCCCTCTCCACCGTGGCACTCGTTCCAACAAATGCATCCCTTCCTTGCTGCTCGATCTCCGACCGTCAGACGGAGCAAGCATTTAACAATTCCCCTTGCAGTTTAGGCCAGACCCCTTCCTCCTTCCAAACAGAGCATAGCTCTTATCCCGTGACAATGATAGAGCAAACACACCAGTGATCTGTCGATCTCCTCCATCGATCTCCCTTTTCTAGATCGTACTACGCCATCATCATTGTTTTATTGTTTTTTGTCATCAATCTCGCTTTCTGTCTTTTTTTTGTTACTCCGGTTTCTTATTACTAGATCCACTTTTTGTTTTCAATCTCCCCTCTATGTTTGATTGCGGTGGTTTCTTGTTACTAAACAGAGCACTACACCGTCATTGAACACACTCTTTTTGCCTTTTGTTTTGCCTTCGCCACCGCCGTGGAGATGAACCTCGAAGCAGCAAGGGTACTTGGAGACCCAATTGAGGGCTTTGCCCTGAAGATCTAGGGTTCTGAACTTCTTCTGGAGGGTGGTTAAGGGGATCTCGTGGTTGGGGTAACGGCGGTTGCGAGAGAGCGCGGATTCGAGGTCTGGGTCCTTCTTCATTGACCAGAGACAAAATGTTCGGAATCGGAGAAGAAGCCATTGTTGTGGATGGAGATGATGCTGATGGATGGCTCGAGGAATCATTCGTGACATGCAGATGAAGACTGGTTTTAGAATTTAGATGAACTTCAAATCAAATGCAATTCTGAAAACCCTGCTTGGAGGATGAAGAAGAAGCTGGAGGAAGAAGAAGGAAAAAACGGCATGCGTTTTGGAATGGAAACCGACACGTCAGCATTTAACCTGCGGTCAAAGGTGGTCAACTGACAGAAGGACTAATCTGTCCCGGAAATACATTCTTAAGGACTAAATGGATAATTTTTTTTGGATAGGGACTATTTCAGACCCGAGTGTTTTTCTCAGGGACCAAATTGGGGGTTTAGTCTAAAGTAAATGACATAAATATAAATGGCATAAAAGTAAATGACATAATGTAAATGACATAAAGTAAATGGCATTAATATAAATGACATAAAGGTAAATGACATAATGTAAATGACATAAAGTAAATGACATTAATATAAATGACATAAAAGTAGAGTAAAAATCTTTAAACTTTCCAATCACTTAGACATAGCATCCTTTAACATAAAGGAGCCTTGGTCCATGATCATTTTGGGAAACAAATCTTTAAACTTTCCAATCACTTAGCATAGCATCCTTTAACATAAATGAGCCTTGGTCCATGATCATTTTGGGAAACAAATCTTTAAATACAAACTCATACTTGTAAAAGTTGAAACAAGATCCATCTAAACCATATGCATGGTTTCAGCCTCATTAGAAAGTAGAGGTTAGGAAACTTTGTTTTACACAACCTTTTAGTATGTTAAACTACAAGTAAATACAAGACCATAGAAATTGATTTCAACTCAAAAGGAGTTTTCTACCATTTTTGAGAGATTTTTGAAGATAAAAGCTCATATATGACATAAAGAAGAAAATTTAGAAAAAGATGAAGTTTTTTTAAAGAAAAGAATACATGAGAGTATTACCCTAAGCAAGAGGAACAAATTTTATGAAGAACACTTAGTGAAAATAAGAAGAAAAACTAAAGCTTTGGAAGCTTGAAGTTAAGAAAAAGATGAAAGCTTAAGAGTTTTAATGGAGTAGAAGAAAGGAAAGTGATGAAGTGAAGATGAAGAGTGATATTTATAGAGGAAAGGGGGAGGGTGCACGGTTTTCAGAAGAGGAAGCAAGGCTTGGAGAGGAAGTTTTGGTTTAAGGCATTGTTTGGATCATTTAAGGAAGGTTTAATGGGTTTTTGGAATAAAATAGATTATAATTTGAAAAGGTAATCATGATTACTTTAAAGTGTGTCATAAGTATTTAAAGTATGTCATAAGAATTTAATTAGGCATCCCATCAAGCCTTCTCTCATCCTTTAGGGTTCCTTTAACTACTTAAATACGTAACCGGTTGCATATCCGATCGTATTTTCTGAAGGTTTCGTCCGGATAAAATATTATATTTTATTCCCGGACCACAGAATTCAAAAATTTACCAAACCCACACAAAACATCATAAAAACACTAACCGTCTCGTTCATGAATTAAAATTTTGTTTCTAGCTCAGTAAACTTGTATTGGCTGTGAGAACCCAGACCGGTTTTTGTCTGAATTTTCAATCAAAAATTTTACTGTGACTTCATATGATAAGGTGGATTAGGAATATGATTTTATTTTATTAAACAAAATATTTTCTACTTTCGTATTAAAATATAATTACTTATATTTTAATTGATTAAACAGTATAATGAAAATCAGGCTGTTACACATTGCATACTTAAGTTTCAGTTGGACGTGTGGGTTCCGTCCATTGCATGCCTACTTTTCTGTGGACGGGGAGGTCCCGTCCATTGCATCCTTAATTTTTTGTTGGACGCGAAGGTTCCTTCCATTGCATGCTTACTTTTCTGTTGGACAGGGAGGTCCCGTCCATTGCGTACTTAATTTTCTGTTGGACACGGAGGTCCAGTCCAGTGCATACTTAATTTTCTGTTGGATGCGGAGGTCCCGTCCATTGCTTACTTAAGCTGTTGACGACTCCATGTTTATTCTCTAAAAGAAAAATAGGTTTTCCTTTTGGTCGCGACATCTATATATAAGCTTCTCTTAGGTTTGTTATAAAAGGTACAACTGTACAAATGAAGGGAATAACTTTTTAAAATAGCAAACTAAGGAAAATTGATTAGTGGCTTCCATGGATGACCTTTTTCCCCCTTTTTTGCAAGTAAGAAAAGGAACGGATCGAGGAATACTAATTTGAATATGATTGTAATTTAATAAAGAGTGACTATATTGAGTATACGAATCAATTAGTTTACATTTTGTGATCATAAAAATTATTTGAAGAAATCTAAGAAAAATAATTTGTGACTATTAAAACATTAATTTAGAAAAAAAAGGATTTTCCAATAAGTGGAAGATTGACCCTTGGAAATTAGATATTGAATAAATATGGTATTCATTCATTTTCATTTAATTAGTAACATATATCAAGGATCCAAAAAGATTAAGCTAATGTTTTATATTGAATTCAATAGTATTAATTAATAATATTAACGATTAGTAACCCCTAATGAGGAATGAAATAAAATATGAATAGATAATTTGCGGAAAACAAAACATTAGATTAAGTCCCCAAAAAGATGATATCCAGGATTACAATTGCAAAATGGATAAAGCAGCAACAAATTAAAACTGAAAGATGATTAAAACTTATTAAAACTTTTAAAAAAACTTAAACATCTCCTAAAGGGAATGATGGAGAAAAACTGCAGCTTCCACTGTGGCAATCACTCATCTTCTTTCTTAATTGACTTGAGACCCTTCATATTGGTACTGCTGGCTGAAGTTGACAGAACTTCAATGTCAACATTTGGTACCCTCTTTGCAGGAGTTTTTTCGAGAACCTCTCCTTCCAGGTCAGTAGTTTGCATTCCACTCATTTCAATTTGCTTTGAAGCCCCAATATCACAAAATTCAGACATAAGATCAATAGCAGAAATAGGTAAAGATTCCACTCCATCCTGAAAAGAAACAAACAGTGGCAGTGAGACTTACAACAAAGTTTGTTCTTTAGAAGATATTGATTAATTCAGAAACACTTTAATTACATTCTTGAGTTTAAGTTCTTTGAATTTTTGGATAATAGAAGGATCATCAGAGACCCTCTCGACTCTATAAGATATAGGAAACCTAAAGTTGACAACATTTTTGACCTCCACTTTAAATAGCAGTGTTTGGTTCACCAGATTACAAATTTCATCAGGGTAAATGCCAGCACCAAAAACTTTCATAGTAAAATAGAATAAGGTTAATGTCATTTTTTTAATAATGATACATAATACTTTAGTTTATAAAAACAAATTAATTAGTTAAACCTTCTTGAACTCTTTCAGCAAATCTGGGCAACTTTTTCCCAACAAAGTTGTTGCATCACGATCAAAGATAGTGAAAGTAGTAATGTCTGTTTCATCAATGACCCTCACCTTGGTACGGTACCTTTATTTGAAAATAAAAATTAGATTAAATATAAAAGTCAGAACAAAAGCCAAAAGAAATCTTGACTGAAAATGATTTTAACCTTTTGCAACATCGTCAACATGTCTATTGCAATTGTCACAAAAACTTTCCATCTTCTTCAATAACAGATCTGCTACATTTGCATCCCATATACCACCACTCTTCTGTCTCATGCAGATGCTTAATGGTATCCAAAACAACATAAAACGTATACTGGGGAAACAATATAAAATAGAAAAAAAAAACACAAAAAAAAAAAAACAAATCCATTAGGAAGTATAAGAACATAAATGTAGTTACATCAGTGCAATCTTTGATATCTAGTATAGTCTTCTTATCATTGACATTCAACAATTCTTCTTGATTAATGCCTCTAAATCAATAATTTGAAGTTGGTTAGTTAGTTAGGCATAACTAACTTGGATCCTAAAGCTTCACTTTGATTGGCTATATCAACACTCACATGGATTGATGACTCATAAAGGCTATTAATGATTGGTTGTATTAGTCTATAAATAGATCATCATGTATAGGATGAGTAACACTAATCCATAGACACATAGGTGTGTGAAAAGAAGAGAGGGATTTGAGTGTGTGACAATACTATCTTGAGAGAATCATGTATTGATTTGGTGAGAGATAGGGAAAAAGTGTATAGGAGTGGAAACATCAATCTTGTGGTAGTTCTTGGAGATACCATGTGAAAGACATGGAAGGCAAGACTAGGAGGAAAGATTATGGGAGGTTTCTATTGTAAAGCACTTGTATCTCTATGATCAAGATAGTAAAGTGGGAGAAGATGACTTGTTGTGCTCTCTCCCGTGGACGTAGGTCATCAATGACCGAACCACTAAAGTCCCGGTATTCATCTTTTCTTTTACTGTTTTATCTTCTTTAGTATTCGATTAGTTCTTATTACGGTTGATTTTCATGCTTTAACGTTCTTGCTTGTTTCCTTTCATGGTGCATTACCTCTATGGAGGTTTCGTGGCCCCGATCTAACCCAACAATTCTTCTTCGATTGTGACCTTTGGAGAACCGGCTATCTGGCCGAGAATTTGAGAGCCACTCTGGATAGAGTCCACCACCCTAGAAAAAATTATTAATTTTTTTAAATATTAAAGTTAAGACATGGTATAAGAGTATAAGAGAAAAAATAAAATATTTGAGTTTTAAATCCAATGCTTCACGAATCTCAGGATTGAAGAGTAGTTTTGTTGCTTGCATAACATTCTGGATACTTTGGGTCCCTGATATAAGATTGAGAATTAATTAGTTTCAGTGTAAAATTTAAAATCGTTAGGAGTGAATAGTAATAAAAAACTCACCTTGAAAGCCTTCACTTTAGCAAATTGAACAACAACCGAATTTACACCAGCAGCAGCAGCAAGAAAAGCATTAAACTCATCCACATAAGAACCAAAAAGTGCACATTCAATTTTGATACTGATAAATCCAAGCAGACATGGTTTAGAACCCAACAATTAAATTAAATTATATAAAAGGGGAGAATTATTTTGTTCATTAAAAACTGACCCATTATTGTCCTACTCTATTACATTCAAGTTTGATTTTCTACCATCTTTGGTATATTCTTTTTCTATGCCAACACCAGTCAGCAAACCAATAACATCTGCATATAATCCGTCATTAAAAATGTTGAATTTTCAAGTTATGATGAAGTTGGAAATAGAAAAAAAAAGGAAAAAAAAAAAGACAATAATGATATCGTCTAAATAAGAAGTGTCGTAGTTAAAGTCCAGAACTTCAACAAAAGATACAAAAGAGTATGCGGATGCGAAAAAGGTTGGTTTTGTCAAGATGCTGAACAATAGAGTGAAATTTAAAGTTCAGCTTGTAGTCATGTCTTGTGATCTTGTAATCACCACCATTAGCTGCAACACCAACATCAGTTATAGTGACAACCTTCCCTTCAGCCAACATACTTTCAAACCTATAAATCAGTGATTTCTTTATAGAAGCAGATATCTTGTCACCCTGTACAAAAGAAGTAAACAACAATTAGTAAAGAAAATAAGATAACTATTCAAAATTACAACAAATAAATATGTATGAGTGTAACCTGCTCATCCATGAGCACCATCTCCAATGAGAATGGTATCTTAGAACCATTTAAACTTGGTACATCCCACACCCTGATAATTTCAACTTTGATTGTCCATGTTTCCTTTTCAGCAGAGATGGCAAAAACTGAGTCATACATTACGGCCATTATGAAAGTATTTGAAATTCAGAATGTTAGTGGGTGCTCATAGTATGTTGTATGTATTTATACTATGAATTAGATAGTTGTTTGATGGTTCATATGGGTTCTTGAAATAGTGGCTAGATAAATTCTTCATTACGGGAAAATGTAGATTTAAAAACGTTTTATTTATACTATGAATTAGATAGTTGTTTGATGGTTGATATTGGTTCTTGAAATAGTGACCAGATAAATTCTACATTACGGGAAAATGTACATTTAAAAACATTTTGATTGAAAGACGCTTCCTATAGCCAATGAATATTTAGTTGCAATTAAGTTTAAATCGTTGGAAATTTCAATTAATTGAATGCCTTGCGTTTCAATAGCTTTTCACCACCTATCCAAGTATTGAAACTTTCACATAATATTAAAGATGTTTATAACTATTATTATTATTTATTTTTTGTATTTTGTAATTTGTAATTTATTTTTTGTAATTTTAAATCATTTTTTTAATTTCAGATTAGAAAAATCTAATAGTGGCTTTTATGGGAAGCTTTTATTCTCGTTGTGATACCTATCAAACTTTTCTTCTAATGAGGATAAGTTTATATATTGTATAGATAAGGTTCATATTTAGGGGAAAAACATTTAAACACCTACATGGGATTTAATGCTACATAGCACTCTAGACTGACTAATGAAATGTAATGTAAATGAGTGTTAAAATATCTCATATTATGATACAAGTAAGGCTGCATTCAGCTCTACATTGAAGAGTGTCTAAATTGGTTTTATCCTTATCAATTGTGATTTTAGTAAAAATATAATACTTCCTCCGATCTATTATAAGTAAAAAAAGTTTCAAACTTTTTTGTCCAATATATAAACAAATTTTAATTAGTTCTATCTAATTTAATGACGTTATTTCTAAAATATCATTTATTTGATATAAATTTTATTTTCTAATAACTCTTTTTATTTCCAACAATATAAACTTAATAAGCAAGATGAAGGATAATATAAGATAATAAACTTAATTTTATAAATAAGATAGCTAACTATCAATATACGTATTTTATTTAATTTTTACTTGTAATAGATACAAGAGGAGTATAATATAAGCTAATGGTAAATAGAGTGTCGGTTTTAGTTACAGGAACAAGGAGTTGCAATATTTATTACCCCATCTGTAAATGGGTGCTACCCGGCGCCCACCACCCAGACAATAGTATTGTTTAATATGTCAACATGCCCTCTGCTCTATATTCTACATCCCATGGAAAATAACTGATGGACCACTTGTCAGAAAGAGCATTTGAACTTGGCAGAGGTACTATACTTTAGAGTTAATTGCTGCATGAGGAACAGGGCCTTCCTTCCCACAAAAAAACAGAATAGTAGTGTGGCCATGCAACGGCCAATCATGAATGTGAATGGAACTTCACGTTACCAGGCATGTGGTAGAGCTGGACGATTACCGTGAGAGAAGGTAACTTGTGAGGTAGCAATAAAGTAGACTCTCCTAACCCTCCAACTGTACATTAAATATTCATATTTTTACATCTTAAAATAAAATTAATTACCACAACTTAATTTTTACACTTTCTACGGGATTCCCGGATTTCCTATATTTAAATTTCACGCATTCATATATATTTATCTTAATTCATGATCAAGATTGCATACACTTATCTTTATATTAATAATATATTTATCCTATATATAATTTAATTAATCATCAAGATTTCTCTTTATTCACAAAATAACTGAATGCTGGGTATATGAAGAAAATATAATTAAAAGATATCAGTCTTTCAATATCATCTAAAATATCTTGAATGATTAGTTTCTGCAATTTCATATGAGATACAATAGTTAACACACAAAAACACACACGTCACATATTACCACATGTTCATATAATTTTCTCCATCTGTCATGAATTAACTCTTTCATAGACATATAAGCTGTTAGACTCGTAAAAAAGCCAATTTATTACGTCAACACCATCAAATTACAGTAAATTTGTTTTATTTCCGAAACATTTATATACTTTGATTTTGTCATATGAACCTAATTAAGGTGACATTTGTCCAAAAAAATACCCACCAAGCATTATTGTGAAGATTATTTGTGCTCCCTTTTGCATGCAAGCGAGAGCTATATAAATGCATGCACACATGGTGCAAATGATAGAGTGTCCTTTGGTGGTGGAAGTGAAGTGTGTTTACTATAGCCATAATAGTTATTAAAAGATCGCCATGGAGAGGAAGTTCATTTCAGTGGTTGTTCTAGGGATTTGTTTGGTGTTGGGGATGTCCGAATATGTAGATGGAAGGAACCTTAAGAAAGCAAACGAAGAAGTGAAAAAGCCAGAATGGTTCTTTGATAGTATCCCCGGAGGCGGTGTTGGAGGGTATGGAGGAGGCAGTGGTGGAGGATATGGAGGAGGTGGAAGTGGTTTAGGTGGAGGGTATGGAGGAGGAGGTGGTGATAGTGGTTTAGGAGGTGGATATGGAGGTGGAAGTGGTTTAGGAGTTGTGGGTGGAATTGGAGGAGGAATAGGTAAAGGCCTAGGAGTTGTGGGTGGAATTGGAGGAGGAATAGGTAAAGGAATTGTGGGTGGAATAGGTGGTTATGGAGGGGTGTACAAAGGAATTGGAGGGATTGGAGGTGGTGTAGGTGCTATAGGTGGAGTTGGTGGTTTCATTGGAGGTCACAAGCATGTTGAGGCAAACAAGCCTTGAAAGAAAGTTAGGGACTTCAATTCAACTTGTGGTGATAGTGTGATTAATTATTAGTGTTTCATTTTCCTCGTTTGCTATAAGTGTACTTGTTAATTTGTTTCCTTTCCGATGATGTTCTGTATTATCCACAAATAAATCCATGTAGCTAGATGTTTCACCGTTCACTTGGTGTAAGAGATTCTAAAACTATTTGTACTCTATGTTACATAATTGTTAAAGCAAGTTTGAAAACAATTATTTCTAAGAGAATAGTAGCTTTTTTTTTTAGAACTTTTTAAATTATAAGATGTTCTAATTAAATATAAAGAAAACTAGTCCAAACACAAAAGTATACGTCAGTACGTCATTTCATATATTGTGATTAGAGTTCATGCATGAATTAATATATGTGTTGAGCTTCGCTTGGTTAAGGTTACAACTTTTAAAGCATCTATCAAGTGACTCCATGGATCCAGATTCCCAACACTAGCACATCTCTATTTCTATCTACTTGTTTTTTATTTTATTTTTTTGCTACCTCTTTGGACAAATCAAATCAAAAGTTAGAAGTGTGAGAGAAGTGGTGGTAGATTGCATAACTATGACAAATGCGTGAGTTTATTATTGCAAGGCAATCCGGATCCGTGACTTTACCTCTCTTGGCAATCAGTTTTAACACATGAATTTTACTTAGGTTTGGATTGAACTGTTGGAGTGAATGAAGGTTTAATTAAATAAAAGTTTTTCTGCCTACAAGAGATGGAGATTGTATACAGTATTACGAATTATGCTTTTAGAAAAGAACAAAGGTCATGTTTTAGAGACAGACGTCTAATTACAGGATACAAAATGTATGTGCCAAATTTCTTTCTCATCTAATTAAAATGTGCCAACTAAGAGGGAAAAAAGAAAGAAAATTATGTTCCCCAAATAAAATAGGAATAGTGATAATTGATTATTTTTAATTGAAATGACAAAATATGAATCATGGGACGGAAGAAGGTATAGATAAATGAGACAAAAGATTTACATTACTTAGTATTTGAAGCATTAGTCTTGTATCCAAAGAGTTTAAAAATAATAAAAGTTTTTTGTTCGTGTCGTAACAAGGTAAACTTTTGAAGAATGATTCTTGTACATCAAAATGGGACCATTTGATGTCCCATTTTTTTTTGGTGTATTTTTGAGATAAATGAGAGATAGAAATAAATATATACGATATCACATACAGTATCCAAAATTTGTGTTTAAATATCATAACTCTAAACTTTTATTGATCAAAACGAATAATTTTACATCATATATGGTTAAGAGAACAAAATAAAGAAAAGGCATAAACGATAATTCGTTGCAGTAAGTAAAAAGAGAACCGGGCGCATTCTACTGAGACACGCTCAAAGTGGGCCCCCTAAAAGAATCCGTGGCTTTCTGGTGCAAAGCAGTCAACACCCTACTCCTGTAGAAGAAGGAGGCAAGGTAGAGGGCGATCTAGTGGTAAGTCGTAAACAGAGCAGAGAAATAACAGTGATTGAGAGAGAACCAGGAATGCTCATGAGGGAGTGAGAAAAGTCAAGAGAGATCAAGCGATTCACTGAAAGACCCATGGTAGGGAAATTGAGAGCAAGAACAAGGCGAAATACACTCCTTTGAAATCTCCCCTTGTTTGGTTTGATTTTGATGATTTTTCTTAGTGAAATTTCATTTCATTGCTATTTGGGTTCCTTGTTAGAAATTGTAATGGGATCTTGCCTATATTAATTACTTGGTGTTCCTGCCACGGGTTTGCACCCGACCCATTTCACCATTGGGCTAGACAAGCAACCCGTACAGCCCAGTCTAACGACCCAACCAATTGGCCCAAATACAAGACCCCCAGCTTAAGGGAATCAATACCTGACCAAGAAGTACAACTACTCAGCTCCGGTTGCTGGACCTGGTCGACGCATGGTTCCCTACCGAGTATTTACTTACTCGGTTCCAGGTCTTAATCAACTATACCCAACCCCTACCGAGAACTATACCTACTCGGTTTGGAACCCCTGCCGGCTGATAACAGCAGGACCAGAAATACTCGGTGGTCCGACCTGAAGGGTAGGGAACACCTCGGGTAGGGGCCAAACATTCCTGACCGAGTATCAAGCAATATACTGGGGTATACAGAAGGACAAGATACTCGGTACTCGATTAGACCACTCACAGAGTACTGGGCATCTCAAGCGTCGCCCGATTACTCCCTATGAATGTACCAGGATACCTTCTGGGGTACGTGTCCTAGACGTGAGTTGGCCTTCGTATGACCACCTTCTAGAAAGACACGCGTCGCAAGGATATTGGAGACCCGCAGAAAGATTCCCCATTACCGCAATACCTGCAAACGGATCGACGTAGGGACCACCTGACGTACGGGAAGATCCCCACTCGTGTATATATAGGGGAGGTAACCTGTCAAAGGATGCGGGCGGTCATGGGGCAAAAACCTAGCTAAACCCTAATCTCTCCGTGTTACCTTTAACCCACGCTCCGCCGTCGTAACATCTCTTCCACAAGACTATCCACCGCCAAAAACCCGAGAACTACGTAGGCCTTGTGTAATACCCAGAAATTTTAATACTTTAATTTATGGCTTTAACCGATACTATTCCAGTAGTTTAGAATTTCTCTTTATATAACGATTATACATGATAAATTTATTTAAAGTTATTAATATGTTCGTTAGTGGTGAATTATGCTATAATTAAAAATGTTTTGTGACAATATTAAAGAATTAAATTAAACAAGGATTTTAAGGCATAATAACTTGAGATCTCATACTTGACCAACTCTTAGTAATCTGATTAATTAAATTAATGTCATTAGTGATTTAATGGGCTTATGAGCTTTTACCCAACTTAGAGCCCAATGTTAGATTAAAAGGAGGAGTCACCACTTCCCCCCTCATTCTCATTCTTTTGAAAAACCTAGAGAGAGAACTTAGAATGAGAAAGTGTGAGAGAGCTTGGAGGAGAAGAAGCCATTAGAGATCTTGGAGAACTTTGAGCTTGATCTTCACACCCCATCTTCTTCATTTTCGTTTGGGATCTTGGAGCACCACAACTTTCCTAAGTAGGTGAGGGATTTATGTTTTATTTGGGTAATTTTCGTGGATTTTTTTGAATGATATGGAATGAGTTGATAATGGTTGAAATAATGATGTTTGAAAGTTTTTTTGAGTGAATCCCTTTCAAGAAAATCATTTGGAACATTTTTAAGTTGATTATTCTTTGATTTATATGTTAGTGGTGAGTTGTTATACTTGTTTGGTTGAACCCTAGAAATTGGGGTGATGAAACCCCATTGGTAGTGCTAGAGGTTTTAACTAGAGTTGTAGATATTGGATTGAGATGAAACTGGTCCCGTATCCAGAGATACATAGTATATAAATTTCATGATTTTTGGGAACCTGATCTATTCTCAGTTAAATTTTGAAAACAGGGCTAGAGCTGTCCCGTATACACCTTGACAACCTGCACTCCAAAAATATATCTTGCTATATAAAATTCGGATTGAGATGAAACTTGTTGCATTTGAAAACTGAAATATAGAAGTATATTGTGGTAAAATTTCGTGATTTAAGGATACCTGTGGAAGTCCTAGTTTAATTTTTATTAAAATAGAGTATTGTGTGTCTCGGATGTACTTGAATAGGTTTTATTTCAAAATTTATATTTGGAGTCGTAGACCTTCTTTTTAAGTGAAACTTTTGTCATTTGAAAGTAGACATGTAAGTATTGTGGTGGTTAAAATTTCAGAATTTTTAGACCTCTATAGCATTCCCAGTTTTTGTTTGAAGTTGGTCTAGGCTTGTTGGAAACTTTATCTTTAGTCATGTGTTGGTGAGTTTATGACTATGTTATGATGTGTGTTTTAGTGTTGATGCCTTTTGAATATTGATTAACTCTATGGTTGAATTTTAGTAAAGGTGTTTATTCAATGAATTTTTTTTATCTATATTATGGATATATATTATTTTTATTACATTAATGGGCATATTGGAAAGTATCAATAAAGTGATGATAGTTTGTGAATAAAATGATTGTGTTGTTATCTCCATTTTGTTGAAGAAATGCTAATTTGTATAAAATATTGAGAACCCAAGTGTTAAGGATTTCCATAAAGAAATTGTATAGCTTTGTAATGTATATTTTTGTTTATGAATTTGTCAAGTTATAATGATGTGAATTAGTTTACTATGTTGTCGCTTATATGTGGTTTGTACGCTTATTAAAAAGAGTACTTTGTGCCTTGGATTGACAACTTTTGAAATATGAATCTTTGGGTAGGCGAATCGGGGATCGGGATGCTCCGGTATATAAATATCACCGATGGGGATGAGGGGACCTCGTCAGATACCCCGGACGTTGAGGAGGGATGTTGATGTTTGCCGGAGGGTGCGGTATCTACGGGGTACGAAATTAAAACCGTCGGGGTGGGGGACCTTGAGAGAACAACCCCAAGTGGACCCAAAGATTCGATATACATGAGTTTGATATGTATCCCCTTATGAGCGGGACATGTGTTATGAGAAAAGAATGTAGTGCCAGTCATTCCACAAGTACTCTTTTGAGGGACAAGATGTTCATACAATATTTTGCTTGTTGAGATCTTTTGCATATGTACAGATGTTTGAGATATGTGGATTGAAAATAAGTATATATTTGTTTAATCTAATGCTTGCTTAAGTGTGCGACTTTATTTCATCTTGGACTTGTGTGATTGCATGTGTTTGGGAGAAACTCCCTCACTGAGTCAGTGGACTCACCCCACGTTTAACATTTCAGATGCAAGTATCTGGGAAGCCACCAGAAGCCTTGGGTGTCATGTGGACAACTTTTAATGGATTGCTATCCATAGTTTAAGATTATATATTTTTTTAACAGGACTTTGTAATTTGTGGTGTTTAGTTACTCTGATGTATTATATTCATTAAGCTGTAATTAATGAATGTAATTGTTTTTTTTTTCTTTTTTGGAATGAAACGAATTTTTGTATGCTTTTAAGGCTGCGAAGGGGAAAGAAAGACTTTCCTTTTCGGCCGGTCATGACTACGAAATTCAGGTCATGACAAAGTTGGTATCAGAGCTTAGGTTACAAAG
This sequence comes from Sophora flavescens, assembly GCA_030762895.1. Lineage (NCBI taxonomy): Eukaryota > Viridiplantae > Streptophyta > Magnoliopsida > Fabales > Fabaceae > Sophora > Sophora flavescens. The sequence goes on from CM061066.1 coordinate 22,631,144, forward strand.
TCCTGGGAAAAAAAGCGTTGATAACATTTGTGGTTGCGAGGTCTAGGACAAAGGTTATATATAATTAATTTCTCTTTTAAGTTCTTTTGTTCACTCGTGAGATTGCTCATAAAATGTGATTATGAATTGGGTATTAATAGTATATAGTAAGTTTTGTGATGATGATGATGACGACGACGACGACGACGACGACGATGATGATGATGAAACATGAGTTGAAATTATGAAAGTCATGCATGTTATTAAAGTATGATGGTGTTGTGAACCAATTAATTTAGTGAAAATATGTTAAAATAAACTAAGGGAATTATAATTTTGAAAACCTAAGTGTATAGTAATATGGGAGTAAATTTGTTACTATAAAGCTAAGCTGTCATAAATATGAGTTAAGACTGATATAATGAAAATAATGAGTGGTGTTTGGAATAAAGAAAATGTTTGTGATAGTTTGTAGACAATGGTTATTGTGAGTTTGTATTTTTCTTTTAGTATTATTATCAAATGATACAAGGAATGTTGAAGATTAATTATGTGAAACTTTATTAAAATCATGTTTGATTTATGGTTGTTTTTAAGATATGAGCTTTTATGGTAGACTAGTTGATATATCCATTATGATTTTTTTTTTCAAGTGCTTAATGAACTATTTAAGTGTATGTTATAGTTGTTTTATTACAATTCTTAGTATGTGTCCTTAGGATTCGAGGACGAATTCCTTTTAAGGGGTAGAATGTAATACCCGAAAATTTTAATACTTTAATTTAAGGCTTTAACCGATACTATTCAAGTACTTTATAATTTCTCTTTATATAACGATTATACATGATAAAATTTTTTAAAGTTATTAATATGTTCGTTAATAGTAAATTATGCTATAATTGAAAATATTTTGTGACAATATTAAAGAATTATATTAAACAAGGATTTTAAGGCATAATAACTTGACATCTCATATATGACCAACTCTTAGTAATCTGATTAATTAAATTAATGTCATTAGTGATTTATGGGCTTATGAGCTTTTACCCAACTTAGAGCCCAATGTTAGATTAAAAGGAGGAGTCACCACTTCCTCCCTCATTCTCACTCTTTTGGAAAACCTACAGAGAGAATTTAGAGTGAGAAAGTGTGAGAGAGCTTGGAGGAGAAGAAGCCGTTAGAGAGCTTGGAGAGCTTTGAGCTTGATCTTCACACCCCATCTTCTTCATCTTCGTTTGGATCTTGGAGCACCACGACTTTCATAACTAGGTGAGGGATTTATGATTTATTTGGATAATTTTAGTGTTTTTTTTTGAATGATATGAAATGGTTGATAATGGTTGAAATAATTATGTTTGTGAGTTGTTTTGGGTGAATTCCTTTCAAGAAAATCATTTGGAACATGTTTAAGTTGATTATTCTTTGATTTATATGTTATTGGTGAATTGTTATACTTGTTTGGTTGAACTCTAGAAATTGGGGGTGAGGAAACCCCATTGTTAGAGCTAGATGTTTGATGTTTTCTTAGGGGAATCCCGGTTTTGGTATAAAAACCTGACATATATGTAATAGTTATAACTAGAGTTGTAGATATCGGATTGCGATTAAACTAGTCCCGTTGGAAAGATAACATCCAGAGCTAAATAGTGTATAAATTTCGTGATTTTTGGGAACCTGATATGTCCTCAGTTAAATTTTGAAAACGGGGCTAGAGCTGTGCCGTATACACCCTGACAGCCTGCACTCAAAAAATCATATATTGCTTTATAAAATTCGGAATGAGATGAAACTTATTGCGTTTGAAAATTGAAATATAGAAGTATGTTGTGGTAACGTTTCGTGATTTAAGGATACCTGTGGAAGTCCCAGTTTAATTTTTTAAAGAGAGTATTGTATGTCTTAGATGTACTTGAATATGTTTTATTTCAAAATTTATACCTAGAGTTGTAGACCTTCTTTTTAAGTGAAACTAGTGTCATTTAAAAATAGACATGTAACTATTGTTGTGATTAAAATTTCAGAATTTTTAGACCTCTATAGCATTCCCAGTTTTTGTTTGAAGTTGGTCTAGGCTTGCTGGAAACTTTATCCTTAGTCATGTGTTGGTGAGTTTATGACTATGTTATGATGTGTGTTTTAGTGTTGTTGCCTTTTGAATATTGATTAAATCTATGGTTGGATTTTAGTAAAGATGTTTATTCAATGAATTTTTTTTATCTATATTGTGGATATATATTGTCCATTGGGCCCAAAAAGGGGCGCGACTTTTGATTGTCCCCCATTAAATGGGCGCGGAACTCTAGGGTTTCTTGTCTGTGGCGTGCCGAAGAAGTAACGGGAATAATTGCTTTCTCTGACAGAGAGAGAAGACTTGATTGAAATGACAGCTGAGAATGTGGATAACTGCATAACCGAAGAATAAGCTCGGTTTTCATACGTATCAGCTCCTTCGCTTATTCAAGCTCGGAGCTCGGGGGGCTTGTGTACTGGCCGAGAATGTAAGACCGAGAACTCGTCTATACATCGGACCAACCGAGCTTACCCCCGCGAATGGGCCTTGACCCAAACTCCTCCGAAGCCGAGGACATGTCAGCACACCTGACACCCGAGAATAACTACTCGGCCCCAAGCTATCCATCCATGACTAATCGGGCCGAATATCTCGCTGGCCATAATGCCACTCCGGGCAATCAGGCTCCGGATATCTCTCCCCATGATCGCGATCTGATCCTAATATTCCTCCGCTTATTTAGGAGCCTGATCCTGAGAAAACAACTATAAATAGGGGGCTTACCCCTCATTCTAGAACTACGTTTGCTTTGATTCCCTTTTGGATACGTAGGAGCAGAATCCACATTCTGTCAAGCACAATCCAAAAACACCCCACTAATCCTCGTTCGGCCGAGTATTTCATACCCGGGATATTTGGCAGGAACATTTGGCGCCGTCTGTGGGAATCGAAGCAAATATTTTCCCATACCACACAAAAATGGTGAGGACGAGAAGTGGAAACTGCAGGAGGGAGGAGCCGAGGAATGCCAACAACGGAGTTAACGGAGATAATGGAGAAACGATCCGTAGGCCCAGCGAGAATGACCTGACAACCTGGTGATTCAGGAGCTTCTCGCTGGTCGCAGCGCTAAGAAGGGAGAATGAAGAAATCCGCCGTGAGAATGACCAGTCGGGAGAGAGAAGGCCGAGTAGGGAGAGGTCGGTCTCCTCCTCACATGAAAGAGAGTGCCGACCTCCCGAGGTTGAGGGGTCAGAAACTTATATCGGGAAGGAGGTCCTCGCCTCGGGCTTCCCACCACAACAACCGAAGCGAGAGGAAGAGGGATTCCCTAAGCGAGGCCCCAGAATCTTCACTCCAAGCGAAGCAGACTTAATGAGCGGGGCCGGCCGCGGAAGCCGAGGCATCCTTTCACGAATGATATCATGGGGGTCCCCTTGCCGGCCAGCTACAAGCCCATCAACATTGACAAATATGATGGCACCTCGGACCGAGCGCCACTTGGACGCCTTCACCACGCAGATGTACCTTTTTACGGATGGCGATGCTGTCTGTGCAAAGTTTTCCCAACCACCTCTGAAGGAGGCAGCGTTGACTTGGTACACCCAGCTACCCCCAGCCTCGGTGGACTCTTTTGACACATTCGCGGCTAGGTTCGGTGCTCGATTTGCCACGAGCCGAGCCCACCAGAAAACCTCGGCCTCCCTGGTGAACTTGGGCGGGAGAAGAATGAATCCCTGCGCAACTTCATGGCCGGATTCAGCAAGGAGGCGGTACTCATCCCCAACCTCGGTCCGATGTTGCACTACACACCATCCCGGCCGGGTTGAGACCTGGCCCTTTTGCTAGGTACTTAGCTCGCAAACCGGCCGCCGATATGGACGAGCCCCGAGAAGAAAAGCTGCAGGTTACATCAATATGGAGGAGGTAGAAGAGTCCAAGAAAAGGGATCGGACCGATGTGAGAGGACCGACCGACGAGAAGGCGAGAGAGATAAGAGGAGGGCGAGGAGGTGATAAGCCGAGATTGAGAGGCCCAGTAGAGCATTTCCGAGAGGGACCGAAGTATGATCATTATACTCCCCTCAACACAAATAGGGCTCGGGTGTTCGAAGAAGCGTCGGCGCGGAGCTTCTGCGGCTCCCAAAGGGTGGCCGCACCCCGAAATGCGGATCGCGAGAAGCATTGTCGGTTTCACCGCAACTATGGCCATACCACCGAGGAATGCTGGGTCCTACGGGATAAAATTGAAGAAGCTGGTTCAGGCGGGTCACCTCAGCAACTTTGTCCAGAAGAAACAACAACAACGAGTGAGAGGCGTGGGGGAAACGAGAGAAGAAGAGAGGGTGGCCAAAGCCCGAGGAGGCGGCGATCGAAGAAATGAGGAGAGAAGTAGAGACCGAGAGAAAGGCAAAATGAAAGACGGGAAGAGGATAATGTCATTCGGGGGGTGATAAACACCATCTCGGGGAGGGTTCGCGGGGGAGGCACCACAAGTTCAGCTCGGAGAAGACATCTGCCGGGCCATCCAAGGCGATTAACTTCGGTATCCGGCAAGCCTCCCGGAGTTCCCCCTATTATCTTTTTCGATGATGATTTCGTGGGAGTAGATCCCAACCAGGATGACCCCATGGTGATCACCGTCTGAGTTGGCCAACTTCTCGGTCAAAAGAACCCTCGTCGATCGGGGAGCTCGCGGATATATTGTACTACTCAACCTTTGAAGCTAGGGATCCCGGAGAAATCAATTCAGCCGTATGACGATAAACTTCGTTGGTTTCGCAGGGAGCGGAGTTGATACTCGGGGATATATTGACCTCTTGACCACTTTTGGCGATGGCGAGCTTCTAAAACCATCATGGTCAGGTATGTGTTGGTAAACGCGATTTACATCGTATAATATCCTCGATCGGAAGGCCGTCCTTGAGCGAGTTAGGGGCCGTGGTCTCTACCCCCACCTCACGATGAAGTTCCCCTCCAGCTCGGGAGATATAGTGGCTGTCCGAGCAGATCGGAGGATGGCGAGACGAGTGCTACGCCTGATAGTTTGAGGGTGAGCAAACTTAAACCCGCACCAGTAGAAACCCTAGACAGGGGGAAGGACAAGGCGGTGAGTTCGATAAACTCCGTTGAGCTGGATCCCGAGGATGGACGTGCGGGAACAACGTCCGCAACCTATTGAGGAGCTAGAGAAGTTCCAACTCGGCGCGCGGCTGAGCAAGTGTACCAAGCTCGGTGGTCACCTTGAACCTACTCTGAAAGAAGAAATAAAACAAGTACTGCGCAGAAATGGCGATCTATTTGCGTGGACCACATCTGACATGCCGGGAATTGATCCCAACTTTTTATGCCATAAATTGGCAATCTGTCCCGGCGTGGCTGATGGCCCGAGAGAAAGAGGAGATTAGGTGAAGAGAGGAGAAAAGTAGTCGAAGAGGAAACGGCGAAGTTGGTCAAGGCCAACTTTATCCGAGAAGTAGAATACACCACATGGTTGGCCAACGTCGTTCTCGTCAAGAAAGCAAACGGCAAGTGGCCCATGTGCCTCGATTATACGGATCCGAACAAAGCATGCCCAAAAGACTCTTATCCACTTGCAGAGCATTGACAGGCTGGTTGGTGGGGCTTTCGGATATAGAATTTTAAGCTTCTTGGATGCGTACTCGGGTACAACCAAATTAGAATGTACCCCGGATGAGGAGAAAACAGCCTTCATTACCAGAAGGGTCAAATTTCTTGCTCTGAGTAATGCCGTTTGGGTAGAAGAATGCGGGAGCTACGTACCAGAGATTTATGGACCGAGTATTTGAGAAGCAAATTGGCGGGACCATGGAAGTATATGTGGATGACATGGTAGTGAAATCGATGACCCCAGTAGCCACCCTTTAGATCCGGAAGAAATATTTCAGTGATTGAGAAGGTTCAACATGAGGCTCAATCCAGGAAAAGTGTGTTTTCGGTGTCCATGGGGGTAAATTCCTCGGCTTTATGCTTACCCACCGGGGGGTGAAGCCAATCCCGATAAGTCTTGGGCCGTAATTGAGATGAGAAGCCCGCGAGCGTTAAAGAAGTACAAAGATTGGCGGGGCGGTGGCGTCATTATCTCGGTTCATACCCTAATCAGCAGAGAAAGCTCGGCCTTTCTTCAAGTTCTTTGAAGAAGCCCCCAAACCTTCAAATGGACCGAGGACTGCGAAAAGGCTTTTGTCGACTTCAAGTTCTTTCTGTCCTACCCGGCGATATTATCAAGGCCCATCTCGGGGAAAGAATGGTTTCTGTATCTGTCGGCCTCCAGAGAATGCCATTAGCGCGATCATCGTGCGGGGAGGTAGAAAGCCCAAATGCCGAGTATACTTCATCAGTAGGGGTGCTCCATGATGCCGAAACTTCGGTATCAAGTTATTGAAGCTGGTCTTAGCCTTGGTGACTGCAGCTCGGCGGTTGCGCCCGTACTTTGAGTCACCAAGTGGTTGTCAAGACGGATCACCCCATCAAACGAGATACTCAAAAACCCGAATTGGCGGGCGTATGATTGCTTGGTCGGTAGAGAGTTGTCCGAGTTTGGCTTGAAATACGAGATGAGAGGACCCCTGAAATCACAATGCCTGTCGACTTCATAGCCGGAGCTCCATCCACAACCAGAGGCTGAGGATACATGGTGGAATCTATACGTGGATGGATCCTCAAATATCGAGGCGATGGAGCGGGGGTGATTACGGAAGGACCAGGAGATTTGATATTGGAACAATCGTTGAAATTCGAGTTCAAAACCTCGAACAATCAGGGCGAGTATGAAGCTCGATAAGCGGGACTAAGGTGGCGAATGAAATGGGGGCGAAAGGCTGTCAAGTGCGAAGTGATTCACAACTAGTCACTAGGACAAATATCAGGGGCTATCGAGACGAAGGAACCTCGACTCACCGAGATATTTGTGTAAGGTTAACCAGCTAATCTCCGGCTTTGAAAAGTTCACCATTGAGCACATTCCCGAGAAGAAAACACTCGGCTGATTTCTTTGTCTAAGCTTGCCAACACAAAGAAGCGGGACACCACAGAACGGTTATTCAAGAAACCCTCAATGAACCAAGCATTGGGACAGAAGAGGTGATGGCCAATGAGTTGGTTGACCGAGAGTGGATGACACCTATCTGGGAGTACTTATCCTCAGAAGCTCTACCCTCGGATCAGGCTGAGGCAAGGAAAGTCAGGCTAAGGGCGAGTCATTTCACCATAATCGCCGGGGAGCTGTATAAGCGGGGATTCTCGGCGCCTTTGCTAAAATGTTTGACCAAGGCACAATCTAAGTATGTCATGGAAGAGGTTCACCGAGGAATCTGTGGTTTTCACAGTGGTGGCAGATCAATGGCCTCCAAGATAGTCCGAGCAGGGTATTATTGGCCTACCCTTAGAGCTGATTGCATGGAGTGGACGAAGCGGTGTGATGAGTGCCAGAGATGTTCCAATGTAAATCATACCCCCCCTGAAGAACTTCACACATTAAACTCGCCGTGGCCGTTTGCAATGTGGGGAATGGACATATCTTGGGGCCTTTCCCGATAGCCAAAGGCCAAGTCAAATTCCTACGGTAGCCGTAGACTACTTCACCAAATGGATCGAGCGAGCCTTTGGCTAAGATTACTGCCGAGAAGGTGCAGAAATTTGTGTGGAAAAGCCTTATTTGTAGGCACGAATTCCCTTCGCAATCGTTGCATCGACAACGGAAGACAATTTGTGGATAAGAAGCTACGGGAATTCTATGACAACCTCGGTATCAAGCACCAGGTTACATCCGTTGAGCACCCCCAAACCAATGGGCAGGCCATAGCGACTAACAAGATCATCCTCGGGAGTGAAGAAAAGAGTAGGAAGATCTAAAGGAGCCTGGGCGGAGGAGTTACCGAGTATTCTCTGGGCCTATCATCATGCGCCTCAATCTACCACTCAAGAAACACCCTTCAGGTGACGCACGGAAGCGACGCCATGATCCCAGTAGAGGTTGGGTAACCGTCTTTCCGACGTGTGCAACACGAGCCAAACGACAATGGGAGCAATATGAGGGTCGAGCTTGACTTGGTAGAAGAGGTTAGGGAGGAAGCCAGAATCAGAGAAGAAGCCTGCAAACAGAGAGCCACTAGAAGGTATAATTCAAGAGTAAGGCCGAGGAATTTTCTCACAGGGGACTTAGTGCTTGAGAATAAAAGGGGAAGCAAGGAAGGACCGCACGGAAGGCAAGTTAGCGGCAAATTGGGGAGGACCATTCGAGTGGTTGAAAACACGGGGAGCAGGGCCTATAGGTTAGAAGAATTGTCGGGAATTCCTATCCAGGGACTTGGAATGCCTCTCATTTGAAGTTTTATTACAGCTGATGTATATAGTCGGGTCTTGTACTCTTTTTCCTACCTCGGTATTTTTTTCCCAAAATGGGTTTTGGCCCGGGAGGTTTTAACGAGGCACACCGCGGACTCCATTCAATAAAAAGCAGAATTTATTATATGGTTCTATTTTTCCTTGCCTTGCCGAAGTCTTTATTTTGCGAGACATCCTATTTTAATGGCCGAGTACGAGCGGTCGGAGGAGCCAAGTATGAGCCCGGCGGCCGAGTGCGAGCCGTTGTCGAGGGGCCAAGTATGAGCCCGGCGGCCGAGTGCGAGCCGTTGTCGAGGGGCAAGTATGAGCCCGCGGCCGAGTGCGAGCCGTTGTCGAGGGGCCAAGTATGAGCCCGGCGGCCGAGTACGAGCCGTTGTCGAAGGGCCAAGTATGAGCCCGGCGGCCGAGTCTGAGCCGTTGTCGAGAGGGCCAAGTATGAGCCCGGCGGCCGAGTGCGAGCCGTTGTCAGAGGGGCCAAGTATGAGCCCGGCGGTCGAGTACGAGCCGTTGTCAGAGGGGCCAAGTATGAGCCCGGCGGCCGAGTACGAGCCGTTGTCAGAGGGGCCAAGTGTGAGCCCGGCGGCCGAGTACGAGCCGTTAGCCGAGTTCGAGCTAGTCAGAGGGGCTAAGTTTGAGCCCGGCGGCCGAGTCCGAGCCGTTCAATTCCAAAGGCCAAGTCAGAGCCTCATGGCCGAGTACGAGCCGTAAAGTTAAGTATAAAGGTCAGGTACGATCTTACTAGCCGAATCCGAGCTACTTTATAGTTATTTACGTTGAGTTCAAGCTACGAAAATAGTAAAGCTGAATGTGCGCAAAAAACAAAATTCGTAAAGGCCAAGTATGAGCCATTGTTTTATTAAGGAAACCGAGTACAATAAGGCAAAAATAAAGCCGAGTGATACATTCAAGGAAACCGAGTACAATGAGCAAAAATAAAGCTAAGTTTGACTCTTGAAAAGTACATTCACGGGACTGAGTGCAGCACTGAGGTTGAAAGCCGAAATTGAAAATAAGGGCCATTCGGCCCCCAGTCCCCCCGATTCAACGCCATCACGCTCTCTCAAGGGAGGCTGTAGTTCACACTCCCCCCTGAGAAAGCTGGACGATGAGGTGCTCGGCCAACTCAGGGAGTAGACGGCCGCTACCCCTTTCTCGACTCCCGAAGATTATTATTCTCCCGATTGACATCCTTCTTGAAGGATCAAGGAGTCTGGATCCCGTCTCCCACTTACATCCTTTTTGGCGGATGTGAAACCCAAAAAGGATGTCAAGCGGGAGAGGGGAACGTAAACCCCTGTTGTTAGCATAGAACTACTCGGGTGGAAGAGAAGTAAGAAGCGAACTTGACTGATAGAAAAGGATGAGGAATGAACAAGTGGGAAGGGCCCTATTTATAGGCACGAAAGGAAGTGGAATGTGTGAGAATTTGTTGGACGATGAGGTGCTCGGCCAACTCAGGGAGTAGACGGCCGCTACCCCTTTCTCGACTCCCGAAGATTATTATTCTCCCAGTTGACATCCTTCTTGAAGGATCAAGGAATTCTGGATCCCGTCTCCCACTTACATCCTTTTTGGCGGATGTGAAACCCAAAAAAGGATGTCAACTGGGAGAGGGGAACGTAAACCCCTGTTGTTAGCATAGAACTACTCGGGTGGAAGAGAAGTAAGAAGCGAACTTGACTGATAGAAAAGGATGAGGAATGAACAAGTGGGAAGGGCCCTATTTATAGGCACGAAAGGAAGTGGAATGTGTGAGAATTTGTTGGGAAAACAAACCTCGAAACCAAGCGAAAGGCAGCGATTGCGTGAACCCATTACGGTTCCCAAAAGCATTTAATGCATGACAACGCAAAATGAAATACACGTGCTTTTCGTGTAATGACCACCGTCCATTTTGGACGGTAGAGTATTTCGGCTTTAGCCGAACATTTGATGGACAAGCCGAACATAACAAAGAATCAGCAAAATGATAATAATATTCATTCAAGTAATCGGGTTACAAGGGCATGAGCCCAGTACAAAAGAGGAACAAAAAACTATTAACAGCTACTCCCCCCTGTGGCTTTCCTCGGCCTCTACATGATCGTCCGGAGAGCCCCCCACTACGTCCACCTCTTCCTCCCCCTCGGGAATGATGGGAACAAGTTCCCCATTTACCACCTCCATATTCACATCGGCTCCCGAAAGGTCGATGCCGGGAACCAGAACCTCAGCTTGGGCAATGCCTTTGTCAAAACCTTTCCGGTGCTCGATGACAATGCAGCCGGTGGCCTCCTGTACGTCCTCCTCAAGCAGTATCTTGGCCTGAATCTCAGCCTCCAAGGCAGCCTTGAGCCGATCAATCTCAGCCTGAGCCTCTTTGATCTTTTCTTCGGCACGAGCCTTGTCTTCTTCCACTCGAGCTCTGCTTTCCTCGGCTGATTTCGCCCGAGAATCCAGCTCGGAGTTCCGAGTGTTGATTTCAGCGATGGTGGTAGTCAGGCGTTCATTCTTGGAGGCAATCCGGGAAAGATCCCCCTTCAACCTCTCTATAGTAGCGAACTCAGACTCCAATTGCTGAGACTTCCTCTCGGTCTCCGTCACCTCTCGGCTACAGAAACGAGCCAAAGCCGCGGCCACGGCGGCAGAGGACCGAGAGGCCCTCCATGCTGGATCGGGCCCCCTGCTGCTTGATAAGCCGAAGATCAGCAGCTTTTAAGAGGGTCGAGTCGAAAGAAGAGGAGGGGTTGAAGTCTTCACCCCAGAGAGATGAAGTCCCCGCCTTCAGGGTGGTGTTGTACCATTTCGGCTCGAGGGGGGTAGAAAGTGGCTGTTCTCGCCCCACGATTTGCGTCCCCTGAGTAGTGGGGCGAGGGGAGCTTGGGCCAGGAAGGGGAGAATCTTCGGCCACCACTTCAACCTCTGCCCTCTTCCTTTTTTGAGGGGCGGATGACGAAACCCCTTTCGCAGAAACCTTGGTGGGAGGAGGTCTTTTCTGCTTCTTCTCGGCTGAAGAGGGACCCTGACCCTCTTTACCAACACCAGCCTTGACAAGCTTTGAAAAGTCGAACTTTCCCATGATGACTGTCAAAAAGAAAGAGTTGTTAGTATAACAACACAGGCAGAAACTACTTAAGAAACTAAAAAGCCGAGCACTTACTTTTAAGATCGGACCTTGGGGTGGAGGAGAAGGGGAGTTTCATAAGGCGTGCACAATGGAGGGGCCGAGGAAGACCCTCTAGTACATCTATATCCCGCTTTATCCTCGTAGGCGGGAACGATACTCAAGCCGAAGCGAATTTTGTGGGAGAGGATTGCCAGTATAAAGGAAACTTGGCATGTTTATTCTCGTCAAAAAAGTGGGAGGTATGAGAACTCGAACGGCGAACACGGAAGAAGCCAACCTTGAAGTCTTTATAAGACGAGGCGAATAAACCAAGAAGACCTCTTCGGTTCAACCCATTAAGGGATACCCATCCCTTTTTCTCGCCAAATCTGGTTTGATAAAAATACAAAAACTTCGGAGTAATAGGCTCTATCTTTATGTATTTACATAGAATCTGAAAGGCTTTCATAAAAGCCCAGCTGTTAGGGTGAAGCTGAGTAGGTGCGACGTTCATGGTTCTCGAACATCGCACTCAAACTCGATAAAGGGAAGAGACACATGCAGTTTGTCAAAAAGTGTTTTATACATGTATGTAAAGGGAGGCTCGGAAGGGCGAGCCCTTAGAAAGACACACTCGGTGCTCGTGCACGGAGAGCAAATAAACTCGGACTCGTCCCCTGAGGCTGAGATATTGATATGGGACCGAAGTTCAACAATAGAATCAGGAGTCTGGTAGTCAGAAAAAAAGGTTCCAACCTCCCCTTTAACCCAGGTATACCCGGGAAGGGTTATATCGGGAATAGGGTTCAGGCGCTGTTTACGGGCGGCGGGTTTGGACACTCTAGGAGGGGGAGAACCAGACCTAGACGAATCAGACTCGGAAGAATCTGAGTCAGTCGAAGATGACCCGGAGGAGGATGGTTCCGCCTCCCCAACGCTCGCTTCCGCGAAGGAACAAGAAAAAGCAGAAAGGGATCCCCCAATTGGGGAAACTTCACCCTCAACCAGAGGCGAAGTATTTGACTCAGAAGACATAGATGAACTCATGTCCGAAGGTCAGAAACAGAGCTTAGAAGCACGAAGGAAGAAAAGAGACGGAGCGTACCTGGAGGATGACAAGCAGAGGAACAAGGGCAGAAGCTTGGAAGACGAGGGTGAATGACAGAGAAGGGTAAGCGAAGTAGGAGGGAGTTGGCGCCGGAGGAGGTATTTATAGCCTGCAATTGGTAGCCCATTGTCCATTGGGCCCAAAAAGGGGCGCGACTTTTGATTTTCCCCCATTAAATGGGCGCGGAACTCTAGGGTTTCTTGTCTGTGGCGTGCCGAAGAAGTAACGGGAATAATTGCTTTCTCCGGAGAGAGAAGACTTGATTGAAATGACAGTGAGAATGTGGATAAGCTGCATAACTAGAAGAATAAGCTCGGTTTTCATACGTATCAGCTCCTTCGCTTATTCAAGCTCGGAGCTCGGGGGCTTGTGTCTGGCCGAGAATGTAAGACCGAGAACTCGTCTATACATCGGACCAACCGAGCTTACCCCGCGAATGGGCCTTGACCCAAACTCCTCCGGCCGAGGACATGTCAAGACACCTGACACCCGAGAATAACTACTCGGCCCCAAGCTATCCATCCGCAGCTAACTGGGCCGAATATCTCGCTGGCCATAATGCCACTCCGGGCAATCAGGCTCCGGATATCTCTCCCCATGATCGCGATCTGATCCTAATATTCCTCCGCTTATTTCGGAGCCTGATCCTGAGAAAACAACTATAAATAGGGGGCTTACCCCTCATTCTAGAACTACGTTTGCTTTGATTCCCTTTTGGATACGTAGGAGCAAAATCCACATTCTGTCAAGCACAATCCAAAAACACCCCACTAATCCTCGTTCGGCCGAGTATTTCATACCCGAGATATTTGGCAGGAACATATATTATTTTGGATTACATTAATGGGCATATTAGAAAGTATCAATAAAGTGATGATAGTTTGTGAATGAAATGATTGTGTTGTTATCTCCATTTTGTTGGAGAAATGCTAATTTGTATAAAATATTGAGAACCCAAGTGTTAAGGACTTCCATCAAGAAATTGTATAGCTTTGTAATGTATATTTTGTTTATGTATTTGTCAAGTTATAATGATGTGAATTAGTTTACTATGTTGTCGCTTATATGTGGTTTGTACGATTATTAAAAAGAGTACTTCGTGCCTTGGATTGACAACTTTTGAAATATGAATCTTTGGGTAGGAGAACCGGGGATCGGGAGGCTCCGGTATATAAATATCACCGACGGGGATGAGGGGACCTCGTTAGTTACCCCGGGCATTGAGGAGGGATGTTGATGTTTACCGGATGATACGGTATCTCCGTGGTACGAAATTAAAACCGTCGGGATGGGGGACCTTGAGAGAATAACCCCAAGTGGACCCAAAGATTCGATGTATATGAGTTTGATATGTATCCCCATTTGAGCGGGACTTGAGTTATGAGAAAAGAATGTAATGCAAGTCATTTCACGAGTACTCTCTTGAGGGACAAGATGTCCATACAATATTTTGCTAGTTGAGATCTTTTGTATATGTACAAATGTTTGAGATATGTGGATTGAAAATAAGTATATATTTGTTTATTCTAATGCTTGCTTAAGTGTGTGACTTTATTTCATCTTGGACTTGTGTGATTGCATGTGTTTGGGGGAAACTCCCTCACTGAGTCAGTGGACTCACCCCACGTTTAACATTTCAGATGCAAGTATCTACGAAGCCGCCGGAAGCCTTGGGTGTCATGTGGACAACTTTTAATGGATTGCTGTCCATAGTTTAAGAGTATATATTTTTTTAACAGGACTTTGTAATTCGTGTTGTTTAGTTACTCTGATGTATTATATTCATTAAGTTGTAATCAATGAATGTAATTGTTTTTTTTTTGGAATGAAACGGATTTTTGTATGCTTGTGAGGCTGCGTAGGGGAAAGAAAGACTTTCTTTTCTGCCGGTAATGGCTACGAAGTTTGGGTCATGACACCTTGATTCCCTACTGTAATACGTAGGAGCGGAGATCTCACTCTGTCAGGCTCATTCTACTATACCCCCTCAGCTCCGCCAAGCTGGAACTTATTGTTTCTACCCGGACAAAATCGGTAGGAACACTTGGTTTACTGAGGGAAGCTCATGGTTTTATTTATGGTGTTTTCCGCTCTGCACTTCATTGGTTATTTTGTTTGATAAAAAACTAAAAGGGATATGTTTCATTGCTAATTGTTCCTACCACGAGTTTGAACCCAGGCCACTTTACTATCGAGTTAGACAAGCGACCCGTACAACTCGGGACAACGGTCCAACATTGACCAAGGTCTGGTTTGAGCACAAGTTAGACATGAGGGTTAAGATCCGACTTAATGGATACCAGGGACAGAGTAACCCACTTACTAGGCCAGAATGAGAAGGAACTTGCCCGAGAATGAGAACTCCTTGACCAAGTACTCTACTTACTCGGCTCTGAGTCCTGGCCAGCAATACCCACTTCCCAAATGAGAATACTACCTATTGAGTCTTCTCGAGTACTTACCCATTACTTTACCAAGCTTCTCGAGTACTTACCCAGTACTTGACCAAGAGTACTTTACCCAGTACCCGACCAAGTACCCAGTCAGCAGTCGGGACCCAGGAAACTTCCCAAGAACACACTTGGCTTACTCGGACCAAGACCTTTACAACTCTACCTAAGTACCTGAGCAATCTACTCAGGTATACAGCGAGATGAAGTACTTGGTACTTGGTCAGACCACTCGTAGACTATCGAGCATACCAAACGTTTCTCGAGCTTATCTTCCGAATGTACTAGAACATTCTCAAGGATACATGTCCCAAATGCTAGCTGCTAGTTGTACGACCAGGACACGCGGCACCAGAGTAGTGGAGACCCTACGGACGACGCCTACTGTCCGCGATACCCGCTAATGGCCTGGAGGGGGACCATGTAACGTACGGAAAAGGACCCTCCATTCGTGTATATAAAGGGCAGGATGCTCGCTAAGAAGGGGGCGGTCTTTCAGGCAAAAGCCCAACCTAAACCCTAATCTCTGTTAACAACCTAGAACCTTAGTTCCACCGCCAGAGCACCACATTCTCTACGAGACCCACCATCATCAACAACACTAGAACTACGTAGGACTTAATTCCCTATCGGGATACATAGGAGCAGAGATCTCACTCCGTCAGGCTCAATCCATAAAACCCCCACCACTCTGCCGAGCCGGAGCTCATTGTTTCTACCCGAACAAAATCGACATGATCATTGGCGCCCACTGTGGGGCGAGGTAAAACTTTGCCCCGACCACGACACTACCACGACCAGCTGCAGTGTTGTCTCTTTCCGCATTTTCCCTTCAACGACAGACCGAGTTTCTGAAAACCCCAGGTCCAAAATGCTTCCGGTGGACACTAATCTCATCGCTACCAGTCACGACATCTAGCCGCCGCGTGAACCGCCGCGTATCCCTCTACTGTTGCCAGCGATCGAGTCTTGTCATCATTGGAAACACAAACCCACGACTCTTCCCCTTTTCCTTCCCACCGAGTCTTGCCCAGAAGAGAAGTCCGCCATCACTATTATTGATTTCAACATCCAAACTTGACTGGAAGGTGTTCGACAAAATGTCTAAAAACGAAGTCTGGGACCTTCAACATCCCGGCTTCATTAGATCGGTTATTAAAATTCCATGGGCCACGATCTTCTCCGAAAAACCCCCAAATCATACCGAGCATTCACTCACGACAAGGACGACATTGAAACCATATCCATAATTGTGAAAAACCACCTTCAAGCATCAAATTTTCACAAAATCATCACAATCAGCTTCCTTTCCTTTATAATATTTACTTATCATATATTAGTTCCTTCACATTGTTTATGCCATAATTGCATCTTTGAGTAAATCCTGTCCTATTTGCCATGCTGTTCTCTACAGGGGTTAGGACTCAATTCATGGGAATGTCGACAACTGAAGCATTAAAGGCAGGATTTGGGTTTGTATATCTTAGAAGCACGCCAAGTGATCAACAAAAGGATGCTCATATGACTTTGTTCCAATTTTTACAGCTGGTTGCATATAAGATAGTTACTCATCCACAATATCTATAGTGAAACCAAATTTCCCAATGCTGACGTGATATATGACGACAAAACGGATGAGAACAAAAGTTTCCACCAAGTGTTTGAAAAATTTCCCAATCGATTGTGTTGGGTATGGATTATCTCCCAAATATTTTATGTGGCAATAATCATAAAGGTGCAAGCATTTATACTAGAAAGATCCTCCCAGCAAGTGATATGAGCCACACAAAGAGGCCTAAGGCCTCAAATGGAAGAGTCCAATAGCTTTTTAAATGGGAAATGGAAACAAAATATTTGGTTTTATTTAAGTATTTTATGAAATTTTAATAGTTTGCAATCCAATTTCAATGTCTTCATGGAACCGAAAATCTATAAAAGCCAATTTCTACATGCTTATCATTTATTCACTTTCTGGTGTGGCAGACCCACTAATAAGGACCGAGTACTTCCACTCTGACATTTTGACTGAGTGCCACCACTCGGGTCTTTGGGTCGAGTATACATACTAGGAACGAGGCCGAGTATAGTATCTACTCGGGTGTCTCGGATGCTTTGCACCATTCGAGGACTCCTACTCGGTCGAACCCTGACTGAGAAGCAGCCTGAGCGAGTATGCTGATATGTGCTCTAGCACGAATAGCCTCAAGCCGGCGGCTCAATAACCACTAAGTAATTCTCGGCACTACACATCCAAGAATGGGCTATGTCTTCGGCAATTTGCCAAGACCCTCATAGCACACCGAGTAGTGCAAACGTCGCATGAATATTCTTTTACATGGACACACATGCCGTTTTTGCATGTTACGTGCTGTGAATAACAATGCTATGATATTGATAGTACATTCTGAAAATGCAAATGCTTCAAAGATACCACATTCACAGTATTTTGATGATGAACTATGTAATAATTAGTTATAGGAATATTTGTAAAGGTTTCTCTTTTGATTTAGCTCAAATGACTCAAAATGTTTTTAAAAAGGATAAAATAAGTTTTTTTCCTAAAAGAAAAAGTTTGAAATATGTTTTGAAAAACATTCCAAGGTTTCAGAAGTTTGAAAAGTATTTTTGGAACATGTTTAGTGAAGAAAATAATCTATTTTAAGCTTTTAAGAAAAGTAGTCTATTACCTTGAAAAGTAGTCTACTACTTTGTTCTTGAAAAATTCTAGAAACCATCTTAGAATCAAAGTAATCGACTACTTTGAGAAGTAATCAATTACTTTGTTTGAAACTTGTTATATTGGCTTCTGATGATCAAAGTAATCGACTACCAGTGTAAGTAATCGACTACTTTGACAATTATGGCACAAAACAGTTGCATTCTTGATCAAAGTAGTCGACTAATCTAAAAAGTAGTCGATTACTTTCAGTTATTTTTAAAACAATTTCAAATTTAAAACTTATCTTTCTCACACTTTTTCTTCTATAAATACGAGGGATTTTGACACGAAAATTCACAACTCTTTTCATCTATTGTTACTCTGTCAAAATCACTCTAGAAACATTCTTGAGTCATATGCTTTCATTTTGAGAGAAATCACAGAGCTTTCTTAGAAAAAGAACACTATTATAGTGTTAAAAAATTTCTGTGTACAAATCAATTGTAATTGTTGTTTCTTTGATTTGGTGAGGCATCCAAATCACATTCAAGGTGGGGAATCCTTGAATCTAAGGTGTGGAATCCTTAGGAGGTAAGGATTATTTTGAGTGGAGCATATCAAAATAATCAAAGGTAAAAGGTGGGGTATCCTTTTGATTTGTTAATTGTAATTTTGTAAACAATTTTTAAATAGTGGAATCTCTCAAGGGTTCTTGAGAGCTGGATGTAGATCACTCAGGTTGTGATCGAACCAGTAAAATTCTTTGTGTGATCTTCTCTTTCCCTCACTCTTCTAGTTCTTGCAATTATTGCTTAATTGTTGTTCTTGATTGTATTTGGTTAATTGTGGTGGATTTAATACTCTGATTTTTAATTGAGGTCATTCATACATAATCATTCTCTTCTTCTACTCAATTTTTTTGCATCATACATAATGTTTCTTGAACAATTTTTTTAAGAAACCAAAGTTTCCAAGAAAGTGATTAAACCTCAATTCACTCCCCCTCTTGACGTGCCATATTGATTAACAATTGGTATCTAGAGCTAGGGTCTTGAATAAGGCTTAATAGCTTTCAAGATTTGTTTTGAAAATGACACTTGAATCAAGTAGGAAGCATAAACACATTTCTACCACTTCTCCTCCAATCTTTGTTGGTGAAGGATATCCTTATTGGAAAGCAACACTAGTGCAATAAGTGCTTTTTACGTCAGTTAAAATTGATTTTTTACGTCAGAATACTGACTGACGTAAATACAGCTGACGTTAAAATTTAAAATTTTAACGTCAGTTGAGAACTGACGTTAAATATAAAACTATTAACGTCGGTTCTTTAACACAACTGACGTTAATTTTGTCAAAATTAATGTCAGTTCTTTAACACAACTGACGTTAATTTTGAACGGACGTTAATTTTGTTAAAACTAACGTCAGTTGTTATAAAGAACTGACGTTAAAGGTCTTAATTTTAACGTCAGTTGTAATAAACAACGGACGTTAATAGTGTACTGTATATTTTATAAAATACTATTAACGTCAGTTGTATCATACAACTGACGTTAATAGTATTTTTTTTAAATTCAGTTTTAAAATATCACTCCCCTCAGCTATCCCTGCATTCAGTAAATATCCCAGTAACACAAAATATCACACACATTATAGAATTGCAAACGAAAAATGGAACAATGATCCATATGTATGCCTGTTCAGAAACAATATATATTTATTAACATAGGTTAAAACTCAAAATAAATACAGAAATATAAATAAAAATAAATGTATACTAAGTTTAAACTACCTATATCAATATCCATTCGTGATGATCATCACGAGTGGCATGTACATCGTCCACCTGTGTCTCCTCGATTATAATAGGCATGTTTGCTGAAAAAGAAGGAGTCTCAGGAATATCAAGATTTGAATCTTCATTTTCATCACTACCATTATACATGCTTTTTCCTTGGAGAACCACAGACAACCTTTTGTTAGAAGGATCAGTGATGTAGAACACTTGTTTTGCTTGGGAAGCCATTATGAAAGGCTCATTTATATGACCTAACTTATTGAGGTCTACCAATGTGAACCCCAATTCGTCGGTTTGTACACCACAGTTACTATCAACCCACTTACATTTAAATACCGTCACCGTAAGCTTAGTGTAATCGAGCACCCAAATATCTTCAATATATACAAAGTAAGGTCTCGGTGCTTTAACGGGTTTTGTGCCCTTTGCACTAGAGAAGTGCATTGCTTCGGCCACGATCATAACCCCACTATTTTGCATGGTACTCTTGTTATCTTGTTCCTTTGTATAAAAGGAAAAGTTATTTATGTCGTATCCGCTCCAACATATGACGTTGAAGCTAGGCCCACGTGCTAGCCATCTTACGTCATCAGAAGCAGTACTACCATCCTTAAGCATTTCTTCCTTGAACCATGGTAAGAAAGTCTTGTTATGCTTATTCAACAACCACCTTTCGCTCATTCGAGGGTTTTCTTGATTGACTTTTCTTTTATGTTCAAATAAGAAAGGCTGAACACATTCGATGTTGTTCAATACATACAAATGTGCTTGAAGCACTTCCTCCCGATCCTTCCTATTAATTCTTAAGCCATGTGTACCCTTACCTTGACATCTAATCTCATCATGCCGAGGCTTAGGAACCCCTATAGGATCCGTGTTATGAAGGTAGTCCGAACAAAACTCAATAGCTTCTTCTGCAACATACCTTTGAACAATAGATGCTTCCGGACAATGAGGATTCTTCACGTACCCTTTCAAGATCTTCATATAGCGCTCAACTGGGTACATCCATCTCAGAAAAACCGGCCCACATAATCTAATCTCCCTCACCAAATGAACAATTAAGTGAACCATTATGTCGAAAAAGGAAGGAGGAAAATACATCTCCAATTGGCACAAGATTGTAGCAGCCTCGACTTCCAAGTCATCCAACATACGGGGGTCAACGACTTTGCTACATATAGAATTGAAGAATGAGCACAACCGAGTAATGGCATGTCTCACATTTTTTGGAGCAATACCACGAATAGCAACGGGCAGAAGTTGTTGCATCAAGATGTGACAATCATGAGACTTTAAGCCAACCAATTTAAGATCACTAGAGACAAGACTCTTCATATTTGAAGAGTAACCATGTGGAACTTTGATGCCCTGAAGACACCCGCAGAAACTTTGTCTCTCTTTTTTTGACAAAGTATGACATGCTGGCGGCAAATAAGTCCGCTTACCATCCTCAACAACTGGAGCTAACTACTCTCATATACTCATAGCAACGAGGTCGAGACGAGCATTCACACCATCCTTTGTGTTGCCCTGAATGTTGAGAAGCGTCCCGATCACACTATCACACACATTTTTCTCCACATGCATCACATCAATGCAGTGTCTGACATCAAGCTTGCGCCAGTATGGAAGATCAAAGAATATCGACCTCTTCTTCCATATGTTTTTCAAAGCAGCTTTACCTTTCTTTTTGGACTTTCCGAATATAACATCGATGCCCTTTACCCTCTGATAAACCTGCTCTCCAATTAAGGCCGCGGTACGCTTTTCCTCTCTTGGCATCCATTAAAAGCTTTTTTCATCTTACGATATGGGTGATCACGTCTAAGAAATCTCCGATGCCCAAGGTAAACCGTCTTCTTTCCATGATGCAACTAAGTGTAGCATGTGCCTTCTTCACATATAGGGCATGCTTTATGCCCCTTGACACCGTATGCCGGACAAGTTACCGTAGTATCTTTGGAAAGTCGTTGATGGTGCAAAATAACATGGCACGAAGCTTGAAAGTCTCATGAGAATACCCATCAACTACATCAACACCTTCCACCCACAACTTTTTCAAGTCTTCAATCAAGGGACCTAGATAAACATCTAAGTCATTTCCCTATTGCTTTGGGCCCGAAATCATCATAGACAACATCATGTATTTGCGCTTCATGCACAACCAAGGGGGCATGTTGTAAATTACCAACATAACAGGCCATGAACTATGAATACTACTCATGTTACCATAAGGATTCATTCCATCCGTAGCAAGTCCAAGCCTTAGGTTTCTTGGCTCATCGGCGAAATCCGGAAACACAGTGTCGATATTCTTCCATTGAATAGAATCAGCAGGATGACGAACCTTTCCATCACGTTTCCTCTCATCATTATGCCATCTAAGATTCTTCGCATCTTTCGCATTGGCAAACAATCGCTTGAACCTTGGAATTATTGGAAGATACCACAACACCTTCGCTGGAGGACCCATTTTTCTCACATCATCAAGATCATCATCATCATCACCACCCTTCACTTTGTATCGTGATAACCCATATTTGGGGCAATCGTGATTGTCTTCATGAACACCGGTGTACAATATGCAATCATTGGGGCATGCGTGTATCTTCTTATACTCCATACCCATAGGACACAATACCTTCTTGGCCTCATAGTTACGGTCAGGCAATGTGTTGTCCTCCGGAAGCAAGTCTTTGAACACTTCAAGCAATTCCGTGAAGCTTTTATCGGTCCAACCATTTCTCGCCTTCACACAAACCAATTTTAGCGCCGCCGACAACCGTGTATGAGTAGTACACGTTGGATATAAAGGCTTATCCGCATCACCGCACAACCTATCATACACATGAGCTCGATGAAAAGATTCTTGTCCAATATCACGGATCATGTCATCTACTCGATCATCCTCCATATTTACGTCAACGCCCTCACTTTGGGAGACACTTGCCGTACTACTCAACAACACATCAGCATGCCATATCCATCTTGTATAACTCAAGCAAATCCCTTCACAAATCAAATGAGTACGTATATCCTTCACCGTACATTTCCTTGTATTCAAACACTTGACACAAGGACAACAGAACATTCCATTACTATTAGGAACATTCCTTTGAGCAAATTCTATAAATTCTCCCACCCCCTTCAAATACTCAGCACTAGTACGCTTACAAATCATCCAACTACGATCCATAACTAGATAGGTCCTATAGATATACAAAACATATATCCAATATAAGGACAATACGGGAAATTGAAAACTATAGTTTTTGAAGATTGCCAATCACAGGCAGAACTGATCACGGCCTAGCCGTGATGAGCATCACGGTCGTGACAGATCAACCAGCAGAGCAACATGCACTCAAAACCAAAAATAGAGACGTACATTCCAAACAACTCAAACTCACGGTTTCAAGTTTCAACTAATGAGACTACAGTTTCAACATACACTCAAAACCAAAAATAAAATAATGTGCCCTAAAGACTCACCAGAAATAGGTGCTCGCGTGGTGGTGGGGAGGGGAGCTTGAGTGGTGGCCAACGTTCGATGTGGTTACTGAGAGCAGAGGGACAAGGAGAGTTAGTGCGCGGGTGATAAGCCTCTGGCTTATCTAGTTTTATGACTAGATGAACTAGGGTTCATGTGCCTATTTATTCGAGTTCACTCTCGTTTTCACCCAAATTTGCCTTGTTTTGTTCCTAAGTTGGACTTTGACTCATTTTTCCTATTTTGTGTAGTTTTTAGGTTATTTTGAATAGAATTACGCTTGTGGGTGCTTTTGTTGTTTCAGGTTAAATAAGTGAAGCTCCGGGAGTCAAGGAAAGTCGAAAAGCAGTGGAAATTGCAAGTCTGGAGACACTCGCCCCGCGAGTGTATTATCGCCTCGCGAGACTGAAGGTCAACAAAGCAGCAAAAGTCAACATTTCTGTCTCGCCACGTGAGACTATTCTTGCCCCGCGAATCATGAAGACCTGCAAGACAGAGACCATCACGGCCAAGCCGTGATGAAGACCACGCCCGTGAACAGTTTGAGGTTTGAAGACTCGCCCCGCGAGAGACATCTCGCCTCGCGAGTGAATGAAGAATTGGAAGTCGAGAGGCCATCACGGCCCGGCCCGTGATGAAGGTCACACACGAAATTGAAGACTCGCCCCGCGAACACACTTTCGCCTCGCGAGAGTTCAAATTGAAAGCGCGCCAATTTTAATTCTCGCCTCGCGAAAGTCTGCTCGCCTCGCGAGCGAGCGCAGATCAGGAATCCTATTTAAAGGCTTTTGCAGATCAGATTTAGGGGGGATCGTTAAGGAGGCAGTTTTCCACTTAGGTTAGGGCAGTAGTTACGAATCCTTATTTCTCCTTGGAGCTGCGTCTCCTTTTCTGGTTTCTTTTTATTTTACGATGGTGATTATGTCCGAGTGTTTGTCTATGAGCATGAGGAACTAATCCCCGTCGTCCGAGGGAACGATGAAGCCACCCATGGCGATGTAAATCCGATATGATGTATGTTTTTCTCCTTTAATTCAATTCTTGTTTTCCGATTCTGATTTGAATGTTTGATCATATGTTTTGCGTGATTAATCAGTTAAACGTGTTTGAGGCCTAACGGCGATTCGCGTTTCAGAACTTGAATCGGGATCATAAATGTTTTCTAATTCTGATTTGATTGTGTTAATCATATGTGTTGCGTGATTGACTTGTTAACGTTGATGAGGCTTAGTCAGCGATTCACGTTTAGAACTTGAATTAGGATCATCGATCGAATATTGCACGAGAGTGAGTAGGAGATCGGTGCGACCTTATAGGGAACACGAATTAACAGAATTCGAGATTAGGATTATGAGACCTAGTAAGTAATTAATCCAATCGTCGAATACGTCCTAATGAGCACGAGAGTGGATTTAGGAGAATTTAGGGGTCCCGGTTGACATTAAAATTGAACTTAGGGAGGAATTCATCATCACTTGGGTGTACATGTTGGGTAGGTGGATTTGTGACCTTGGACATTTTAGTTTTCTGATTTTTAGTTAATTATTTAGTTAGATTGTTAATTGAATTTCGATCCTATTCTCTCTTCTCTCTCCAACCACTTTCTCTACTTAACCAACTTATCGGATTTCTCGCGAAATTAGTCGAATTGGTAACCCAATCCTTGAGTTCGACCTCGGTAATTACTTACCGTGTTTATTTTTATTACTTGCGACGACCCGGTACACTTGCCGGAGTCACAACAGCGGGAAGGGGAAAGAGAGATGTAAAGTTATTGCAAAGAATGAATGGAAAGACACAGTTAGGGTTAATAGTGTACCTCACGGTGGTGGCGAAGAAGCCCTCGCGGTGGTTGCGGTGGAGATGAGCTCGCGATTAGGGCAGAGTGAGAGTGAGGGTTGAGAGTGAGGGTTGAGCGTGATGAAAAGAGAAAAGAGACGTACAGAGCGAAGTGCAGAAGGCGCGCGGGTGTAAACCAAAATAAAACAACATTTGACGTCAGTTGTTTGTAAAGACTGACGTTAAATGTCGTATATTTAACGTCAGTTGTCTTAAGAAACTGACGTTAAAAGTGTATACCTTTATCCAAAAACATTAATTCCTTTGACTATTTATTTAATTGAAGTAAAAATAAAACTTTTAACGTCAGTTGTATAAAAAACTGACGTTAAAAATAAATATTTTTTTATTTTAAAAGCACTTTTAACGTCAGTTTTTGAAGACAACTGACGTTAAAAGTGTATATCTGCAAAAAATCATTCCTTTGACTACTGTGCTAACCCATGCACCTTGAAACTTAATCCTCTTAATGAGCATTAAGTTTATAGATAAGTTTTCAAGAAAATCAGAGAGAGACTATTCTCTATATAAAGTGCCATTCTTCTGTATCAGTATGTAGATACACCCTCTTCTTTTCCTCTATATTTCGTGCATTTTCTATTCCTTCACAATATGGTTCTATCACATTTGAGACTTTTGTTATTTCTTCCTATACCTATACTTAAAGGTCTCTGTCTTAATGGTCAAAAAACTTCTGAGGTTGAGTAAATCACATAATATGACTCCCTCACTTTATTCCATCTCCTCCCCAAGCGACAGTGGATAAAGCACAGATGGAGCATCAAGGACTTCAAATGAGCAGGGAGGGGATCGATGCATCCATTGGAGTTTTCGAGACAGAGCGAGAAGAAATTGATGTTGAAGCAGAAACTTTTTAATATTTTAGTGCTATGTTGCATAAATTTTTTATCTTTCAATCATGTAATTGTAACTTATGAATCGCTTCAATGAGATACGATTTGATTATACATATAACACTTTTATGTTAAGTGTTTATTTATTTTAATTTTCACAAGAATATGTTTACTAATTCAAGCTAATTAATGTAGATTAAAAATAAACTTGTTTAATATTTACACAAGTTCTTTACACAACTGACGCAAATAGTGATTTAATATTTACAAATTGCCACCACCTCATTTTTAACGTCAACATAATTTATGACTTCCAAGTTCCCGTATATTACATTATTTCCAATATTCATTCTGCACGTTTATAATTTATAGGATTATTTATGTCAGCTATTTATTATACTGAAGTAAAAAACCACACTTTTAACGTCAGTTGTATAAAAAACTGACGTTAAAAATAAATATGACTGCCAAATTGCCACTACCTCATTTTTAACGTAAACTTAATTTATGATTGTCAAGTTCCCGTATATTACATTATTTCCAATATTCATTATGCACGTTTATAATTTATAGGATTATTGACGTCAGCTATTTATTATACTGAAGTAAAAACCACACTTTTAATCCTCTTAATGAGCATTAAGTTTATAGGTAAGTTTTCAAGAAAATCATAATAGCTTAGTAACTTCATCCCCTGCTCCTATAAATAGCTTCCTTCCATCCTTTTAATTTTCTGCTTCACAATATGGCTCTGCCGTGGAGATTAACTTCATCACTCTTTGTTCCTATTCCTAGACTCAAAGGTCTTTGTATTAATGGTCAAACAACTTCTGAGGTTGTGTAAATCACATAGTGTGAGTTGCTCACCTTATCATCTTTCTGGAGAATCGGCAGCTACAGCACCAGAACGTCAGCTTTGGAAGCAAGTGACTGTTCCAAGACCATTGCTGAAACAAATCGGGTGCACCCTTGCTCAGCCGTTCTGGAAAACTCGGTCGCTCGACTCTCCTCTCTTGCTCACCCGTGAAGGGAACGAAGCCTCAACAAATGTTTAGGATTTTAAACCCTTTCAATGTAACTTTTTATAGGATTTTAAACTCTATCAATGTAACTTTTTATAGGATTTTAAAGGATTTTAAACCCTTTCAATGAATGAGATCCGGTTTGGGTTATTGATTCAACTTATACTTCGCACATATATTTTAGTTTTCAAAACAGAAACACAAAACATCAAAGCAATTGTGAAATTGAAACTTTGAGGAAGGCAATGCGGAAGGGTACGTATACTAGATAAAAAAATTTATTAAAATAACCTTTAACGTCTGTTGATGAAAGAACAGAAGTTAAAAGTGAAGTGACGCACTTTTAACGTCAGTTCAATGAAGAGCTGACGTTAAAATGTTCACTTTTAACGTCAGTTGTTTATTGAACTGACGTTAAAAGTGAGTCACTTCACTTTTAACATCAGTCCTTAAAACAACTAACGTTAAAATTGAATTAATGAAGTCTGATATTTACAAAACTGCCACCGCCTCCTTTTTAACGTCTAGCTTTTGGTTAACTGACGTAAACCTTTACCGTCTAATGTATATTTTCCACCAGTGCAAGGATGAAAATTTTTATTGAAGGAATAGACATAGACTTATGGGATACTATTGAAAATGGTCCCTTTGTCCCCAAACATGTTGTTGGAGATGAAGAAAGAAACAAAACCAAAAGTCTATGGACTAAAGATGAAAAGCAAAAAGTTCAACTTGACTTTGAAGATATTGTTAATCAAATGCTTTCTTTTGAGAAAACTTTCACTAATGAAGATATTGTGACTAAGGTACTTAGGTGTCTTAGTAGAGAATGACAACCCAAGGTAACGACCATCATGGAGTCTAGGGTTCTTACAACAATGTCTCTAGCAACTTTGTTTGGAAAGCTCAAGGAGCATGAGTTGGAGTTAACAAGACTCAAGGAGAATGAAGAAGTAGATAAAAAGGGCAAAGGAATATCACTTATGGCTTCTTCTTCTAAGAAAGATGAAAGTGACAAAGGAAGCAATGATTCTAGAGAAGATGACAAGGAAGATGAACAAATCAACCTACTAGTAAGGAGATTTGGGAAGTTTCTCAAGAATAAAAGTAAGTGGAAAAGATTCAACAATTCCAAGAAACCTACCAAGAAAGATGCTCCATCATCAACACCTCTATGCTATGAATGTGGAAAGCCAAGGCACATCAAATTCGAATGTCCTACTCTCCAAAAGAAAGATAAAGGTGAAAAGAGGCCTATGAAGGAAAAGAAGGGGAGAAGGGCATACATAGCATGGGAAGACAACGATCTAAGTTCATCAAGTGGTGATAGCACGGATGATGAAGTCTCCAGTCTTTGCTTGATGGCAAGTCAAAAAGATGACCAAGAGGTAAGTGATGATGAATTTGCATTATCTTTCACTTATGATGAATTGCAATTAGCCTTTTAAGAATTGCATGAGGAATCTATAGAACTTTCTAGAAAGGTAACTAAACAAAAGTCAATAATCTCTATGCATGAAAATGATAAAATGAAACTACCTAAGGAGATAAATGATTTTAAATTAGAAATCAATTCTATGACCTTGATGCATGCTAGTTCTAGAAATGATATACCTAGTTCATCAAAATGTGTTCAATGCATGCATCTTGAAAAGGAGAATAAGGACCTAAAGAATACTCTTGCTAAATTTACAAATGAAAGAAGGAATTTGAATAATTTTCTTGGTAATCAACAATCCCCATTTGTAAAAATAGGCTTAGGGTATAATTCTTATAATAAGAAAGAAACACATTCAACAATATTTGTTCCATCTAGTAAAAGTGCTAGAAATAAGGTAACATGTCATTATTGTTGTAAACATGGTCATATTTCTCCTAGATGCTATATTAAAAAAATTGGTCTTGAAAAAGCTAAGATGATGTGGGTTTCAAAAATTATGGTACCTAAGACTAATATTCAAGGACCCAATAAAAATTGGATACCTAAAATCTAAACTTGTTTTGTAGGATTGCTTGAGGACCCATGGAAATGAATGGTATCTTGATAGCGGGTGCTCCAAGCATGTGACGGGAAACATATCAAAATTCATTCATCTCTCCCCAAAGCAAAGTGGTCACGTAACCTATGGTAACAATAATAGAGGTAAAATTCTTGGTATT
The DNA here is from genome assembly GCA_030762895.1 of Sophora flavescens. Lineage (NCBI taxonomy): Eukaryota > Viridiplantae > Streptophyta > Magnoliopsida > Fabales > Fabaceae > Sophora > Sophora flavescens. Next base: position 22,659,970 of record CM061066.1, read on the forward strand.
GGTAAAATAGTAAATGAGTCTACTATCATTGAACATGTGTGTCACGACCGTCCCGTCCGGGCGCCGCGAAAAAAGAGGTAAAAAGACAGAGGAGTCGCCACTAAAATTTTATTGGGAAAATCTTAGAAAACCCAATTATTTAAAGGTAAACTGGTCTAAAAAAAAGGAGAGAGATGAGTCCGGGAGTCGGTTACGAGTAGGGAAGGTGTTAGCACCCCACATCGCCCGTTTAAAAAACGGTACCTCAAGTTAATTGTGCAAAAAATATTTTAATAACCTTTTAAATATTTATTTTACCCCAAAAATTATTTACAAGAAGAATTATTTTATATTTCTAATATTTTAAATTTTTATATTTTTAAATTTGTTGATTATAAAAACTAAATGAGGTCGAACATGACACATGAGTCCACAGGGTAACCTCAAATCTAAGGGACTGAACATGGCACCATGTCCGTAGAGCATCCCTAAAAATAGAAAATTTTAATTATTTTGATTAATTATTTTAACATAAAAAGAGACACAAAAAGGAAAATTTAGTTTTGACTTGACAAGATGATTTATCTTGCTCCTACGTATTCCCGGGTGCGATGGGAAACTCAAAGCCATGTAATTCTTTTGAAAAGACTTGATTTGTTGATTTTAACTTTTTGAAAATGATTTTTTTGAAGAGATTTTTTTTAAAGGAGGTTTTATTTTGAAATGAATTCACTCTTGCACGGGGTCCAAGATAGCAGTGCTATATGATAAACCCTTACAATGCATACGCCACTTGAGGATGAAAGTTCATACATCAACATCGTAGATTGTTGCGTGAATTCAAAAGATTTTATTTTATAAAATTGAATAAAATTTGTTAAAAAGAGTAAATTGAAAACATTTATTTTTACAAAAAGAAGGAATTCACTATTGCACAGGGTTAAAGATAGCGAAGCTATACGATGAACCCTTATAATTCATATGACACTTGAGGATAAAAACTCATACATCAACGTCATAGATAGTTGCGTGAATAAAAAATCTTTTAAAATAGATTTTAATATTATTTTATATATAAAAAACTTGTTAAAAGGGTAAATTGAAAACATTTTACCATTTTTTGTAAAAAGATAATTCATTCTCGCACTGGGTCAAAGATAATCAAGCTATACGATAAACCCTTACAATTCATATAACACTTGAGGATGAAAACTCATACATCAACGTCATAGATAGTTGCATGAATAAAAATATTTTAAAATAGATTTTAATATTTTTATGTTTTATTTTTTGTCACTTCTAATGTTCTTTGTATTTTTAGTTTATCATCCATTTTTGAAAGAACTTGACCCAATAAACAAACCAAAAGGAAAACAAAACTCATGTCTTGGTCTTAAAGATATTAAGCTCACATGCCCAAAAAAAAAAACACCCACATCCCAATTCAGAAGCCCAACCCATTTGAAGCCCAAACACCTTAATAAGCAAAATAAAAAATAAAAGGAAAATAAAAAGGAAAACAGTAAAACAAAATCAAAAGGAAAACAAAACTCAGAGAAGCTTATGTTTCATCAGCATTACCACACACCACACGTATAGCCAAAAGGGGATAACCAAGGTGGCTGAGCAGGGGCACCGGACGACGCGATGGAGGTGAGGGTCCTGGCGCGGTGGCGGACGAGAGCAGCATGGAAGACAGCGGAACAGGAGACGCGACCGACGTCTGTGAACGGATCTGGTTCGGCTCGTGACGACGAGGGATGAGGCAGCAACGACGATGACTGAGCTGGGTGGCACGCAGTGGCGTTTGTGGGTTCTGTGGCACTTGGGTCTGGGATCTGCGGTTCGTGACGGCGGCACTGCAGCGAACGAAGTGGGAGGGGTGACGGTCCATGACAGATCTCGCGGCGGAGATGGTTGCGGTGTGGTGGTGTGGTCTTGGCAAGATGGCGATGCTGTGGAGTGCATTGGAGGAGTACGGTTCGAGGTGGTGCTGGGTTCCGAGTTCGATGCGGCGGAAGAACGGTTGCTGCTTGGCGGAGGAGCGGCGGTGAATCGTGGCGGAGATGGCGGAGCTAAAACCAGGATCTGATGTGTTTTATGTTTCTATTTTTGGTTTTTTATTGTTGATGATGATGGTGAAGGTTGTTGTAGATGGGTCTGTTTATTTTTTGGTGATGACTATGGAGATGATGTGGTGTTTGGGTATGGAGGGTGGCATATTTGAGGCGTTGAAGATGGGTTAGTTTCAATGGTTGGAGGGTGATGTAAATGAAGAGGAAGGAGGAGTTGGAGTTGATAGAGAGGATGATGAAGGTGGAAGGATGAATGTGAAGTCAAAAATGGGAGAAAATGTCGTGAATAATAATCTGAGAAATTCCTCCCCCGCTGCTAGATGATGCTTCTGTTTATATATCAACAACAGGGAATGATAGTGCCAAAATTTGTTATTGATATGTAGACAAAAAAAATGCAGAGGGTGGTACATTTTATGGGGAGCATATCAGCCTTTGCTCCACCACCTTGCTTGGTTGCAATGGTGCAGGGGTAGTACTTCCCTTTTTTAGTAAAAAAGTAAAAGAAAACAAGAAAGGGGAAATAAAACAAAGTTGATCCATACTTGAAAGAGCAAAGTGAAAGCTAGCTCTTTTTTTTTTCAATTTTTTTACTTTTTATTATATTTTTTTAATTTATTCTGATGACAAATCAAAAAAAAAAATTAGTTGGGATTGGATAATGGGCCAACAAGCCATTTGTAACAATAAAAGGAAAATGGGCTACACTAATTCTATAATGGGCCAAGAATAAAATCAATTTTTTTTGTTTTATTTTTATCATTTTTGTTTGTTATTTTTTTCCAAAATATTAATAAAAACAAACGGACAAAATTAGGTGTTCACAGCTGCCCCTTCTTTACTTGTTTCTTATTAGATAGTAGGTGTAACCTTAGTTAACCTATTATCATTACAAGAAACGAGTAAAGACATGAACTCCAATTTTGGCTGAAGTTCACTAACAAGTAAAAGGATGCATAATTAAAAAAAAGAGCTTACGGGACGGACTGCACATAGAATCTCGAACAGAAAGATAAAAAGCTTGCAGAGTCGTTTGTCCGCTGAAGCTTGAAAAAAAAATGGATTAAAAGCTTGTGGAGTCGATTATCCACTGAAGCTTGAAAAGACAGGTAGAAAGCTTGCAGAGTTGGGTATCCGTCGAAGCTTGAAGTCAAAAGATCTTATGGGGTATGATACTTGCCAAATATAGAAAGCTTGCGAAGTCAATTATCCGCTGAAGCCTGAAAAGAAAGGTTAAGAGCTTACGAAGTCGGTTATCCGCTGAAGCTTGACAGAAAAGGTAAAAAGCTTGTGGAGTCGGTTATTCACTGAAGCTTGACAAAAGGTAAAAAGCTTGTGGAGTCGGTTATCCACTGAAGCTTGACAGAAACTACAAAGCATGTGGAGTCGGGTATCCGCTGAAGCTTGACAGAAACTAAAAAGCATGCGGAGTCGGGTATCTGCTGAAGCTTGATAGAAAAGGTAAAAACCTACGATGTCCGTACAATTTACTGGGTTTTGTGCTCACAAAAGATAAACAATTGCAATGCATGATGCCAGAAATGTCCTATATGCTTGATGAAAACCTCAAATGATTTCAATGCAACAGAAGGAAAGCTCGTAACACATTACTATTTTTAATTTTTCCATCGCTTAGGTGGTTTTTATTATCACCCTTGACCCCTTAAAGTGTTGATCACAGCCAAGCTTTGAGATGAACTGAGACGAGTCATGTCTTTGTGGAGACAAAGGTTGAGCACTTTTGCAATGGTATGCTTCCTTTGCAATGATTGTCCCCGTACTTCTTGTCAGTAGACCACGACACCCTTTGTCGGGAGATCATCCCGTTCTTTACGGCCTTTCAAGACTTTCAAAGAAATTCTGAATGCTTTTGAAGACATTAATACATGTTTCACATTTCAGTATATACTTATCATGATGAATGCACACACAATTGACAAAAGTTAAGGTAAATGGATAAGGGTAAAAAGAAATGGGAGTCAATGTCATTATATTGGACTGAAAAGGGATACAAAGAAGATATTACAATGGAGTATGGAATTTCAAAAAGGTTGTGGAGTGGAAACACATCTCCTCAAGTGACATCTCTTTCCATGACTAGTGTTAGTATCTCTCATACCATATCGACTGCTTACTAATCAACATATGAGAATGCTATCTGCCCCAGTCTTCATGCATCTAGCCCACTGATTGCCCCATTTCATCGGCTTGACGACATTCCCATTGTTATCTGAACCCTGACTTTTTCCTAGACCACCCTTTCAGGTTTTCAGCCTAGCGGGTTGCTCTAACTATTGCCTAGACTGTCTTTTCAGATTTTCAGTCTAGCGAGCTTTTCCTTTTTTTTTTCTCTCCATTTTTCACTTTTTCTTTTCTTTTCTTCTTCTTCTTGGGAAGTGCGTACAAGCATAATATTTTTTAACTGCATCTGAGTTTACAGGGAGTGGAAGATCTTCCCCATCCATCCTGGTGAGGATTAAATCTCCCCCCGAGAAGGCCTTTTTCACAACGTAAGGTCCTTCGTAGTTCGGAGTCCACTTCCCTCGGTGATCCTTTTGGATTGGTAGAATCTTTTTAAGCACCAGGTGAACCTAGGATGTTCTGTTTTCATTTTCCAATATGATCATGGACTTGAGCTCCTTAATACATTTGGATGCTAAGTCTAAGAGATTGGAAAGTTTAAAGATTTATAGCTTGTTTATCCTATGATGGTTGTGAACCTAGGATGTTCTATTTTTATTTTCCAATATGATCATGGACTTGAGCTCCTTAATACATTTGGATGCTAAGTCTAAGAGATTGGAAAGTTTAAAGATTTCTAGCTTATTTATCCTATGATGGTTGTGAACCTAGGATGGTTTGTTTTCATTTTCCAAGATGATCATGGACTTGAGCTCCTTAATACATTTGTATGCTAAGTCTAAGAGATTGAAAATTATACAGATTTTTAGCCTATTTATCCTATGATGGCCGAACCTATGTGGTTGTGGATCTAGGATGCTTTATTTCAACTTTCCAAATATGATCATGAGTTTAGACTTCTTGGTATCTTTTAGCGCTAAATCTAAGAGCTTAGAAGGTTTGGAAATTTCTAGCCTACTTATGCTAAAGAGGCCGAAACCCTAAGCATGGATTTAGTGGGATTTTTGTTCTATCTTTGTAAAGTGAACCTTGGTTATGAACTCCTATAACACTTAAGGATCATTAATCCATGAGTTGTATTCTTTGTTTGAAAACCTCTAACCCTATTTTATGCCATGGCCAAACCTATACCCTCTTGGTTTAGTGTTCTTGGTTAACTTTTAAATTGTGGTATTGTGTTCATAAACCTAGACATTCATTGCGAAGTAAGCAAGGACGTTCGTGGTTCGATACTTCAAACAACAAGCACTTTAACCTTCACCAAAGGTAACAGGAGCTTGCCCAAGGGATACTCAATAACTATGTGCATGTGTGTATGTGAATTATTCGATTTATCTGGATCGTGTTATAATATTGGAATCAATGTTTGAATGATTTATATACTTGAACTGTTGTGGTAACTGTCTGATGTTGATTTCTTACTTGATTATTTACTTGACTGAAGTATGATGAATCATATATGTCATGGACTGTTATTAACTGTTATACTGTTGACTGATATTATATTGATGATTGATTGATGTCTGAGAAGCCTGACATTCGTCGGTGCTCAAATAACTATGAGAATAAAAGTCTTAATAAGTTTTATGAGATCCTGAAACAAAGATATTTCTTGTGGAAGTTTTATTTGATTAAAGAATATGATTTGGAAACAAAATATTCAAGTAATGTATTTATTTTGATAGACGAGATTTTTATAACATGTGTTGAAATATTTTTTTTAAGTTAAAGGAAAGCTACATTCTCATGAATAAGAATTTTACACGAGAGAATATCTTTTTGAGACGTGTGTTTTATGAAAGAAAAACCTTTGAGAAATATTTGACTTTATTCTATTTAGAAATGATTTTAAGAAAAAGATTTGATGAAGTGTTAAAGTGTTTTGGAAAAACGAAAGGATTTCAAAAGAAAGTAATTTTCCTATAAATGTTTTATAAATGATTTTCTCAAGGAAAGGATTTCCTACTAAATGCTTTGAAAATATTCCGGTAACTTGGATAGGTTACCGAGGTTTTATTTTGGTATTTATGTTTCACTGAACGAAAAGTAAGAATATGTGGAAATCGAATCTAGTTCGCGAGACGTCGCTTCTAGTATTCTATAATGTGCACGTTGATCTTTGATCCGTGTCAAGTATTGTGGACCAAGAGTCCTTATCATGGTGTTATGGACTAAGAGTCCTAATCATGTTGAAACAAAACTTGGATAAAATTTTAAGATGTTTTCTATAACCACAAGCCCAAGACTGGTGCATCGGTCTAAGGCATTGTGATTGAGCACTCGGACTGTGTGTCCTGTGTTGATGTTGAATAATTTCCAATGATGAAAATTATGGAAAGTCATTAGCTTCTGAGCTTCGACAATGAATGAGAATGAACACAAAGAAAATATCAAGAACAAAAATGTTTTACATTTGCATTTATGGCAGACGTTCCCGACGTGGTTTAACGTGAGACCTTAATAGAAAGGGTATCATGTGACGATGTATTATCGTTGTTCTCAAAAGATACAATGAGACGATGTATTATCGTTGTTCTTAAAAGGGACAATGAGACGATGTACGTGTGTCGTTGTACCTAAATGGACAATGAGACGATGTACATATCGTTATGCTTAAATGGACAATGAGACGATGTATTATTGTTGTGCTTAGCTAGCCAATGAGATGATGCATCGATCCTGATCAACTCATTTTGAGGATGTTGGAATCTCCGGAGATTAAGCTTTAGAGCCTGAATATTGAAGTGTCATACATAATCTTCATAAAAGCTGACTGTACGAGTATGAAACCCATTTATATAATACTTGTTGATTGATCTATTCATATTTGGTAATTGTTAATATGTTGATGTGATGCATGTATCGTGCATATGGTTATTGTGTCGAATCTATATATTAGTGTCTCACCCTTACAAATATATCAAGTTTCTTCTGGTTTTGCTGTTGTACCTTGGTACTCTAGTACCGATGGTGCAGAGGAGTCTTCCTAAGTAGCTCGAAGACTTAGTTTTAAATGGTTGGAGGAGTATTCTGATTGGGGGATGGCCACAGGGGTCTCTCCAATGAATATTTGATAGAGTGACCATCTTAGGAGTCTGGGTTGGGTCGTATATCTGAAGAGGTCGGTAAATGTAGTGTTATATGTATCAGTCTGTAGTTTACGCTTTTTCCTTCGAATTTTGAAACTTTTGAGAGATGTTGTACGTTCTGGCAACTTTGTTCCAAATGCGACTTTACTGTTTAAATGTATGTATTTTGGTTTCAGAGTTATTCATAGAAGAAAAGTTTTTATACCCCAGTTTTCTGACTTGAAAGAAAATAATTTCCCGAAAAACAACCGGCAAACTATCTTTTAATTTAAATCCGCATGTGTTACGTAGTAATGCTTAGTGGGGGTGTTATAGAATGTCATTCAACTCCTCAACAACCTCCGTCTCGTATACGGTTCCTTCCATCTCCTCAGCAACATATTCCTCCATCTGGTCTTCTAACGTAATAAAGTAGACATACACAAAAATACAGAAATAGGGAGATAAGAAACAGTTCTATTATCATAAGCGGAAAAGATTCATAGCATATAATACAATAATAGTCACAAACATGCATCACTCACAATTTACAATCATCCATACTTTATAACATCATCATCTACCCTCCAACTCATGCAACTAAAAATTTATGCTGACGTGGCTACTGCTAATCCTGTCACACATCCCTCGTTAGGAATGTCAGTCAGTCGTCCAAGTGACACGTTCCCAACACCGGCGTACATTCTCATCCATGGTGAGAATGCTCATGCAAAGCAATGACACTATAGCTGCACAGTACCGTCGGTGCACACCCTGGTTTTCTCACTCCTCTCTATCAAGGGTGCTCATGCATAGAAATGACACTATAGTTGCACAACTTAACTTCTAATTTGGAACAGTTTACGAGAACTTCGGACCTCGTGTATCTCAAATACACGGTTATGAACAACAATGTAACATATGATTCTCACTGACTTTTATCAATAACAACCTTGTACCTCAAGCTTTCCTCATAACCTCCACTTACATTCTATATCACATCACTTCTATAAAATAATAGCGAGGCACCTCTAATTCATATTTAAAACTCTCACCCAAACAAAATACCTCCGAGCAATATATATCTTTACTTAAAATCAACTAAGCAATTTATCAAAACAGGCAGATCATGCATAACACAGTAATCAATAAAATATTCAAACATAAAAACAAAATGTCACATGCAGTATAGTACCTCAACCAGCTTATCACAAACAATCAATAATAAATAATCCAGACATCCTGAATATTATAAAATTAACCTAAGGCGATAAACCTACAATTCCCAAATCGTCATTGGTAAAACGGAAAAGTTTCCAATGCGATTTTAGTATTGTCGATTACTCAACCACTAGTAGGGTTTAGGTCGCCCTACTCAACCACTAGTAGGGTGTAGGTCCCGAACTCGACGTTCCTCGCTATCACACCACAGCTTAATAGTTTCACCTTGAACCAAACAACATCACTATAATTAATCAAACAAAAACCATCTATGACACTTTAGGGATAGGTTTGGCCAAATAGGGTTCAATAGGAAAGAAAATGATTTTGATCATATGAGCTTGGATAATGAAAGTAAGGTTCATTACTAGATCATAGAAATTGATTTCACATTTTCAGGATTTTTCTACAATTTTCTAGAATTCTTTTAAGTTCTAGATCTAGGAATGGAAAAATATGATTCATGGCATAAACATGAGAAATAAATGATGATAAAAGCTTAGATGATCAAGGAGATGAGCTTTTACCTCTTTGAAGATTGAAGAAATGAAGAAAATGATCAACCTTCACTAAGTTGAAAACTGGACAGCTTGAGGGTGTGATGGTATCGTGAGTGTATCTCACAATATTCTCGTCAAAATATCACAAACTTTGACTTGTTAGAAATATAAGAAGAAAAGTAAGAACTTTTGTGTTGAAGGTTTCATTTGGTTCGGATCATAACAGGTGTGAAAAGGGCCTTCTTTCCGCTGTTTCGTGTGTTGCCGAGAATTCTGGGAAGTTTCGGTATTTTGAGCATATCTCCCAATATACTTATCCGTTTTTGATGATATTTAGCTTGTTGGAAAGAAGATATAAATAGGAACAACGTTTATGTTGAGAGTTTTCTGAGTTTCAGAAAGGAAGAGGGTCATATTTTCGGTGGAGATTCGGTGTTCTCATTAGTTTTGTAGCTTAGAGAAAATGGAGAAAACTTGGTGAGGAATATGAAGAGACGTGGGGAGAGGGCAGCTGCGGTTTTGAGTCTTTATATAAGCTTAGATTTAGGATTTTTTTGGTTCCTTAGAGTTCAAATAATGGGTTTTGTGAATATCAAATTAATATATGATTAATCATAGTTAATAGTTAACTTAACTAAGGTTATTTTGGCTAATCATGGTTAATAATATGTGGCTCACATTTGATGGAGGTGTGGCTGATTTTGGGCCATACATAGTGACTCATCAATGAGTCGCCGATCCTATCCGTTAGTGGTTCCCGGAAATTCCGTACGCAACTCCGTCATTTACCCGAGTTCGGTTTTTGAGAGGAAAATAATGAAATAAAAGCAAAACGAAATAAGTATGGTTAAGTATATATGGCTGCACGAAATTGAGGAGATGCGGGAGGTTTACAACAATGTAAAATGAGTGGTTAAAAGTGCGTAGGTGTGTCTGGTTAATACCAGTCAAAGCTTGGGGGTATTTTGGTCTTTTCACCTAAAAGTCATTATTACTAGCATTTAATGCTCATAAATGTTTGGTGACTCATCCTCCATGAGTCATCATGTATGACTCGTTGTCCCAATCTCTTGACAGGTCTCTGCAGTTCCGTTTCCGACTCCGTTGGTTTCTCGATTAGGGTTTTACGCCCGTATAAAAGCGAAATATTTCGTTTTCAACTGAAAATTTTTAAACAAACCAAACTAGTTGGAAATATGACTTAAATATAAACCATTTCGTTCATGAGTCAAAATTAGGTTTTCTGATCATTAAAATCTTACTGTCGGTGAAAACACCGACTGTTTTCCGTTCGAACTCTTACCAAAATTCGTCCGAATAAACATAATATTTTATTTCTGAACAAAAATTTGGAAAGTAGACTTCCTCACTGACAAAATATAACAAATCTACAAATTTCAGTTTTCGGGCCAAATTAGGGTTTTCTGTCCGTATAAAATTATACCGTCAGTTAAAAAAAACGCAGACCGGTTTCCGTCTGAGTTTTAAACCCAAATTTTAACCAGAGATTCCTACCGTAGAGTAAGTTCCAGATATGATTTTGTTTTCTCCAAAATCATTTCCTAAGTCTTAATTAAATATATAAATAAATATATTTTTACTGTTAAAACAACGTAATTAAAAACGGGCTGTTACAGAAGGGTAGCACACATTCACATAGAACATCTTAACAAACTAATTTCTAAAGACTTAGTTATAGGTCTCCCTAAAATTAAATTTCCAAAGGAAGGCTTATGTGATGCTTGCCAAAAAGGTAAGCAAGTTAAAACAAGCTTTAAATCCAAGAATATTGTCTCTACTAATAGACTTGTACAACTTTTGCATATGGACTTATTTGGACCATCTAGAACTACAAGTTTAGATGGAAATTATTATGGACTTGTTATTGTTGATGATTTTTCAATGTTTACATGGACTCTTTTTCTTGCACATAAAAATAATGCTTTTCATTCCTTTAGAAAATTAGACAAACAAATTCAAAATGAAAAGGATCTAAAAATTGCATGCATTAGAAGTGACCATGGAGGTGAGTTTGAAAATCCTGATTTTAAAAAATTTTGTGATAAGCATGATACTACTCATAATTTTTCAGCACCTAGGACCCCTCAACAAAATGGAGTTTTTGAGAGGAAAAATAGGTCTCTAGAAGAATTAGCTAGAACCATGTTAAATGAATCAAATTTACCAAAATATTTTTGGGCCGATGCGGTCAATACCGCTTGCTATGTAACTAATAGGGTTCTCATTAGACAAATAATTAAAAATACTCCCTATGAGTTATATAAAGGAAGAAAGCCCAACATAGCTCACTTACTTGTTTTTGGATGCAAATGTTTTATTTTGAATAATGGTAAAGACAATCTTGGCAAGTTTGATGCCCAGGCGGAAGAAGGAATTTTCTTAGGCTAGGCATCATCAAGTAAATCTTTTAGAGTGTTTAATAAAAGAACTATGATTGTTGAAGAGTCTATACATGTTACTTTTGATGAGACTAACCCCCAAAAGGATGGGAAATGTATTATTGATGAATTTGTAGATATTCCTCATAATCCTTTTGGAGGGAAACAGTCGGATGATGATGAAGTACCAAACCAAGAATCAACAATTGAAGAAACAAATCAAGGACTTCCCAAAGAATGGAGATTTGCTAAAGCTCATCCAATTGACAACATAATTGGATATATATCAAAGAGAGTTTCTACAAGGTCTTCTCTAAGGGAATTATGTAATTGTATGTCTTTGTTTCTCAATGTGAGCCAAATTCCATAGATGATGTCATTCTAGATGAGCATTGGCTAATAGCTATGAGTGAAGAATTAAATCAATTTACAAGAAATCAAGTTTTGGAATTAGTCCCAAGACCCAATAATAAGCAAATTATTGGAACTAAATGGGTCTTTTGCAATAAACTTGATGAAAATGGCATAATAATTAGAAACAAAGCTAGGTTGGTGGCTAAAGGTTACAATCAAGAAGAAGGAATTGACTATGATGAAACCTATGCCCCGATTGCTAAGTTGGAAGTTATTCGTCTTTTACTTTCATTTGCATGCTTTATGGATTTTCAATTATTTCAAATGGATGTTAAAAGTGATTTTTTAAATGGCTTAATTAATGAAGAGGTGTATGTTGCTCAACCCCCCCGATTTGAAGATTTTGAAAACCCAAATCATGTTTATAAACTCAAAAAGGCTCTCTATGGTTTAAAACAAGCTCCAAGAGCTTGGTATGAGAGACTTAGTAAATTTTTGCTTGAAAAGGGTTTTAATAGAGGGAAGGTTGACACAACACTCTTCATTAAAAAGAAAAACAAAGATATCTTGATTGTACAAATATATGTTGATGATATTATCTTTGGTGCCACTAACGATAGTTTGTGTATAGAATTTTCCAAGTTAATGCAAAGCGAATTCGAAATATCAATGATGGGGGAATTAACGTTCTTCCTCGGATTACAAATAAAGCAAACTCCAAGTGGGATATCCATCAATCAAGTAAAATATTGCAAGGAGTTTCTTAAACGCTTTAGAATGGAAAATTCAAATCATGCTACGACTCCAATGGGAACATCATGCTATCTAGATAAAGATGAAGGTAGTAAGGCCGTAGAGCTAACCAAGTATCGAGGTATGATCGGATCACTTCTATATTTGACCGCTAGTAGACCCGATATTATGTTTAGTGTTTGTATGTGTGCACGTTACCAAGCAAACCCCAAGGAATCACATTTAACCGCAGTTAAAAGAATTTTAAAATATTTAACTGAAACAATTAATGTGGGGTTATGGTATCCTAAAGGTTCTACTTGTACTTTTATTGGATATTACGATGCCGATTTTCCCGGATGTAAATTAGATAGGAAAAGCACAAGTGGCACTTGTCACATTTTTGGTCACTCACTTGTTTCTTGGTTTAGCAAAAAACAAGTTAGTGTAGCTTTATCAACCGCCGAGGTGGAGTATGTAGCCGCCGGTAGTTGTTGCGCTCAAATTTTTTGGATGCAACAACAACTTCTAGACTATGGTATTAAACTTACAAATATACCTATAAGATGTGATAATACAAGTGCAATCAATATTTCTAAAAATCCTATACAACACTCTAGAACCAAACACATAGAAATTCGGCATCACTTCAATAGAGATCACATACAAAAAAGAGATTGCATAATGGAATTTGTAGAGACTAGCAAACAATTAGCGGATATTCTTACTAAGCCCTTAGCTAGGGAAAATTTCTTTTATATCGACTACTACCCTACGTAGTCGACTACTTTTTGTCCTCTGCCACTCAAAACACACGCATATCACACTCCTCCTTCTTCTATCTTGCGACCCCCCCCCAAAACCAGCCATACCCACCTTCTTCAAACCTCGCTTATACCCATCCAAATCACATTTCCACATCAAACACCTTCTTCTCTTCCACAAACCTTCATCAAATCTTGACTCTAACTCTCTTTTCCTCCAAAAATCTGAAACCCCCTTCTCATCATACCATGATCCCGAACATGCAATATTCTTAAATTTCTCTTTTGATTTCGGTCTCATCCTTCCAAACCCAGCCTTCTTTTCGTGTTCTCATCATTCTTTTCACGATGTTGCTGCATTTTAAGGGAGATTAGCTTGTGGTTATGGAGTAGTGCCTCCTCTGGTTCGAGACTCTTAAACTCTCACTAAGTTACGGTTTAATCTTTCCAAGGCAACCATTCCATTCACAGTTCCATCATCTCACCGTCACTCTCCTTTCGGAATCACTAAGTCTGAGATTCGGTCATCCCCACAAACGCAAAGTGTCTGTGGTTCTTTCATCTAATCCAATTCGCGATTCCCAGTTTTTGCTCGTGGTTCTTTGTTCTGCTTCAGTTCGTGGTTGTCCTCTGCTCTTCAGATTTCTAGCTTGGGAGTGCTCTGGTTCCTCTGACAAATCTGGTTGGAGACTCAATTATGCCTCCCAAAAGATAGAGACGTGGTGCTCCTGCTCCTATTCCTCTAGCTGCTGCTGGTGCCCCTGATGTTGAACCACAGGTTATGCCCCGTCAGCCTGCTGCAAATGCTGCTGCCCAAGCACCTAATGTTGCTTAGTCCAACGTCTCACGTTGGTTTTTTGATGTGAATGAGCATAGAGCCTTTACCAAAGAGTTTGGATTGCGCACAACCGTTGAACCCCATTGGTTGGAGTACAAATTCTTCGCCGACGAGGGTTTCCACTTTCATGAGCTACTTGAAGCTCAAGGTCTAAGACAATTTGTGGAGTTGAACAACAGTTTCAGCCCTGATCTAGCCCGAGCATTCCTCTGCAACATGAAGGTTACCAATGTTGGATTGCTGCATAGCACCGTAGCTAATCGAGTGCTCCCCTTCACACCAGATGCTTGGCTTGCTGTCACTGGACTTAAGCATCGGGGTTGTCAGCTGAAGTTCAATGATCCTGATAGCACTACTGAATTTAACTGGGCTGATACGCTTCATCCATATCTGAAAAGCCATGCTGTGATCCTTGGTTCCAAGAGTGAAACCAGCTTGCTTAACATGGAAGGACACTTGCTACACTATGTTATCGCGCGCATGCTTAACGTCCGTGGAGGTAACTATGCTACTATTCTTGAAACTGATATAATTATGATGTGGGCGCTGCATAATAGGGTGCGTGTAAACTGGTCTTGGTTCTTTACCGAGTGCCTCTTACACTGCAAGAGGAAGAAAGGTGAACCCATACCCTATGCCATAGTGCTAACTCGTTTTTTCAACCACTTTGATTTTTCTGAGCGTATAATTACCACTCCATTAGATCATAATCATGGGGTAGGAAAAGAAATAATGGCACAAATGAGTATAAAAAAGGTCAAGGGCGCTTGGTGTTATAAGATTGTTGTACCCCCCTCTCGTATTTCGATGGATTATTGATACGATTTCGGCAAGTATACCTAGTCGCAAACAAGTAATACAGTGGTGAGACCGGTTATCGTTCCCAAGGATCGCGGACAAGTACCACTTCTCAAATTGAACCACTATTTAGACGATCGTTTGGAAGGAAGGGAGCTCAATGCTAAATACCAATCCCATCAAGAGTTAAAATAAACAAATTAAAAGGAACAAGTTCTTTTTGGATTTTTATCAAACACTTAACAACCACAAAGAAATGTGATGAACAAATGGATGAAAATGTTGGGTTTAGACTACACTAATCTTCCCTCAATTGCAATGAGATGGTTACTAACACAAGTCCTAATTCATTTATGACAATTAAGCCTTTTAAAATACTCAAACCCTAATTCCTTAGGTGGAATGAGCCTAAAACCCCAAATTTACCTTAATTCCTTAGGTGGATTAACATGAGATTTTGCATAAAGAGCCAAGACTTAAAATATTGCAAACATTTCAAGACCCATTCCTAGGTTCATGAACT
This sequence comes from Sophora flavescens, assembly GCA_030762895.1. Classification (NCBI taxonomy): domain Eukaryota; kingdom Viridiplantae; phylum Streptophyta; class Magnoliopsida; order Fabales; family Fabaceae; genus Sophora; species Sophora flavescens. The sequence goes on from CM061066.1 coordinate 22,675,363, forward strand.
ACTTGGTATTTGATTCATGAGCATGCAATAGCATCAACTTTCCAATTGTCTACCAAAGCAACAAATCATTTCATGGGTGATCAAGCCAAGAAAAGCATTAAGCATAGAATCAAATACTCATAATAAAATAGGAACTTGCATTAGAACCAAATCAAAATACAACCAAGTTCAGAAAAGCAAACATCTAACCCCAACAAGAAGGGGTTGAGCTAGACATAGTAGAGAAAACAACAAAAGAAGATGAAATAAACAAAATAAATGGAACAAACTCCATTAGAAATGGTGCTCCAACTGAAAGATCTTTAGGTCAATTAGGTCGAATGGCTGCTGATGGGTGTCTCCCAAAATGGAAAAAATGTGTTTAAATACCCTATTAGAAAATGAGACAGCGTTGGACACTGGCTTTCTGGCGTTGGGCGCCAGCAACACAGAAAGCTGATTTCTGACGACCTGCTAGCGCTGAACGCAGGATTCATGGCGTCCAGCGCCAGCTTTGCTGATGCTAGTCTTCAAAAAAATCTCTTTCCAGACTCTTTCATTCTCGCATAAGCTCCATTTCCTTGATCAATTCCACTTCTCTTCAAGCTTTTCCACATTTATTGAATCCTAAAAAGACATGAAAACATACTTAAGTTAGATTGCAATAAAAGGGAACAAACAACTAAAAATTAACCTTAACTACAAGAATTATTAAAAACACTCACAACAACTAACAAAGACTGAACTAACTAAAAATGGGGACAAAACAAATATAAAACCATGCAATTGAGAGTAAAATCCACTCAAGAAAGGCATAATGACTTGATAAATTAGTGAATTGTCACTCCCCTAAACCTAGCATTTTGCTTGTCCCCAAGTAAAAATAACTAGAACTAACACACGGAACACAAAAACAAAAGACAACAAACCAAGCTCTAACATGATTAAGGAAAACTGAATGAGAGCATAATTAGACAAACTCACCAAAAGGAAAAATTGCAACAAGACTAATTCCTAAAACAGAAGCATCAACTAGTAGCAAGCTCAATTCCAAAAAATGTCAGGAACCAAAAAGCATAATAATCACTCCATATTCTTCAAATTAAAAATCATGGCAAATCAGCAAGAGAAGAACAATAGAACCTTGGTTCTCACAGGATGCACACTCATCAAATAATCACTCAAGTTTATGGTGAAGTGTTTCCCTTAAAGCACACATTAGAGTCATGGAACCATAGATTTGCTTTTCATCTAATTCCAAAAAATCACAAACCACAAGCATGCACAAATCAAAGGGACTTTATTTGGGTTGTAACTTGGCTAAAGTAAGTGAGGTGAGAAACAAACAAAAGATGTCCAAGATAATATGAGAGCAATTACAACAATTCAATTGTTTTAACATAAAGAACAAAATTCCAAATTGCTATAATTGATTTTTTTTTTTCATTTCTCTTTTCCCTTCTTTGGAGTTTTACACAACTTTATTCACACTTTTTTCATTTTTGTTTTTATTTTTTGTTTTTTTTATCAAACTTTTTTTTTCAAGCACTTTTACAATTTTTTTTCAAACCTTTCAAAATTTCTCGCATTATTCCATTACCCTCTCCCCTAAACTAAAATCTTTGCTTGTCCACAAGCAATTCACCAATGCTCTCATATTCTCAATTTGGGATAAACATGGTAATCATCATTCAAGAAGCAAGGGTGAGAACAAAAGGTATCAATAAGCTCAAAGGGGTTAGCAAAGAAATTTTTCATGCAAGGTTGGCTTTTTGGCTCAAGTAGCTTATGAAAAACGGCCCAAATCATTTTTATGCAAAACATGCAATTCAGGAATCTTAGATAAAATAATCAAGCAAATCTCAGCACATCAACTCAATGGTGCACACTCAGAAAAAATTAACATTCAAGCCCAATATCTCACCAAGGTTAAAACCAAGATCCCAAAATTCCATCCCAAACCTCATTACCATGAATTTAATGCAAAAGCAATGAAAATATGCAAAAGAGGTTATGAAAGATGCTATGAACAAATATGAAAAGTGAAGCCAAGACTACAAGAAGAACTTCTAAGAAAAGAACATAGTCCGGCAAATTGCACAAAATGGTGGGAATGCCAAAAGTGACAACTCAACAACATCGAAAATCATGAGGTGCTTGGTTTGCTTTTTTTTTTTTTCTTTTCAAAATGAAAGAAAACACAACTAAGTAAAACAACAATTCATAAAACCCACAAACAAAAAACAACCACTAACACGTGAAAGAAGAAAATCTAACATCCACAAGTGTTATAAAGCTACCAGAAATATCCAAACCAGCAAAGTGCAAAATCCAACAAAAAACGTAAGTATAATGAAAATTAAAGGAAAAGAGGTCTAAGAGTCATCCTCATCAGCTGCATCATCCTCAGGAAAAGGGTGCCATCCTGCCTGGGCCTCAATCTCCTAATCAGTAGGGAAAATAGGCTGTCCCTCAGGTCCACTCTGCATGTGCTCCCCTAAACCTCTGATCATCCCCACCATCATCTCCATGAGACGCCTATTAGCCTGCTGATTTTTGCACATATGTAGCTCGGTACCCTTCACCTCCTCTAAAGTGACCCTCATCTATCGCATATGCGGCTCTAACTGATCCAAACGCTGGCCATTGGTGAGAGGAGGAGCGACAGGTGCGGGTGTAGGTGCATGCTGGTCCACTGGTGCCTCAGGTCCCTTGGTGCAATGTTTCCTAATGTAAGCTACATCAATACCACCAGAGCATGATACAGGAAGGCCAGCAGGTAAAGCCACTCCAGCACGCTCACAAAGTAAACTAATCAAGTGGGGATGCCCGAGGTGCATGTCTCCTCCATGATTTGCAAAAGAATTAATGCTCTGAGATATCAATGCACCAACATTTATAGATCGCTGCGTCATGATGGAATAAATTAGTTAGGCCCTCTTCACTGTCAAATCCCACTGGGCTCCCGGCCTACACAATGTTTGAAGAAGGGCTGGATCATTTGAAACTTCTCGGAGGAGGCGAGAATGGCCATCATTTCCTTCCCATGTTGGCTCCATCTCCAGGAAGGAGTTAATAGTGCTTGCATCATATGGAATATCCCTCCCTCTGACGTAGCTCACATAAATCATCCTTTAGGCATGGGGAGTAGATGTTAGCATAGAACTCTTTGACCAGTTCCTGTGTAGCAGAGCAAGGAAAAGTGGTCAAAGTCTCCTATCGCCTCCTCAGTATTTCTCTTCCCACCTCCGGATACTCATTAGCCACCAACTGAATATTTCTTTCGGAGATGAACTCCAGCGGCATGAGCTCTTTAAATCTGTTAGAATGGTCCATTGATTTAAATCGGTGGGCATCAAAGGCTGGGGAGCAGACGATGATGCCTCTGACCTACTTCTCTTGCCACTTCGTGTTTGCATTTTAGGACCCATGATAGCTCGAAACTCAAAATTCCAATTAGGACCATGAATGCACATTAAAGAGCATGGGCAAACAGTAGATAGTGCAAGACAAAGTGCAGAAAGGAGCACAATCAGGTCAAAATGATATTCAAAAACAGCACAGTAAAGCTCCACAGGAAAGATATGAGTGCAGCAATGAAAGTCCCACAGCATATGAGTTCCCTCACCATTTAAACAATGAAAGCACACATAACCAAAACATGAAGCACAGAGCAGATAAAGATTGGCAGTTGCTAGGTGTGGGTGCACAAAATCATTGACTGAGCATACTCAAAATATTCTAAACTTGACATACTCAGTCAAATGAAAATGGTTCAGAGCAACAACTTAGGATCAACAACAGATATTGGCAATTAGTTGCAATGTGTGTGAGTCATGAACCGTGACAATAACTAGATTTGGCATTTGGCATTTGAACAAAGTGATTACATGACATTACACATTCAGTAACAATGTTTCAACAAGAGTATGCTTCATGTAAATTTCTCAACAATTTAGCACAGGGTAAATCAAGACTACACACAGATTCTCAAAGTGAACTTCCATTCTATTCCATGAATTAACCCCATTCGCTATGAACTCTAACCCCTGAGTTTCATAATTCACCCCCAAACCATAACAGAATACACTTTCAAAACACAAACCCCTTTTTTCTTTTTATTTTTATTTTTCAAATTCAGAATAAACCTAAAGTTCTCAGATGGAAAGAAAACAAATTCAATCCCTAACTCTAACATGCATAGTTGCTATGGAGGAAGCTAAACAAGATTTTTTTTCTTTTAATGAAAACATAAAATAAACAAAAAGCAAAAGGATGAAAAGGTACCATATGGAGGAAGGAGATACAGAAGTGAAGAAATCACAAAGTGATGGCGGTGCTGAACAGAGGCGCGGTGGCATGCCGTGGCTGGAACGGCGAGTGAGAGGGAAAGCGAATACGTGTGGTGGTGTTTGGGTGACCAGGCGCGCGACGTACAGAGGGAGTGGTGCGTGGTGGCCGTGCGACACGTAAGGTGGTTCTGGACGGTGGGGAAGCGATGCATGGTGGTTAGTGAACACACATGGTGGTTCTGGACGGTGGTGCGAAGTGAGTGAAGAGGAAGAAGAATGAGAGTTGTGTGTGGGTGAGGGAGAAGAAGTGTTTACAGGCTAGAGAGCTCAACTTTCAATGGGTACACCAGTGCTGGACGCCCAAGATCCTGCGCTCAACGCAGCATATCAGATAGCAGAGAAATTATGCTGCTTTTTCTAGCGTTGGACGCAGGGTTTCTGGCGCTCAGGGCCAGCTCCAAAAAACAGAGTTTCAAATTTTAAGCCCAAACAGCTCTCTCTCGGCTCACAAAAATCACCTTTCACATGCAGAATTCACACAAATGATATTGGGGAGGGATCCAAGGCTGACACTATTTATTTAACATTCAAAAGGTACACAAAAACATGCAAATGCAATCAAACACGACCTAATGCAAAAATCACACAAAACATGCAAAACATTATGCAATCTAACTTGGTGAAACAACAAACAACATAAAAAAAACTAGTAAAGAAAAGTAGAAAGCATGGGATGCCTCCCAGCAAGTGCTTGTTTAACGTCCCTAGCTTGATGTCCTGTTTTCTATGATGGTGTTTTAAGAGGGATGGAGACTGTTTGACGATCAAAGTCCCCTCCAAGGTAATGCTTGAGCCATTGCCCATTAACAGTGAAAGTTCTTCCGGATGATAGATCCTCCAATTCAACCGCACCAAATGGAGAAACTGACTTGACATGGAATGGACCCGACCACCTTGACCTCAACTTGCCCGGAAATAGCCTTAGGCGCGAATTAAAGAGCAAAACTGATTGGCCTTCTTCAAAATGCTTGGGAAGAATATACTTATCATGCCAAAACTTTTTTCTCTCCTTGTAGATCCTTGCACTCTCATAAGCCAAGAGTCAGAATTCATCCAACTCATTCAATTGCAATGGTCTCTTGTCCATGGTCGGCTTCATATCAAAGTTCAAGACTTTCACCGCCCAAAAAGCATGATGTTGGAGTTCTACCGGAAGGTGACATGATTTTCCAAACACTAATTGGTAAGGTGACGTACCAATAGGTGTCTTATATGCAGTCCGGTAAGCCCAAAGTGCATTATCCAACTTCTTTGCCCAATCCTTTCTTGCATTTTTCACCGTTTTCTCCAAGATCCTCTTCAATTCCTGGTTAGACAACTCCACTTGCCCGCTAGTTTGTGGGTGGTATGGTGTAGCAACTTTATGAGTGACTCCAAACTTGGTAAGCACCGTAATGAACTCTTTGTTGCAAAAGTGAGTACCCCCATCACTAATAATGGCTCTAGGGGTCCCAAACCGGGTAAAAATGTTCTTCCTCACAAAACCAACCACCACTTTTACATCATCTTTCATAGTTGGGACAACTTCTACCCATTTACTCACATAGTCAACCGCAACCAAAATGTACTTGTTGTTATAGGATGATGGAAAAGGACCCATGAGATCGATCCCCAACACATCAAACTCCACCTCTAAAATACCCTTCAAAGGCATCTCATTTCTCTTGTATATATTTCCGGTTCTTTGACACTTGCCACACTTCATTACCCAAGCTCGTGAATCTTTGAAAATTGTGGGCCAAAAGAAACCACTTTGTAAGACTTTCATGGCGGTCCTCTCACCACCAAAGTGTCCTCCATAGGGTGAATTGTGGCAATGGGTCAAGATCTCATTAATCTCCTCTTCCGGAATACATCTTCTTAGAATTCCAGCCGAACCACTTTTGAAAAGGTAAGGCTTATCCCATATGCAGTGTTTAGCATCATGGATAAGCTTCCTCCTTTGTTGTGCATTGAAGTCCTTCGGAATCTTGTTGGCGGCTTTGTAATTTGCAATATCCGCAAACCAAGGTGCCACTTGCACCATCAACAACCTCTCATCCGAAAATTCCTCTTGAATTGGCAACTCATCTTTTGCTTGAACATCCGCTTGTGGAAGCCTAGACAAATGGTTGGCTACCACATTCTCCACTCCTTTCTTGTCCTTGATATCAAAGTCAAATTCTTGGAGCAATAGTATCCACATAATGAGCCTTGGCTTGGCATCTTGTTTAGTCATGAGATACTTCAAAGCGGAATGGTCAGTGTACACAATAGTTTTAGAGCTAATCAAGTAAGACCTAAACTTGTCAAATGCAAAGACTACAACAAGAAATTCTTTTTCAGTCGTGGTATAGTTCAATTGAGCATCATTCAACACACGACTAGCATAGTAAATAATACGCAACATTTTATTTTTCCTTTGACCCAAAATGGCTCCCACCGCATAGTCACTTGCATCGTACATCAACTCAAATGGCAAACTCCAATTCGGAGGTGCAATGACAGGTGCGGTGGTGAGTTTTTCCTTCAAAACTTGGAAAGCATGCATACAATCATCATCAAACACAAAAGGAGTGTCGATTACCAAAAGTTTGCACAAGGGTTTCACAATCTTTGAAAAGTCTTTTATAAATCTCCTATAGAAACCTGCATGCCCTAGGAAGATTCTAACACCTTTTACATTCATGGGAGGGGGAAGTTTTTCAATTACTTCAATTTTAGCCTTATCAACTTCTATCCCCCTAGATGAAACTATATGACCAAGAACTATACCTTCCCTAACCATAAAATGACATTTTTCCCAATTTAAAACAAGGTTAGTTTCTTGGCATCTTTAAAAAACACATGCAAGATTTTTCAAACAATTATCAAAGGAATTACCAAATACGGAAAAATCATCCATAAATACCTCAATGAATTTTTCAATCATATCAGAGAATATGGAAAGCATTCACCTTTGAAAAGTGGCGGGTGCATTACACAACCCGAATGGCATCCTCCGATATGCATAGACTCCTTAGGGACAAGTGAAAGCGATCTTCTCTTGGTCCTTCGGGTCAACCACAATTTGGTTATACTCGAAGTATCCATCAAGGAAGCAATAAAAGGCATGGCCCACCAACCTCTCTAGCATTTGACCAATGAAAGGCAAGGGAAAATGATCTTTTCTTGTAGCCTCATTCAACCTTCTATAATGAATACACACAATCCATCCGAAAATGGTCCTTGAGGGAATGAGTTCATTCTTATCATTTGCAACAACCGTCATCCCCCCTTTCTTAGGAACAACTTGGACCGGACTCACCCATGGGCTATTGGAGATTGCATAAATGATACCCGCATCCAAAAACTTCACAACCTCCTTCCTCACAATTTCTTTTATGTTTGGGTTAAGTCTTCTTTGGGGTTGTCTAACCGGCTTGAAGTTTTCCTCCAAAAGGATTTTGTGCATACAAAATGAGGAACTTATTCCCTTCAAGTTGGATATAGACCACCCAATTGTGGATTTGTGCTCTCTAAGCACTCTCAACAACTTTTCTTCCTCCAAAGAATTCAATTCACTACTAATAATCACCGGAAATGAAGAATTCACTCCAAGGAAAGCATAACGGAGATGGTATGGAAGTTCTTTCAACTCTGGCTTAGGTGTTTCACCCTTGTCTTCAATCCGCACACCCTCCACCACCTTGTCTTCACCATTATTCAAAACTGGACATGCCTCAAGGGATTTAACCATCTTCTCAACTTCTTCTTCCTCACACATCTCTTCTTCTAAATTCTCAATCACAAGAGCCACTTCCAATGAATCTTCAAAATTTTGTTGAACACTCTCATTGTTCAAAAACATTGAACATCACCTTCTCATCTTGGACTATAAGCACCAACTTTCCTTGATGTACATCAATCAAAGCTCTATCCATGGCTAGGAATTGCCTTCCAAGAATTAATGGAGTTTCACTATCTTCCGCAATATCCAACACCACAAAGTCTACCGGAAAGATAAACTTGTCTACCTTTACCAACAAATCCTCCACTACACCATAAGGATAAGTAATGGAACGACCCGCCAATTGGAGAGAAATACTGGTTGGCTTGACTTCACAAATTCCCAACTTCTTGAAGATGGAGAGAGGCATAAGATTAATACCTGCTCCAAGATCACACAAAGCTCTACCAATGTTCAAAAGACCAATAACACATGGAATGGTAAAGCTACCCGTATCCTTCATTTTCATCGGTAAATTCCTTTGGAGAATAGCACTACATTCTTTCGTGAGCATTACCGTCTCATCCTTCCACTTCCTCTTGTTAGAAAGAATCTCCTTCATGAACTGGGCATAGGAAGGCATTTGTTGAAGAGCTTCGGCAAAGGGGATGTTAATTTGCAACTTTTTGAATACATCCAAGAACTTAGAGAATTGTTGATCCTTCACCTCCTTCTTCAACCTTTGAGGATATGGTATCTTGAAATATGGGGGCAACTCCTTAGGATTGTCAACTTCTTCAAGAATTTACTTTTTAGTCTTCTTTCTTGCAAACTCTTCATCCACCAATTTTTCTCTCTTTGGTTCTTCAACTTCAACAACAATAGGACTAGAGGAAGTGCCTTGGGGAGCCTCTAGTTCTTCATCGGTTACATCTTCAATGATTACATCATCAAATCCTTCACCAACTCTCTTTTCTTTTCTCTCTTCATTTTTCTCTTCCTCACTTTTTCTCTTTTTATTTTCTCTCTCTTTTTCTTGTGTAACCACCACCTTCCCACTTCTTGTAGTAATTGCCTTGAAATCCTCCTTTGGATTCTTCTCAGTATCTCCCGACAATTTTCCTTGAGCTCTCTCTGTCATTTGCTTTGCCAATTGGCCTATTTGGTGCTCTAGATTCTTGATGGAGGCATCTTGGTTCTTCATCATTGCTTCTTGACCCTTCAAATTAGCTTGAGTAGCTTGCATGAATTGGGCTAGAATAATCTCCAAATTGATTGAACTTTCTTGAGGCGGCTTTGCTTGAGAATTTGAGCTTTGCCCTTGTTGCCCTTGTCTCTAACCAAAGTTAGGATGGCTACGCCACCCCAGATTATAGGTGTTAGAGAAAGGATCATGCTTGGGCCCTTGATTTCCCATGTAGTTCACTTTTTCTTGCCCCGTACCTCCAACCACACTAATTTCACAATTTCCATTGACATGATTACCTCCACAAAAATCACACACCGAGGTGGATTGAACTTGGGCCGCTTGTAATTGAGAATTTTGTAGTTGAATGGACCTTTATTGCTTGGCAAGAGCGGCCATTTGTGCCCTAAGAGCACTATAATCATCAAGTTCCAAAACACATCTCTTGGCCAATGATCGAGAACAAGGCATTTGATAATCATTATTGACCATAGTTTCAATCAAGACTTTTGCTTCATTGGGTGTCTTTTGACTTAATGTTCCACCCGCCGCCGCTTCTATCATACTTCGGGAATTCCGGTTGAGACCATTGACAAAGGTTGCAACTTGTTGCCATGTTTCTAACTCCTGATTTGGACAAGCAGTTAGCAAAGATTGAACCTCTCCCATGCTTCATAGAGTGATTCACCATCCTTTTGTGCAAAAGCATTGATCTCCGACCTCAACTGGATCATTCTTGATGGCGGGAATAAACGAGATAAAACTTGCTCGCCAAATCATTCCAAGTAGTGATGCTCCCATGAGGATGAGATTGAAGCCATGAATTAGCTCTATCCCTCAAAGAGAAAGGAAAGAGCCTTAAACGAATAGCCTCATCCGAAGCTCCATTCATCTTGATAGTATCACACAACTCCATGAATGTGCCAATGTGAGAATATGGGTCTTCACTCTCTAGTCCTCCAAATTGATTTTGTTGCACAAGATTGAGAAGTGATGCCTTTATCTCAAAATTGTTACAAGCCACTGCATGTCTAACAATTAGAGTACCACATATATCGGCCTTAGGGGAAGTATAGTCCCCCATTATCCTCCTTTGCCCATTGTTTTCAGTCATGATAACAATTGATACTTCAACTTGCGGTTCTTGCACACTTGGTAACTCAACTTGTGGTTCCTGCACACTAGAAGATGCTCCTTCTCTATTCTTTATTTGTTTGGCTTCTTTTATGTTCTTTCTACAAAGCTTATCGATTTCCAGATTGTATTGAAGTTCACTTGGGTCAATTGTACAAGTACAAGATAAGCTTAAAGTAGAAAATGATGCAACTTCTAAGAGAAACATAAAGAAAACACAAACAAAAATAGAAAAGAAAAGAAAAATTGTCTAAATTAGGAGTCCCCTTTGGTACTCGTGATATTGGCACACCGATCCCCGGCAACGATGCCAAAAACTTAATACGATTTCGGTTTGTATACCTAGTCATAAACAAGTAATACAATGGTGAGACCGGTTATCGTTCTCAGGGATCACGGACAATTACCACTTCTCAAATTGAACCACTATTTAGACGATCGTTTGGAAGGAAGGGAGCTCAATATTAAATACCAAGCCCAACAAGAGTTAAAATAAACAAATTAAAAGGAACAAGTTCTGTTTGGATTTTTATCAAACACTTAACAAGCACAAAGAGATGTGATGAACAAATGGATGAAAATGTTGGGGTTAGACTACACTAATCTTCCCTCAATTACAATGAGATGGTTACTAACATAAGTCCTAATTCATTTATGACAATCAAGCCTTTTAAAATACTCACACCCTAATTCCTTAGGTGGAATGAGCCTAAAACCCAAAATTAAACCCTAATTCCTTAGGTGGATTAACATGAGATTTTCCATAAAGAGCCAAGACTTAAAAGATTGCAAGCATTTCAAGACCCATTCCTAGGTTCATGATCTACTTGGTATCTGATTCATGAGCATGAAATAGCATCAACTTTCCAATTGTCTACCAAAGCAACAAATCATTTCATGGGTGATCAAGCCAAGAAAAGCATTAAGAATAGAATCAAATACTCATAATAAAATAGGAACTTGCATTAGAACCAAATCAAAATACAACCAAGTTCATAAAATTGAAAATCAATGGGCTGATATTTTCACTAAACCCTTAGCAGAAGAAAGGTTTTTATTTATTAGAGATAATCTAAACTTGCATTACATTTTTGAATGACATGTCTGAGTGTTAACCTGTCTGTGCTTTATCACCTGTCTATGCTTACCTGTCTGACTCTGCTAAGTCACTATGCTAGAACTCAACAATTTTGTTGAAATGGCTATTAAGTGTTTAATACCATTCCTTTATCTGAAGCTAATTATGTGCACGGTAGTTTATTTATCTCGAAACCATGTTTTCATTATGTCTTAAGTGGGCGTTGCGGTTCCCTATACAAGTCGTGTCGTTTTGAATTAAAGATGTCATTTTTCTCTCTCCTACTTTTATAACTATAAAATACAATAGATCAGAAAGGTTGAACCTTTACGCTTTCAAAATTTCAAAATCTCTTTGTCTTTTCGTCTCTAAAACCCTCTCCTCCCTCGAAACCCTAGAACCGTTTTCTCTCAAAATGGCATCATCCAAGCGTCTCTCTGCAAAAGAAATCGCTGAGAAATACAATCTCAAAGTTACTGAGATCGAGAAAATCATTCCGGGAAAGACTGTTGATCTTCAACAGATGAAGAAGCTAGGTATGGATGTCACTGAAGAGTTGGAGTATTCCAAATGGACTCCTTTATTCGACATCAAGGAGCTTGTTCATCCTAAGCTCGTTCAAATGTTATGGAGAAATGTTGTGATTGTCACCAACCGACTCAACGGAATTAAGAGCTTTAAGGCTGAAATGGGGGATAAAACCCTTCTCTTCCCCATTAGCTCTCTCGAGCTTGTCACAAAATATCCCAGAATCGGAGCTGGCTTCACACCCAACTGGGAGGTTGACAATGTCAACATTGCCATCTATGGTGTTCCTAAACCTGTGAACCCTAAGCCTGTCCACATGGGGGTCAAGTGCAGATTCCTGCACCAATTATTGTTGGAGTGCGTGATGCCAAGGAAAGGCTCACAAGACTGTGTGGCCAAGATGGGCAGATTTGCTCTGTACCACTTGATCCACAAAATCAAGGTTGACATCAACGACCTTATCTACATGTACCTCGAGACTCTGATCAAGAGAACCAACATGCAGACCTATCCTTATGGGATGTTGCTGACTAGGGTCTTCAGGAACAAGTTGTTTGTTCTAGTGATGTTCACTTTGTGGACATGTCACTGCCTATAGACAGGAAGATATTGTCTATGATGGACATCAAGAGAATCCCTCTTGCTGATGAGGAGGTAGATGATAAGAAGAAGAAGAAGAAGAAGAAGAAGAAGAAGAAGAAGAAGAAGAAGAAGAAGAAGAAGAAGAAGAAGAAGAAGAAGAAGAAGAAGAAGAAGAAGAAGAAGAGGAGGAAGAGGAGGAGGAGGGAGGAGGAGGAGGAGGAGGAAGAAGAGGAAGAAGAAGAGGAAGAAGAAGAAGAAGAGGAAGAAGAAGAAGAAGAGGAAGAAGAAGAAGGAAAAAAGAACCAGTGGTTTTCACTATTGAGTCAGAAGTCCCTATTTCTGAGAGATTGTTCAAATCGTTTGAAAAGGTGTCTAGACAAGACCAAATTCCAAAGCTACAACCTATGGTGTTTGAAGATTCTGCTGAGACAGTTGAGCCTTTAAGGTTCAGGCTGAAGAGTCCCTCTCCCAAGAGGAAGGATAGTGAAGCTGAGGAATTAGTGGATGTCCCTGCTCATCCCAGCAAGAAGAGGAAGCTGGTGAAGACCTTTGCCAAGGTCAGACAAGTTGAGTCTGAGCCTAGCAAAGAGGAAGCATCTGCTCAGGGGGAGCAGAGAGAACAAGTTCTGGAAGAACCAAAGAAGACTTTCATTTTGGGAATTATTCTCAAAAAGAGAAGATCTGGAGGAGCTCAGACAGTTATACCCGAGGATGACCAAGTGTCTCCTTCTCACAAGAAGTTGAAGATATCTGAAGAGCAGACATCTCCTTCATTCCCTTCCCCTTACATCAAGGCATCATCACCCCATCTGTCTCTTCTCCATTTGCCCTTTTTGTTCAATCTCTCTCTGTTGCATCTCCTCTTCCTTCACCTGTCCACTCCTTTCAAACTCAAAAATCTTCTTTCATTGTTGTACCTGATGACTGTCAGTACACAGTTGTTCACAGGGACTCTGCTCCCAAAGAACAAACTGGCATATCATTGAGACTCTTTGTGTATGATTTGCAATCTCTTTTGCTTGCAAGTATCTCACACGTCTCTACCATTCCTTCTCCACCACCTCATATTCTTAACCCTTGTAGAGAACTTTCTTTTACCCACCAATTGTTATCTTCATTAGAATATTAGCTGGAACTCACTATCCTGCTTCTGTTGTAATGCTACCTCATAGGTCTAGGTATTTATTTATGTTAATTACTGGATCAAATTCTTTCTTTTGTCATATTGATTCCTTATTACCTATCCCTCCATCTGTATCAGCTCAAACACCTCTTCCCCCACCTATCCAAATAACCATCACCAGACTGTCTTTGTCCGAGAGACTTTCCTGTGTGTTTCCTTCACCTGATACTGACTTTGTCAGAATCAGTCTTATCTTCAAATTCGTCTTTCTTCCTTTCTCTGCTCTTCAAACTCTCCATGAACTTTTCTTCCCTTCCATGACTTCTCCCCTATCTCTACCTAAGGCACCCCAAGTTTTAGCCTTACCCTGGCACTCTTCTCTGTCTGTCTCTTCCTCAAGCCTGTCTACAGAAGCTTCCACTTCTCAGACAGTGACCTTACAAGACTTTCATCTGCTTCAAGGGCAAGTAGAAGACTTAAGAAGACAGCTGGATGAAGAAAGGCAAGCTAGGATGCTCTTAGATCAAAGGGTTGCTGCCTTATATTTGTTACTTAGTCAATCTAGGTAGTTTTGTTTCTCTGTTGTAAACTGCCCTGTACTTATCAAAGCTCATGATGAATAAAATATATTTCTTACTTTCCTTATCTCTTTACTTTCTTTTTTTTATGATTACTCTTTTTTGCTGTTAACAAAAGGGGGATAATGAATATGATATGATCTTAATAAGAAAGTAATATATGGACATAAGTATGTTCTGATAGTTGCTATTTTTGCTCTGATAAATCGCAAGTAAGATTGATCTGATAATTTCTAAGACAATTCAAATTTATGTGTGACTAAGTTAACCGGATTATATGATTAATCTTAATGTCTGATCAAGCATCTGCATAACCTGTCCGCTTAAGAAAATTTTAACCTGTCTGTTATATGCTATTTTCTTTGTTGATATTTTCTGAGGTTCATTAAATCATCTCAATGTTTGTCATCATCAAAAGGAGGGAGATTGTTAAGTCTCTAAAATGTCTGATATGCATTTTCCTAAGTTTTGATGAGAACTAAACATTGGTTAAAGATTTAATTAACCTTCATATTGGTTGCTAACCTGTCTATCTAGTATGCAAATTAAAATGGTAAGAATCACCTGTCTGCTCATATAGATGACTACCTGTCTGGATAAGCGAAAGTCAACCTGTCTGTTGACTAGGATTATTGACTTCTTTCAAGAAACGTTTTCAACCTGTCTCTCCACGAGTTCCTACACTCGTCTGAGGTTACTCGTTGAAGAACCAAGGACCTAACAAGCTTTTGTTGGCTGTCCCATCAGAAAGAGACTTGAAGGCTTCTCTCCTACTTAGTCTCACGCTTATCAAGAAAAGTCAGAAGTTACTCTCTCAAGTAACCTCGGTTATTAGAACCAAAGACCAGTGAAAGAATGCTTCCAACGTGCTTTATTCCCTAGTACCTCTGGTCCTTTCACGAAAAGGGAATTGTACCCAGCAAAGTACAAAAGCTCACTGCACAACTCTGATATGGCTGTTTCACGATGTATAAAGCCATGATCCTTCAAGTTAAAGTACAACCAACGTTCCTATTGCATTAACGACTGGCCAGAACGACTCTATTGCATTTAATGAAGTTCTGTTTGAAGCAACATCTGAAGGAATGTCTCTAACGGATCTTAAATGCTTGAAGACTATAAATACAGAAGTCATTGAAGATGAAGATTACAGAGAATACATATAGCATTAAAGAGCCATTACTATGCGCATTAATATCTCCATTCTTTCATTCTATATTCTTCAATCATTTGAAGTTAATACGCAAACTTTCCTAAGCTTTACAATTAAACCACTCTCTGAGTGTTAGTGAAAGATATGTCTGTCTGAAGTTGTATTTATTACAAACCAAATTTCTCAAACAAACCTGAGTGAGCCTGAAGAGGCTAGGTGTGCAAAGAATACTTGTCTTAGAGCCTGAAGAGGCTAGGTGTGCAAACAATACTTGAAGTCTGTAACCTGATCAGTTATAGTGGATAAAACTTGGTGCTGCCAAGGACTGGACGTAGCTCGTTGCTTTGAAGAGTGAATCATAGTGGATAAAACTTGGTGATGCCAAGGACTGGACGTAGCTCTTTGCTTTGAAGAGTGAACCATGATAAATAGCTGTGTCAATCTCTCTTTCCTTATAAACTCTTTAGTTGCTTCAGTTTTCTTATTCGTTTATCAAGTGGTGTGTTTGCCTAAGTCACTATTAAAATTTCATCAGACAGGTGACCCGTCTGTCCTGTATCTTTCCACTCGTATGAACCAAGCTTCTGTATGCGAAAAGTTTTCAACTTTGTGAAATTTATGATAAACACAATTCAACCCCCTTCTCTTGTTTATAGTTGTTTATTTCACCGAAGACTTCAGCGGAATCGATCTCAACCACCTTAGACCCAACCGGGTCAAGACCCCTTTGGAGCAAACTCTCGGCCACCAAGGTACAACATCAACAGCACCTTAGACCCAAACCGCGGGGTCAAGGTTCCCTTGGCCAAAAGCATCAAGGCACAACTCATCAATGTGCGGTAACCCAACAGTTACCGACTTAACCATCTTAATTAGTATTTAATTAAGTGATCTAACCTTCATCATTGATTAACTATGTCATCATCATCATTGGGGGAGATTGGGGTTAAAAACCCTGTTTAAGTCCATAATCTCAGATTCTATTCAGAGGGGTGAGCACGGTCGTGCTTAACCCCAGCATGGGCGTACTGCCACTTAAGTGGAACACGGTTGTGCTTCCTTTTGAGCACGATCGTGCTCAGCTAGACGGGTGTGCTCCTCTGATGCACGGTCGTGCTGAATGCATAGCCATTTTCCAGAATTCAAACTGGGAGCACGGGCGTGCTCCCTGTTCAGCACAGGCGTGCACAATGCACGACAGTACTGTTTTGGGCAGAGTTGAATATCAATTTTAGCCGATTAAATTTAGGGATTAATTCTATTAATCCTAAGCCATTTAACAACATATTCTAGGACTAAACATCATTATCAATATAGTGACAACACTATCATCACAATCATGGTATCAACCATTCAACCAACAACATTATGCCAATAGCAACCATCAACATATCATCATGTTCATATAACCAACATAAACATCAAGAACGTAGTATGAACATAGGCATATAAACAACATATTAACAACCAAGATCATGTAATCATAATCAAACTAACCATCATATTAATCATATACACATACACAAAAAACCGAGGTCATGGGAACCCCTTTTACCTTACGCTACCCCCAATGCCTATGATATACACTACCCTTCTCCCCATACATGGATTGAAGGTCGCACCAACGTAAGCTCCTAACATCAAACTGCCCTCGGTTTCCAAAGTGGCTCAACACAAATTCAACCTTAGCCAAACCAAACAAAACCCATTAGTTT
Source organism: Sophora flavescens (assembly GCA_030762895.1). NCBI lineage: Eukaryota > Viridiplantae > Streptophyta > Magnoliopsida > Fabales > Fabaceae > Sophora > Sophora flavescens. The sequence continues at coordinate 22,692,459 of CM061066.1, forward strand.
CTTATTCAAAAATTATGAAAGGAAACCATAAGGGAAGGGAACCTTACCTCTAAACTTGAAACATATCAAACAAGCTTTCCAACTGGCTTCCAAAACTCCACTATAGCAATGGATGAAGAAAAAAAAGGGAAGGACTCACACTAGGTCGCAACAGTGGCTACTGCAACCAACAAAATAGGGTTTCACGTTAACCCTCGGATTCTGTGCCAAACTTATATAGGATGGACCTGAGCACGGTCGTGCTTAACCTTGAGCATGGTCGTGCTGACTTGGCGTCAGCGAGTCTCGGTCCACACAGTGACCACGAGCGTGCTCACTGCTGAGCACGGGCGTGCTCACCTTTGAGCACGGGCGTGCTCACCGTTGAGCACGGGCGTGCTCATTTTAAAATCTGAAACACGCTTCAGACTTTAAGCACGGGCGTGCTGACTATTGAGCACGGGCGTGATCAACCACCAGAAAGGAACTTTTGAGCCAAAAATCCCACTAAGCCCTTAACCAACCAAACAAACTTAACAAAACAAGCTTAAGGAAAACACTTAGCGAAAACAGGGTGTTCCATCATCTTGCCTTCAAGCTCCCAAGTAGCACTTTCCTCAGTTGCCCCACTCCAAACCACCTTGACCAAAGGAATCTCTTTGGCCCTTAGCTGCTTCACCCTCCTATCCTCGACTCGAAGGGGCAACACCTCGATTGTCAAGTTCTCTTTCAACTGTATAGCGTGGGGTACTATCACGTGACTGGGGTCATGGATATACTTTGAGTTGAGACACATGAAAAACATTATGGAGATTTGACAAGAACGGTGGGAAGTTGGTAGGCGACTTCGCCGACTCTTTTGAGGATTTGGTAAGGACCAATGAACCTCGGAATAAGTTTCCTCGCCTTCATCACTCTACCAACCCCAGTCGTTGGAGTAACTCTCAAGAATACATGATCGCCTTCCTGGAATTCGAGCGCCTTCCTCCTTTTATCATGATGGCTCTTTTGCCTACTTTGTGCAACTCTCATCTTTTCCTGAACCAACCTGATCTTTTCTGTTGTTTCCTGGACTATCTCTGGCCCTAGCACCACACTGTCACTAGGTTCACTCCAACACAAAGGTGTCCTACATCTCCTCCCATACAGAGCCTCATAAGGTGCCATCCCGATGCTGGAATGGCAACTGTTGTTGTAGGTGAACTCTATCAGGGGCAAAAACTTGTCCCAACTACCAGACTGTTCTAACACACAAGCCCTCAACAAGTCCTCTAAGAACTGGATGGTCCTCTTAGACTGCCTATCATTCTGTGGGTGGTAAGCTGAACTAAGCCTAAGCTTTATCCTTAAAGCATGCTGCAAACTATCCCAAAACTTAGAGTTAAACATGGGGTCTCTATCTGATATTATGCTAGAGGGTACACCATAAAATCTAACTATCTCCTTGATGTACAACTTGGCTAACTTCTCCAAAGGATACTCCATGTTCATTAGGATGAAATGGGCAGACTTAGTCAATCTATCCACAACCACCCATATAGCCTCAAAACCAGCCGGAGTCCTAGGGAGTCCATACACAAAATCCATGGAGATGTTATCCCATTTCCATTCTGGGATACTAAAAGGTTGCAACTTACCTGATGGCTTATGGTGTTCTATCTTGGCCTTCTGACAAACCAAGCACGCATACATAAACTCGGCCACATCCTTTTTCATCCTAGGCCACCAACCCACTCCAATGTACTTCCTCAAGGATTAACTTCCTAAGCTCAGGAACATCTGGTATGCATACTCTATCCTTAAACCTCAAGACTCCATTACTTCCATCCTTGAAACTAAGGTCTCTACCCTGAGCAAGCAATTCTCGCTGGTCCAAGAGAAACTTGTCTAACTTCTGACCATCTCAAATATGATCCATCAGACTGTTGGCAACCTTCAAGGTACCAAGCCTAATACTCTTAGGGGTAAACTCACAAGCTAGACTAAGGTCTTAAACTCCTCAATCGGATCCATCTCCCTAACCATCAAAGCGGAGATATGTAAATTTTTCTACTTTGGGCATCGGCCACCACATTGGCCTTTCCTGGGTGATATGTCAACTCGAAGTCATAATCCTTTAGGAACTCCATCCACCTATGATGCCTCATATTCATCGCATTCTGATCAAGGAGATACCTCAAACTCTTGTGATCACTAAAGACCTCAAACCTCGCTCCATAAAGGTAATGCCTCCAGTTCTTTAAGGAAAATACCACAGCTCCTAGCTCTAGGTCATGGGTAAGGTAGTTCTTCTCATGGGTTTTCAAATGCCTAAAAGCATAAGCAAATACCTTACCATTCTGCATCAGCACACCAGCTAACCCTTGCTTAGAAGCATCACAGAAAAATACGAAGGATTCACTAGGATCTGGTAAAACTAACACTAGTGCTGATGTCAACCTATTCTTAAGGGTTTGGAAACTCCCTTCACACTTAGAGTCCACATAAACAACTGTCCCTTTTTGGTGAGACGGGTTAAGGGTAAAGCTATCTTAGAGAAACCTTCTATGAACCGCCTATAATACCCGGCTAACCCCAAGAAACTCCTAATCTCGGTTACAGACTTCGGCGCTTCCCACTGGAGCACCGGCTCTACCTTAGCTGGGTTCACTGCTATGCCACACTTAGAGATGACATGTCCTAAGAAGCTCACTTCCTCTAACCAAAACTCACACTTAGACAACTTAGGGTACAACTATTTTTACTTAAGGGTCTACAAGACAACCCTTAAGTGTTCCTCATGTTCCTCCTTGCTCTTGGAGTACACTAAGATGTCATCTATAAACACCACCACAAACTTATCCAAGTAAGGGTGAAAGGTCTTGTTCATGTAGTCCATGAAGACCGCAGAAGCATTGGTCACACTAAAGGGCATAACCAAGTACTCATAGTGAACATATAGCTTTTTGAACGCTGTCTTCGGGATGTCCTCAGACTTAACCCGAATCTGATGGTATCCTGACCTCAAATCTATCTTAGAAAAGACGCAAGCGCCCATCAACCGGTCCATATGATCATCAATCCTAGGGAGGGGATACCGATTCTTTATGGTCACCTTGTTGAGCTGCCGATAGTCGACACACAACCTCATACTACCATCTTTCTTCTTCACCAACAACACAGGTGCTCCCCACGGAGACACACTGGCCCTAATGAACTGCTCCTTCAACTTAACAAGCTCTAGAGGAGACATTCTATAGGGTGCTATGGAGATTGGCCCGGTACCAGGCACTACATCTATGGCAAACTCAACATCTCTCTCTGGGGGTAAGTTATAAACATCCCCTAGGAACACTTCAGGAAAATCCCCCACAACAGGTGTTGTGACGTCGGCAAGTGTACCGGGTCGTCGCAAGTAATAAAAACACGGTAAGAATTTACCGAGGTCGAACACAAGGATTGGGCTATCAATTCTACCAATTCGCGAGAAATTCGATAGGTTTAGTTAAGCGAAGAAAGTTGTTGTGAGAGAGAGAATAAGATCGCAATTCAAATAACGAATCAAATAAAGCTAAGGTATTAAAATCTGAAATTAAAGTATCTAGGGTCTCAAATCCACCTACCCAATCATGTATAGTATCCAAGTGATGATGTATTCTTCCCTAAGTTCAATTACAATGTCAACCGGGACCCCCAATTTCTCCTAGATTCACTGTTGTGCTCAATAGGACGTATTCAACGATTTGAGTTAATTACTTGCAGGTCTCTTAACCCTAATCCTCGAATTCTATTAAATCTTGTTCCCTATGTGGTTGCACCGATCTCCTATTCACTTTCGTACAATATTCGATCGATGATCCCAATTCAAGTTCTAAAACGCGAACCGCCGGTCGGCCTTAACACGTTTAACTAGTTAATCACGCTAGCATATGATCAACACAATAATATCAGAATTGAGAAACATTTATTGAGAGAAGGGGAGAAAAACATACATCACATGAACACTACACAACCATGGGTGGCTTCATCGATCCCCTAGACGAGGGGATTAGTTCCTCATGTTCATAACAACACACGAACAATCGGCAACAATCTCCATAATAAAATACGAAAAGAAAAGAGAAGGGAGACGCAGCTCCAGAAACAAGGATTCGCACTACTATTCTGATCTAAAAAGTGGCTAACAACTTCATACCCAATTCTGATCTGAAACAGCCCTTAAATAAGGATTCTGTTTCTCGCCCGCTCGCGGGGCGAGCTTACTCTCGCGACGCGAATTTTAGTATTGGCGCGCTTCAAATTTTGGATTTTCCCGAGGCGAGCTTGTATTCGCGGGGCGAGTCTTCAAACCTCAATCTGTCATAGCCGTGACCTTCATCACGGCTAGGCCGTGATGGTCTCTGTCTTCCAGGGTCTTCAAACTCTCGCGGGGCGAGATTCAATTCTAGGCTGTGACCTTCATCACGGCTAGGCCGTGATGGTCTCTGACTTCCAAGTCTTTATGCTCTCACGAGGCGAGCTGTCTCTCGCGGGGCGAGACTTCAAACCTAAATTTGTCACAGCCGTGACCTTAATCACGGCTATGCCGTGATAGTCTCTGTCTTGCAGGTCTTCAGACTCTCACGGGGCGAGAAGATTTTCGCGTGGCGATCCAGAAACGATGACTTTTGCTGCTTTGTTGACCTTCAGTCTCGCGAGGCGAGAATACACTCGCGGGGCGAGTGTCTCTAGAATTGCAATTTCCACTATTTCTTGGCTTTCCTTGACTCCCGGAGCTTTACTTATTGACCTGAAAACACCAAAAACAACCAAAAGCATAATTCTATCCAAAATAAGCTAAAAACTACACAAAAGACGCAAAACGAGTCAAAGTCCAACTTAAGAACAAAACAAGGCAAATTTGGGTGAAATCGAAAGTGAACTCGAATAATTTGCACAAAAACCACGGTCCATCTAGTTATAAAACTAGATAAGCCGAAGGCTTATCAAAACACCCCAAACTTAAACCTTGCTTGTCCCCAAGCAAGCTTAAAACTCAAAAACGACTCAAGACTTGGCAAGCCTAAAGGAATCAATCGATTTCGCACAAATTTAATGCAATCAAAACAGTTTTTCTCCAATGATCTCCCCCCTATATTAACGTAATCCCCACATTCATTTACTTCAAACCATTGAGAACTTCATCATTCATGCAATCATTAATCTAAGTTGAGGATCAGGGTCACACACAAAAGGAAGATCACCAATTTCAAACAATTGCCTTCCTCACAAGGGTATGTAAAATTTCACTCATTCGCTCAATTTCTTCAAGGCTATCAACTTTTCACTCAATTTCACGTTCCAAGAGCACTTCCCATGAATTTGATTTTCATATCAAAAATGGTTCCCACGAAAGCATGCATGCAACATCAGAAGGTCTTTTAAAGGTTGTAATGAGGCCTGGCTCAAGGTAAGATATTCAAAGGATAGAGGCTAAGTCCCTAGGATCAATGAGAGCATGAAACTAATATCACAACAATTGAATTCACTCTCATATTATTCTCTTCCTTGCATTTGGTGGCTACACACCTCTTCCTTTTTATATTTATTTTTCTTTGCCCTTTTTGGCACATATTCAATGCTTTTCATCACCTTTTTTTTTTTTTTCAAGCCTTCGGCCCTTACTTCCGTTTTTCTTTTTCTCAACTATGATTCATGAACTTGTAGCCACCCCAAACTTAGTTCCACAACAACACTCACAAAGCTAAAATTCCATACTCTCCTAAATCCTAGGATAGGGGAAAATCATGGTTTTTCTGAGTTAATGGCTTGTAATGTAAGGTCACCAAGAACAATAGGCTTCAAGGCTCAATGTGGCTAACTAGGGATCATTCATCAAGGTTGGTTCAATTTAAGGTCAAGTAGTTATTCAAAGAAAATTGCCTAAATCATTTGATGCATCACATAAACATGCAAACCATGAAGAAATTCAAGCAAATTCGGGAAAGTGCAACCTAACAGTGATTTACACAGTCAAAAACAAAGTTGGAGGCTCAAATCCTCACCTGGACATTTTACAAATTGTTTGACCGAGATACGATTCCTAGTGTGTGCACCCCCTCACCCCAAACTTATCATAAATCAAGCAATCACAATAAACCTCAAAGTTCAATTTTCAATTTTTAAGTGGAGATCAACTTTTCTATTATATGAACCTAGGGGGAATTCATCAATGGTCAAATTAATTTATGCAATCAATCTATGCTCAATTTAATTAAAATCCAAAAAGCTTGCCGACACACTATTCATACAAAAACTCTTGATCTTCTCAAAATATTCAAGAGCGACAAACAAAACAAAAACAAAAACAAAAATAAGACAAAAGTGATGAGAGGAGGGGGATACCTAGCTTGGGTTGCCTCCCAAGTAGCGCTTGTTTAACGTCCCGAGCCTGACTCAAGTCACCCCAGAGGGTTAATCCAGATAAAGCACTTGCTTGCCAATTGGGACCGATTTCCCATGATAATGCTTTAGCCTTTGCCCATTCACCTTGAAGTTGCCGGAAGCCCCTTCCAATTCCACTGCTCCGTATGGGAAGACTTGTAGGATCTTGAATGGTCCTGACCGTCTCGATTTCAGCTTTCCAGGAAAGAGCCTCAACCTTGAATTATAAAGGAGTACCATTTGTCCGGGCTCAAACCTTCTAGGCAAGATGTGCTTGTCATGCCATGCCTTAGTCCGCTCCTTGTAGATTCTAGCATTTTCATAAGCTTGCATGCGGATCTCGGACAACTCATTCAGATCCAAAAACCTCTTCTCACCGGCTTTCGTCAAGTCAAAGTTGAGCTCCCGAATTGCCCAATAAGACTTCTCTTCCAACTCCACCGGTAGGTGGCATGCCTTTCCAAACACCAAGTTGTAGGGAGACCTTCCAATTGGAGTCTTGAACGCTGTCCTATAAGCCCATAAAGCATCATCCAATTTCTTTGACCAATCCTTCCGTGAGGAGTTGACGGTTTTTTCAAGGATACGCTTCAACTCACGGTTGGATACCTCCGCTTGCCCATTTGTTTGGGGATGATAAGGAGTAGCGACTCTATGCTTGACCCCATACTTCTCAAGAAGCTTGTGCAAAGGATTGTTGCAAAAGTGGGATCCCCCATCACTAATCAACACTCTAGGGACCCCAAACCTCGAGAAGATATTGCGCCTTAAGAATTCCATGACTACTCGCGCATCATCCGTAATTGTCGGGATTGCCTCTACCCACTTCGACACATAGTCCACAGCCACCAGAATGTATTGGTAAGAGAAGGAGGGTGGGAATGGTCCCATGAAATCTATCCCCCATACATCAAAGAGCTCTACTTCAAGCATGCAATTCAAGGGAAGTTCATGCCGCTTAGAGATATTGCCAACTCTTTGGCACCGATCACAGTTCTCAACAAAGGTACGGGCATCCTTGAAAAGCGTTGGCCAATAAAACCCGCTTTGAAGTATTTTTTCTGCGGTCTTCTTTCCCCCATAGTGCCCACCATAATCCGAGCTATGACAATGCCACAACACGTTTCCGATCTGGTCATGGGGAATGCACCTCCTTAAGATCCCGTCCGAGCATTGCTTGAAAAGATATGGGTCCTCCCACATATAGTACTTTGCATCTGAGAGGAACTTCTTCTTTTGTTGACGAGTCCAACCTTGCGGAACCACATTTGAAGATTTGAAGTTGGCCATGTCCGCGAACCAAGGAGGCGAATTTTCAATAAGTGCTAACAGCTTTTCATCAGGAAATTCTTCCTTGATGTCTAACAACTCCTCCTTGGTGTCGGGATTGACCAACCTAGATAAGTGGGCCGCCACACCATTCTCGGATCCTTTCCTGTCCTTAATCTCTACGTCAAATTCCTGCAAAAGAAGAATCCACCGCATTAATCTAGGTTTGGCCTCTTGTTTTGCCATCAAGTGTTTTATGGCCGCATGATCGGTGAAAACAACAATCTTAGACCCCACAACGTAGGATCTAAACTTATCCAAAGCATACACCACAGCAAGTAATTCTTTCTCAGTGGTGGAATAATTAGCTTGTGCCTCATTCAAAACTTTACTTGCATAGTAAATGACATGAGCTAATTTTTCCACCCTTTGTCCCAAAACAGCCCCCACCGCATAATCACTGGCATCACACATGATTTCAAAATGCAAATTCCAATTAGGTGCAGTGATTATGGGTGCGGTGACAAGCATATTTTTCAAAATAGTGAAGGCATTTAAACAAGAAGCATTGAAATCAAAGGATACATCCTTCGCAAGAAGGTCGCAAAGTGGTCTTGCGATTTTGGAGAAGTCCTTGATGAATCTCCGGTAGAACCCGGCATGCCCCAAAAAACTCCTCACCCCCTTTACATTGGTTGGTGGGGGAAGCTTTTCAATCAACTTAATCTTCGCCTTATCGACCTCAATCCCCCTTTGGGAGATTTTGTGCCCCAAGACTATACCTTCCTTGACCATGAAGTGACATTTCTCCCAATTGAGCACAAGGTTAGTCTCTTGGCACCTTTTAAGCACCAAACTCAAGTTCTTCAAGTAGTTGTCATATGAGGTTCCAAAGACCGAGAAGTCGTCCATGAACACCTCAACGCATTTCTCCACCATGTCCGAGAAAATAGAAAGCATGCACCTTTGGAAAGTGGCAGGGGCGTTACACAATCCAAAGGGCATCCTCCTATAGGCAAAGACTCCATAGGGACAAGTGAAGGCCGTCTTCTCTTGGTCTTGAGGATCCACCACAATTTGATTATAGCCGGAGTAACCATCCAAGAAACAGTAGTACTCATACCCGGCTAACCTCTCAAGCATTTGATCAATGAAGGGGAGAGGGAAGTGATCCTTTCTTGTTGCTTCATTTAGTCTTCTGTAGTCGATACAAACTCTCCACCCCGTGATGGTCCTTGTTGGGATCAATTCATTGTTTTCGTTGACCACCACGGTTGTTCCACCTTTCTTTGGGACCACATGAATCGGACTAACCCAATTGCTATCCGAGATTGGGTAGATGATTCTCAGCATCCAAAAGTTTAATCACTTCCTTACGCACGGCTTCTTTCATGATGGGATTTAGCCGTCTTTGTGGTTGGACCACCGGCTTGTAACCATCCTCCATCAAAATTTTATGCATGCATAGGGAAGGGCTTATACCTTTTAGGTCCGAAATCTTCCACCCAATGGCGGATTTGTATTCCCTAAGAACTCTCAACAGCTTCTCTTCTTCATCCTTTTTCAAGGCATTGCTAATGATTACCGGATGTTGTCCCTTCTCCCCCAAGAATGCATACCTTAAGTGGGTTGGGAGTTGCTTCAACTCCGGAGCTTTGTTCTCTTCTTCCCTGCCTTCAGTGTTGAGCTTTTCCTTTGCACTTTCATCCCTTGGGAGACTTGGTAAGGCTTCCATGTGCTTCAAGGACTCAAGGTAATCCTCATCTCCCAAGGGGTCTTCTTCCTCACTATCATAATCATAATCATGAGATTCTACCAACACTTGTGCAAGTGATGAACCATGGGCTTCTCTAGTGGTCTTTTCCTTGACAATTAAGCCCACCATATCCACTTGATAGACCTCCGACCTCTCCACTGGGTGCTTCATTGCCTTGAAGACATTGAAGACTACATTCTCATCTTGTACACGGAGGGTGAGCTTCCCTTGTTGCACATCAATCAAAGCACGCCCTGTGGCCAAGAAGGGCCTTCCCAATATGAGCGGAATCTCGGCGTCTTCATCCATATCAAGCACCACAAAATCTGCCGGAAATATGAATTTGTCCACCTTCACTAACAAGTCTTCGACCACCCCATAAGGATATTTTATAGAGCGGTCGGCCAGTTGGAGCGACATCCGTGTATCCTTGGCTTCCTTGATCCCCAACTTCTTCATCATAGAGAGGGGCATCAAGTTGATGCTTGCCCCTTGATCACACAACGCCTTCCCTATATTCATCTCCCCAATAGTGCAAGGTATTGAAAAAGAACCGGGATCCTTCAACTTTGGAGGGAGTTTTCTTTGAAGGATGGCACTGCACTCCTCGGTCAAAGCAACCGTTTCCTCATCCACTATTTTCCGCTTCTTGGAGAGAAGGTCCTTCATAAATCGGGCATAAGATGGCATCTGTTCCATGGCTTCCGCAAATGGAATGTTGATCTGAAGTTTGCGGAAGACATCAAGGAATTTACTGAACTGTTTCTCCTGTTGAGGTTTTTTCAATCTCTCTGGATACGGTACCCTCATGTAGGGCGGGAGGTCTTGGGGTTCAACCCATTTCTTCCTTCGGAACTCTTCATCCACAAGTTTCAGCTTTCCCCCTTGTTCCGGTGCCTTGTCACTTGCCAACTCCTCTTCTTTAGGTTGTTCTTCCTCAACATGTGGTGGTTTTGAGACCTCAACTTCCTGAGAACTAGTTGCACCCCCTTTAGATTCCAACACTCTACCGCTTCTAGTTGTTACGGCATTGCATTGGTTCTTAGGGTTGTTCTCGGTATCACCTGGGAAAGTGCCTGAGGGACGTTCATTCAGTTGCTTTGCGAGCTGAGCTATCTGCGTCTCTAGATTGTGAATTGTCGACCCTGTATGAGTTGCCCATTTGTCAATGGCAGTATTTGTGTCGATTGACAATTTCTCCATTGCTGTACTCATCTTCTCAAAAGATGTGCCTGTAAAGGTTGACAACTTCTCAAAAGCCATCTCCCAAGGTTGTCTTCCACCATCTGTCAGTTGCAACTAATTAGGCCCCGGAAGAGCCTGCTGAGTATTGCGCTGCTGGATCCCAATGTTTGGCCTCAGACCCTGTTGAGGTTGTTGTCCGGCCAGACCACCACTAGCATTACTCCAAGCGAAACCCGAATGGTCTCTCCTCATATACCCCCTATTCTGATTCTGATTGTAGTCATTCTGTCTGTTTCTCTGATAATTGTTCTGGGGCACAGTGTCATAAAAGTTGTGGCATGAATCCACATGTTCCTGAGAGAAATTCAGCGGGCAAATTTGAGTGTCATGATCCCCATTGCAGTTGTCACAACCCGGGGGCATCCTCTCATGTATCACATTAACCCTCTTGTTTCCAGACAAAGCTTCAATCTGCATCTTCAACAATCTGTTTTGCTCAAGAATGGCCTCCATTGCCCCAGAACTGATTCCATTTGAGGTTTCCCTTCCACGGTTGTAATCATTATATGACATTTTCTCTAACAATGCCCATCCATCCTCGGCTGATAAATAAGAGAACGAGCCGCCAGCTGCGGCATCACAGTTCATCTGATAGCATCCCCTCAACCCATTAAAGAAGTGCTGAACTTTGGAGACGGGGTCAAAGAACGCTGAAGGGCATCTTCTCAATAAGCCATTGTACCTCTCCCAAGCTTCATTATATGTTTCATCTTCTGTCTGCCTGAAAGATGTAACGACTATTCTTGCTTGTGCCGCTTTCTGAGGAGGAAAATATTTGGTTAGGAACTTTTGTGCCATTTGCTCCCAAGTTCTGATACTGTTCCTATCCAAGCTGTCAACCCAAACGCGAGCGACATCCCTAAGAGAAAGAGGGAAAAGCCGCAAGCGAAACTCATCCTGAGAGACTCCCCTGGTCTTCTGTAAGTCACAAGCTTCAAGGAAGCGAGTGATGTGTCTATGAGGGTCCTGTTTGCCACTCCCATCAAACTGATTCTCACGGATTTGGAATGTGACACATGCTTCCACTCTGAAAGAGTCTGTATTCAGGTTGCCCCTCACAATAGAAGAGTCACAATCTCCCAAGCTGGGTAGATCGTACTCGAAGAGAGGCTTGTAACGAGGAGGAGGAGGAGGAGGATTTTCTTCGGCCATCCTCTCGATAGCAATTGCTTCAAGCCTCTTTCGCTCTCTGGCTTCTTTCCTTAAGCGCTTCTCGGTCTTGGTGATCTCCGAATCAAATAGCAAGTCCTCTTGTGAAAGGGTACCTCGCATACAAAAACACGGCAAGACCAAGTGGAATCAAAGAAGTAGAGAAAAATAATAAAGAAATAACAGAAAAATAAAAAGAAAAATCAACTTAACCAATCAATCAAATTTCCTAAAAATTAGGAAAACTGGCTGTGCCAATCCCCGGCAACGGCGCCAAAAACTTGTTGTGACGCCAGCAAGTGTACCGGGTCGTCGCAAGTAATAAAAACACGGTAAGAATTTACCGAGGTCGAACACAAGGATTGGGCTATCAATTCTACCAATTCGCGAGAAATTCGATAGGTTTAGTTAAGCGAAGAAAGTTGTTGTGAGAGAGAGATTAAGATCGCAATTCAAATAACGAATCAAATAAAGCTAAGGTATTAAAATCTGAAATTAAAGTATCTAGGGTCTCAAATCCACCTACCCAATCATGTATAGTACCCAAGTGATGATGTATTCTTCCCTAAGTTCAATTACAATGTCAACCGGGACCCCCAATTTCTCCTAGATTCACTGTTGTGCTCAATAGGACGTATTCAACGATTTGAGTTAATTACTTGCAGGTCTCTTAACCCTAATCCTCGAATTCTATTAAATCTTGTTCCCTATGTGGTTGCACCGATCTCCTATTCACTTTCGTACAATATTCGATCGATGATCCCAATTCAAGTTCTAAAACGCGAATCGCCGGTCGGCCTTAACACGTTTAACTAGTTAATCACGCTAGCATATGATCAACACAATAATATCAGAATTGAGAAACATTTATTCAGAGAAGGGGAGAAAAACATACATCACATGAACACTACACAGCCATGGGTGGCTTCATCGATCCCCTAGACGGGGGGATTTGTTCCTCATGTTCATAACAACACACGAACAATCGGCAACAATCTCCATAATAAAATACGAAAAGAAAAGAGAAGGGAGACGCAGCTCCAGAAACAAGGATTCGCACTACTATTCTGATCTAAACAGTGGCTAACAACTTCATACCCAATTCTGATCTGAAACAGCCCTTAAATAAGGATTCTGTTTCTCGAGCGGGCGAGCTTACTCTTGCAACGTGAATTTTAGTATTGGCGCGCTTCAAATTTTGGATTTTCGCGAGGCGAGCTTGTATTCGCGGGGCGAGTCTTCAAACCTCAATCTGTCACAGCCGTGACCTTCATCACGGCTAGGCCGTGATGGTCTCTGTCTTCCAGGGTCTTCAAACTCTCGCGGGGCGAGATTCTTTCGCGGGGCGAGATTCAATTCTAGGCTGTGACCTTCATCACGGCTAGGCCGTGATGGTCTCTGACTTCCAAGTCTTCGCGAGGCGAGCTGTCTCTCGCGGGGCGAGACTTCAAACCTAAATTTGTCACAGCCGTGACCTTAATCACGGCTATGCCATGATAGTCTCTGTCTTGCAGGTCTTCAGACTCTCGCGGGGCGAGAAGATTTTTGCGTGGCGATCCAGAAACGATGACTTTTGCTGCTTTGTTGACCTTCAGTCTCGCGAGGCGAGAATACACTCGCGGGGCGAGTGTCTCCAGAATTGCAATTTCCACTATTTCTTGGCTTTTCTTGACTCCCGGAGCTTTACTTATTGACCTGAAAACACCAAAAACAACCAAAAGCATAATTCTATCCAAAATAAGCTAAAAATTACACAAAAGACGCAAAACGAGTCAAAGTCCAACTTAAGAACAAAACAAGGTAAATTTGGGCGAAATCGAGAGTGAACTCGAATAATTTGCACAAAAACCACGGTCCATCTAGTTATAAAACTAGATAAGCCGAAGGCTTATCAACAGGCAAGCTAGCGACATCAGGAGGGCTGCTCTCTACTTCCAGGGAATCTATCATCATGTATACCTAGGCTTCGTCTTTCGTTGAAGCCTGAACTTGGCTAGCAGAGAGAAGGTCCGGATTCTCAGACTCCGTTGGAGTTCCAAAAACCAAGGTTTTATAAAAACAGTTCAAAAGGACATGGTTGCAAGATAACCAGTCTATGCCAAGAATAATATCAAGGTCTTTCAGGGGTAAACATACGAGATCAGCAACGAAGGTTTTATCATTTAGGACAATATGATAGTTCTTGCATGCATAAGAAGTGGTAAATGGTTTATTTGTGGGTGTAGACACAAGCAAATCATACTCAAGAAAGGAAACATGCGGTTTAAGACTCTTGACCCTATCATGCGATATGAATGAGTAGGTAGCACCCGAATCATACAATACAGTCAATCGAGTTCTATCAATAAAACATGTACCTTGGATCAAGTCATCAGACTCGGAGGCTTCAGCTCCACTAAGAGTAAAGACTCTTCCAGTGGTCTTCACTCTGTTGGCCTAGGACTTCTGATTCTTGCTAGCGCTGGGAGGCTCGGTCTTGGCTCCTTCACACAAGCAGCTGATATGGCCAGACTTGCCACACATGAAGCAAATCATAGTTGGCTCCTTTCACTGGGATGAGTAATGATCCGGTGCACTGCACTTGCCGCACTTCATAGCTCTGGGGACATTAGAGAACCCGCCCCTAAACCTATCCTGTTGAAACAGTGGCTTCCTGCCACTTTGGTTGAAGTCCTTGCCGGTTGGAGCATACTGCTGCTTGCCCTTGTCTCTCTGATCCGTCATCTTGCCACTCTGACTATCTGATCCCTTGGCAATGCTAAACTGACTAGCATCCTCATAAATCCTGCACTTGCTGACCAGAATCGGGAAGACTCTGATCTCCTGGTAACTGATGGCTTCCTTAATCTCTGGTCGGAGTCCAGCTTCAAACTTGACCCAATTGGGGCGATCATCTGTCTCGTGCTAATAAGGAGTGTAGTACCTCGTCAGCTCCTCAAACTTGGCTGCATAGTCGCCAACTGACATAGATCCATGCCTCAAGGATAAGAACTCCATCTATTTCTTGTCCTTGATATCCACTGGAAAGTACTTCTCCAGAAACCTCTGCCTGAACACAGCCCATGGAACCGTTGTGCCCTCAGTTCGCATTCTCTGTGTGCAGTTGTCCCACCAATACTCAGCCTCCTCAGTCAACATGAAGGTAGCAAAGATGAGCTTCTGCTGATCATTGCAATCCATAGCTCGGAAGATCTTCTCAGTCTCCCTCAACCATAGCAAAGCTCCTTCCGGATCATATGCTCCCTTGAACGACGGAGGGTTGTTCCTCTGGAACTTATCCAGCCCCAGGAACTTAGCTGGCCTGCCATTGTTGTTGTTATGGTTGACCTATCCGATAGCATTGAAAGAAGTTCCAACGCGTCCGTAATTTCCTGATTGTTGTGTCCTCTACCTACCATGAGTTCCTGTACACGTCCAATGCAACTCTTAGATACAGAAACTTAAGCGGGTAAAAGCTACAGGCAACTAACTTAAAGCTTCATTGTCTATAACAAGTATAGACAATTCAAACTAGAGCACACAACAGACTCATACCACGGCCTGATAGGACATACCTGCTCTGATACCACTGAATGTCACACCCAACTACCTCGCATGTTATAAAGTAATTAATATAAATAGCAATTAAAACAAAACATGCATTTATTTGAATCAATTAAAAAATTTGTCCATGGGTAGAAAGGTCCCACATTGTAACACTTAAAGCAGAAAGAACATAGTTTTAAAACAATAAAACATAACCAACATATAGCATAAACATAGCCCAACCCCGATGTCACAATTCAGAGCTGGTACAACCGTTCTAGAAAATATCATCGAAATACAACTGAACAAAACTAACTAACAAAGAAAGGCCCTAATTATGAGTGGTGGCTCCTCAGAGTCACTCCTCTTCGGGCTGCTCATCATCCTCTGCTAGATGTCAATCAGGGGAGTAAGAATCATGTAAAAATATATGGCATGGAGATAGGAAGCAAGGTAAAACATACAGCATAGCATCATCATTAGATACATCAACGTAGATATATATATATATATATAAATATATATATATATATATATATATATATATATCAACATCATATCAACCAAGTATGCTATACAGTGCAATGCAACACTACTCCAACATGCATGTGGATCCACACTAACTCCGGGTGAATAACTTCGGAGTTAAATATCCACATTGAGAATCTACTCAACACTGGAGAATCTACTCCTTGGATAGCCAACGCATCAAACCAACGAATGCCTCATCACGGGGGCGCACAGTTACCAAACCTCGGGTGACCTACCGTAGATGGTCAGATCGTCATACTCTAGGACGACCTCCCCTATGTCAAACATTCACCAACAACAACATCTCCAATGATGCATGCATCATACAACAAACAACAGGCAACCACCACCTCCTTTGATTCGACGGAATCAACCGAAGCGGAATTGACCGCAACACCTTAGACCCAACTGGGTCAAGACCCCCTTGGAGCAAACTCTCGGCCACCAAGGTACAATATCAACAGCACCTTAGACCCAAACCGCGGGGTCAAGGTTCCCTTGGCCAAAAGCACCAAGGCACAACTCATCAACGTGCGGTAACCCAACGGTTACCGACTTAACCATCTTAATTAGTATTTAATTAAGTGATCTAACCTTCACCATTGATTAACTATGTCATCATCATTGTTGGGGAGATTGGGGGTTAAAAACCCCTATTTAAGTCCTTAATCTCAGGTTCTGTCCAGAGGGGTGAGCACGGTCGTGCTTAACCCCAGCACGGGCGTGCTGCCACTTTAGTGGAGCACGATCGTGCTTCCTTTTGAGCATGGTCGTGCTCAGATGCACGGATGATGCGTGATTTTTAAGATAAAGGCAAGTGCACCTCGTCGCAAACAAGTAATACGGTGGTGAGACCGGTTATCGTATCCACAGGGATCGGTTGTCAATTACCACTTCACAAACTCAACAACTATCTAGACTAAACTAAAGTATGAGAGATCAAAACAGAAAATAAAGAAACAAAATATTTTTATCTTTTTGGAATTTTCTCAAACACTTGGTATGCAAACAGGGATGTGGCTAGAATTGTCAGGGTTAGACTACACTAATCCTCCCTCAGTTGCAATGAAATGGCTTCTAACACAAGTCCTAATTCAATTATGTCAATCAAGCCTTTTCTAAAATACTCAAGCCTAATGTCTTAGGTGCATTGAGCCTAAAACCCCAAATCAAACCCTAATGTCTTAGGTGGATTAATTTGTGATTTTGCATTAAGTCAAGACTTATAAGATTGCAAGCATTCAACACCTATGTCTAGATTCTTGAACAACTTGGCATATGATTCATGAGCATGCCTTAACACCAACCTTTCAGTCATCTATTAAAGCAACATATCATTCCTATGGGTAGCTAATCCAAGGAAAGCATTAAACACAGAATCACATACTCATAACGAAATAGAAACTTGTATTAAACAACCACATCACAATACAACTAAGTTCAGAAAAGTTACATCTAACCCCAACAATGGGGGATTAACTACTCATGATAAAAGGAAATACAAAATAGGATGAGAAAAGGGATGGAGAACACTCATAGACAAGCTTCCTCCAATCTTCTCCCCATCCAAGAGCAGAGAAAACGCCCCCCTATTTGGGTAGAAACCCTCTCCAGCCGCCACCTCCACCGCCTCCAAGTGCAGATCCCTAATTCTGTTCAGGTGCAAGTTTATTTATAGGTCCGTCGCCGTCACGGCCGTGATGGCCATCACGGCCAGGCCGTGACGCTTTTCGCCCAAGGCATGTCTTCAAGTTTTTAACTCTCGTGAGGCGAGAGAAGTGTTCGCGACGCGAGCCCTCATTTTCTGGTTGGTCACGGCCGTGATGTCTGTCACGTATAGGCCGTGACAGTCTCTGACTTTTGCCTTCTTCTCTGCTTGATCACGGCCGTGATGGCCGTGATAGGCTCTGTTTGGCTATATTCTTCACTTTTCTAGCTCTTTTTCATCCAAGCTCCACCAAGGCTGATTTCTGGGCATTTTTCCACTGAATCCTGCAAAACAACACACAGAAACCACCTCATCCGTTCCAAAGGAAAACTATACAAAATCAACACTAAATTGGCCTAACTATATGCAAATGCATGCAGAAATGTACATGAAAAATGAGGTGAAATCACACTCATCAACGGACGTGCTCCTCTGCTGCACGGTCATGCTGAATGAGCGGCTATATTCTAGAATTCAAATTGGGAGCACGGGTGATGAGCCTCTGGTTGACTGGTTTTATAACTAATAAAAACCTTGGCTTTGTGCTTATTTTATATCATTTTTACCCAAATTAGGCTTGATTGTTCCTAAGTAGTATTTTGAGTCTGTAAAGTGTTTTTAGGTTAATTTAGTTGATTTAGAATGAATAAAGTATTTACTTTTATTTTCTGTTTTTCAGGTTAATAAAATAAAAATAAAATAAATCTGGAGCCACTCGCCCCGCGAAGGATCTCTCGCCCCGCGAGTATTGCAACCATGAAAAAGTCAGAGACGATCACGGCTTGCCCGTGTTGAAGATCACAGCCGTGGCAATCCTGAAGTTGAAGCGTTCGCCTCGCGAGAATTCCTTCGCCTCGCGAGTCTTGGAAGATCAGAAGCCATCACGGTTTGGGCACGTTGAAGGTCACGGGCGTTACAGTTGAGAATTTGAAGAGTTCGCCTCGCGAAGATATGCTCGCCTCGCGAGAAGACAAAGAGTTGCAGACCTTTCGCATAATTCGCCTCGCGAGCAGTGGTTCGCCTCGCGAGTACCTGGATTCCAGAAGCATGTATATAAGTAGTTTTAGGCAGAACTGAAAGAGATAGTGAGAATTAGCCAGTTTTGGCTAGTTTCTGAACTTGTTAGCTATTGTTTTCCTTTTAGTTTAATGTTTTCTTCTGTAATGGAGAATTAGTCTCCTAGATTAATCTACTGTAATTGGCTTCTAGCCATACTTGAGGTTCTTGTATTTCCTGTTTTCATTTCCTTTTCTCTTTTCAATGCCATGCTTTATATTTCTGTTTGCTTAATTCAGGAGTATATTGTGTTGTGTTGGTTTATCTCGGTGATATCGTGTTCCTATATATAATCGCGTTTGCTTAATTCGCGTGTGTACGTTTCGTGTTCGCTTAGTTCACGAAGTGCTTAACCCCGTTTGCTTAATTCGGGAATAGGGATATATATCCGTAGTAGTGGTTCCGCTTGTGAATTATTGCTACAACCGGGAGGGGATTAGAATCTGCTTAGGGCTA
The DNA here is from genome assembly GCA_030762895.1 of Sophora flavescens. NCBI lineage: Eukaryota > Viridiplantae > Streptophyta > Magnoliopsida > Fabales > Fabaceae > Sophora > Sophora flavescens. The sequence goes on from CM061066.1 coordinate 22,711,535, forward strand.
GGAATTTGCATGAACCGATGATAGTTGGGAAACCAAAAGCGATGAGGTTAATCGCTTTAGCTTATTTGGTAACTCGCTCTATTTTCTTGCTTTGTTTTCTGTTTTTGCTTCTTTAATTTAGTTTCCAATCTCAAAACCCCCAATTCTAACTTTTTCTGTTAATAATAACAACAACTAAAGAGTCCTTGAGAGACGATCCGAGTTGTCGCTCTATACTACATTATTTTGTAAACGCTCGTTCTTTTTGGCGCGTGGCGACAGCGCGACCAAAAATTGGCGCCGTTGCCGGGGACTCTTGTTTGTTGTTATTAGCAGAAAATAATTTTTGAAAAAAAAAAAAAAAACTTTTTGCTTTGCTAATTAGTTCTGTCTGCTTTGTCTGGATGTTTGATTGCCATGGATAATTACATGTATGGATATTTGCCTAATGTTTATTATGAGCAACCTTGCATGTATTATCCTAATTTTAGTGAGCCACCACCATACTATCCTAGCCAAGTGACCACCTCTGCACCTTCCGAACCTTCACAGAGCACCTTGGATGAGATTGCTTCAATGCTACAACAAATGGAAGAGAACAATCAACGGATGGCATACAATCTTGAATTTCAACAGAGGATGGAGGCAATGGAGGCAAGTAATCGTGAAGCCCAACAGAGGGACCAAGCTGAATCTCAAAAGTTGTGGGCTCTAATTGATCAAGTTATCGCCAACTTGGCTGCGATGCTAACTCCACAGCCCCTTGAGGAACATAAGGATTCACAGATGGTTATTCCTGAAAATACTTTTGATAATAATTCTGATGATAATGTTTCTGTTGATGATGATTTATGTGTTGAATCCCCTGATCCTAATGCTTGTTATTGTGATGGAACTGCTTTATGTGTTGAATGTTTTACAGGTTTATACTTTTCAGGAAAAATAGAAAATGCGGATCGTTTTGCAAGTTTGTTCTGTTCAGGAAACTTAGATCAGGAGGATCAAGAGGACGTCTGCTCCCCCGTGCCTGAAGATAAAGAAGAACCTTTGGGAGTAGATGATTCAAGTAAAACAATTGAATGTGTTGAGAGTAATGGGGTGGATGATGAATTAATTGAAGAATTCCCAGACATTGTAGATTTTTCTGATTCATTTTCTTGTAATATATGTACTAACTCTAACCTTTGTGTGGTGTGTGCTGAAATTTCTGCGTGTATAGCAGGTGATACATTTGTTAATGCAGTGGATGAAGACATTGCAGAAGTTGAAGCAACACCAGTAACATTCTCTAACTGTTTACCACTTCCCCCTGAGGAGCCACCAGTGATGGATTTTGCACCCTTGGATTTGGCACCATGGCCAGTCCAAGTGGTTGAACCCCAATTTTATTGGGGAGATTTTATTGAGAAAGAGGTCATCTGTGACCCTAGAGGAAGTGAAAGGTTCGCCGCACTGGGCGAGGTTACTATGATTGTCAAGCACTCACTTCCGCATCAAAGCTGCAAGTTAGGGAGGCTTGGAACAAATTTCAGTCCTTTGGCTACCATGTGGGCCTAATGTTACAGACAGTGGGATCCTGGTGGAACCACCCTTCAATGAGTTTTTCTTAACCCTTATCCTTTTTAATTTTATTTTCCTTGCTTTATTTCTGTTTTGTTTCCAATAAAGCTCCTGAATAATTTGAGAAGCTCAGGAGTTGTGTTAAGTCTAGTATTGGCAAGTTTATTGGATTTTGCATAGACTGATTGCATGATAGTGTTGACTGTTTTCCCCCTAGGATATGAAAATTTTTTGAAAAATGATCCCCATCTGATTGAAAACTGAACTTTGGGATTTTGTTATGATGGCATGATTTATGATAAGTTTGGGGTGATAGGAAGCACAAACTATGGATAGAATCTCTTTCAAGCAATTGGCAAAAATGTCCAGGTGAGGTTTTTGAGCCTCCAACATGTTTTAAACTGTGTGAAAATCATTTTTTAAGTTGCACTTTCCTGAATTTGCTTGAATCTTTTTTTGGTTTGCATGATTATGTGTTTGCTTCAGATGATTTAGGCATTTTCTTTGTAAATAGCTACTTAGCCTAAAAATAACCAATTCCTATTGCATGTTCCCTAGTTAGCCCCTTTGAGCCTGATTAGCCTATTGCTTCTTGATAACCTAATGTTATAAGCCCAAAAATCTGGAAAACCATGTTAACCCGATCTTAGGATTAGGAGAGCATGTAATCCTAGAATGGGTGCAAGAAACTAAAGTTTGGGGTGGCTGCAAGGTGCAATGTGTTGTTTGGGATTAGGAAAAAGAAAAAAAAAAGTGTAAAAATGAAAAAAAAAATAGAAAATAGAAAAAAGAAAAGAAAAAAGAGAAAACAGAAAAAAAATAAAAAGTGCAAAAATGCCAAAAAGAAATAAAAAGGTTGTAGCCACCCAGAAGCATAAAGGAAAATGAGAAAGGAACTTGAGTGAATTTCAAAGTGTAAATAATGTTCATGCTCTCTTAGTTCCTAGGGTCTTCAACCTAGTACCTTTGTATATCCTACCCTTAGCCAGGCCCCATTACAACCCATAAAAGACCTTCTGATGTTGCTGGCATGTTTTCTGTGGGAATCATTATAAGATGAAAATCAAATTTATGGGAAGTGCTTCTGAAAAGTGAAATTGAGTGAATTGTTGATAACCTGACACAAATTGAGCGATTGAGTGAACATAAATTTCCCTTGTGAGGAAGGCAGTTGTTTGGATTTGGTGATCTCCCTTTTGTATGTAACTTAGATCCCCTGCTTAGATTTCTGATTGTCTGAATAATTAATTTCTCAACTGTTTGGAATAAATGATAGTGGGGATTGTTTTGCTTGTAAAGGGGGGAAACATTGAAAGAAAAATTCTTTTGAAAAATTGCTTGAAATCTGTGTGAAAGTTAATTGAGTCCTTAAGCTTGCCATGTTTTGCCAGGTCTTGAGTCTTTTTAAGTTTTTGAGTGTAGTTTGCTTGGGGACAAGCAAAGTTTAAGTTTGGGGTATTTTGATGAGCCTCTGGTTGACTGGTTTTATAACTAATAAAAACCTTGGCTTTGTGCTTATTTTATATCATTTTTACCCAAATTAGGCTTGATTGTTCCTAAGTATTATTTTGAGTCTGTAAAGTGTTTTTAGGTTAATTTAGTTGATTTAGAATGAATAAAGTATTTACTTTTATTTTCTTTTTTTCAGGTTAATAAAATAAAAATAAAATAAATCTGGAGCCACTCGCTCCGCGAAGGATCTCTCGCCCCGCGAGTATTGCAACCATGAAAAAGTCAGAGACGATCACGGCTTGCCCGTGTTGAAGATCACAGCCGTGGCAATCCTGAAGTTGAAGCGTTCGCCTCGCGAGAATTCCTTCGCCTCGCGAGTCTTGGAAGATCAGAAGCCATCACGGTTTGGGCACGTTGAAGGTCACGGGCGTTACAGTTGAGAATTTGAAGAGTTCGCCTCGCGAAGATATGCTCGCCTCGCGAGAAGACACAGAGTTGCAGACCTTTCGCATAATTCGCCTCGCGAGCAGTGGTTCACCTCGCGAGTACCTGGATTCCAGAAGCATGTATATAAGTAGTTTTAGGCAGAACTGAAAGAGGTAGTCAGAATTAGCCAGTTTTGGCTAGTTTCTGAACTTGTTAGCTATTGTTTTCCTTTTAGTTTAATGTTTTCTTCTGTAATGGAGAATTAGTCTCCTAGATTAATCTACTGTAATTGGCTTCTAGCCATACTTGAGGTTCTTGTATTTCCTGTTTTCATTTCCTTTTCTCTTTTCAATGCCATGCTTTATATTTCTGTTTGCTTAATTCAGGAGTATATTGTGTTGTGTTGGTTTATCTCGGTGATATCATGTTCCTATATATAATCGCGTTTGCTTAATTCGCGTGTGTACGTTTCGTGTTCGCTTAGTTCACGAAGTGCTTAACCCCGTTTGCTTAATTCGGGAATAGGGATATATATCCGTAGTAGTGGTTCCGCTTGTGAATTATTGCTACAACCGGGAGGGGATTAGAATCTGCTTAGGGCTAGGAATTTGCATGAACCGATGATAGTTGGGAAACCAAAAGCAGTAGGTTAATCGCTTTAGCTTATTTGGTAACTGCTCTATTTTCTTGCTTTGTTTTCTGTTTTGCTTCTTTAATTTAGTTTCCAATCTCAAAACCCCCAATTCTAACTTTTTCTGTTAATAATAACAACAACTAAAGAGTCCTTGAGAGACGATCCGAGTTGTCGCTCTATACTACATTATTTTGTAAACGCTCGTTCTTTTTGGCGCGTGGCGACAGCGCGACCAACGGGCGTGCTCAATGCACGACAGTACTATTCTGGGGCAGAGTTCAATATCAATTTTGGCAGATTAAATTTAAGGATTAATTCTATTAATCCTAAGCCAGTTAACAACATATTCTAGGACTAAATGTCATTATCGATATAGTAACAACACTATCATCACAATCATGGTATCAACCATTCAACCAACAACATTATGCCAATAGCAACCATCAACATATCATCATGTTCATATAACCAACATAAACATCAAGAACATAGTATGAACATAGGCATATAAACAGCATATTAACAACCAAGATCATGTAATCATAATCAAACAAACCATCATATTAATCATATACACATAGACAAAAAACCAGGGTCGTGGGAACCCCTTTTACCTTACACTATCCCCAATGCCTATGATATACACTACCCTTCTCCTCATACCTAGATTGGAGGTAGCTCCAACGTAAGTTCTGATGGGCTCCGGCAAGCGTATCGGATCGAAGCAAGTAATAATAAAACGGTGAGAAACCGAGTATCGAACTCAGGGATCGGGAAACCAAGTATCACTTCACAAATTAAACAACTATTTAGACTAAGAAATAGGTGTGAAAAGATTTCAAGAAAATAAAAGAAACAATAAAATAAAATCAAATATTTTTGGGATTTTAAATTAATAGAGATTTACAGGAATTGGGTTACCAATAAGACTGCTCATGCTTCTTGATTGACTATCCCTCTTGTTAATTATCAAAATTGATTTGAAAGTGAATTTATCCTAAATAAGTTAATATTCCCTCTCGAGATACAAGAATCGTGCCAATTAAACCAACCCCTACTCTCGTGGTAATTGTATTTAAATTGAACCCATTAAGATTCGTGACAATTCAATGAACCCTCGAAGGACCGCTTCTAACTCTCGTGATTTAAGTCCTAATTTCAATCCCTATAGATCCAATACCTAAGTTCACCGCTAGGTTCATCCTTAGAGTATCTATGACATGTGCGCACCAAATTCACAAGTAATTAATGCAATAGGAATTAAATCGAAAGCAAATTGGAATTAACAAAGGTAAAACATCAATTCATAACACGAGTCTTGGGCATAGCCCCAATTCCTAGAAATAAAAATAACTACTCAAGCACTGTCATATTCATAACAACCTTGAATAACAAAAGCATACAAATCCTAAAAGAAAAGAAGAAATTGAGAAGAAGAGAAATCCTAATTTTTGCCAATTGGTAGAAGTCAAGTGATTCCTATTTTTGAGCCTAATTGCCCTATTTATAGAGTAGGTTAACTTGGATTTGAAACCATTACAAAATCAAATCAAATCAAATCAGCAAATCAAAATTCCAGATTTTGCGCTTCACGGCCGTGATGCCTGTCACGACCAGGCCGTGACAGATTCTCTCCTAGAGAACTTGACACTGGTTGGCCTGTCACGGTCGTGATGACCATCACGTCCTGGCCGGGACAGGTTCTAATTATGTGTTCTTCTTTCTTTTTCAGTCCTACTCGATCATGGTCGTGATGCCTATCATGGCCAGGCCGGGATGGGCTGTGTTTGGCTCATTTTTCTTGTATTTCAAGCTCCGCCTTCATGCAAACTCCAACATAACTGGTCCTGAGCATTTTAATCTTCGTATTTAATTGTCAAATCAATATCTCTGAATTAATGGCCAAATCTTATCATATCCTTTGTTGTTGTGATAGACAATTATTATCCAAATCCAAATTGATTTGGATCCAATCTTTTATCTCAATGCCAATTGAATTATCTTTTAATCATAATAATCCAAATCCAAATTGATTTGGATTCAAATCCATCATGCGGGCCCTCGCAATTTACTTGGCAATCTTCAATTTAATTGCAATCCTTCTTCTTTGTCCTTTCCTAAAAATAAGAGTAAGAAAATCTTGAGAAAATCAATTAAATTCTAATTAAAGTCAATTAAATTCACACATTGACTCTAAAATAGGAAAAAAAATTTAATTTGGGTTAAATCAAGTATTCAACTCAACTTAATTGATTAAATTAACTCTAAAATAATAGATAAAACATGATAAGCCAGCGGATTATCAAAATACCCCAAACTTAAACTTTGCTTGTCCTCAGGTAAACTAAAAATCAAATAGACTCAAAACTTGGCAAGCTCAAAGGATTCAATCCAACTTTCCCTTTCCCTCGTAGGTTAGCAGTCGAGGTAGCACCAGCATCGCCAATTTGCTTCTCGGATCGTTCGAGGAACTTCAGCATTGCTTTGCATGACATCCTGGGAGCCATTTCACTTGCCAAAAGATTCTTGAATAAGGAAACATTACAATGATAAAACTATCAAATATGCACAATGAAATCTCGCTCACCCATATAATCATCTAGTTTAGTTGGATTGTTTTCAAAATTAATGAGCTTGCGACAATTTAAGTCGACAAGCTGCTCAAGGTATCCAACATCCAGTTTTTCGCGTGTTGATAGGTACTCGAAGCCCCTTACTACTCAAGGGTGCTTAGTCCAGTAAAGCGAAAATTTCAGTTTCCCGGTTCCCGGCAAGAAGAAAGGGCAAGAATCATCTTTGTAAGTAACTTTGAAGTATTCCGGCTTGAATCCTTTCCAAGAGGTTGAATAAGACCCAAAAAATTTCCGATGGGTAATCGAGCTTAGCGAGATCCAACCAACAGGACCAGGATGTCTTATGGAAAAGAAAGAGAAGAATTTCTCGATTGTCGAGGACATACCAAAGAATTCGTAAATCACCTCAAAGGCCAAAGGACCAACTATTTGGATGCAACTGTGACGGGGCCACATTAAGACATCGAAGAACCTCACATTTGAAACTCGAGAATTGGAATCGGATACCTGCTCGAGACAAGACCTGTTTGTGAAAAAAGAAGAATGGCGGGGATCCGTCCCCGGGCGAATGACATACTAGGTTATCACCCGAGCACGGGAGGCACATAACCCGATCCAAACCCGTCGAACTGTGGAAGACGCCAGCACTAACACGGAGAGGAAAGAAAAAACGAAGCAAGGAGAAGGAACACTTCTAGATTAAGAAAGAAAGGACCCAAACAAAAAATTAGAAAAAAAAGGGAATAGAGCATACCTTGACAAAAGAAGAAGATGAACACAGTGAGTGAGGATGAGTTGAACACGAAGAAAAAGAAGGGGCCTCAAGGTCAAAAGAAAGGAAAGTGAGAGGGAAACAAGTAAGGTGAGTGAAATTTAAATATGAGGAAGCCCTAGAATACAGCCGCAGATGAGGAGAGAGAAAGAGAACGATCTAATGGTCAGAAACAAAGGGTCGCATTTAATGCCACCATTTTGGGATAATTGAAAGGCGCATTGGAAACATGCGAAGCAGACCAAAAGACGCCTGACTGACCCGATCCCCAAAAGGGGGAAACGAACCAACAAAACCTGAGGGTGTCTCTCAACTACTTCGATTTACTCCGGGCTAGTGGCATTAACAACCGGAGTAGTAAGATGTCTTCCCTTGGTTCAAATCCCTCTCCCAGACTCGGTCGATCCTCGGTTATCAAGTTCAAAATGAAACTTCAACTCAGTGTTACAGTCAAGCTCCAGTTTCTGAGTAATGGTCCCCTACAATAATCGAACGATAGCCCCGGCTTGGGTGGTAAGCGAATCATCAGTTATTACTCGACCGAAAAGTTAAAGGTTGACTTTCATAACCATGCACTGCTCGGGATCGAGAAGGAGAACATGAATCATAGTCTTTTCGCTGTACACGGCTCAAGGCTAGGGGGCTTATGTTCCTACCACGGGTTTGCACCCAGCCCATTTTACTATCGGATTAGACAAGCGACCCGTACAACCCGATACAACGGCCCAGCATTGACCAAGGTCTGGTTCAAGCACAGGCCAGACATGAGGGTTAAGACCCGACTTAATGGATACTAGGGACAGAGTAATCCACTTAATCGGTCAGAATGAGAAGGAATGCACTTTCCCGAGAATGAGAACTCCTTGACCGAGTACTCTACTTACTCGGATCCGAGTCCTGGCTGACTCTACCCACTTCCCATATGAGAACACTACCTACTGAGTCTTCTCGAGTACTTACCCAGTACTCTACCAAGCTTCTCGGGTACTTACCCAGTACTCGGTCAAGAGTACTTACCCAGTACACGGCCAAGTCCCCAATCCACAGTCGGGACCCAGGAAACTTCCCGAGAACATACTCGTCTTACTCGGACCGAGACCTTAACATCTCTCTACCTGAGTACCTGAGCAATCTACTCGGGTATACAGCAAGATGAATCACTTGGTACTCGGTCAGACCACTCATAAACTATCGAGCATACCAAACATCTCCCGAGCTTATCTTCTGAATGTACTAGAACGTTCTCAAGGATACGTGTCCCAAATGCTAGCTGCTAGTTGTACGACCAAGACACGCGACACCAGAGTAGTGGAGACCCTACGGACGAGGCCTATGGTCTGCGATACCCGCTAACGGCTTGGAGGGGGGCCATATAACGTACGAAAAAGGACCCTCCATTCTTGTATATAAAGGCAGGATGCTCGCTAAGAAAGGGGCAGTGTTCCAGGCAAAAGCCCTACCTAAACCCTAATCTCTGTTAACTACCCAGAACCCTAGTATCGCTGTCGGAGCATCACCTTCTCTACGAGACCCACTATCATCAACAACCCTAGAACTACGTAGGCCTTGATTCCCTACTGGGATACGTAGGAGCGGATATCTCACCCCGTCAGGCTCATTCCACAAAACCCCATCGCTCCGCCGAGTCGGAGTTCATTGTTTCTGCCCAAACAAAATCGGCAGGAACACTAATACTTCCTCGTTTATATACATCTTGATTATTATATTATTCCCTAGGGGTCTATTTTCTTTATTTATTACTATGATAGTATACCCGGTTTTCAAGTATAAATATGATTATAATGTTTTTTTTTTTGGATAAACAATATGATTATAATGTTTTGGTTTGATTCTCATGGTGCCATACCTTTGAAGTTGGTGATTTGATGATTTTAATTTGAAATAAAAAAATAAAAAAATCAAGAGAATAAAATAAAAATACCAAAAAGAAATAATTTCTTTAAAATATATTTATTTCGATTTTAAGTTTTTTTTTTGATTAATTATGTGATTCCAATTTTCTTGTTCATCATGATTGCGATTAAATATATAATTTTTCCTACTTGTTAAAATTTGTACATTTAATTTGACTTATCGTTTTAATAACAGATACCTCGGGAATGTTATGAGGTTAGGTCTTCATCTTTTTTTATATGTACAACCAATTCTCGAACTCGTCTTAGTCTCGAAAGACCATTTTCAAAAGTTTTTCAATTTTTTAAATTAAATAAAATAAATTTTCACTCACTATTTTCTCTATGTCGCGACCGTCCCGTCCGGGAGCCGCGAAAGGAAGGTAAAAACAGAGGAGTCGCCACCAATATTTTATTTTGGAAAAACCATTTATTTAAAGGTAAACTGGTCTAAAAAAAGAGAGAGATGAGTCCGGGAGTCGGTTACGAGGAGGGAAGGTGTTAGCACCCCACATCGCCCATTTAAAAAACGGTACATCAAGTTAATTGTGCAAAAAGATTTTTATAACCTTTTAAATATTTATTTTACGCCAAAAATTATTTACAAGAAAGAATTATTTTTAATTTTTAATATTTTAAATTTTTATTAATTTTTATATTTTTAAATTTATTGTTTATAAAAATTAAATGAGGTTGAACATGGAACATGAGTCCACATGGTAACCTTAAATCTAAGGGACTGGATATGGCACCGTGTCCATAGAGCATCCCTAAAAATAGAAAAGTTTAATTATTTTGATTAATTATTTTAACATAAAAAGAGACACACAAAAAAAAGGAAAATTTAATTTTGGCTTGACAAGATGATTTATCTTGCTCCTACGTATTCCCGGGTGCGATGGGAAACTCAAAGCCACGTAGTTCTTTAGAGAATATTTGATTGGTTGATTTTATTTCATTTTATTTTTTAAAAGATTTGATTTTTGATTTTTTTTGTTAAAAAAATATTTTATTTCAAAATAAACTCACTCTTGCACAGGGTCCAAGATAGCAATGCTATACGATAAACCCTTACAATTCATAGGCCATTTGAGGATGAAAAATCATACATGAACGTTGTGGATTGTTGCGTGAATTCAGATAAATTTTTATTTTATAAAATTGAATAAAATTTTGTTGAAAAGAGTAAATTGAAAACATTTAATATTTTATACAAAAGGGAATTCACCCTTGTACTGGGTTAAAGATAGCGGAGCTATACGATGAACCCTTACAATTCATATGACACTTGAGGATGAAAAATCATACATCAACGTCATAAATTAATGTGTGAACTCAAAATATATTTTTATAAAACTAAATTGGGTAAAATTGGATAAAGGTGTAAATTGAAAACATTTCTTTTTAAAAAAAAAGGATAATTCACTCTCGCACGGGGTTAAAGATAGTCAAGCTATATGATGAACCCTTACAATTTATATGACACTTGAGGATGAAAATTCATACATCAATGTCATAGATTGTTGCGTGAATAAAAAAAATTAAAAAATGACTTTTTCATATTTTGTTTTCATTTTTTATGTTTTGTGATTTCAATTTTTTTGTTTTTGCACTTTATAGCTTGACATCAATTTCTGAAAGAACTTGGCCCAAAGAGCTGGCCCAAACCTGACCCAAACAAGCTAACAATTCACATAATAAAAAATGAACATAAGGTTAAAAACCAACACAGTCAGAAGTTATTCTTCTACGTTACCAACAAAGGAGATAGACCAAGAAGCTGCAGAGGTAGACCCGTACAGGGGCGAGGACGGCGGAGGCCAGCACGGCGGAGCGTTTGGTGCTGCTGAGTCTGAGCACGATATGGTGGCGTCACGGAGAGGACCGACCGTGGAGGTGGTGTCACGTAGATCTGGTGTCGATGACGGTGCGGCTAATAGGTGGAGGAGGCAATGGCGGTAGACGCAGCGATGGGCTTGATGCCGTGATGGTGATGGCGGCCAGCGGTGGATGAGCAGTGGCGAAGCGGGTCTGATACGGCAGAGGGGACGACGGTTCACGATATGGATGAGGATACGCATCACTGTGGCAAGCTCGTGACACCGGTGGCAGATTCGGATCTGGACGGAGGCGGCAAGCTTGTCTGTGCGGTGGTCAAGCCCACACTATTACGAAATCGAAGTGAGGGAATGACGACTGGAATGCGTGAAGGGAGCTGGGGCTATGAATGGTGGCTATGAGGACCGTCACGGTTGGCCGCGTGGTGGCCACCCGAGTTGCTGAGTAGAGACTGTTTGTGTGTGGATTTCTTGTTCTTTGTTGATGAAGGAGGTATTGGAATGAGTAAAGTGAAAATCTGAGGGGAAAATGAGTGATTTGAGGTATATAGGAGAATGAGGTGTTGGGATGGGTTTTTATGGTGTTATTGAAGGTAGCAGAGACAAGATTATTAGTAAGGAAGAAGATGAAAAATAGAGAGAGAAAGAGATAATAGATCTAGAGAAAAAAATGGTGTGTGCTGTTGTTGTTGGTAGCAGAAGATGGTGAGACAGGAACACTTGCTGGAGTGAGGACAAAAGATGCAATTGTTGAAGGTGGTTCGGTTGGTGGTGATATTGGTGAGAGGTGAGGGCTAGCATATGGTGATGTCAATGGTGAAATGGGTATGAGGGAGATGCAACTTTTGGTGAATAAACTGGTGGAACGCCGCCACCATATGATGTTTGTGCTACTTCTGCAAGTTGAGAAATAGGGGATGGAGATTTTTGGAAGAGATGGAATGTAGGGAGTTTGAAGGGTTTTTTCTAAGCTCCCCCCAGTATTTTTTGTTTCCCTCTTTCTATGCTCTATGTTGTTGTATTATTCTTTTCCTCCTCTCCCTCAAAATTTTTCTTTTTCTTTACTTCTGTTGTGTGAACTTATATTAGCATCAAGGGAGAAAAATGACAAACATCTCAATTAGCCAGCTGTATGGAGAGGGACAGCACTGTTAGGGTGTAGCTGCAATGGGGAAAATCAGCTTTGTTGTTGGGATGGTACAGGAAAGCAGAGAATAGGAGGATTAGGCACCATTTTTGTGTAAAAAGGAGTCAAAGCCAAAAGACCAAAGAAAGCACACTTGGTTCATACTTGAAAATGGACATTACCGGGGGAATAAAAAATATGGAAGACGACAAATTATTTTTCATTTTTAATTATTATTTTAACATTCAGAAACTTTTTTATTGTTTGGATTTGGACTATGGACTCAAACATGGGCTAAACAAATATTGGGCTCAAAGCATGAGCAAAAGTGATTTTATTTTTATTTTTGAAATATTAATGAAATTGAGAAGATATCCGGACAAAATTAGGTGTTCACACTCTAATTTTATTTTTATTTTTATTTTATTTTTTTGTACCATTTATACCATGATTGCACCCGCTCCTAGCTCTTCAACCAACAATATTGAACATTTATATCAACATGATACACAACAAGACGGTGACTTTGCTCAACTTCTTGGAGTTTTAGCCTGACCTTTTTCTGGAGGGGGCTCGGAGGCTTATCCCGACTTGATTTAAATTAGGGACCTCGAGAGCTTTACCCGACTTAGTTAAGGGAGAATGAGAGCTCAAGCTTGGTTTATTTCAAGTGGGTTTATCCTGACTTGATAGGGAAAGTTTGACCTGAGTTGTTCTTCTTAAAAGAGCAAGTGAAATATACTTTAACTCGACTTGAGCCTTCATTTCTTCTAATTTGTGTAGAGAACTTTTCTTCTACTCGTTGAGATTGAATTGTCTTTTAGTTTTCGGGGGAAGCTTTAATTCGACCTCGTGTGGACATTCAACAGAGGCCTTGAGCTCGACCTCATCTTGATATTTCTCGAGGGAGTGGATGCCCGACCTTGTCCTCATCGGATGATGGTGAGCCTGAGCTCGAACTCTGTCTCTTATAGAGGGAGCCTCTGTTTTTAAATCTTATAGCGAACTCGACTGAGCTTGTTCTCTTTGTTTTTTTGAAGGAATTTGAGCTCGACCTCCTCGATTTTTATCCTTAGTCGGAGCTCGACCAAGCTCAACCTCTTTAAAGGAGCCGAGATGAGAAAGAGTAGTCGGATTTTATGTTTAGACCGACTTGTGGTGCTTAAAGTCGGAGCTTAACCGAGTAAGTGAGTCAGAGCTTAACTGCCGAGAGCTGGAGCTCTACCAAGTAGGAAAGCGTGTAGCTTCGACCGAGTAGGTCAGGGAAGCACGAAACCTCGGTCGAGTAGGTCAGGGAAGCACGGAGCTTTGACCTTGTTGGTAGGTAAGCACGAAGCTACGACCTTGTTGGCAGGTAAGCGCGAAGCTACGACCTTGGTGGCAGCCGATGCTCAAGGTTATGCGATTTTGCACCCAAGTGCTTTAATCGAGTTTCTACATATGCTTTTGTAATTTGGAATCTGCGTGTCGGTGCTTGAATCATCATCTCGTGTGTTATGTTTTAGTAACCGGAATTCTGAGAAGTGTAACTTCTCTTCTCTGTTAATTGTTAAGAAGAAAATGCAAAGTTAATCGTGTCCGGAGAAGGCTTGTAAGTCAAATACTCCTTTTTCTGAGGTATAGTCCCGATGCTCCTCTTTTTTTCTTTTCTTTTTTTGATATCCCGAGAAGGAGCTACGAGATTTTACTGATTGCACCAAAGTGCATTCTTCCGTCGTGTTTGAAAAGGACTTGTGTTTCCTTCGACTGTCAACTAGTCTTGTTCAAGAACGGAAAAGCTTCGGTGTTTCCTCTACCTAGTAGGGAGCAGGAACTCGACTGAGTAGGGAGTCGTAGCTCGACCAAGTTGGGAGCCAAAGCTCTACCAAGTTGTGGACCAGAGTCCAATTGCTGGAGCCAGAGCTCAACCGAGTTAGGAATTGGAGCTCGACCAGGTTGGGAAGCGCGGAGCTTCAACCAAGTTGGGGAAGCACGAAGCTTCGAAGGAGTAGGGAAGCGCGGAGCTTCAACCGAGTTGGGAGCCAGAGCTCGGCCAAGTGTGGGAAGCATGGAGCTTCAACCAGGCAGGGAAGCGTGGAGCTTCTACCGAGTATGGGAAGAGCGGAGCTTCGATCGAGAATAGGAATAACGGAGCTTCGACCAGGAAAGGAAGAGCGGAGCTTCTACCGAGTACGGGAACCGGAGCTCAACCAAGTAACTAGGAGCTGGAGCTCAACCAAGTAACCTGGAGTCGAAGCTCAACCTAGTGGAAGGAAGCCGGAGCTCAACCGAGTAGGGAGTCGGAACTCAACCAGGTAACCGCAAGCCGAAGCTCAACTGAGTGACCGGGAGCCAGAGCTCAACCTAGTAGGGAGTCGAAGCTCAACCAAGTCACCGGGAGTCGAAGCTCAACCGAGTGGTCGGGAGCCAGAGCTCAATCGAGTTTATTTCGCTGCGAAGCAGTTCGGGAATTCTAACCTTAATTGATTTCGCTACGAAGAAGTTCGGGAATTTCAACCTTAATATTTCGCTGCGAAACAGTTCAGGAATTTCCAACTTAGTATTTCGTCACGGGCTTGAGCCCGACCTGTCTTCATGCGAGCTTGAGCTTAACTTTTATATCCTTGTAGGTCGGGGTTGATAAGTCCTTTCCTGTATCATTTCAACAGACGCAATACTTGCATGTCAGAGCATTAATAAGCATTTTAGGACTAACAATCCCATGATGATAAGTGGGTGGTAACTTTTAAAACATGTCAACAATTAAAACCAATGAGATATGACTATATCTTTAAATTCTTGCAAACTGTAAGCAACCAAGAATGTACTATCAATATCATAGAATTGATATTAACACCATGTGACATGCTAAAACGTCATGTGTGTCCATGTAACAGAATATAATTCACGTGACGTTTGCACTACTCGGTGTGCTATGGGGGTCTTGGCAAATTGCCGAAGACATAGCCCGTTCTTGGATGTGTAGTGCTGAGAATTACTTAGTGGTTATTGAGCCATCGACTTGAGGCTATTTGTGCTAGAGCACATATCAGCATACTAGCCCAGTCTGCTTCTCGGCCAGGGATCGACCGAGTACTATGGTGCAAAACATTTGAGACACCCGAGTAGATACTATACTCGACCTCGTTCCTAGTGTGTATACTAGGCCCAAAGGCCCGAGTGGCGGCACTCGGTTAAAATGTCCGAGTGGAAGTTTTTCCATGAGAGGGATAATCCATATGGGAAAATTTTCAAACACTTGGTGGTTTACGTGCTAATTAGTCGAGTTCAATCTCGTTTTCGCCCAAATTTGCCTTGTTTTGTTCCTAAGTTGGACTTTGACTCGTTTTTCGTCTTTTGTGTAGTTTTTAGCTTCTTTTGGATAGAATTACGCTTGTGGTTGCTTGTGTTGTTTTCAGGTCAATAAGTGAAGCTCTGAGAATTAAGGAAAGTCAAGAAATAGTGGAGATTGCCATTCTGGAGAATCTCGCCCCGCGAGCATTTGAAGACCCGGGAAGACAGAGACCATCACGGCCTAGCCGTGATGTATATCACGGCCGTGACCTAAAATCCACACAAGTCAGAGACCATCACGGCCTAGCCGTGATTCAGATCACGGGCCGTGAAAAGAAGGCTCGCGTCGCGAGACATCCTTCGCGTCGCGAGGGTTTGAATCCTACAGAAGCGCCAGAAACAGAAGCCGTCACGGCCAGGCCGTGATGACCATCACGGCCGTGACGCGTGGCCTCCTTATAAATAGAGCAGATCAGAACAGAAAAAGGGGACTTTTGCATCAGAATTTTGAGAGATCTTTGTAACCCTTATTCTGGAGTTGCGTCTCCCCTTCTCTTCTCTTTTCTTATTCTTAGGCTTAGGATGAATTCCGATTGTACGTGCGTCGTTGTTACGGACATGAGGAGCTAATCCCCTTGTCTAAGGGATCGATGAAGCCACCCATGGCGGCATAGTGTTCAGTGATGTATATCCTTCTCCTTTAATTCAATTATTGTTTTCCAATTCTGCTTTCATTGTGTTGATCATATGTTTTGCGTGATTCACTAGTTAAACGTGTTTGAGGCCGAGAGGCGATTCGCGTTTTAGAACTTGAATTGGGAACATCGATCGAGTGTTGCACGAGAGTGAATAGGAGATCGATGCAACTCTTAGGGAACAAGAATTAATAGAATTCGAGATTAGGGTTAAGAGACCTAGTAAGTAATTAACTCAAATCATCGAATATGTCCGATTGAGCACGACAGTGGATATAGGAGAATTTAGGGGTCCCGTTGACATTAAAATTGAACCTAGGGAGGAGATCATTATCACTTGGGTACTTTGCATGATTGGGTAGGTGGATTCGAAACCTTAGATGCTTTTAATTCCAGATTTCATCACCATATTTTAATTGATTTGATTTGATTTGTTAATTTGAATTGTGATCCTAGTTTCTCTCCAACCACTTTCTCTACTTAACCAACTTATCGGATTTCTCACGAAATTAGTCGAATTGGTAGCCCAATCCTTGTGTTCGACCTCGGTAGACTCTTACCGTGTTTTATTACTTGCGACGACCCGGTACACTTGCCGGCGTAACAACAAGTTTTTGGCGCCGTTGCCGGGGATTGGCACGACCAATTTTCCCAATTTTTAGGAAATTCGGCTGTTTGGTTAAGCTGACTTTTAGTTTTATTTTCTTTTATTTAATTGCTATTATTTTTCTCTGCTTCTTTGATTCCACTTGGTCTTTGCCTGTTTTTGTATGCGAGGTACCCTTCTACAAGAGGACTTGCTATTTGATTCCGAGATCACCAGGACCGAGCGGCAATTAAGGAAAGAAGCTAGGGAACGGAAAAGAATTGAAGGAATTAAAATAGAGGGCATGGCTGAAGAAAATCCTCCTCCTCCTCCTCCTCGTTACAAGCCTCTCTTCGAGTACGATCTACCCAGCTTGGGTGATTGTGACTCTTCTATTGTGAGGGGCAACCTGAACACAGACTCCTTCAGAGTTGAAGCATGTGTCACATTCCAGATCCGGGAGAATCAGTTTGATGGGAGTGGCAAACAGGACCCGCATAGACACATCACTCGCTTCCTTGAAGCCTGTGACTTACAGAAGACAAGAGGAGTCTCACAAGATGAGTTTCGCTTGCGACTTTTCCCTCTTTCTCTTAGGGATGTCGCTCGCGACTGGGTTGACAGTTTGGATAGGAACAAAGATCGAACTTGGGAGCAGATGGCACAGAAGTTCCTAACCAAATATTTTCCTCCTCAGAAGGCGGCACAAGCAAGAATAGCCGTCACATCATTCAGGCAAACGGAGGATGAAACTTACAATGAAGCATGGGAGAGGTACAATGGGTTATTGAGAAGATGCCCTTCAGCGTTCTTCGACCCGGTTTCCAAAGTTCAGCACTTCTTTAATGGGTTGAGGGGACGCTATCAGATGAACTGTGATGCCGCAGCTGGCGGTTCTTTTTCATATCTATCAGCGGAGGATGGATGGACATTGTTAGAGAAGATGTCATATAATGATTACAACCGTGGTAGGGAGACCTCAAGTGGAATCAGTTCTGGGACAATGGAAGCCATTTTAGATCAAAACAGACTTTTGAAGATGCAGAATGAGGCTTGGTCTGGGAACAAGAGGGTTAATGCGATACACGAGGGAATACCTCCGGGTTGTGCAAATTGTAATGGAGATCATGACACTCAGATTTGCCCGCTAAATTTCTCTCAGGAACATGTGGACTCATGCCACAACTTCTATGACACTGTGCCCCAGAACAACTATCAGAGGAACAATCAGAATCAGAATAGGGGCTACATGAGGAGAGACCATCCGGGATTTGCTTGGAGTGATGTTAATGGTGGTCTAGCCGGTCAACAACCTCCTCAACAGAATTGGCAACAACCTCAACAGGGTCTGAGACCGAACATTGGAATTCAGCAGCGCAATACTCAGCAGGCTCTTCCGGGGCCTAATCAGTTGCAAATATCAGATGGTGGAAGACAACAGTGGGAGCTGGCCTTTGAGAAGATGACCGCGACAGTTGAGAAGTTGTCAACCTTTACAGGCACAGCTTTAGAGAAATTGAATGCGTCAGTTGACAAGTTGGCAACTCATACAGGGTCGGCAATTCACAATCTAGAGACGCAGGTTGCTCGGCTCGCAAGGCAACTTAATGAGCGTCTCCCAGGCACTCTCCCAGGTGACACCGAGAACAACCCGAAGAACCAATGTAATGCTATCACAACTAGAAGCGGAAGGGTGTTGGAACCTAGCAGGGGTACCACTAGTTCTCAGGATGACAAGGGCCCGGAACAACTACCCGTTGAGGAAGAGCAACCAGAGAAAGAAGGGTTGGCAAGTGACAAGGCACCGAAGCAAGGGGGAAGGCTGAAACTTGTGGATGAAGAGTTCCGAAGGAAGAAGTGGGTTGAACCCCAAGACCTCCCGCCCTACATGAAGGTTCCGTATCCTGAAAGATTGAAGAAGCCTCAACAGGATAAGCAGTTCAACAGATTCCTTGATGTCTTCCACAAGCTTCAGATTAACATTCCATTTGCGGAAGCCTTGGAACAGATGCCATCATATGCCCGATTTATGAAGGAGCTTCTCACCAAGAAGCGGAGGATAGTGGATGAAGAAACGGTTGCTTTGACCGAGGAGTGTAGTGCCATTCTTCAGAGAAAACTACCTCCAAAGTTGAAGGATCCCGGTTCTTTTTCGATACCATGCACCATTGGGGGGATGACTGTAGGGAAGGCATTGTGTGATCTAGGGGCAAGCATCAACTTGATGCCCCTCTCTATGATGAAGAGGTTGGGGATCAAAGAATTCAAGGATACACGAATGTCGCTCCAACTAGCCGATCGCTCTATAAAATATCCTTATGGGGTGGTCGAAGACTTGTTAGTAAAAGTGGACAAGCTCATATTTCCGGCGGACTTTGTAGTGCTTGATATGGATGAAGACGTCGAGGTTCCTCTCATATTGGGTAGGCCCTTCTTGGCCACTGGGGGTGCCTTGATAGATGTGCGGCAAGGGAAACTCACTCTAAGGGTGCAAGATGATGAGGTAGTCTTCAATCTCTTTGAAGCACTGAAGACCCTGCAGAGAGGTCGGAAGTGTATCGAGTGGATACAGTGGATCCAACTGTAAAGGCAACTAGAGAGGCCCAAGGTTCTTCACTTGCTCAAGTGTTGGTAAAATCCCATGATGATAGAAAGGAAAAAGATCCTTTGGGGGATGAGGTCTACCTCGAGTGGTTGAAAGATATGGAAGCCTTGCCGAGTTCCCCAAGGGATGAATGTGCAAAGGAAGAGCTCATCAACAAAGGCATGAAAAAGAATGGTAAGGCACCGAAATTGAAGGGTGGCACAACCGTGGTGATCAGTACAGACAATGAGTTGATCTCAAAAAGGACCACCACGGAGTGGAGAGTTCGTGCTGATTATAGAAGGGTCCTGAACTTAAATGAGCTGTCCGGGAACCGCATACGAGTATATAAAAGGGCACAAACCTACAAAGAACGGGCCAAGGAATGGCATGGCAAGCAGGATCTTCCTCCAGATTAACCCTTAGGGGCGACTTGAGTCAGGCTCGGGACGTTAAACAAGCGCTACTTGGGAGGCAACCCAAGCTAGGTACCCTCTCCTTTCCTCACTCTTGTTTTTGTTTTTGTTTTTGTTTTTGTGTTTGTTTTGTTTTTGTTTGTCACTCTTGAATAATTTGAGAAGATCAAGAGTTGTTGTATGAATGTTGTGTCGGCAAGCTTGTTGGATTTTCATTGAATTGAGCATAGATTGATCGCATGAATTATATTGACCATTGATGATTTCCCCCAAGGTTCTAATAATAGAAAAGTTGATCCCCACTTAAAAATTGAAAATTGAACTTTGAGATTTATTATGATTGCTTGATTTATGATAAGTTTGGGGTGAGGGGGTGCACACACTAGGAATCGTATCTCGGTCAAACAGTTTGCAGAATGTCCAGGTGAGGATTTGAGCCTCCAACTCTGTTTTTGAATGTGTGAATCACTGTAAGTTGCACTTTCCCGAATTTGCTTGAATCTCTATATGGTTTGCATGTTTATATGTTGCATCAAATGATTTAGGAAATTTTCTTTGAATTAACTACTTGGCCATAAATTGAACCAACCTTGATGAATGATCCCTAGTTAGCCACATTGAGCCTTGAAGCCTATTGTTCTTGATGACCTTACATTACAAGCCATTAACTCAGGAAAACCATGATTTTCCCCTATCCTAGGATTTAGGAGAGTATGGAATTTTAGCTTTGTGAGTGTTGTTGTGGAACTAAGTTTGGGGTGGCTACAAGTTCATGAATCATAGTTGAGAAAAAGAAAAACGGAAGTAAGGGCCGAAGGCTTGAAAGGAAAAAAAAAAGGTGATAAAAAGCATTGAATATGTGCCAAAAAGGGCAAAGAAAAATAAATATAAAAAGGAAGAGGTGTGTAGCCACCAACTGCAAGGAAGAGAATATATGAGAGTGAATTCAATTGTTGTGATATTAGTTTCACGCTCTCATTGATCCTAGGGACTTAGTCTCTATCCTTTGATTATCCTACCCTTAACCAGGCCCCATTACAACCTTTGAAAGACCTATTGATGTTGCATGCATGTTTTCGTGGGAACTATGTTTGAGATGAAAATCAAATTCATGGGAAGTGCTCTTAGAATGTGAAAGTGAGTGAAAAGTTGATAGCCTAGACAAACTTGAGCGAATGAGTGAAATACTAAATGCCCTTGTGAGGAAGGCAATTGTTTGAAATAGGTGATCTTCCTTTGTGTGTATCTTTGAGCCTCAACTTAGAGTAAAGATGGCATGAATGATAAATTCTCAATTGTTTAGAGTAGATGAATGTGGGGATTACATTGATGAAAAAGGGGGGGAAATCAAAGAAGAAAAACTGTTTTGTAAAGTCGCATGAAATTTGTGCGAAATCGATTGAATCCCTTAAGCTTGCCAAGTCTTGAGTCGTTTTTGAGTCTTAGCTTGCTTGGGGACAAGCAAGGTTTAAGTTTGGGGTGTTTGATAAGCCTCTGGCTTATCTAGTTTTATAACTAGTAAGACGGTGGTTTACGTGCTAATTAGTCGAGTTCAATCTCGTTTTCACCCAAATTTGCCTTGTTTTGTTCCTAAGTTGGACTTTGACTCGTTTTGCGACTTTTGTGTAGTTTTTAGCTTCTTTTGGATAGAATTACGCTTGTGGTTGCTTGTGTTGTTTTCAGGTCAATAAGTGAAGCTCTGAGAATTAAGGAAAGTCAAGAAATAGTGGAGATTGCCATTCTGGAGATTCTCGCCCCGCGAGCATTTGAAGACCCGGGAAGACAGAGACCATCACGGCCTAGCCGTGATGTATATCACGGCCGTGACCTAAAATCCACACAAGTCAGAGACCATCACGGCCTAGCCGTGATTCACATCACGGGCCGTGAAAAGAAGGCTCGCGTCGCGAGACATCCTTCGCGTCGCGAGGGTTTGAATCCTACAGAAGCGCCAGAAACAGAAGCCGTCACGGCCAGGCCGTGATGACCATCACGACCGTGACGCGTGGCCTCCTTATAAATAGAGCAGATCAGAACAGAAAAAGGGGACTTTTGCATCATAATTTTGAGAGATCTTTGTAACCCTTATTCTGGAGCTGCGTCTCCCCTTCTCTTCTCTTTTCTTATTCTTAGGCTTAGGATGAATTCCGATTGTACGTGCGTCGTTGTTACGGACATGAGGAGCTAATCCCCTTGTCTAAGGGATCGATGAAGCCACCCATGGCGGCATAGTGTTCAGTGATGTATATCCTTCTCCTTTAATTCAATTATTGTTTTCCAATTCTGCTTTCATTGTGTTGATCATATGTTTTGCGTGATTCACTAGTTAAACGTGTTTGAGGCCGAGAGGCGATTCGCGTTTTAGAACTTGAATTGGGAACATCGATCGAGTGTTGCACGAGAGTGAATAGGAGATCGATGCAACTCTTAGGGAACAAGAATTAATAGAATTCGAGATTAGGGTTAAGAGACCTAGTAAGTAATTAACTCAAATCATCGAATATGTCCGATTGAGCACGACAGTGGATATAGGAGAATTTAGGGGTCCCGTTGACATTAAAATTGAACCTAGGGAGGAGATCATTATCAATTGGGTACTTTGCATGATTGGGTAGGTGGATTCGAAACCTTAGATGCTTTTAATTCCAGATTTCATTACCATATTTTAATTGATTTGATTTGATTTGTTAATTTGAATTGTGATCCTAGTTTCTCTCCAACCACTTTCTCTACTTAACCAACTTATCGGATTTCTCGCGAAATTAGTCGAATTGGTAGCCCAATCCTTGTGTTCGACCTCGGTAAACTCTTACCGTGTTTTATTACTTGCGACGACCCGGTACACTTGCCGGCGTAACAACAAGTTTTTGAGGCTTATCTGTATTCTTCAATCATTTTAAGTTATTACGCAGACTTTCCGAAGCTTTACATTTAAACCACTCTCTGAGTGTTAGTGAAAGATCTGTCTGTCTGAAGTTGTATTTATTACAAACCAATTCTCTCAAACAAACCTGAGTGAGCCTGAAGAGGCTAAGTGTGCAAAGAATACTTGTCTTGGAGCCTGAAGAGGCTAGGTGTGCAAACAATACTTAGAGTCTGTAACCTGGTCAGTTATAGTGGATAAAAGTTGGTGCTACCAAGGACTGGACGTAGCTCTTTGCTTTGAAGAATGAACCAGGATAAATAATTGTGTCAATCTATCTTTCCTTTTAAACTCTTTAGTTTTCTTATTCGTTTATCAAGTGGTGTGTTTGTCAAAGTCACGTTTAAAATTTCATCAGACAGGTCACCTGTCTGTCCTATATTTTTCTGCTCGTCGGAACCAAGCTTCTGTATGTGAAAAGATTTCAACTTTGTTTAAATTCTGATAAACGCAGTTCAACCCCTCCTTCTCGTGTTTATAGTTGTCTATTTCAGTTGGTATCAGAGCTCAATCTCTAGGTTGAGCATCTAACAGTGTAGAGGTAAAAGGTCCTGAAGAATAGACATGACTGTTGGAGCTAGTTCAAGTGGAAGTCACCAGACTGAAGGAGCTTCCTTAACCAGACCTCCTTACTTCAATGGAGAAAACTACAACTACTGGAAAGATAGATTTCAATGGTTCATTCTATCTACAAACTCTGATCTTTGGGATGTCATTACAGATGGTCCATTCATTCCCAAGAATGATGATGACACTGACAAACTAAAAGCTCAGTGGACTACTGCAGAAAAGACAAAATGGGAGCTGAACCGCAAAGCTAGATATAACATCATTTGTGCTCTCAGTCCTGAGAAGTTTGAGAAGGTATGTGCTTGTGACTCTGCCAAAGAAATATGGGATACTATAGCTGTCACACATGAAGGAACAGCCAAAGTCAAAGAGTCAAAGATTGTCATACTTGTCAGAAAGTATGAACTGTTTGTCATGGTGGAAGGAGAATTTGTTGCTCAAATGATAGGAAGATTTCAAACTATAGTCAACAGTTTAAAATCTCTTAGCAAAGTCTATACCAATGCTGAGAAAGTTGGAAAGATTATGAGAAGTCTACCTAAACAGTGGAGACCTTTGGTCAGTGCTATCTCTCAAGCCAATGATCTCACTACCTTGACTATGGATGAACTTCTTGGAACACTCACTGTTCATGAGCAAGAACTTGGAGATGAAGTTGCACCAAAGAAGGGCAAGTCAATTACTCTGAAAGCTTATCAAAAGTCAGTAAAAGTTTCCAAGGCTCTAAAGGCAGACAAGTCATCCAGTGATGCTGACCTGTCTGAACACGAGGATTCTGAGAGTGATGAGGAATTGTCTCTCCTGGCCAAGAAGATAAAGCTTCTCCTAAAGAAAAAGAAGTTCAAGAGGGATAAGCCATTCAGAAGGTTCAACAAGGACAAGAACTTCAAAGAATCCACTCCAACAGACAAAAGTCCAATTGTCTGCTATAAGTGCAAGAAGCCTGGTCACATCAAGGATGAATGTCCTCAACTCAAGAAGGACCCTTTTAAGAAATTCTTCAATAAGAAGAAGAAAGGAATGATGGCTACTTGGGAGAATCTGGATTCAACATCTTCTGATGAAGAAACAGAGGAAGAAGACAATCTATGTCTGATGGCCAACACTGACTCAGACTCAGATGATGAGGTACATCCTGACTATGAGGAATTACTTGATACCTATGAGGAGTTGATGGAGGAATCCAACTGCTTATCTAAGACTTTCAAATCCCGCAAGAGAGAGTATGTAAAGCTCACCAGTGAGTATAAACAGAAATCTCAAGAGTGTGAGAAACTGGCTAAAGAGAACAGTGAGCTGAAGACCGAAAAGTCTAATGAAGCTAAGATCTCAAGTGAAACATCACCATCTGAAGAAGTTGCAAAACTTCAATAGAAAGTGGAAGAGCTCACTTCTGATCTTGCCAAATTTGTTAATGGTCGAGACAATCTGACTAAGCTACTTGGCAGTCAGAGGTACTCTCTTAACAAAGAAGGTATTGGATATGTCCATCAGACACATCATAAAGTATCAACTAAAGCTTCTACAGTATCTGTTAAATCAACTGTAACCAAATCTACACATGTCTGTAACTTTTGTGGAAAAACTGGACATGTTATGTCTAAGTGTATCCAAAAGAAGAGAAGGAAGTCTTCGCAGACTCCTAGAACTAACAGAAAAGGACCCAGAAAAATATGGGTACCTAAAAATCAAATAATTTTTGTTGCAGATGTCCTCAACAGGACAAAGAAAACACCACTTCTGGTATCTGGATAGTGGTTGCTCGTGTCATATGACAGGAGAAAGGTCTATGTTCCTAGACCTCCAACTTAATAAAGGAGGACACGTTGCCTTTGGAGGGAATCAGAAAGGGAAAGTTATAGGAATTGGTACTATTGGTGGTAAACCCCCTCTTCCCTCTATATCTAATGTTCTTATGGTTAAAGGATTGAGACACAACTTGCTTAGCATAAGTCAACTATGTGATAGTGGATTTGATGTTTCCTTTACCAATGATGTATGCATAGTTAAAGACTGTTGTGGCAAAACCCTCTTTTTAGCTAAAAGGCAACAAAATCTTTATAAAATTTAACTGTCTGATCTCTCATATCAAAGTGTAACCTGTCTGATGTCTAAAGAGGATGAGAGATGGTTATGGCATAAGAAACTAGGACATGCTAATATGAAACTAATTTCTGAATTAAAAAGGAATTATCTTATGAGATGATTGCTTGATATTAGCTTTAAGAAAGATGTCTTGTGTGATGCATGTCAGAGAGGTAAATAGATAAAATCAAGTTTCAAATCTAAAAACCAAGTATCAACCTCTAGACCTCTTCAGTTGTTACACATGGATCTGTTTGGACCAGTTAGTGTTGACAGCCTGGCTGGAAGAAAATATGGATTTGTCATAGTTGGTGACTATTCTAGATACACATGGGTACTTTTCCTAACACACAAGGATGTGTCTTTTAAGGCTTTCTCGGTATTCTGCAAAGGAGTACAAAATGAGCAGGGTTTCTGTATTTCTACCCTTAGAAGTGAGCATGGGGGAGAATTTGAAAATGACCAGTTTAGACAATTCTGTGAGGAGAATGGGATCTCTCACAATTTCTCTGCACCTAGCACTCCACAACAAAATGGAGTGGTTGAGAGAAAGAACAGATCTCTGCAAGATATGGGTAGATCTATGCTCAATGAAAATAATCTCCCTAAGTACTTCTGGGCAGAAGCTGTAAATACTGCTTGTTATGTACAAAACAGAATACTTATTAGGCCTTTTCTAAAAAAGACTCCCTATGAATTGTGGAAAGGAAAAATCCCCAACATATCATATTTTCATGCTTTTGGATGTGAATGTTTTATTCTAAATACCAGATATAATCTTGGAAAGTTTGATTCTAAGGTAGATAACGGTATTTTCGTAGGATATTCTGAAATGTCTAAGGCTTTTAGAGTTTACAATTCAAGAACTTGTATTATTGAAGAATCTGTTCGTGTTAAATTCAATGATGAATTAAAGACTGATAAAAAACTATCAGATCTAGAAGATGATCTTGCAGGTCTTGATATAAATAATCTAGAAACTCAACAACCCGATCTAACCAAGACAGAACCTGTGCTTGAGGCTGACAGACAAGTCAGCAAACGAGTCAACAGACGAGTCAGCAGACAAGTCAAGATATTCATAATGATCTCAAAAGGAATTGGAAGTTCAACACACATCACCCTAAGGATCTTATTATTGGAAATCCTTCTGAAGGAGTAAGAACCAGATTAACATCAAGAGAATCAAGCAATGTGGCCTTTACTTCAGATTTGGAGCCTAAACGCATTGAAGAAGCTTTTGAGGATGAAAGCTGGATTCTTGCTATGTAAGAAGAACTTAACCAGTTCACTAGAAATGATGTCTGGACTCTTGTCTCTAAGCCTAAAAACAAGTCGGTTATTGGAACACGATGGGTCTTCAAAAACAAATTGGATGAAGATGATAAAATTGTCAGAAATAAGGCAAGGTTAGTAGCTCAAGGCTGTAACCAACAAGAAGGTATTGATTATACTGAAACCTTTGCACCTGTAGCTAGAATAGAAGCCATACGCATTTTAATGTCATATGCTGCACAACACCAAATCACCCTATTTCAAATAGATGTAAAAAGTGTTTTTCTAAATGGTATAATTGAAGAAGAAGTGTATGTTAAACAACCCCCTAGTTTTAAGGATACTAATAAACCAGATCACGTTTTCAAACTTAAAAAGGTATTATATGGTTTGAAACAAGCACCTAGAGCATGGTATGATAGACTAAGTTCTTTTCTCATGCATAATAGTTTTACTAGAGGATAAGTAGACACTACTCTATTCAAGAAATGCTCTAAAGAGAACTTTATTATAGTTCAAATATATGTTGATGATATTATTTTTGGAGCAACTAATGAAAAGTTGTGCAAGGAATTTTCAAAACTAATGCAAGCTGGATTTGAGATGAGCATGATGGGAGAATTGAAGTTCTTCCTTGGATTACAAATCAAGCAGACAAGTGATGGAATTTACATTCATCAACAAAAGTATACCAAAGAGATACTCAAGAAATACAAAACGGAAAATGCAAAGCTCATGAAAACCCCTATGCAACCCAATGCAAAACTAAGCAAAGATGATGAAGGTAAAAAGGTAGATCAAACTGTCTATAGAGGTATGATTGGCTCTCTATTGTACTTAACTTCAAGCAGACCTGACATTCAATTTAGTGTCTGTATGTGTGCTAGATTCCAATCTGATCTTAGAGAATCTCATCTTAAAACTGTTAAAAAGAATATTTAGATATTTGCTTGGAACTACTAATCTTGGTTTGCTGTATTTAAGATCAAAAGAATACAGATTAGTGGGATATTGTGATGCTGATTTTGCTGGAGACAGAATAGAAAGAAAAAGTACCAGTGGAGGATGTCACTTCATTGGAGCAAGTTTAGTCTCATGGTCAAGCAAGAGGCAGACAACCATTGCCCTGTCTACTGCTGAAGCAGAATACATCTCTGCTGGTAGTTGATGCTCTAAACTCTTATGGGTAAAACATCAACTTGAGGATTACTCTATTTATGAACATAACATATATGTATGGTGTGATAATTTCAATGCTATATGGTTAACTAAAAATCCAATTCAGCATTCTAAGGCTAAGCATATTGAAATCAAACATCATTTTATTAGGGATTATGTTCAGAAAGGCATCTTTGATATTAAGTTTGTTAAAACTGAAAATCAATGGGCTGATATTTTCACTAAGCCCCTCGCCGAAGAAAGGTTTTTACTTATCAGAGATAATCTAAACATGCATTGCATTGTTGAATGACATGTCAGAATATTCACCTGTCTATGCTTACCTATCTGACTCTGCTGAGTCACTATGCTAGAACTCATCAGTCTTGTTGAAATGGTTATTAATTAATTAATGTCATTCCCTTATCTGAAGCTAAACATGTGCACGGTGGTTTACATATCTTGAAATCTTGTTTTCATTATGTCTTAAGTGGGCATTAAGGTTCCCAATACAAATCGTGCCATTTTGAATTAAAAATGTTGTTTTTCTCTCTCCTACCTTTATGACTATAAAAGACAATAGATCAGAAAGTTTGAACCTTTACGTTTCAATATTCCAAAATCTATTTGTCTTCTCATCTTTCAAACCCTTTTCTCTCTCGAAACCCTAGAATCGTTTTCTCTCAAAAAATGGCATCATCCAAGCATATCTCTACAAAAGAAATCGCCAAGAAATACAATCTCAAGGTTACTAAGATAGAAAAGATCATTCCGGGAAAGACTGTTGATCTTCAATAGATGAAGAAACTAGGAATGGATGTCACTGAAGAGTTGGAGTACTCCAAGTGGACTCCTTTCTTCGACATCAAGGAGCTTGTTCACCCTAAGCTCATTCAAACGTTCTGGAGAAATGTTGTGGTTGTCACCAACCGACTCAACGGAATCAAAAGCTTTAAGACTGAAATGGGGGATAGAACCCTTCTCTTCCCCATTAGCTCTCTGGAGCTTGTCACAAAATGTCCGAGAATCGGAGCTAGCTTCACACCCAACTGGGAAGATGAAGTGGGAGTTGACAATGTTAACATTGCCATCTATGGTGTTCCCAAACTAGTGAACCTTAAGCCTGTCAACATGGTGGTCAAGTGCAGATTCCTGCACAAGTTGCTGTTGGAGTACGTGATGCCAAGGAAAGGCTCACGATACAGTGTGACCAAGATGGACAGATTTGCTATGTACCACTTAATCCACAAAATCAAGGTTGACATCAACGACCTTATCTACATGTACCTTGAGATTCTGATCAACAGAACCAACATGCAGACCTATCCTTATGGGATGTTGCTGACAAGGGTATTCAGGAACAAGTTGTTTGTTCCTAGTGATGGTCACTTTGTGGACATGTCACTGCCCATAGACAGGAAGATACTGTCTATGATGGACATCAAGGGAATCCCTCTTGCTAATGAGGAGGAAGACATCAAGAAGAAGAAGCAGAAGAAGAAGAAGAAGCCTGCTGTTAAGCAGAAGGAGGAAGAACCAGTGGTTTCCACTGATGAATCAGAAGTCCCCATTTCTGACTGTTCAAACCGTCTGGAAAGGTAGTCTGACAAGACCAAATTCCAGAGCTGCAGCCCTCGGTATCTGAAGATTCTGCTGAAACAGTTGAGCCCTTGAGGTTCAGGCTGCGGAGACCCTCTCCCAAAAGGAAGACTAGTGAAGCTGAGGAATTAGTGGATGTTCCTGCTCATCCCAGCAAGAAAAGGAAGCTGGTGAAGACCTTTGCCAAGGTCAGACAAGTTGAGTCTGAGCCTAGCAAAGAGGAAGCATCTGCTCAGGGGGAGCAGACAGAGCAATTCTTGGAAGAACCAAAGAAGACTTTCATTTTGGGAATTATTCCCAAAAAAGAGAAGATCTGGTTACCCAGTACCTGCAAACACTGAAGTACCTGCAGAAGCTAACACTGCAGAAGACCTGTCTAGAGGAGCTCAGACAGTTGTACCCAAGGATGACCAAGTGTCTCCTTCTCACAAGAAGTTGAATAAATCTGAAGAGCAGACATCTCCTTCATTCCCTTCCCCTTCTCATCAAGGTATCATCACCCCATCTGTCTCTTCTCCATCTTCCATTTTTTTTTTCAACCTCTCTCTGTTGCATCTCCTCTTCCTTCACCTGTCCACTCTTTTCAAACTCAAAAATATTCTTTCACTATTGTACCTGATGACTGTCAGTACACAGTTGTTCACAGGGACTCTGCTCCCAAAGAACAAACTGGCGTATCATCGAGACTCTATGTGTCTGATCTGCAATCTCTTTTATTTACAAGTATCTCACATGTCTCTTTCATCCTTTCTCCTCCACCTCATATCCTTAACCCCTGTAGAGAACTTTTCTTCTACCCACCCATTATTATCTTCATTAGAACATTAGCTGGAACTCACTATCCTGCTTCTGTTGTAATGCTACCACATAGGTCTAGGTATTTCTTTATGTTAGTCACGGGATCTAATTCTTTTTTCTGCCATATTGATTCTTTATTATTTATCCCTCCCTCTGTTTTACCTCAAACACCTCTTCCCCCACCTATCCAAATAATCATCACCAGACTGTCTCTGTCTGAGAGACTTTCCTGTGTGTTTCCTTCACCTGATACTTACTGTGTCAGAATCAGTCTTATCTTCAAATTCATTTTTCTTCCGTTATATGCCCTTCAAACTCTTCAGGAGCTTTTCTTCCCTTCCATCACCTCTCCCCTATCTCTACCTAAGGCACCCCCAGTTTTAGCCTTACCCTGGCACTCTTCTCTATCTGTCTCTTCTCAAACAGCAGCCTTACAAGTCTTTCATCGGCTTCAAGGACAAGTAGAAGACTTAAGAAGACAGCTAGATGAAGAAAGGCGAGCTAGGCTGCTCTTAGAGCAAAGGGTTGCTGCTTTATTTTTGTTAATTAGTCAATCTAGGTAGTTTTGGTTTGTTTGTATATAGACTACCTTTTACTTGTAAACGTTCATGATGAATAAAATAAATTTCTCCTTTATTTCTTTAATGCTTTCATAGTTTATTCCTTTTTGATGTTGACAAAAAGGGGAGAATGAATAGGAGAAATGTGTTATAGGAGAATGGGAGAATGAATTTGATATGATCTTAATACATGGATATAAGTATGTTCTGATAGTTGCTATAATTGCTCAGATAAATCTTAAGTAAGATTGCTCTGATAATAATTTCAAAGTAAAACAAGTCAAACTTATGTGTGACTAAGTTAACCGGATTATATGATTAATATTAATGTCTGATCAAGCATCTGCATGACCTGTCCGCTTAAGAAAATTTCAAACTGTCTATGACATTTTCTTTGTTGATATTTTCTGAGGTTCATTAAATCATCTCAATGTTTGTCATCATCAAAAATAGGGAGATTGTTAAGTCTCTAAAATGTCTGATGTGCATTTCCCTAAGTTTTGATGAGAACTAAACACTGGTTAATGATTTAATTAACCTTCATATTGGTTGCTAACCTGTCTATCTAGTGTGCAGATTAAAACTGTAAGAATCATCTGTCTGCTCTGAAGTGACTACCTGTCTGGATAAGCGAAAGTCAACCTGTCTGCTGACTAGGATTATTGACTTCTTTCAAGATACGTCTTCAACCTGTCTCCACACGAGTTCCTACACTTTTCTAAGGTTACTCGTTGAAGAATCAAGGACCAAACAAGCTTTTGTTGGCTATCCCATCAGAAAGATACTTGAAGCCTTCTCTCCTACTCAGTCTCACGCTTATCAAGAAAAGTCAGAAGTTACTCTCTCAAGCAACCTCGATTATCAGAACCAAAGACCAGATAAAGAATGCTTCCAACATGCTTTATTCATTAGTACCTCTGGTCCTTACACAAAAAGGGAATTGTACTCAACAAAGTACAAAAAGCTCTCTGCACAACTCTGATATGACTGTATCACGATGCATAAAGCCATGATCCTTCATGTTAGAGTACAACCAACATTCCTATTGCATTAATGGCTGCCCAGAACGACTCTATTACATTTAATGAAGTTCTACTTGAAGCCAATATCTGAGGGAATGTCTCTAACGGATCTTACATTCTTGAAGACTATAAATACATAAGTCATTGAAGATGAAGACACAGAGGATACGTACAGCATTAAAGAGCCATTACTCTATGCATTAATATCTTCATTCTTTCATTATGTATTCTTCAATCATTTTAAGTTATTACGCAGACTTTCCAAAGCTTTACATTTAAACCACTCTCTGAGTGTTAGTGAAAGATCTGTCTATCTGAAGTTGTATTTATTACAAACCAAATATCTCAAACAAACCTAAGTGAGCCTAAAGAGGGTAAGTGTGAAAAGAATATTTGTCTTGGAGACTGAAGAGGCTAGGTGTGCAAAGAATGCTTGTCTTGGAGCCTGAAGAGGCTAGGTGTGCAAAGAATACTTGTCTTGGAGCCTGAAGAGGCTAGGTGTGCAAACAATACTTAGAGTCTGTAACCTGATCAGTTATAGTGGATAAAACTTGGTGCTGCCAAGGGCTGGACGTAGCTCTTTGCTTTGAAGAGTGAACCAGGATAAATAATTATGTCAATCTCTCTTTCCTTTTAAACTCTTTAGTTTTCTTATCCGTTTATCAAGTGGTGTGTTTGTCTAAGTCACTGTTAAAATTTCATCAGACAGGTCACCTGTCTATCCTGTATCTTTCCACTTGTCTGAACCAAGCTTTTGTATGCGAAAAGATTTCAACTTTGTTTAAATTCTGATAAGCACAATTCAACCCCCCTTCTCGTGTTTATAGTTGTCTATTTCAGACACGGCACGATCACGGGCAACAGCGGAGGGATACACCGTGGCTCACGCGGAGGCTATATGTCAAGACTAGTGGCGATGAGATCAGCATCCAGCAGAAGCAGCTCAGACCTGGGGTTTTCAGAAACTCGATCTGTTGTTGAAGGGAAAACTCAGAAAGAGACAACACGGCAGCTGGCCGTGGTAGTGTGGTGGTCGGGTCAAATTTTTACCTTGCCCCATGGTGGGTGCCAATGTTCCTGCCGATTTTGTCCGGGTAGGAACAATGAGCTTCGGCTCGGCGGAGCGGTGGGGGTTTTGTGGGTTGAGCCTGACGGAATGAGATCTCCGCTCCTACATATCCTGGCAGAGAATCAAGACCTACGTAGTTCTAGAGATGTTGGAGATGATGGGTCTTATAGAGAAGGTGGTGTTCCCACGGCGGAACTAGGGTTATGGGTAGTTAACAGAGATTAGGGTTTAGGCAGGGTTTTTGCCTAGAAGCTTGCCTCTTTCTTAGCGAGCATCATGCCCTTTATATACACAAATGGATGGTCCTTTTCCGTACGTTACATGGTCCCCCCTCCAGGTCGTTAGCGGGTATCGCGGACCATAGGTGTCGTCCGTAGGGTCTCCACTATTCTGATGCCGCGTGTCCTGGTCGTACAACTAGCAGCTAGCATTTGAGACACGTATCCTTGAGAATGTTCTAGTACATTCGGAAGATAAGCTCGGGAAACATTTGGTATGCTTGATAGTCTGCGAGTGGTCTGACCGAGTACTTCATCTCGCTGTATACTCGAGTAGATTGCTCGGGTACTTAGGTAGAGTTGTTAAGGTCTCGGTCCGAGTAAGCCGAGTGTGTTTATGGGAAGTTTCCCGGGCCCCGACTGCGGATTGGGTACTTGACTGAGTACTGGGTAAGTACTCTTGGCCGAGTACTGGGTGAGTACTCGAGAAGCTTGGTCGAGTACTGGGTAAGTACTCGAGAAGACTCGGTAGGTAGTGTTCTCGTTTGGGTAGTGGGTAGAGTCGACCAGGACTCGGAGCCGAGTAAGTAGAGTACTCGGTCAAGGAATTCTCATTCTCGGGCAAGTGTGTTCCTTCTCATCCTGGCAGAATAAGTGGGTTACTCTGTCCCTGGTATCCATTAAGTCGGGTCTTAACCATCATGTATGGCATGTGCTCGAACCAGACCTTGGTCAATGTTGGGTTGTTGTCCCGGGTTATACGGGTCACTTGTCTAACCTGATAGTAAAGTGGGCCGGGTACAAACCCGTGGTAGGAACAATTATAGAATGAACAAAACTTCGTTGTTATTCTCCGAGTGCTGCTTGTAGCTTGTATTGTTGTATTCTCTGATGAGAATAAGGTTTATGTATCAATTGTTTCATATGTTATATTTTCATTAACGAACTTACACCTATCTTATTCTTATTGGAAAAAAACAACACAAATATATAGAGAACAACACTTATTTTTTTCATATAAAAATTCACCATCTAAAACCGAAAGAATATGTATAACTATCTTTACTATCATTTTTAATAAAAACAAAAAAACTATTTTAAAATAAAATAAAATCACTACCCCCGTCTTTTTTCCACTTTTATGTCATATATAACTAGTTATTTTTCGTGTCTCTTATTAATCAGTACTATATTTTTTTTTTTTTTTTGCCTTCATATTTTCCATGCCACCTTTCTCTTTGGCTGAACAAATTAAGTTTGAAGAGCCATTATTACTACTAAAATCAAAATGCGCTATGCCCATATTACTCGCCAGAAAGGTTCAAAGTTTCTACACCTAGCGTAGGTCAAAATGTATATAATCACAAAAGTGGAAAGACAGTACCATTTATCTTTCTGGTCCATTTTGATACAATATCTTCCGGGGTAGGTCATACGTGTTCTGTGAAGAACTTGTTTGAAAATCACAGCTAGATAAGGTGTCATTCCCATCAAAAGTAGAAAACATAAGGCCTCTCTTTAATTTTTGTCTAAAAGGGCCATTAAAAGCCAGTGCCTCCGCTTTAGTGAAAGTAGATTATGATGCTGTCTGTTTGAGATTTTGAGTAGTGGTTGAAGTGTTGGCGCATGAGAGATATTTTCAGGACACATTTTCTAAATAGTTAAAAGTTAATATATATAGGTTGTTTGAACATAAAAAATAAAAAATAAAATCAACACCGGCCATGACATGTATTTAAAATCATGATTAGTGACATGTTAGATTTGATTTATGGGTATGTAATAACTTCATTGAGGTTTATTAACCAAGATTTTATGTATGTTCATTAACGAATTACTCATCTTCCACAAGTGTGTCTATTAATTTTTTTTGATGAGCCAAAAGGTATATTGATTAGGGGTACAATGTACCCCAACCCGTATACAAGAACAAACAAGTAAAAGGTAGAAACAATGTAAATAGAATGCTGGACCATGACCTACCCAGCATTGATATTACAAACTCCTAAACCAGAGGAAAACACCAAACATCAGAGGTGTTATAGAGGCAAACTAAAAAACCCCAGAGAAACTACAACCAAAATAAATGCCAACAAAACCAAACAGCAACAACAAAACCACAATTTTGAACGTGAGTATCGTTGTTACCATCTTTTTAGAGATGTTCAAATAACATTTTTGTATAGTTAAAGTTAATTAAATATGTTATCTTAATCTTGTTCCTAATCCAGATGATTATCCACTGCTTGAGCTTCATAAACATGAATTCATTTTAAGAGAAGAAAAAATGGGAGGAGTTCAATAATCCTAAGCACAAACCACACAAAATTATATTTGTAGGGTTAATCCGAGGCAAACTTGTATTTAATTTTGACCCTTAGGAACTACCAAGAGCAAGTCAGCCACTAAAGGACCACCTTTTAAATTTTGAAAACGGGGGTGAGCTTGGCTCACGGGGCAGGAGACCACTAAGGTCACAAAAAAAACATGATCTGATACATCAAAATGAGATATGAGGGCCACAAAAGACATAGTATGTGCATTAAAATTAATATATTGATATAAATGAGTTTAATGTCTTAAACTTTCTTATACTATCAATCAACCACAAATCATTATAAGTATGATTTTTAATATAGTTATGATAGCAGTCAAATAATCTATAATTTGTCAACGATATAAATTTTTTTACATTGACACTACATGTCAATTAAATCCTATATAAATATTCAAAATATTTTTTAAATAATATATTTGTGAACACCTAATTTTGTCCGGATGCCTTTTTTAATTAAAGTTTTGAAAAAATAATAATGATAAATAAATAAAATAAATAAATAAAAAAAAATCAAACTTCTTCTGAAATTTTTCTCCACTAATTCACTCCACCACAGTACAAGGCTCAAGCAAATAGGCTCCCATTTTTGGGTAGTTTTCAGAACATGGGGAAGAGCATTTTGCCTAGATCAGAGGAGTGGAACACTAAAAATGGAAATGGAGAGAAGACCTGAGCATGGTAACCTCTGCAACACTCAAGCTTGCAAGGTCCCAATGACAATGAGCAGAGTTCATCTCCTTCTACAAATAGCGGACAGCAGCAACAAAGAACAGGGAGAGAAACAGAAGGGGGAACCAGACCAGCAAAAAAAATACTCAATACTCTCCTCTCAAACCTCTAGCTACCATCACTCCCAAATTACAAATCAACACAAAAATACCCAAATACTCTCTGAACCAGCAAAAAAAAAAACATCTCTTCCTGCAGTAAGCGTGACACCCCCCCCCCCCCCCCCCCCCGACTTTTTTTTTTCTCTTTCTTTTTTCTTCTTCCTCTCTTCTCTCACGTTCCAGACTCTTTTTTTTCTTTCTTTCTTCTTCTTTCACCTTAACAGCATCTTCTACCTCTCATTCTTCTTCTTCTTCAACAACCCAGACATCACCAACCGAGCCACCACTCTCCTTCTTCCTCTCACCGTAAGACTCTTCCTTCTCTCCTTCGCTCAACCGCGCACCACCGTCCCTGGGAGGACCTCCGGCCGCCACGCGACGTAGCGAAAGACGTCGCACCACACGGATCCGAAGCCACCACACCAGATCCGTCCTCCCCGCGTCGTCCCTCGCCGCTACGGCCTCCGCCTCTGCCTCTCGCTGCTCCTCCGCGAACCGGCGCACCACCACCGCGTGACAGAGGCCCCTCTACGGTCTGCCCTCATCAGTGCCTCCTCCTCTGCAAGAACCCGGTCCAGATCAGCCCCACCGCGCCTCCGCTCACGTTCGCCATCGTCTTGCCTTCCCACAAAACCACTCCACTTGCTTCTCTTCTCATCTTCTGTGGGTAATGTAGCCTGTGTTTGTTTCTTTATTTACTTTGCTTTTGCCTTTATTATGATATGTTCAGCAACTAGTATGGGTTGCTGATATGAATAGTTGGGCTTTGGATGGATACTCTTTTTCTCTTCAAGTTGCTATTAAGTGTTGGGCTTATGATTGAGTCTCTCTGTCTTTAAATCGAAAATATTTTCCTTTAAGTTAAAAACGGGATTATCTGAACTCAGGAGTTATGACAACATGTTGTTCCTCAGTCTTTTAATATAAAAAATTAATTTCTTTTTTGAAATAAAATAAATAAATAATGGTTTCTTTCTTTTAAAGTAAAAAGGATTTTTCCTGAATTCACACAACAATCTATGACGTGATGTATGATTTTTTATCCTCAGGTGTTGTAAGAATAGTAAGGGTTCATCGTATAGCTTTGCTATCTTTAACCCTGTGCAAGAGTGAATCCCCTTTAAAAAATATTAAATTTTTTTCTTTTTAATTTATACTTTTAATTAATTTTACCCAATTTCATTTTTATAAAAAATAAAAATAAAATAAGAATCTCTTTTTAATTCAGGCAACAATCTACAATGTTGATGTATGATTTTCTCATCCTCAAGCGTTGTATGAATTGTAAGAGTTCATCGTATAGCTTTGCTATCTTTAACCCTGTGCAAGAGTGAATCCTCTTTAAAAATATTAAATGTTTTTTTTAATTTATACTTTTAATCAATTTTACCCAATTTCATTTTTTTATAAAAAAAATCTTTTAATTCACGTAACAATCTACGACGTTATTTATAATTATTATTTTTTCAAAACTTTAATTAAAAAAGGCATCCGGACAAAATTAGGTGTTCACAGCTGCCCCTCTTTACTTGTTTCTTATTAGATAATAGGTGTAACCGTAGTTAACCAATTATCGTCATAAGAAATTAGTAAAGACAAGAACTCCAATTTTGTCCGGGTTATTCTAATAAGCAACGGACCAGTGTCCACAAACCAATTTCCTGTAAAGAACCCGCGGGTTAGATTGCCCGCTGAGATTTACACATAAAAAACTTGCAGGGTGGATTGTCTGCCGAGCTTAAACAAAAAGATAAAAGAGCTTACGGGGTGGATTGCCGTCAGAAACTCGAGCATAAAGATAAAAGAACTTACGGGTTGGATTGCCCGTCAGACTCGAACTGAAAGATAAAAGAGCTTACGGAGTGGATTGCCCGTCAGAAGCTTGAACAGAAAGACAAATGAGCCTACGGGGTGGATTGCCCGTCTGAAGCTCGAACTGAAAGATAAAAGAGCCTACGGGGTGGGTTACCCGTCAGAAGCTCGAACTGAAAGATAAAAGAGCTTATGGGGTGGATTGCCCGTCAGAAGCTCGAACTGAAAGATAAAATAGCCTACGGGGTGGATTGCCCGTCAGAAGCTCGAATAAAAGAGCCTACGGGGTGGATTACCCGCCAGAAGCTCGAACTGAAAGATAAAAGAGCCTACGGGGCGGGCGAAAGATAAAAGAGCTTACGGGGTGGATTGCCCGTCAGAAGCTCGAACTAAAAGATAAAAGAGCCTACGGGGTGGATTGCCCGTCAGAAGCTCGAACTGAAAGATAAAAGAGAGCTTACAGGGTGGATTGCCTGTGAGGAGCTCGAATTGAAAGATAAAAGAGCTTACGGGGTGGATTGGCCATCGAAGTTTTTTTTTAAAAAACAAAAAGAGCTTACCGCGTGTGGTACCCGTCGAAGCTTGTTAGCAAAAGATAAAAAAGCTTGTGTGGTCCTATGCCTATAGGAGCCAATAAAGGTATAGCTTATGAGCCCTCTGCCCGTTAAAGCTAAACAAAAACAAACACGAAGCTCATGGAGTCCTATGCCTACTAAAGCTAATAAAGACGCAGCTTATGAGCCCTGTGCCCGTCAAAGCTGAACAAAAACATAACGAAGCTTATGAGGCCTTGTGCCTACTAAAGCTAAAGGTAACAAAAACAATGCTTATGGGCCCTATGCCCATTAAAACAAAAGAAAGCTTAGAGACCCTATGTCCGCTAAAGCCAAAGAAAACAAAGCTTTCGGGCCCTATGCCCAGTAAAACGGACGAAAGCTTAGAGACCCTATGTCTGTTAAAGCTAACAAAAGCAAAACTTATGGGCTCTAAGCCCGTAAAAACAAACGAAAGCTTAGAGACCCTATGTCCGCTAAAGCTAACAAAAACAACGCTTATGGGCCCTATGCCCATTAAAACAAGAGAAAGCTTAAAGACCCTATGTCCGATAAAGCTAACAAAACAAAGCTTATGGGCCCTATGCCCATCAAAACGGACGAAATCTTAGAGACCCTATGTCTGTTAAAGCTAACAAAAGTAAAGCTTATGGGCTCTAAGCCCGTAAAAGTCAGTAAAATGGGAGCTTATGGGCCCTATGCCTAAATGTGATGCAATGATGTTGAAATAATGCATGATGCAGAAGATTCTTTCAGTGATTGATAATGAACTTTGATCATTTTCGCAAACCACTATTTGATTTCTAGCCCCTTAAAGCTTCGATCACAACCGAATTTTAGGAAGAACTGGAATATCACTCATTGATCCGGATTGTCACTTTCTTGCCCAACCGATGCTTTGCCCCTTGTCACAAATATGCCTATTTATAATGATTATCCCAATGGGTGAAACTGCCTGATTTCTCTTTCTTTTCCACCATTGACCTTTGTCAGGAGATTGATGTACTTTCCATGACCTTTGCATCCTGAGAGAAACTCCAAATGATATCGTTATTGATACTTGCTTCATCTTTCAGTATGTATTAAAGAATGCAAATTGAGTCTATGGTAGAAAGAGGGGTAGGTAAATGAGGGAGTAGCAATATGTTGAAAGTGGTAAGGATATGAGCAAAAGAATTCAAAGGTTGTTAGAAGGAAGGAAACAATGATGGGATGGAGTTCACATTTTTCTTCAGGTGATACTCTTTTAAGATGATAAGTGCTAGCTTCTCATGCGTATAATCTCGAGCACCGCTTTAATCAGCTTTCAAGAACATGGTTTGTTCCAGTCTTCACGTATTGAGAGCACTTCATGACTTGCCTTCAAACTACCCCAGTTTGCAGTTTGCATTTCTTCAAGAGACACTCGTATGATCTCGAGTACTGCTTTAATCTCCTTCCGAGGACATGATTTGCCTTTAAATTCAAACTGTCCCAGTTTGTTGCTTCGAGAAATCTGTTTGACCCTAACTTTTGCGCAGGTTGCTCTTCCGATCTTTCAACCTACCGGGTCGCTCTAATTTTACCTAGGTCGCCCTTGCAGGTTTTCAACCCAGCGAGCCCCCCCCCCCCCCCCCCTTTTTGTTTTATGTTTTTTTCATTTTCTCTTTGTTTTTTCCTTTTTCCTAGAGCGATGCATTGAAAAAGCACATACATTTTGTCTCACAATTAAATTTAATGAAAATGATAACAATCTTTCATTGATCAGAATGGATCTTTTAGGCTCACAACGCGGCCAATGGTTGAGAGTCATGAAGGAAAGGATAAGGCTCAGACAAATGTTTTAAGGTTGAATAGGACTGAGGATCCCTGATCTTTTCGATTTCTAAGAACATTTGTTTTTCTCTAACTTTCCTTTTTATTTCTTCCTTTTTTTTGTGCCTTTGCATGAAGTTTTTTTATCCTTTTTTTTTTTTGCTTCATAATCACCAATTCTTTCATGCTTGCCCCTTGCCTAGGGGTGATCCTCGTCCCGGGTTCTTTGAAAGAATTTCAGGCTCAAACGGAGTAACAAGGGACAGTGCAAGTATGTGAAAGATATAGAAAGATGGCCATTCTTCATTTCAAATTTTGATTGTTAATTTTCTGAAATTTTAAAAGAAAGACAAAATGATAGTACTTGCAAAAAGCATAATCGGGCGCTCCTTCTCGATTTCCCTTTTTAATTTCTTTTTTTCTTTTTCAAATCATGGGGTCTAGCTTGAATCAAAAAGGATTTCCTTTGATTACCTCAATCATCTTCGATTGACCTCATGAGGAAGCTTTCCATAGTTGTCCGAACCAGCATGGTTAATGAGGTGATCAGGATCATACGATGAGGTTCTAGCACTTATTATTTTATTTTATTTTTAAAGAGAATCACCTTCAGATCTGCTTTCAAGAGAAAAAGAAAAAAAAAAGGATGAAGGTAAAATCAGAAGATGAAGGAAAGGAAGGAAACTCAATGCATTCATTTATTCATACTGAAATGGAAACAAGTAAGCCCATTATTAAAAACTTCCTAAAGCCTTGGGCAGAGCTAAAGAATTAGCATCAATGAATTACTCTACACAAGATTCAAAAGTCATGTTCCAAAGTGTCCTCTACGGCATGGACTCCAGAACCTCCTGCATCAAGAGTGTCCCGTTGGAAACTTAGCACATTTGCATTGATCAGATCTTGCACTTTATACTTTAAGGTCTTACAATTTTCAGTTAAATGACCTATCACTCCCCCATGATAGTCACACTTGATGTTTGGGTCAAACCATTTTGGGTATGGGGGTTGCACCGCTTTGGTCGGGACCCAGACCAACAAAGATTTTTCAATAAGGCTGTGCAATAGCTCCGTGTAAGTCATAGGTATAGGGTCAAACTGCATGGGCTTCTTTTCTGGGTTGCCAGGTTGTCTCCTTTGATTTGCATTTAGGTTTTGTTGGGGCGGTATGGTGGGAAAGGTTTGATGTTGGAAAGGGTTTGATGGTTGGTATGGTGTCCTCATAGGATAGGATTGGGTTGGAAATTGTGAGATGGCGGCGATGTATGGCTGGTTGGCTTGGTGATACGGAGATGGTTGGTAATATGGGTGGTATTGGGCTTGGAAGACGGGTATTTGGTTTGGTTTAAATTGGTTCAGTTTATTTTGTTCAAATGTTACTGCATGTGTTTCTCCCTCCTTCTTTTTCACAAATGGGGTTTTCTTTGGGCCATTTGCCAATGAAGTCTCGGTGATTTTTCCAGTCCTCATTCCACTTTCGATTCTTTCACCGATAATGACCATGTCAGAAAAGTTTGATGACACGCTTCCAATCATTCTATCATAGAAAGGCGACTGGAGTGTATCAATGAACATTGCCACAATTTCTTTCTCGACCAATGGAGTCTCCACCCGAGCAGTCAGTTCCCTCCATCGTTGTGCATACTCCTTGAAAGTCTCTGTGTCTCTCTTTGCCATATTTTGGAGTTGCATCCTATCGGGAGCCATGTCAATGTTGTACTTGTATTGCTTCAGGAATGCATCTGCTAGATCTTTGAAGGATCGGACGTGGGGCCGTCCAAGATGTGTGTACCAATTTGAAGCTGCCCCAGTTAAACTGTCTTGGAAGAAGTGAATCAATATCTTATCATCTTGAGCGTATGATGCCATCTTCCTTACATACATGGTCAAATGGCTTTTTGGACAAGTGGTCCCCCGATATTTGTCAAAATAGGGTATCTTAAACTTTGGTGGGATTTCAACATTTGGCACCGGGAAAAGTTCCGAGGCATCCCGAAGACCAGAACTGTTTGCTCCTTCAATGGCCCGCAGTCTCTCCTCTAACACTTCCAGCTTTTCTTTAGATTGGGAATTCCCTCCCGACTGATTCACTGGAGTTTCACGATACATATTCTGGGGAAAGGGGTATGGCATGTAGGAGGATCCGAAGTTTGGCATCATTTGAGTCCCCTGGGGTCCATAATGTAGGGTGTATTGTGGGGGCCTTGGATTG
This sequence comes from Sophora flavescens, assembly GCA_030762895.1. Classification (NCBI taxonomy): domain Eukaryota; kingdom Viridiplantae; phylum Streptophyta; class Magnoliopsida; order Fabales; family Fabaceae; genus Sophora; species Sophora flavescens. The sequence goes on from CM061066.1 coordinate 22,754,179, forward strand.
ACAGAAGGTGTTACTATCGGGGTGTTACCATCTGTAGGGTTGACAGTTTGTGTTTGTGGCATCTCGACAGCATCGGTAGGGGATTGGGTCTGAGTAATATGTTCAGAGTTTTGAATGCCATCTTGTGGGCTGGGGGCCATTGGTGGCACAAATCCACGAGGCAAACCGTATGGGGGATTTCTCGGGTCAAATGAAAAATGAGTTTGGTTGAGAGGCATCATGGCCCCTGGTTGGTTGAAGCCTTGAATAGGAATCTGAGAAAACCCGGAGGGGACGGTCGCGACAGCTGGTGACTCCACTGGGGACTTTAGAGAGTCAGGCCTATCATAGTTGGTTGTGCAACTTCTTTTAATAACTTTGAAAATATTAGTTTTACCCCTCTTTGTTTTATTTGTTTTGTAAATTGTTATATGCTTTAATATATGCCTTTGTATATTCTTGCAACCCTATGGTAGAGAATTATTATGTTGTTGGTTGTTCTTTTTTGCATGTGTGATGTAGTTTTCATTTTAATAAGTTTGGAGCAGGTTTGTATGCTCCCAGCACACACATCACTCTCACATGTTGCACAGCCAACATTTACCAGAGCTGTCGCGACCGTCCCGTCCGGGAGCCGCGAAAAAGGGGGTTAAAAAGACAGAGGAGTCGCCACTAAAATTTTTATTGGGAAAATCTTAGAAAACCTCATTATTTAAAGGTAAACTGGTCTAAAAAAGATAGAGATTAGTCTGGGAGTCGGTTACGAGTAGGGAAGGTGTTAGCACCCCACATCGCCCGTTTAAAAAACGGTACCTCAAGTTAATTGTGCAGAAATATTTTAATAACCTTTTAAATATTTATTTTACCCAAAAATTATTTACAAGAAAGTGTTATTTTTAATTTTAAATATTTTAGATTTATATTAGTTTTTATATATTTAAATTTATTGTTTATAAAAATTAAATGAGGTTGAACATGGCACATGAGTCCACAGGGCAACCTCAAATCTAAGAGACTGAACATGGCACCGTGTCCATAGAGCATCCCTAAAAATAGAAAAGTTTAATTTTTGATTAATTATTTTAACATAAAAGGGGATACAAAAAGGAAAATTTAGTTTTGGCCCGACAAGATGATTTATCTTGCTCCTACGTATTCCCGGGTGCGATGGGAAACTCAAAGCCACGTAGTTCTTTTGGAAAATATTTGATTGGTTGATTAATTTTAAATTTTTTAGAATTTATTTGATCTTTGATTTTTGTTAAAGAAGGGGATTTTATTTTAAAAATAAATTCACTTTTGCTTAGAGTCCAAGATAGCAGTGCTATACGATAAACCCATACAATTCACACGACACTTGAGGATGAATAAGTCCATACATCAACGTCGTAGGTTGTTACGTGAATTAAAAGATTTGTTTTTTTATAAAAAAATGAAAGATATTTCAGCTCTTTTATCTTTCAATTCGAGCTCCTCACGGGCAATCCACCCCGTAAGCTCTCTTTTATCTTTCAGTTCGAGCTTCTAACGGGCAATCCACCCCGTAGGCTCTTTTATCTTTCAATTTGAGCTCCTCACGGGCAATCCACCCAGTAAGCTCTCTTTTATCTTTCAGTTCGAGCTTCTGGCGGGCAATTTACCCCGTAGGCTCTTTTATCTTTCAGTTCGAGCTTCTGACGGACAATCCACCCCGTAGGCTCTTTTACCTTTCAGTTAGAGCTTCTGACGGGCAATCCACCCCGTAGGCTCTTTTATCTTTCAGTTCGAGCTTCTGACGGGCAATCCACCCCGTAAGCTCTTTTATCTTTTAGTTCAAGCTTCAGACGGGCAATCCACCCCGTAGGCTCATTTGTCTTTCTGTTCAAGCTTCTGACGGGCAATCCACTCCGTAAGCTCTTTTATCTTTCAGTTCGAGTCTGACGGGCAATCCAACCCGTAAGTTCTTTTATCTTTATGCTCGAATTTCTTACGAGCAATCCACCCCGTAAGCTCTTTTATCTTTTTGTTTAAGCTCGGCAGACAATCCACCCTACAAGCTTTTTATGTGTAAATCTCAGCGGGCAATCTAACCCGCGGGTTCTTTACAGGAAATTGGTTTGTGGACATAGGTGTGTTGCTTATTAGAATAACCCGGACAAAATTGGAGTTCTTGTCTTTACTAATTTCTTATGACGATAATTGGTTAACTAGGTTACACCTATTATCTAATAAGAAACAAGTAAAGAGTGGCAGCTGTGAACACATAATTTTGTCCGGATGCCTTTTTTAATTAAAGTTTTGAAAAAATAATAATGATAAATAAATTAAATAAATAAATAAATAAATAAAATAAATAAATACATAAAAAATCAAACTTCTTCTGAAATTTTTCTCCACTAATTCACTCCACCACAGCACATGGCTCAAGCAAATAGACTCCAATTTTTGGGTAGTTTTCAGAACATGGGGAAGAGCATTTTGCCTAGATCAGAGGAGTGGAACACTAAAAATGGAAATGGAGAGATGACCTGAGCATGGTAACCTCTGCAACACTCAAACTTGCAAGGTCCCAATGACAATGAGCAGAGTTCATCTCCTTCTACAAATAGAGGGCAGCAGCAACAAAGAACAGGGAGAGAAACAGAAGGGGGAACCAGACCAGCAGAAAAAATACTCAATACCCTCCTCTCAAACCTCTAGCCACCATCACTCCCAAATTACAAATCAACACAAAAATACCCAAATACTCTCTGAACCAGCAAAAAATTAAAAAAAAAAACATCTTTTCCTGCAGTAAGCGTGACCACCCCTCCCCCCTACTTTTTTTTTCTCTTTCTCTTTTCTTCTTCCTCTCTTCTCTCACGTTCCAGACTCTTTTTTTTTTCCTTCTTTCTTTTTCTTTCACCTTAACATCATCTTCTCCCTCTCATTCTTCTTCTTCTTCAACAACCCAGACATCACCAACCGAGCCACCACTCTCCCTCTTCCTCTCACCGTAAGACTCTTCCTTCTCTCCTTTGCTCAACCGCGCGCCACCGTCCCTGGGAGGACCTCCGTCCGCCGCGCGACGTAGCGGAAGACGCCGCACCACACGGATCCGAAGCCACCACACCAGATTCGTCCTCCCCGTGTCGTCCCTCACCGCTACTGTCTCCGCCTCTGCCTCTCGCTGCTCCTCCGCGAACCGGCGCATCACCACCCCGTGACAGAGGCCCCTCTACGGTCTGTCTTCATCAGCGCCTCCTCCTCTGCAAAAACCCGGTCCAGATCAGCCCCACCGCGCCTCCGCTCACGTTCGCCATCGTCTTGCCTTCCCACAGAACCACTCCACTTGCTTCTCTTCTCATCTTCTGTGGGTAATGTGGCCTGTGTTTGTTTCTTTATTTAGTTTGCTTTTGCCTTTATTATGATATGTTCAGCAACTAGTATGGGCTGCTGATATGAATAGTTGGGCTTTGGATGGATACTCTTTTTCTCTTCAAGTTGCTAGTAAGTGTTGGGCTTATGATTGAGTCTCTCTGTCTTTAAATCGAAAATATTTTCCTTTAAGTTAAAAACGGGATTATCTGAACTCAGGAGTTATGACAACATGTTGTTCCTCAGTCTTTTAATATAAAAAATTAATTTCTTTTTTGAAATAAAATAAATAAATAATGGTTGCTTTCTTTTAAAGCTAAAAGGATTTTTCCTGAATTCACACAACAATCTATGACGTTGATGTATGATTTTTCATCCTCGGGTGTTGTAAGAATAGTAAGGGTTCATCATATAGCTTTGCTATCTTTAACCCTGTGCAAGAGTGAACCCCTTTAAAAAATATTAAATGTTTTTTCTTTTTAATTTATACTTTTAATGAATTTTACCCGATTTCATTTTTAAAAAAAATAAAAATAAAATAAAAATCTCTTTTTAATTCACGCAACAATCTACAATGTTGATGTATGATTTTCTCATCCTCAAGCGTTGTATGAATTGTAAGGGTTCATCGTATAGCTTTGCTATCTTTAACCCTGTGCAAGAGTGAATCCTCTTTAAAAATATTAAATTTTTTTTAATTTATACTTTTAATCAATTTTACCCAATTTCATTTTTTTATAAAAAAACAAATCTTTTAATTCACGTAACAATCTACGACGTTGATGTATGAACTTATTCATCCTCAAGTGTCGTGTGAATTGTAAGGGTTTATCGTATAGCACTGCTATCTTGGACTCTAAGCAAAAGTGAATTTATTTTTAAAATAAAATCCCCTTCTTTAACAAAAATCAAAGATCAAATAAATTCAAAAAAATTTAAAATTAATCAACCAATCAAATCTTTTCCAAAAGAACTACGTGGCTTTGAGTTTCCCATCGCACCCAGGAATACGTAAGAGCAAGATAAATCATCTTGTCAAGTCAAAACTAAATTTTCCTTTTTTGTGTCTCTTTTTATGTTAAAATAATTAATCGAAATAATTCAACTTTTCCTTTTTTAACAATAAATTCAAAAGTATAAAAATTAATAAAAACTTTAAAATGTTTAAAATTAAAAATAATTCTTTCTTGTAAATAATTTTCGGGGTAAAATAAATATTTAAAAGGTTATTAAAATGTTTTTGCACAATTAACTTGAGGTACCGTTTTTTAAACGGGCGATGTGGGGTGCTAATACCTTCCCTACTCGTAACCGACTCCCGGACTCATCTCTCATTTTTTTAGACCAGTTTTCCTTAAAATATATTGTTTTTTCCATTTTTTTCGAAATAAAGTATTTGTGACGACTCCTCTTTTTTTATCCCTTTTTTCGCGGCTCCCGGACGGGACGGTCGCGACAATATTTAATAGAATACTAACTTTTTATTTTATAATTTATCATGAATAGGACATATTAAAAAAATTGTAGATAGAACTTAAAAAAGTAAAATTTGATAGAAATGTTTTTTTAAAAAAAGGATTTGATAGAAATGTTAAAGCTTCAAGGAAAAGAAACTTGTATTTAAAAAAATGATAGCACTCAAATAGATAGAATAACTTAATAACATAACAAACTCTTTAAAAAATGAAAATTGTATTTAAAATATACACATGCGTCAGATTAAATAGAGAAATTGTAGCATAACAAATTGAGCCACTCTCAAAAAATTAATAGAGCTTTAAAATATTATTTTTATAGTCGTTGATTTATGAAGGCCACTCTCATAAAATGTGTATTGTTGACCATGGTCCCTATCCCTTCTGGCCATTGACACCATTGCACATTTGCATGCATGCTCGAAGCTATTCTCTATATATGATATCTTTTTTTTCTAGGTAAACCTCTATATATGATATCTATTATCTACGGATGCTAATTTGCTCAGTATTGCGCTCTTTTTTTTTTTTTTGCTCAGTATTTCGCTCAGTATTTGCTCAGTATTTCGCTCTTTTGATATCTACGAGAAATATAGATAACCAAATTTATCATGCAATTATAAGCGGGCTAGTTGAAAAATGTTTTAATAAAATATAAAAATGATAAAAATCCAATGCAATACCTTATGTAATCTGTATTGTACTGGCCAAAGAGTAAACCCGGCCATCGAGTTCGGATACCCGGCCCAGTCCGGAAGTTAAGAATAATAAATTAAAGATCACTTAATTAAGGAATACGATATTAAATCATGATATTATCTGATTTAACCTTATCTGGTTAAAAGAGATGATATCCCTTAAATTAAGGAATCACATCTCAAAAGAGATTTAAGAGATGAACCAGATCTCTAAAAGATATTTAGAAGATAAATCACATCTCAAAAGAGATTCAAGAGATAAATCAGATCTCTAAAAGATAGGGGAATCATATTATAAAAGGAGGAGTACCCATGATAGAAACTCACTTTTCACTGAACACAGGTGACTCTCTCTTAAGCATATTAGAGAAACTAGTGTCGACCAAGAGACTATCAGAGAGTCATTGCTCCCTAGTATTCATCCGATACAAAATTAAGAGTTCGAGATCACCACGGCCAAGGGTTGAATCAAGAACTACGTCTGGCTTTAATTCCCATTGGGATACGTAGGACCGGAATATTACATTCTGTCAAGCCATAGCCGAAAACAACCCCAATTGTTCATCCCTGGTTGGACGTTCGAGGTTCCGGTAAACCGGATCTCGGCAGGAACATTTGGCGCCCACCGTGGGGCAGAGGCGAAACTTTCCCCGGTTCCACAAGAAAAACTCGATGGTGACCACACGGAATGGTCTGCGAGGAGGGGGAGCATCATGAATCATGAGGACTATGAGGCTTCGAACGCCCGGAACCACGACAATCATCTTTTCTCCCCCCTCAGTGAAGATAACCCTCGGTTGGAAGAAATTATGGAACAACTCAAGCAGCTTCGGAAGGAGAACGAGGAGATACGCGCGCAAAATCAGAAGCTTTTAAAAGCCCAGAAAAGGGAAAGGTCCCTGACACCTTCAGACGGAGAGCAATCCTCACCCGAGGCCGACCAGAAAGATCCTCCGGCGCACTCTCCTCGGGGCACTAACCGAGCATCCAAGACCAAACCCCCTCCGGGGGCTTCAGAAGTCAAGTCCTACGCAGAGAGGACTAGCCAGAAAGGAAGGACATCAGACCGACGTCCGAGGTTGCCCTTCACCGATGACATTAATGAGGTAATCGTACCTAGCCATTTTAAGCCCCTTAACATCGACAAATTCAATGGCACTACTGACCCAACCGAGCATGTAGAGTCCTTTATTTCCTCAATCTATTTGGTGACTGATCCGGAGGCCGTCATGTGGAAAGTTTTTCCAACCATTTTGCAAGGCCCAGCTCTGACCTGGCTAAAAAACCTACCACCTCAGTCGATTGATTCTTTTGATGTTCTCATAGCCAAGTTCACAGCGCAATTTGCGGCAAGCCGAAGACATAGAAGGCACTCGGTCTCACTAGTAAATTTCAAACAGGAGAGGAATGAATCACTCAGAGATTACATGGCTCGATTCAATTCTAAGCAGATCCTGATTCCCAACATGAGCTCGGAACTCTGCCTCCACACCGTAATGGCCGGTCTGAAGCCAGGGCCATTCTTCGAGTACCTATCTTGGAAGCCACCAAGAAATTTTGAAGAGCTGCAGGAAAAGGCCACTGGTTTCATGAACTCGGAAGAGATGCTGGAATTTAAAAGGAGAGAAAGAGATTTCGAGGACAAGAGCTCAGCCTCGAACAAAGACAGAAACAGGGGGTCTGAATCACAAAGGACCCAAAAAACCAATGAAAGAGAATTCCCGCAGAGGCATCCCAGGCATCCATCTTATACTCCGTTGAACCGATCTCGGGCATCCATCCTTCAGGAGGTGTGCAGCGCCGAGTTGCTTACCTTACCTGAACCATCCAAAACACCGGACAATGCTGACAGAAGCAAAGAATGCATGTGGCATCAAAACTATGGACACTCCACTGAAGAGTGATGAACACTCCAGAGAAAGATTGAGGAGTTAGTGCAAGCAGGTCGTCTTGATCGATTCATCCGCCGAGATGACAACGGCGGCAGACGACCTGGTCGCAGACAACGGAGACACGGTCATGATAACCGAGACCGAGATGCAAACTTGCGACGAAATCATCAGGGCGGAGATCGGCTGAATAACCAAAGGACCCCTATCGAAGAATCAGAGGGAGGAATCAGGGGGGTCATCAATACAATCTCGGGGGGATTTGTGGGAGGAGGAACAACGAGCTCAGCTCGGAGGCGTCATGTGAAAGCCCTCCGATCCGTTAACACGGTGTCTGGAAGGCCTCCAAGAGCAAGACCCCCCATAACATTCACAGATGATGATTTCCAAGGGGTAAATCCAAATCAAGATGACCCAATGGTGATAACGGTCGAGCTGGCCAACTTCTCGGTCAGACGAACACTTATTGACCAGGGGGGTTCGGTCGATATTCTCTACCTGGCAACCTTCAAGAAGCTCGGAATCCCAGAAAAGCTGGTAAAAGAGCAGGAGGACAAGCTGGTAGGGTTTGCCGGGGAACAAGTCAAGACCCGAGGATATATAGATCTCTTAACAACGTTCGGAGAAGGCAGACCCTCCAAGTCCGTATCAGTCAGGTATGTTATTGTTGATGCCAGCACGTCGTACAATATCCTTATCGGAAGACCGAAGTTGAATGAGCTCGGGGCAATTATCTCTACCCCACACCTGACAATGAAATTCCCAGTCGAATCTGGGGAGATAATTGCAGGACCAAAAGCTAGCGAGGCAGTGCTATGTGGACAGCCTGAAGGTTAACCGTCACCAGGACGGCCCAAAGAATACCGAGGATGGTAAAGCAGAGGTGGTAAGCTCGGTCAGCTCATTAACTTCAGCCAGTTCGGTCAGCATGCTTGAGCTGGACCCAAGGGTGGAGATGTACGAGTCCAGGGCCGAACCAACAGAGTCTTTAGAAAGGTTCCAGTTGGGACCCCATCCTAAACAGTGCACCCACGTCGGTAGTCAGCTGGACCCCTCACTCAGAGAGAGGCTTCACACGATCCTAAGAAAGAATGCTGACCTGTTTGCCTGGAAGACATCGGATATGCCGGGCATAGACCCCAACTTTATGTGCCATAAGCTGTCTATATGTCCCGAAGCTAAACCTGTAACTCAGAGAAAAAGGAAACTGGGTGAGGAAAGGCGCCGAGCAATGGCCGAGGAGACTTCTAAACTGCTCAAAGCAAATTTCATCCGAGAAGTGGAATACACCACTTGGCTGGCCAACGTGGTATTAGTCAAGAAGGCCAATGATAAATGGCGGATGTGCACCGACTATACCGACCTCAACAAGGCATGCCCAAAGGATTCTTATCCCTTGCCCAACATCGATAGACTGGTAGATGGGGCCTCAGGTTACAAGGTTTTGTCCTTCTTGGACGCATATTCCGGTTACAACCAGATCAGGATGTACCCACCCGACGAGGAGAAAACAGCGTTTATGACTCATGGGGCAAATTACTGTTACCGAGTAATGCCCTTCGGCCTAAAAAATGCCGGGGCAACATATCAGAGGCTTATGGACAAGGTTTTCGCCGGTCAAATCGAAAAAACTTAGAAGTATATGTTGATGACATGGTAGTAAAATCCGATGATCCGAGCCAGCACCCTGCCGACCTCGAAGAAATCTTCGATCAACTCAGAAAGTACAACATGAGGCTGAATCCAGAGAAGTGCTCTTTTGGTGTACAAGGAGGAAATTTTTTGGGGTATATGCTAACACACCGAGGAATCGAAGTAAATCCAGATAAATGCAAAGCTGTCATGGAAATGCGGAGTCCTCGGAATGTGAAGGAAATTCAGAGGCTAGCCGATCGATTAGCCTCCCTATCCCGCTTTCTCCCGAAGTCTGCAGAGAAGGCAAGACCTTTTTTCCAGCTCTTGAAAAAGTCAAAGGATTCCATTTGGACTGAAGAATGTGAGAAAGCCTTCGAAGATCTGAAACTCTTCTTAGCATCTCCCCCAATCCTCACTCGGCCCCAGCTCGGCAAAGATCTGTACCTATACCTCTCCGTCAATGATTATGCAATCAGTGCAGTGATTATCCAGGAAGAGGAGGAGCACCAGATACCGGTATACTATGTCAGTAGGATCCTGAAAGACGCGGAAACGCGATACCAATTAATTGAAAAGCTGGCTCTCGCCTTAGTTATGGCAGCTCGGAGGTTACGACCCTGTTTCCAATCTCACCAGGTCATCGTCAAGATGGATCATCCGATAAAGCAGGTACTCAGGAAACCTGATCTAGCCGGACGAATGATAGCATGGTCAGTGGAGTTGTCAGAGTTCGGTCTACGGTATGAACCGAGGGGGCCAATGAAAGCCCAATGCCTCTCTGACTTTATTACCGAGCTCTCTTCCAAGCCGAGGTCAGAATCCTTCATCTGGCTCCTATATGTTGATGGATCGTCTAACTTGAAAGGAAGCGGGGCTGGAATAATTCTATAGGGACCTGATGATCTGATCCTCGAGCAATCTTTGAAGTTTGGGTTCACTGCTTCGAACAACCAAGCAGAGTATGAAGCCCTTATTGCTGGTCTATTGTTAGCCAAAGAAATTGGGGTCCAGGAGCTAAAATGTCGAAGTGACTCACAGCTCGTAACAGGAAAAGTCTCGGGCAATTATAAGACAAAAGACCCCCAACTAACCAGGTATCTCTTCAAGGTTAATAGCCTCATTTCTGAATTTGAGCGTTTCTCCATTGAGCACATACCTAGGGAAGAAAATTCCAGAGCAGATCTGCTGTCCAAATTGGCTAGCACCAAGAGGACTGGCCAACTTAGAACTTTCATTCAAGAAAACCTCCTCGAGCCGAGCATAAAAAGTGTCGAAGTGACAATGACCGAGCACTATGACCGGGGCTGGATGACTCCAATCTGGGAGTATCTAGCCTCTGACAAACTACCTGATGACCAAAAGGAGGCGAGGCGAATCCGTCTGAAGTCTTTTCACTACACCGTCTTAGACGGTGAGCTGTACAAGAGGGGATTCTCCAGGCCGTTACTGAAGTGCCTCACAAGGGAGTAGTCCGAGTATGTAATGGATGAGATGCACCGAGGAATCTGCGGAATACATTCAGGTGGCCGATCTTTGGCAGCTCGGATCCTACGAGCAGGGTTTTACTGGCCAACCATGAGACTCGATTGCTCTACCTGGACTAATAGGTGTGACCTTTGTCAGAAGTTCGCCAACATCACCCGTACCCCAAGAGAAGAGCTCCACTCCATGTTCTCACCATGGCCCTTTACTATGTGGGGAATGGACATAGTCGGTCCTTTCCCAGTGGCCAAGGGCCAAGTCAAGTTCCTCCTGGTAGGGGTAGACTACTTCACCAAATGGATTGAAGCAGAGCCATTGGCTGCGATAACTGCCTAAAAGGTCCAGAATTTTGTATAGAAAAACATTGTATGCAGGCATGGCCTTCCTTATGCAGTTGTTACAGACAATGGGAAGCAATTCACCGATAAGGAGCTCGGAGAGTTTTACTCCAACCTCGGAATTAAACACAAAGTGACCTCGGTTGAGCATCCACAAACAAATGGCCAAGCAGAGGCAGCCAATAAAGTTATTCTAAACGAGCTCAAAAGAAGGTTGGGACAATCAAAAGGGGCTTGGGTCGAGCAGTTACCGAGCATTCTGTGGGCTTACCACTGCTCACCACAATCCTCGACGGGAGAAACACCGTTCAAACTAACCTATGGAACCGATGCAATGATTCCAGTTGAACTCGGTGAGCTCTCCTTTCGAAGGCAACATCACAATCAAAGTAAAAATGAAGAACTCCGAGTTGAGATTGACATGGTCGAGGAAGTCCTAGATACAGCAAAAATCAGGGACGAGCTGTGCAAGCAAAAAGCAACTCGGAAGTACAACTCAAGGTTGCACCCAAGGGAATTTGTGCAGGGTGACTTAGTGCTGAGACTGCAAAGCGACGCGAGAAAAGACTCCAGAGAGGGTAAGCTCGTGGCAAACTGGTCAGGCCCATTTTGGATAGCAGAAAATCTAGGAAATGGTGCCTACAGGCTAGAAGAATTGACAGGAAAGTCGGTTCCAAGAACATGGAACACTTCCCACCTTAAGTTTTATTTCAGCTAAGGTTAGAAGTGATGCACTCTTTTTCCTATCTCGGTCTTTTTCCCGTAAGGTTTTGGCCGAGAAGGTTTTAACGAGGCACACTAGGAAAAATAAATAAATAAAATTTTCTTCAGTTGAGCTATTATGCAAAAAATACGGCGTTAAAACTGCTTAAATCCTAAAGAGGCCGTCCGAGCCTATAAAGGTGCTTAAATCCTAAAGAGGTCGTCCGAGCCTATAAAGGTGCTTAAATCCTAAAGAGGTCATCCGAGCCTATAAAGGTGCTTAAATCCTAAAGAGGTTGACCGAGCCAAAATCGACCGATCAGGGTCGAAGTGCCGAGCCTATAAAGGTGCTTAAATCCTAAAGAGACTGATCGAGCAAAAATCGACTGATCAGGGTCGAAGTGCCGAGCCTATAAAGGTGTATAAAACATAAAAATGCTGACCAAATTAACCGATCAGAGTCATCGTACCGAGCCTATAAAACATAAAAGAAATTTTTACAAGTACAAATGGATTCATGCGTAAATAAGGAATTTCATTAAAATAAAGGGCAAGGCCGCGAATACATGAAAATTCAAAAAGAGAACTACACAAAAACAATATGTTTCCTAAACTACTTATACAATTTCAGGGTCAACGTCCTCCTCGACATGAGGAGAGATGATAGCAGATTGACCAGGTTGGCCCACTTCACCTTCGGGAACCTCCTCGGCCCCTTGACCCTCGCCTTCCTCCCCGTGAGTCACGACATCGTCGTCCTCATCCTCCATCTCGTCCAATGGAACAAGGATTCCAGCTCGGTTGAAATCCTTGTCCACATCGGCACTGGAGAAGTCAGCAGTCGGGTTGAAGTGCTGAAGTTGCTTCACGGCTCGGGAGAAACCGTTAACATGCTCCCTCATGATTGAAGCCTCAGCTTTAGCTAGATCATCACAGAGCCTCAGGTTCTCCTCCTTCTCGGTCTCCAGCAACTTCTACAGCTCCAGACTGGCCTTCTTCTCGGCCTGCAGCCCTTTCACAACGTTCTGCAGGTTGAGTCGGTCGGCCCTTTCCGTCTCTAGCTCGGCCGTTAGGGTGGCATGGCCTTCACCAAAGCTGTGCCTTCTGAGCCTTCAACAGATCGATAACCCGGCCCTGCTCCTCATATTTACCCAAGTACAGAGAAAGCTCATCCTTCACCCTTGAGGCTCGAGCTACATCGGCCCTCATTACCTCCATCTTCTTAATGTTATCGATAACCTGCTGGCTCCAAAAGCGAGTAATAGAGGCAATCCGGAGGGCATAAGCAGCAGCAGCCTCCATGCTCTCTCATGGCCCTTGCTCCAGCAAAAGCCGAGCGTCAGAAGGCTTCAGCACCTGGCTATCAATCAACCCGATAGGATCGAACTCGTTCCCCCAGAGCGAGCTAATCCCGGGATTGCAGTTCCCATTGTACCATTTGGTATCCGACGCAAGGTCGATCACCCTGGGAACATCGCCCGACCTCATAGCAGCAACAGGAGCTTGTTCAATCATCAGAGGAGAAGGTCTTCCAGTCGGGGCTTCTGACATCATGTCTTCCCGGGTCCTCTTCGGAGGCCGGGTACTCGGTGCAGAAGTTTCAGCCGCCTTCTGTTTCTTTCCTTTAACGTTCGAGGCTGATCTGCCCGCTCCTTGGCGGGCTGATTTCTTCATCAAAGCCTTGTAATTGAATTTCCCCATTATCACTGCAAGAAGGAAATCGGTTAAGAAAGATAAACATGCTACAGGGTAAATTAGCACTTATCAACAAAAAGTTACTTACAGTCAAAATCAGCTTGCCGAGTAGAGGAAGCCCTAAGCTTAAAAATCCTATCACAAGGCAATGACCGAGGACACAGTTTCAGGACCTCGACATCAGCTCGCTCCTGAGAGGTCATGCAGTCGAGGTCGTATCCGGAAAATTTGGTGGGGTGTGGTTGCCAATAGAAAGGAAACTTAGGGCTTCCGGACGGATCAAAGAAGACAGACTCGTTACCGACTACAGGTCGAATTTTAAAGAAATCTAATTTGAATAATTTGTACGAGCTCTTATAGAGCCCAATGACCCCCCTCTCAATTCCACTCAGTGAGATCCAACCGACTCGGTCCCCGAAGCGAACTCGATAAAAGTACAAAAACTTAGGGGCGGTGGCCTCTATTCCTAGCTGGCCGCATAGAATTTGAAAGGCTTTCAGAAATGCCCAGCTATTCGAATGAAGCTGGGTAGGGGAGACATTCATAGTTCGCAAAATTTCGCACTCAAACGGACTAAAAGGAATAGAGATCCCGATGTGTTCAAAGAAGGTCCTATATACATAAGTAAAAGGTGCTCGGATGGAGGAGGGGGGGAGGAAAACATGCTCATCCTCGCCACAGGGAAGGCATTCTACGATGCCTCGTTTAACTGTAACCTTGTGTTTTATAGCCTCAAGAGATGCAAAATCCCTAAAATTAGAGTGGAATCCAGCAACATCAGGTTTTACCCAGAAATACCCAGGAATGGCAATTTCTGGGTAGGGAACCCTAGGCATCCTAGACACACGCCTGCGACAAGAAGAAGAAGAAGAAGAAGAAGAAGAAGAAGAAGAAGAAGAAGAAGAAGAGCCCCTGTCACCCTCGCCGCCGTGAGAGGAAGAGGGAGAAGAATGAGGAGAGCATCCAATCAGATAGAGCTCAGGCTCCACAACCTGAACCCCAGAGGAGGTATTCTGGGATACCTCAAATGAACTCTCCATGAATGAACAAACAGAAATCAAACCTAAGAGAGTTTGAAAGAGCAGCACGTACCTTGAAGAGAGTATGGATGCTTGGGCCAGAAAGAGCTCGAGAGTAAGAAAAGTTTAGGGCTTGGAGAAAGGTGAAATCTCGCGCTAGAGGCTCCCCCAAATTTATAGGGAAAGCGCAAACGTCCTCTCGGCGAATTAATGAGGGTTGTTGGCTGACGAGAGCAGAGAAGCATCCCTTCAAGTCTGACCACATCCGCCAACTAATGGAAAGGTCGCACGTGGCAGAAACGTCAAAATGTAAACCGCCATCACGGGAAACTAGGAGCACGCCACAACCCAAAAATCTCGGGAACAATGCCACGAAGGCCACGCGTCGCACAGCGTGACGCTTCTTTTCCATCTCAAGGCCCAAGAAAGTATGGCGTCAGCACAGAACAAGTAACTACCTCCACCTCGGCTCGCCTCGGCTCCCACGAAAAAGCTTCCACGCCATTGGCTCAAAGCTTGGGGGGCTTGTGTATGAGCCGAGATACAGAGTCCGGCGTCCAGAAAGCACCAAGCTCGGTCACCCAGCATCAAGCTCGGTCATCCGAGCTTCTCACCAAGTTGGAGTGTATGTATATGCAGAGTATGAAGCTCAGTCAACCACCTCGGCTGGCCTAAAGACAGAAAAATGAAACCGAGTTCCTGAGCTCGGCTGACATCATGAAAGCTTTTACGCCTAATCAGCTCAAAGCTTGGGGGCTTGTGTACTGGCCAAAGAGTAAACCCGGTCACCGGCCTCAAATACCCGGCCCAGTCCGGAAGTTAAAAATAATAAATTAAAGATCACTTAATTAGGGAATAAGATATTAAATCATGATATTATCTGATTTAACCTTATCTGGTTAAAAGAGATAATATCCCTTAAATTAAGGAATCACATCTCAAAAGAGATTTAAGAGATAAACCAGATCTCTAAAAGATATTTAGAAGATAAATCACATCTCAAAAGAGATTCAAGAGATAAATCAGATCTCTAAAAGATAGGAGAATCCTATTATAAAAGGAGGAGTACCCATGATAGAAACTCACTTTTCACTGAACACCGGTGACTCTCTCTTAAGCATATTAGAGAAACTAGTGTCGATCAAGAGACTATCAGAGAGTCCTTGCTCCCTAGTATTCATCCGATACAAAATTAAGAGATCGAGATCACCACGGCCAAGGGTTGAATCAAGAACTACGTCTGGCTTTGATTCCCATTGGGATAGTAGGACCGGAATATCACATTCTGTCAAGCCATAGCCGAAAACAACCCCAATTGTCCATCCCTGATTGGACATTCACGATGAGGTTCCGGTAAACCGGATCTCGACAGGAACATGTATATATAAAAATTAGGCTTGATTGCAGTTTCATTCATCTAATTTTACAAATGAGTGATTTTGCAAATCTGTGTCGTTAGGAACCTCCCAGGGTGCTTCTTGCGTGGTATTATTGTGGTGTGGCACGTCTCTGTTTTTTGGCTCTGCAGTTGGGTGGCGTTCTCATTTTCTTTAGTAATTTTCAAGTGGCAGCAAGCAGATATCTGGATCTTTATCATTTGTACATCAAATCTTCAATTTTCTGGTTTCTTTTGGTGTTACTATTAGAAGTCAGTTTCTTTTTGTTGTATGTTTTTATGGTTTTTCTGGTATACCACTTAACACTCTGGCTTTGTTAATCTAGCCTTAGTGTTACGTTATATATGGGTTGGGTATCCCTTATACTATTCTTCAATATATCTTGTTTATAAAAGAAAGTTTGATTTGCTCAAATTAATATTATAGGTAAATATTATATTGTTAGTATTTGTTATATTACTGGTGAGAATTGAACCCATGACCTCCACCTTATCACTCCAAACCATATCTCCCTCCCCTAAACCACCAAGCCACCTTTGGTTTTAAAAAAATTTCAACTAATTAAATAAAATTAATCTTACACTAATCTCACGTCACAAAAAGTTAGCTATGTTAACAACCCCCGTTAAGATTGGATGCTAAGTAGATGACATGATCAAATTTGTTCGATTTTGAAATTAGAGATACTTGATTTTAGCAATTAGATTCTTTTTTTATAAGCAAAAGATAAATTAAAAGTACAGAAACCAAAATCACCGATTTGTAAAACTACATGTATCAAAAGTGTGAATAAACATAAAAATTATTCTTGATAAATACTCACCAAAGCATCTAATAATTCTCTACATTTTTGTTTGTTAAGTTCACCGTGACTCACACGAAGCATGTCATCCTCCTTGTTCCCACCAATAACTTGGAACTATCTCGGAAATATATCATCACGCTATAACAATTGGGGCCATTGAATTATAGATCCTAGCTAGCTAGCACTAATATTGTTAACAATTCTCACTTTGTGACATCCAAATTCCAATATACACTTCTGCCCTGTCCCTTTATTTAATTGGAATTATGCTATGAATAATTGAGATTGTGGAAGTGATGTGAAATGCTAATAATATATATTATAAATATTGAAGATCACCCACCAAAAGACTCATCATTTGCGTTTCAAATTTGACCAATGGTTCTCACTTTTGGTGTGAATGTATCTTCCATACCCTTTGTCTTTGTGTTATGTTAGGTGAGTTGCACGCCCATCTTAATTGAGTATTGGCCAACTGAGGGAGGCTTATTTGGTAGTTTAAAGACACAATCTAATCTCATTTTGTCTCTTTTTTGGAAGCTTTGCAAAAGCAAGATTGGCAACAACCCCGTCGATTTTCTACACATTTTGGGTATCCCTTTCAGTTCTTTTTGGTATCGTTACATACATCAAGCAGAGTTTTCTTCTATAAAATTAAGGTCAATCAAATCAAACTCATTCCTTAATTTACTTTATATGTGTTCGATAAGATGTAATATGCTATATGAAGGTCAATATCATAGCCTACAGCTAGAAGTTCCGCCTAATCAAATGCACATACATATCACCCAACAAAAACTAATGTGTGCCTGGGGAAGGCATTATTTTCCTTAATGTGATTACGTATTATAAGGTAATCTGAGATTC